>JAZKJV010004318.1:0-629973 GCA_037367405.1 Ottelia alismoides | reverse complement strand
GTGATCAGGGGGTTTGGGAGTTCGAGACTTGGCATGCATAAACAAGGCATTGCTGGCAAAGTGGATGCTGCACATTTGGGGTTCATCTATGGATCTTTTCATAAGATTGCTGAGAAAGATTTACAGGGTGAAAAGTGACTTGGTGGCAGGGGCTACTCAGTTCGAATCAGCCCTTTGGCAAGAGGTGCAGGATGTTTTGACAGTGTGTCAGGTAAACTAACACCTAAGCTGGGGGATGGGAGAGAATTCAGATTCTGGATGGATGATTGGATGGGGGAAGGTGCTCTAGAGACGTGCTTCCCAAGACTTTTTGCAATGGCAACGTCAAAGGAGGCCACTTTGTCGAAGTTGGCTCAATTCGGAGAGGGGATGCCAAGTTTTGTTGCGGTACTCTCAGATAGAAGGAAAGAGGATTTGGTTCGTTTAATGACCGTGACTCCTTTCCCAGATGACTTCTCTCAGAACAGGGATCATTGCGAGTGGACGGGTACGAGATTATCTGTCAAGCGGTTATATGGTGAGCTGAGAAATGGTGGAGAGGGACAAGATCACGACTTGTGGCAGGACGTGAAGATTATTTGGGCATGCAGGATCCCCAACAAGATAAAGGTTTTCCTCTGATGCATGAGGAGAGACAAGCAATGTGACAAGGTTAGGAGGGTGGGGATTTTGGGACTTCAGGATATGGCATGTGATAGGTGCGGAAATCAGATGAAGAACTCATACCATCTTTTCTTCACTTGTGACGCCTCGACAAAGGTTTGGAGGGAGATGGCGATCCTATGGGTGGATGTGGGAGGATTCTCGAGCTTCTGGGAGGTGGTAAGGAAAGTAGGATGCAACTCCTTTGATGACGTTGCCAAATCATTTGTGGTGTTGTTGTCAATATAGCTGGCAAAAATGAGCTCATTTTTAAAAATAAGAGATTTTATTTAGAAAATATTGTCTCAATTCAGGACTCTCATGAATTTTCAGAAGTTCAGTAATAAGTCATGTAACCTTTTTTTTAGGATATAAATTTTGTGCGGTGACTCTGAGCTCACCCACTTTTTCATAAAAAAATTCTCAAACGTGTCACCTTTAATTTGTATGCTTCCAAAGTATAGCCACTGCGCCTACGAATGTAGACTTTTGAGAAAATATTAACGTTTTAAGCGGCGTAGGATTAATTGTTTAAAGGGTAAAATGGGAGTTTTAATGTAAAAAATTAATGTCCGTGGGAGCCATCATGCCCTTTAAGATATGTAAAGATTACTGTGTTATTATTTGCGGAATGATCTTTTTATACTTCAATTTAGTAAGAATGTTTATCTGTTTTATTTTTTAAATTTTAGTTAATAATTACTAATTTCTTAATTAGAAAATTAATGAATATGACCTTCATCGCTAATTTCAGGTATAAAAAATAATTTCACAACTAATAATATGATAATTATATATTTAGCATCAATGACATAGTGATGGATTTCAGAATAAATGTCATTATAAACTCAATTTGTCCTAGTGAGCTGACATGCTTGTTTAGAATTGCAATTATAAATAAAATTCAACATTTGATTGTTCACCTCAACACAATTGGGCTATAGTTACGTCTTCTTCAAAATCCATCACCAAAGAAATTATTGTTAAATATATAACGACGATAGTACTCGTTGGGAAATTATTTTTTATATTTAAAATTAAAGATGAATATATATATATATATATCAGTCGCTATATCTTTATCGAAGGTCCATTTATTGACGCTTATCTGTTCTATTTTTTTAAAAAAAAAATCAAATAATGGTCGCTAAATTTTTATTTCAAAATTTAAAAATTTAGCGATGATTATTTATTTTTTTGAAAAATAACAATGGATAAACGTTGCTATATGGGCCGTTGCTAAGATAATTTAAGTATAAAAAAATCACAACGAACAATCATTTCATTATGTATTTAACAACAATGGATTTAGTGACGGATTTTGAAAAAGTGTAACTATAACTCACTTTTGTAGTATTGATTATATTGTATTTAGTCTCGATAGTATATATTGAAATACTTGTTCATACATGTCTACCATAATTTTTAGTAACCGTTGATTTTAGTAATTACTATTTGAAAAAATATAATGAAGAAAAATATGTGATCGTCTCAACTTGAGAGATATAGTAATAGACATATGATATAATGTATCTCAAATTTTCGAAAGTAACTTTCCAATGGATGATTTTAATCTTGTACATGTAACTTGGCATACCCATCTAGAAATGGTCTCAAAGTGTAAAACTTCTTTTTTATGTACTTAAAATTTGAAATTATTTTCTCCAAAACGTGAAACCCGACCATATTAAGTCATTTGTTTATATGTTTTTTTATTTAAACAAATTTCCTTTAGTTAATATAGGATGGAACATTGGGTCGGGATGGTTCAGATCCGACCTTGACTTGACCCACAAAAGTTCAGATCCGGCTCGAACCCGATGTATCAATTGACCAAATTCGGACCCTCGTATTTCAAAAATATCATGCTCAGATCGGGAAGGTCCCGAAGCTGAAGTACAAATGGGTCGAACCCATGCCCTCCTATTTCAAATTATCACGTCAGGCTATATGCTACCATCTTTTAATAGGTTATAATTTAACAAACTTTTGCAATTTGTTATTACTAAATTAAATTCCATCACGATTCGACCACATGGAAAAGAATTCTGCAAAATATTTCCAGATTTCAACAATCCACATACAACAATCAACATGTAAATCTTATTAGAACCAAATTAGGGGATATAAAATTACATTCGCAATATATCCAATATTTCCTTCATCCATGAATAGTAATAGTATATCATGTACATCCATGTATTATAGATGAATCATATCATAATAATAAATTAGAATCAAAGTGCAACTTTATGGAACCAAAATGGGTGCGCGCTGAGCCCGACCCGAACTCGAGCAAGATCCCGCGTGCCTTGGGTCGGGCCCGGGTCCTCGGTTTGCTAAAAAAGCGGACATCGACCCGACCCAAGGCCCACGAAAAATAGACGGAACAAGACTTTTCCGGATTGGGCCAAGTTGAGCCCAATGCTCCACCCTAGACTAATATTGATCTTCTTTTGGTATACTTTCCTGAAGCATTGGAGTGTAAGGATTAATTATTTGATGTGATTTTCAATTTCTAATTTATTAAGCTTTGTAAAATGCAAAAGATTTTATATAGTGATTATAACTTCATCGTGTATGTGTTTGTGTGCATATATAGAAGAATTTTCCAATAAGCTCGGAGTCCATTAAGAAAATGATGAGCACGCACTCCACTTCGTCCAATTCCCATTCGATGATGAAGATTAAAACAACTTCTGTTATCAGTGATATTTTCGTAGTCCTTAAATGCATTTTCCCAAATTTACTCGTCCAATAAATACCAATCATTCATTTCTTTTTATCTCCTTGGGTTATAATTGGAAAACTATGAAGCCGGATGAATCTCCTCTTTCTTATGGCCGTCAAAGTTAAGAAAAACTCAAGGAAAAATAAAAAAAACGTTCATCTCTTTCATATTAATGCTTCCATCCCATTCAATTTCTAGATATTTTTTTAATGGGTACATTTATCATATATTTATATGTGTGCTTGCGCATTTTGAAAATCGATATGTTTTTTTAGATGTTAAAATTAATGAACAGGTATTTGAAAAATCAATTTTACGGAGTTGTGAACACGTTCCCAATCGAATCTAAGAAATTGTTTTTTTTAATTCGTAAGATACTTTTTTTGAATTTGGTTTTATATCTGATATATATTTTTTTAAATAAAACGCTGATTTATCTCCACGTTATGCAAATCGTTGTTTGCCAATAAAATTTGCCCAACCAACGCAAAATCAATCACGGATAATATCGTCATAGCAAATATAAGAATTGACCCCCGAATTATGTTCTCGAATAAAGTCAAACTAAGTGGCAGAATATGAAATCAAGGTTCAAATGTTTCAATTCTGTAACCAAAGTCAACAATAGGATAGTTTTGGAGTGCAATTATCCATGATCTATTAACTTTAGGGTGTCATTATTTAAACTTTTCTTTAAAAAAAGTCATGGCTTAGATATTAATTCCATGCAACATTCTATATAAATGCAGTCATATTTTCATATCCATATACGCCCCTTGCCTCAAAAGTCGTTATTTTTTACATGTAAGCAACGATTCCCAATTATATTTCTCTCAAATTTTTTTATAAAGGCTCATTTTGTCTTTTACCTAAGGTCCACAAAATGTCAGGAACAACTTTGTTTGTAACCTTTGTATTGTTGGGATTTAGAGTGATTACTTTATGTTGTGGAAGTCAAGAATACTAATAAAATATAAGAATATGCATTTGTAGGGTTGAAAAAAGATTTGAAAATGATTATCACCCAAATCCTTTCCATTTTACTTGGCATAGTACCTCACCAACCACATAGAATCGTCAAAAAAGCCCAGTGGAACCATCATATCTTTGAACTTGTTGCAATTTTTTGTGCATGATATGAGATACTCTAATAACCATTATATCAAATTTTAAATTTGTTTTCGTTATACTCACGACAAGTCTTTGAGTTAACCTAATATCAAGCTCGGCCTTGAGGGGTGTTTTGAAGTGCATAGACCCACGGCCCATCAACTTCAAGGGCCTATTTTCCTTGTGTCAAGGAATCCAAAACAACCTCTCATATCTACTTCCTTCCCAACATTACCTTTCCAATGTTTCGCCAATTTCCAAATTCCCAATAAAGAAAGATTGCTGCCCTTCCCATAAAATTATCAACAGTCGGCAACAAATTTACTTTTTTTGGACATGCTTGTTTTAATTTAATCCAGCCATCTCTCTCTCGACCAAGAAACATCATTCCATTTAGGCGATCCCAAATCAAACGATTCAAACTTTGCAGCTGACGTCGGTCGACAAGTCCGAACCCCTCTAATGGTCTGGTGGTAGAAGCAGTGGCTCTCACTTTAAAGGACCAAGGTTCGAATCCTATAGACAAAAAAATCAACAAGCCCCCTCTCTCTTACGAGTCATGGGTTGTTTTCGGGTCCTCACATTTGCAGTGCAAACTCGACGAGTTGCGAGTTGCCGCCTTACGGAACATCTTATTAGAGGTTGTTTTAGAATCTTCGATTCATCTGATTGATTATCTATTAACTGTTATATTAAAAACTCCACAAGGTCAAACGAATGCCGAGAGATTATTGACGTAGGATGATATATGAAATTCTTGTTATCCAAACGAATCAAACAATTTAAATCTGTTATTTTATGCTTCTTTCTTGTTATCCAAACGAATCAATACAACTAAAATAAGAGGAAGAAGATGGTCTTTAATTTATGCTTCTTTCTTGATTGCTTTTCGAGATCAATCCAAATCCGTGAAGACAAAGCTTTCTTTCGACCTACTCCACATCCCCGTTATTTTAAAAGGTCAACCGATTTTATTAGGAGAGGATAATTGTAATTTGTAAGATTTAATCATCATCATTGATCAAAATATGCAAGGTTCAGTTTTCATTAACATGCAGAGAAGAATATGCTGCTTACTTTATTTTCGTAGCCATGAGAAATGAAATTGTGGAAACTGAGTACCTCGATCTCTTTTTGAGACTATACATTAGCTCTCATCTGTATGTTGAGATACATTCTAAGTCTCAATAAAAAACCCTTTTTCCCGTAAAAGATATTCACCCTAGCTTTCTACCCTCCACTATATCACTTGATCTTGCTAATGTTGTATGATTTGTATTAATCATTGTTAAAACACCGAAGCATACACTATATTTCTTTAAAATTTCTAAAGTGGGGAATGCCGTAACATCTTATTTGGAGTTGTTCGTTGGCAAATTATGATCGAGTGCTCTACTAAGTTTGCTGAATCACGATCGTGAAGGTGCGAACCGTGCAATTGATTGACACTATGAGATTCTTTTACTAGGTGTTGTTGTTCTTCTTTCTAAATTTGTGTATACTTTTGCTTAATTTGTATACCATATTTTCTAAAAGTATTTAACTGGATGTGAAAAAGGAAAAAGAAAAAACACGATGGACAAAATCACAAGGTGCTCTTGATAAATTTATTTTTAGAGCAGGAAAATCTAGTGAGAAATTCAATGCTAACGAAAATTTGCTTGATATCATCAAGATGAATGAAAATGAAGATTTATATAAAGATGTGATTAACAATGAAATTTTGCATAATTATTTCAATGAAAAAGATGAAATAAATAATGCAAATGAGGCTATTAATTTGCTAGATATGTCTAATAATGAAGATATTGATATTGGTAAACATCAAAGTATTTCTTATTTAAATATGTTTGATCCTAAAAATTGAAAAATTTGGAGAAACTTGGTAATCAATCAAGAGATATTATTCTGGAGCAAGGGCCGATAAGAGAAATAGATATTGATTTTCCCTTAGATTGTTCTAATAGGCATTTTCTTATTCATACTTTTCTAGAAAGTTGAGTAATGAGGTGTTTATTACTAGAAAATGGTTGATTTATTCCTTAAGGATTGACAACGTGTTTTGTTTTTGTTGTAAATTATTTAACTATACTATTAATTGAAGTTTGTTAGCAAATAAGGGTTTATATGATTGGAAGCATATTAGTGAGAGATTTCAAAAGCATGAAAATAGTACAGAACATATGATTAATATGAATAAATGGAGCGAGTTCATATAACGAGTGGATAAAAATCAAATGGTTGATAAAAAGTTGCAAGAAGAGATTAGGAAAGAGAAAAAAACATTGGAGAGATGTTTTATTTAGGATATTCTCTGCTATCAAAAATCTTGCTAAATACAACTGGACTTTTCGTGGATCGAATGATAAACTGTATCAAGATAGCAATGGTAATTTTTTACGATTAATTGAAATGATAGCTGAATTTGATGTCGTAATGCAAGATCATGTTAGGCGTATTCAAAATCATGAAATTCACATTCATTGTCTTGGACATAGAATTCAAAATGAGTTGATTTTGCTTTTGGCCTATAATATAATTCTAGATTGTACTCCCGGTAGTAGTCATCAAGAACAAATGACTCTAATATTAAGATGTGTGAATTTGTCAAATCTTAAGATTGAGGAATAAGAATTTTTAAATGTGGATAATACATCAGGTCTGGGATTTTTTATTATAGTATTAGATATTTTAGAATCTCTTGGTCTTGCTATGAATGATGTGATGGGGTCAAGGTTATGATAATGGTTCTAACATGAAAGGGAACCACCAAGGAGTTCAAACTCAATTTTTTGAAATAAATCCTAGAGCGTTATATATGCCTTGTGTTTGTCATAGTTTAAGTCTTATTATTAGAGATATGGCACATTCTTGTGTTAAAACTATCTTATTTTTTGGAATTATTTAACTCATATATTCGTTATTTTCGAGTTCTATTAAAAGATGAAAAATTTTGCTTGACAATATTTCTGGATTAACCATACAGTCTTTGTGTAATACCCGTTAGGAGAGTCAGATCAAATATCAAAACGATCAGATTTCAAATTCCCCAAATTAGAGACATCTTGTTAAAGTTATTTGAATCTTGTGATGATGCAAAATCTAAGAGTGAAGCTGAGAGTTTAGCTAATGCTCTTAATTTTGAGATTCTTCATGGTTAATTTGGTATGACATTCTATTTTCTGTAAATATTGTGAGCAAGAAATTACAATATGAATCTATTTGCATTGACTCTAGCATAAAACAAGTAGGAGATGTTTTATCATTTTTTTCAAAGTACAGAGAAGAAGGTTTTGGTACAAGTTTAGAAATTGCTAAGAGTATTGCACTAGAAATGAGTATAGACCCAAGTCATCCTATAAAGCATCGTATTATTAGAAAAAAATAATTTGATGAGAATGACGAGAATGAACAAATCTAATCTGCTGATGAGTTACTTAAAGTGATTACTTTTTACTTGTTATAGATATGCCAATCATATCTTTAAAAAGTAGATTTGAGCAATTAAAAGAATTTGAATTTTTTTTTGAATTTTTTAATTCGAAAACGTTAAAGGCATTGAATGATAACGAGTTAAAAGAATATTGTACTAATTTTCACTCTAAATTTTCTTGTGATAATTCTATGATGTTGATTTCGATGATTTTTACTTTGAGTTAAAGGTGTTGCAAATGACTTTGCCAAATGAGTCAACATTTGCTATTGAAATTTGTAAGTTTATAAAGTCTGTGGATTGTTATTCGAATGTATTCATTGCATATAGAATTTTTTTAACAATGCATGTGACCGTGGCATCAGCCGAAAGAAGCTTTTGAAAGCTAAAATTGTTAAAAACCTACTTGAGATCATCAATGTCGCAAGAAAGATTGAATGGTTTGGCAATATTATCAATTGAGAAATATTTATTAGAAAATATTAATGTGGATATTATTATTAATGATTTTGCATCCAGAAATGTTCGTAGGAATAGTTTTTTATAATTATTCATTTATGACATATTGTTTGATGCTCATTTGCCATAAACATTTGTAGTTTATTGTAAAATTTTAATATTTTTATAAGAAGTTTACGAATTTAGAAATTTAAAATATTTTTTATAAGGGTCCTTTATTTTTCTTTTGTCTTGGTCTCACAGAATATCAGGAACGGCACTGCCAAATATAAATGTAACATGCCATATATTTAGTTTAGTTTGAACTCAGCAATTCTTTTGCTTAATATGTCATGAGTCAGAGTGACATAAATTTAGATTTGATTTTATGGCAAGCCTTTCAGACCAGATGGTGGGGGTTACCGCCGCGGAGCGGGAGGAGGTGGTGGCAACCCACCATAAGTGAGTGCATGCTTGCATCTAGATTTAGTTCCCTTAATCATATGTATAGAAATAGAAATGGAATTGAATTCTCCCGAGCTGTATGTGTTCAAGGACTTCCATTGCCTGTACTTCCCTCAGACCACAGTCTGTAAAACTTCCCTTGTTGTACTCCAACTAGTCTTGATGCACTCCTTCCATCACATATATGAGTAGGTATTGCTCATGGATTATGGAAGAACAATAGCATTTCCTTTCGTCAGAGTCAAAGAAGAAGCACGCGGATAGATTAGACAGATGCCACCTGTTTTAATTGAGTGTTGTTGTTACCATTTAATCAGGTCTTCCTATGAAAGTACAAAGTATGATAAGACATCTTCCGCTTTATTAATAGTTGCTCCAGTGGTTACTACTGTCAACAAGACGGCCAGTTTACACCATGTCCTTCGCAGGAGAACGTCCCTTTTGATTATAATGATTGCTCTACATCCATTTATGAAAATCTACACTGTATCTGGTTTGTGGTGGTTTGGATTTTGTGGTAGATCTTTCGGAGTTTGTCTATCGATTCTCATGACCTGATAGGTATATAATTGAACTTTTTATTCTGCAAATCGCTTTAATGACAAGGTTTCACAGAGACTGGGTCTTAAACAAACCATATAATTAATCGGAGAAAACTAGATGTGCTGGTGCATATCAGGTCGATTTTATTTTTTACTGAACAGTGCTGGTGCATATCCGGTCGCTTTTATTTTTTACTGAACATATATAATATCCAACATATTCATCAGCAACAGTAAAGGTTGCATATGTTTAACAACGATATATCGACACATCGCTTGAAAGTCTTTGTCCACAATTTCTGAAAAGGCATATGTTATAGAAAATAGAAAGAAACAAAAGATCCAATCTTTACAAGATTTTTTCAAATAATTAGAAAAGAAGACATAGGGAATTTATGTTTGTTTATTCATCGATCTGGCGTCAAAGGAATCAATTTAGTTCATGGGCAAGCTTGTTGATTCTGAGGTGCAAATTAAAGAAAATTAGTTAGAAGAAAGAAATGGTCTATAGTCCCTTTTCAACACGGCAATAGTTCGCGGTTTGATTCAGCAGATTATTCAAAAGATGGATCAGAAGGCAATTGAGAAATAAACCAGTCTGTAAATATTATACTGTACACATCAACGTCCACCACTGTCGACAGATTGGGTGCTCCAGAATTTTCCTAATTGGCTTTTTATTTAAATATATTTCTTGGAGATAGCAGAATATTACAATAAAATTCTTCAGTAAACAAAATGAATCTAGAAAGGAATCTTTTTTTAAATCAGTAGTTCAGTAAATAAAATGAATCTAGAAAGGAACCTTTTTTAAAATCAGTAGTTATATCATCTGTTATTAAATAAATCTAATGAAGATATTATTTATTGTAAAATTATTTTTTATATTTGAAATTAACAATTAATATCGTTGTATTCATTGCTATATCAATAGCTACGGTACATAAAATCGATGTTTATATGTTCCTATTTGTCAAATTTTAACTAATAATCATTACATTTTAAACTAAAAAATTAGTGATGATAAGCTAAAATTTTGAAAAATAATAATAGGTAAGTGTTGCTATATGAGCTATCGCAATAATAATAGATAAGCGCTGCTATATGAACCGCCTCACAATTTATTATTTTTCTATCTAGTAGCCCTCCCTTCCCTTCCTCTTCTCCTAAGTTCGTCTCCTGCAAGCCACCCCCTTCCCTTCTCCTAACAGTCCAATGTTTTTTCTTCTTTCACAACAATCCCTCTTCCTCTCCAACATATGATGAAGGTTTCATCATTTATTGTCTTTCAAAGCAAATTTAATTCAACATAAAAGTTTGACTTGATAATACTTAAGGGTGTCTAGATCTCTCTAAGGGAGTCAAAAAATCCCGAAGAGACCACAAGCCCCGACTGGAGTACTAAGATGGGTAAGGGATTAAGTAGAGACTGGTTTTGGGAGAGGGAATCATGGAATGGAAGAGGACACCGCCATATATATTAAAGAAGGGTCGAGAGAATGCGAGAGGAAAGATGTGCAACTAATATATATTTAATAAAAGCCACCAGTGTGGTACTACAATATAAGAAAATATAGGCAAGTGAGAAGCAATGCACCTTCACTCTTCATCTCGGTTGCATACGATTCCCTAAGCACACTAGTAAGTCCTATAATGGTGCAAGCTTGGCTCTGTCATGGAAGGTTGGGTTAAAGTGGAGGCATGCATGGAAAGTGAATGCAAAAGACATGGGGTCGATGCATGGACGCATTCTTTCCTTATATTTGCCCCTTGAAAGTCGTCATGGTTGAGAGGGACAAGACTTAGCGACTGCCTTTCTTGAAAAAAAAGACCGCTATCTCTTGCAACTATATATCACCCTGAGGCATTTCGAAAATAATATATCAAATAGTTATTAGAGGCATGCTTATATGAAATCAAAATATAGAATAGAGAATATAAACTATATATTTGGAACAACTATTATATCTTTGATTATACTGATTTTAGAGACCCGTTATTATTCCTATTAGTATGTCTTTTCTCTCTAATATACTGAGATGGATTCATAGTGTTAATATGTTATCCACTACTCCACTCTATAGTAATCTTTTCCCAGGTGTGTGCTAGTGACCAATATAAAACTTTGCAAAGGAAAGTTAGACTTGTAAGCCATTGACAACCCATTAATGTAATAAAAGTTATTATTTATCATGTCCATATGAAATAAATATTTGTGAATGCACTTAATACTAAGGACCCTTTGTACAATTAAGGTTATGTACAATGGTCATATTGAATACCATACAATTGAGGAGACACAACTGATATTAACATGTAATATTCAATAATGATTTCTAGTCTGAGAAAGAGACAACAATCTTTCTCTAAAGATTGATTTTTGACTGACTTCTTGATGCAGGTCCTCTGCATAGGAACATAGATTCAAAGGTGTCAAAATAGTCAAGTTAAAGAATTGACTTGATGAGGTCGAGATAAAATAAATCCGAATCGTAACTATCATGATCAGGTGCACATCATTTGATCAGGGACATATATACATCTATATGCCTAAATGTGCACATTAGACAAACCATTAAGTTGAAGGCCTAACAAAGGTCAATATACCAGTGAGTTGGTGTGCATATGAAGACATATAAGAAGTATGATATCTCAAAGGAATCATACAGGTTCATGTTTGATGAATCGGAAGATAGAGCTCACTCATGAGATATTGTGGGGTTATAAAGAATTCCATGCATGGTTGTCCTGCTTATGAAATAAGATACGAATTCGAGATATTAATATAATCTTTTGGAAAGTATATGATTATTAATATTATCACCCAATTGTTGTATGAGAAAGATATTGATATGACGTGAAGAAGGCAATCAAACTAGGGTTTGAAGTTCGGATATATCAAATTCCAATATGCAGTATGAATGAGTATTGGGAGTACTCAGGATTAAATCTATCATAATAGAACATCTAGCATGATACTTCCAATCCAAGGGAATGGTGAAATCCGATATATTTTAGTGGCTCCACTTCTTGTCTGAATAATGTGAATATTAATTAGATTAAGTCTCATTTTATTTGAATCCAATATCCTATTCCAATTTCTATGTCCAATTGCGAAAAGAAAAATGACAATGGAAATGGAGATGAACACATTCATTGAGCTCATTTCTAAGCTTGAAATGGTTTGGATTATGATTAGAAATGGTAAAGGAAGATGGGTTCAAGTCATTAATACATTCTCCTACTCACATAGAATGATGTGTTTTGTTGAACTCGCATAGAGTGTGAACCGTTTCAGCTCAAGCTCAAAATTATTAGTGTATTATGTTTTGCCAAAAGTGGTATAAACCCATGTGGAGAAGAGAGACAAATGAGGTGTCTATTCCATAGGGCTAGGGTCTCTTATATAGAGAGAAAACTCTAGAGAGTCCAAAAAGAAAAATACATGAATACCCCCAAGGGCTTACGGAACCCAAAAGGTTAAAGGTTATGGAACCCAAAGGGTTAAGGGTTACAGAACCTGAAGGGATATGAACAAAAATGTAAGTATAATAACTCTAACACTCCCCCTCAAGTTGGAGCATATCTGTCGATCATGCCCAACTTGGATATTAAGTACATGAGGCGCTTCCTTGGAAGAGCCTTGGTGGGGATGTCTGCAAGTTGAAGTTCAGTGGAGATGTGTGGAGTGTTGATCCGTCCTCCTCGTATTGCATCACGAATGAAATGGCAATCAACTTTGATGTGTTTTTCCCACTCATGGAAAACTGGATTGGTGGCGATGTACATGGCAAACTTGTTGTCACGGTATAAGGGTACAGGAGTGGTGACTGACACGTCAAACTCTTCTAGGAAAGAGACAACCATATGATCTCACAAGTGGCATGAGCCATTGCCCTGTATTATGCTTCCGCACTGGATTTAAAGACCAATGTCTACTTCTTGCTTCACCAAGTGACAAGGTTATACCCAACAAACACGGTGTATCCTGTAGTGGATCAAGGTCCTCAAGAGAGTTGGCATAATTAGAAGAGTCCACATCCACCTCAAGAATCTGTATAGGAGGGGATAGTAGTGTGCCCATTCACCCCATAGAAGAGTCCACGTCCAGAAGATTCCTTCAAATATCGAATGATCAAAAGAACATCCTGCCAATGACTATAAAGAGACTTCTCCATATGCTGACCAGATCTGCTCACAACATGTGATATATCTTGCCTAATAATAGTGAGATAGAGTAATATTTATACTAAGCTTCTATACCTTGTTGCATCCTCAATAGCTGGATCAGTAAATGTTGAATATTTTTTCACTTCAGCAGGGATGCCAGATGGCATGCATCCAAATATTCCTACCTCAGTCAGAATATCGAGGGAGTACTTCCTTTATGAAAGATGGAGCCCCTCTGTAGTATGTATTACCTCGATGCTAAGAAAATAACTAAGTTGGCCGAGGTCTTTTGTGACAAAGACCTTATGGAGGAAGGTCTTGGTCTCATGAATACCACCTACATCATCTCCTATGACAACCATATCATCATCGTAGTCAGCAAGAATGATTGTGACGTAGACCGTCGTCTAACAAAGACAGAGTAGTCAAATGTTATACTCTGAAAACCAATTGTATTAATCTCTGTAGTGAGCCTATCAAATCATGCCATGGGGCTCTGCTTCAGGCCATAAATGGCCTTGTGTAGTCGACATACATGTTCCCCCTTTTGACACAAACCCCATCGGTTGCATTATGTAGACCTCCTCCTCAAGATCACCATAAAGAAAGACATTCTTCACATCAAGTTGATAAATGGACCAAGCCTTGTTGGCAGCAACAGAGAGAATAGTATGTATCGATCCTATTCTGGTAATGAGCGAGAAGGTCTAAAAATAATCAACTCCAAAGGTTTGTGTAAAACCTTTGGCAACAAGTCTGGCTTTCAACCTGTCAATAGAACAATCAGGCCACTTTTTCATCAAAGACCCATCGACAAGCCACATGGTGAACTCCTAGGGGGCACGACACAAGATCTCACGTTCCCCAGGAGGTAAGTGCATCCATCTCCTCATCCATGGCCTGTCGCCAACCATGATCCTACATTGCACTAAAATGATATCTTTGAATAGAAATAGCATCCAGGGCATTTGAAAATCTCTTGTCATGGCTTAGAAACCATTTGTAGAAGTAAAATATGACATGGGGTGATATGTGCATTGCCTTCTTTGCTTTCATAGAGCTATAAAAAGCTCCTCAGGTACATCCGGGGCAGCAATGGTAGGAGAACTTGAAGTAGTCATATCATCCTGCATAAAAGGGACATGCGAAGGTATAAATACTGGTTTAGAAGGTATATATCTACGCTGGCGAGTATAGACAATGGGTGGAGGAGGGAGGTCCAGAGGAATGGCACTCATAGTCTATGTGAAATAACTTGGTTTCTCAAAGAAAGTGACATCAGTAGACACATAGTATCGATGCCCAATAGGATCATAGCAATGATAGCCTTTCTGGGTACGAGAGTACCCAAGAAAGACACATTTGATGGATGAGAGGATGATTTGTCAGTTGCATGAAAGTTATGAACAAAGGTAATACAACCAAAAATTCATAGAGGTATGGGAAAAGAAACTCAATAGGGTGTTCAATCGAAAATCTCACGATCTTGTGTTCCACACAAGGCGGGACCACATTCGTCGAAGCGACCGACAAGAAACCCGACTAAAACAATAATTACCCCATAATATGTATAAATCAATGAATAGTAAAATATGTGGAGTTCAAATTTATTATAGCTATACAAATGTGTGTATAGGTGTAAGTATGTGTGGAGTGTCGAACACAAGAAGCAAACGTGAGGTCGAGGAAAATTAATTCAAAAATATGTGTTCTTCTTGTTTATGTATCTTTTTGTGGATTTTTGGTTTTGTATTTTTTGGGGGATTTTAATTTTTATATTTTTAATTGTTTTTTATGTTATCAGTTTTTATTTTTTTTATTTTCTGATTTTTTAATTTCTTTTTTTAAATATATAATATAAGAATATATAATGTTATATATACAATATAGGCTAATATATATAGCAATAAAACAAAAAATATAGAAAATAAAATATTTTTAGGTTTTAAATTAATTTTTACCATTTTATGATTTTTAGATAATTTACTAATTTTTATAAATTTTAAAGTCAATAATATCCCAAATCAGAGATTAAATAAATATGCCAGACTAATTTGAAAATAAAAAATAGAAAATAATGTCCAAAATTTTCCAAAATAATTTTAATATGTAAACAATAATATAAAAAATTATAAAATAGAAATGAATATTTTTGGAGTTTTTAGGAATTTTTATAAAGATTTGGAGCTTTTAAATTTTTATGTATTTTATTTTTCTATTTTTAGTAGTTTTTGATCTAAAGGCTCAAAATAGTTAAATAAACAAAATATATTTTTTAGGAATTTTTCAAAATGGTTTTATATTTTATGCGTTTTTAATTTCAAACAAGGACTTTTTGTGCTCTTTTTTATTTTAATAAATAGGAAAACATCCTAAATTGCAAATCTAAAATACAATATGGAAGTATTGTAAACAGCAACCTAACCCTATTTTTTGATATTTTTTGGAGCACGGATGATAATTTAATAAATAGAAATAACACAAAAAATATTGAACTAACAGGGACATAAATGCAAATAAAAGTAAAGTTAGGGGCTTAGTTGCAAATTACCTACAAATATATAACTACAAATAAAAGTTTTATTATTCAAATGAAATACACAAAACAACAAGGGCCTCAATGCAGAAAGTCACCTCACATGGGACGGCACATGAGGTGAGGTGGCCAAGACCAAAAAGCAATTACGATAAAGTTCAGGGGCCTTTTCGTAAAATACAAAAAAAAACTAAATAAAAATATTGCAGTCTTAAATAATAAATATACAAAACGAGGGGGAAAAGGTGCAAAATATCCCTCCACGTGCATGGACGAATGGCTAGATGATGCTCACTTGCCACATGTCACGCTGACGTTGCGCGATTGATGAATCTATGTTTCATCATCTTTATTCTATCATTTTGGCCTTAAAAACCCTAGTAAATGCATGTAAATAGCGTTAATTCATGCATTTTATCATCCATGCATATTTGTGTAAATAGTGTACTAAATAATGCCAAAAATATAGAATAAAGAAAAAAAGAAGAAGAATAAAATATTGCAAATATTTTATGACCCGAAACCCCGAGACCTAGGCATCTCGATGACTAGGTCGACAAGGAATAAAGTAGGGAGAGGCCAAATTACCAATAAAAATCCCTTTTATTTAATCCATTCTTTATTCATTTTTAGGACCTATTTTTGGTTCCACTTTTTATACTTCAAATAAAGAAACTTTGTACATGAAAGTTGTAGATTATTAAATATAGAAAAATATAAAATTGATTTCACACACAATAATGTACAGATAAAAAGTTATGATCTGAATAAAATTCCAGAATCCCAACTTCCCAGACCTGTACCTCTCAATAAAAACTTGAAACCTACAAAATCACCTTTAATTGTATATAATTTTCAATAAACTATTTAATGAAAGTGGTTTCATATTTTTCGGAATTACGGTTTGAAAGTTGATTTTTGGAACCTTATTGTATACTTGTACATATTAAAATATTCATTTTATTTATTATTCATTATTTTTATAATTTTATATTTTTATAATTTTCTAAATATTATTTATAATAGATATGTGTATTAAAACTGGAATAAAAATATGAAGAAAATACAAAATAAAATACTTGTATAAAATACATAGGTATAATATCAATAAGTATACCTATATAATCAATACTTCTATGTATTTAATTGTATATATTACATCAGAAAACTAAAATAAAAATATATTTAAGTTTATAGAAATAAGTTGTAAATTTATACAATAATAAACAAAATAAATAAAATTCAAATATACAAAATAAAAAAATATTAAAATATATAGATGAATATACATGTATATGACCCATAAAAGAAATTTGTTATTTCATACCTCGAAAAAATAATAAGAAATCATAATAAAATAATTTATAAAATAAGAAACATTTTTATTTAATAATCTAAAATTAATAAAATCATTTATTATTTTTAATCGATTTAATAAATCTTTTTGCCAAGGATTTTTATGGTTGGTCCACGTGGACCAACCAGAATCATCCGTTGGTTGACCTCGGTCAACTCTCTGACCGAGGTCTGTCAAGTGTCAGACTTGCGATTTAAGCCATCTTTGACCTTTTTTCGAGGGGAATCCTTGCATCTTCTCGTGATGGACCCTTCATGACGTTTCATGCCCGCAATTCAAGGATACACGCCCAGGTCTTTCCTCGTGCATTGCATCGTTGGCGTGCCCGTTGTCCGTTGAACTTTGAGCCGCTTTGGTCCACTCCTTCAAAAAAGACCCGAGATTCCATTTGAAAACTGAACCCCCTTTCGACCGAGTTGCCCTAGCCTTGGAGCTCTGGATTGACGTCGGTGACAGAGGATCTCCAGCTCCTTCAGGCGAGGGCCGGCGAGGAAGCAAGGCGGCGTTCCATCCCCATCTCTGGCCATCTTGGCCGTGAGGTTTAATCTCACGGTTTATCGCCGCTCGAGGTCATTCTTGCTCATTTTTGTACTCTTTAGCTAGCCGTAGTTGATAGCTTTATTCTCGCATGCTTTCTCCCTACTTTTTAGACACGTAATACCCCATCCACCTCTCGCCGGAGCTTGCTCCAGCGAGCTTTCATTCTGACGCTTTACGTCGTCTATCGCCTACTGGAGGGTTGCGGCAGTTTGCCTGCGACCCTCTTAACCTTTTTGCAGGTACTCTGGACGTTACGTGTGGCTGGAGCAAATTTTGGGATCGACGGCAACACCTGGGGGCGCGACAGCTTCCACCTCGCCGTGGAAGAGCTCCCGTGTCGCTCGCTCCATTTTGTCGCTTCCAGCCATCATAGGAGGTCACCGACGAGCTCATGAGCTTCATAGCAGTCACAGCACGTTAGAGGACGGAGTCCGTGTCGATTCAATCTCACCGGCTCCATGTTCTTTGCATGTTCTTACCGATCGACGTAGAGCCATTGATCACTGCCAGATCTTCAAATAGCACAGCCACCGTCCGATTTTGAAAGCCTTCAGCCGTTCATCGTCGATTGGCGATCTAATCTAGACCATTCAGTGGCGAAGGGGTATCACGCGCCAGGAGCCCGCCACGTGGGTAAATTGCAGAGCCGCCCAATCATTTTTGTTATTTATTTTATAGTACTCAATCTTTACTTTGCAGTTCTTTAGTTTTGTAATAATTGCACTAAACCCCCTGCATTTTGGATAATTACTGTCGGGTCCTTGGCCACGTCACCTCATGTGATACGCGTACGTGAGGTGAGTGGCCATTTTGTAGAAGGGCCCTCATCCCTTTTCATATTTATATTTAGTCAAGATACATTTTTATTTATTGTAATATTTTGGGACATTTTGTAACATTACCCCTAGGGTTTTGTAATATTATGTTTTAGTCCCTACTAGGTCACGTGCTCTACGCACGTGACTTGGCAATTTTGCAGGCACTCCCCTAGGTTTCTGTTTATTTGTATATGGTCCTAAAACATTTTTATTTAGTTATATATTTCTGGAATATTTGCACTCTGGCCCTTGAACTTTTGGATAATTACGAAAATGCCCCTGTCAGTAGTGTAATTTCTTTTTATTTCTAGTATTTATTTCATGCAGCTATAAAATCCTAAAAATTCCCAAAAAAATTAGCATAGCTTCCTATTTTAGTGCTCTATCACGCCATATTTTTAGTTTACATTTTTGTTGCATTTTATATTTATAAAAAATCAAAAATATGTATTTTCATCTCTGTTTGCAGTAGAAAATATATAAAAATATAAAAACTTCTCAAAAAATTCCCAAAAAAATATATACTGTTTATTTAAGTTTGTTTTATATTCAATCCAAAAATCACTAAAAATATATAAAAGAAAGCTCTTAAAAATTATAAAACCCCTAAACCTTTATAAAAATATTAAAAATTCCTAAAAAATCACAAAAATATAATTTTTGTTTCCTATTTTTTTTCTATTTTATTAAAATTAATTTGGAGAATTTTGGTTCGTGTTTGCTATTTTATTTCTCCATTTTAATTTCGAATTTGTATTTTATTCCCTGTTTTGAGTATTTCTGATTTTAAAAATACCAAAAAATAGTAAAAATATAGAAAAATCATAAAAACATCAGAAAAATATAAAAAGCACAAAAATATTTTATTTCCTGAATTTTGGATATTTTTGCCTATTTATATCTCTCTTTTTCCTCTCTTATGTCTATATATATTTATATTACTTTATATATAAATTAAAAGAAAAAGAAATTTAAAAAATATAAAAAATATAAAAAGAAAATTAAAAATCAAAATATAAAATTATAAAATCAAAAATCAAATAAAAAATATAAAATTAAAAACCCACAAAAATAACATTTATTGGCACAAACATCGCAATCACATTTTGAGCATTTTTGCCCTGATCTACCTATATGCTCCCTGTGTTCGACCTCTACATTACTTGCACTATACACATTTTTTGTAGAGTTATAATAAATTTTAACTCCGCACCACTTTTCATTATTTGATCTCTATTGTGGGTTAATTGTTGTTTGAATCGGGATTTTTTGTGGGTCGCTACAGCGACTGCGTCTCCGCCTTGTGTGAGACGTACTTTAGACCCGTGAAAAATCCTCTTCAACAACGATATAGGTTCGTCACGGGCAGCTTGGATTAGATCTCCCAAGCGAGATTGACCATCAAGGCGTGGGAGATCTAATGGTTGCTCGAGTTTCTAGAGATGAGGCTCGATCCGACAGTTCTGGACCTCTCCATAAGAATAGGGAAGAACAAAGTTGGTGGGGAGCTTCGATCGACAGTGTGGCGTGACTCCGGTGGTCTGAATCTGCTCCGAGGGTAGCGAAATGGAGCTGGAGGGTCCCTCTATCTGTTGGCAGCGTCAAAAGTCTCAGGGGATCATGGGGGTGCTTCTTGGAGGTTGAAGGAGCTGGAGAGCTCCAGGTACCATCAACGAACAACAAAAACACCCCAGTTGGGCATTGGGATCAATGGACCTGCACATAAAGATAGTTGGGTCAAGGTAAAAGTGCCTTGACCCATTAGAAGGAGGAATGGAGGCATAGCAAAGCAAGGCGGTGGTGTTCCGGTGAGGCAGCATAGTTGGAACACCCAAGATCTAATTCAGCGAGGATCAAACAAAATGGAGTATGTCGGAGCATAGGTGAAGCGTTAGGGAGTGAAGTGGTGGCATTAGGTGCATTGGAGCACAGCGGAAACACTGTCAAAAAGTTCACCACAGCAGATGCTAATTCACACAATAAAAATTTAATCTAAATACAGGAAATAAAACTAGAATTGAAACTAAGATAATGAGCGATAAAATGAACCTCGAGCGACGCTTGGCCGTGAGATGGGACCTCACAATGGAAGAGCGTTAGAGATGGCAGAACCGATCTTCAACCTACTCCTTCGATCCAACTAACACTTGGGAAACAACCTGTCACATTGCTCGAGCCTTGGAGCACCAAAGGAAGGGGAAAAAGTGGCTCAAAGGGATTTGAAATTGAATGAAGGAGGTGGGTGGAGTTTTGTACAGTTGGCTGGAAGGCGGGGAAAATCGAGGCTCAATGGACGCAGTGATGAATCTCAGATTCATCACTCTAAAAGTCATGAATTAAGCTCAAATCCTTAAAAATCATTGGCATTTCTTCATTTATTCTGCATAATTAGCATTCATGCATGTTTTGATAAGAATGGCATTTTATCACTTAATATTGCACAAAATAAGAAGCTAAAAATCCCAGCCAAATTGATCTGTAAAATAGCCTAAATTCCCCGATTTTTAACTAATTCATGGAAACTCCAAATGACCAGAAATTACCTCCACTGTGTGCATATCACTAATAAGAATAAATAAATAAATAGAAAAACATCCCTAGCCTAAATAAGTGGACCAAAAACCCAAACCATAGTTCTAGGATTTCCGGACTAAAACCTTGATATGTTCCTCATACAATGTCTTTTTTTATCCTATTCACTTTTGAACTAATGTACATTCAAATACCTTCAAAACAAGATCAAGTTCAAGTGAATCAGTGCTAATATGTGAAAGTTGGGTTTCGGGCCTCTTTTGTACATTTTGTATTTTAGCGATTTTTTGACCTATTATTTTATGTACATAATTGACTCATTTTATTTTATTTATTTTTCATTTATTTTATTTAATAAAAATTTTATTAAAGTGCGTAAAAATCTAAATCCAAAATGAGCTTGAAATCAAAGAAACTAACTGAGTCTGAGTCTTCACTAACTGTCTCTACAAAAAGTATCATCTTCTTATTTTATTTTATTTGTTATTTTTTAATTAATAAAAATCCAAAAAAATAGATTAATGTGTAAATATTTATCTTTGATTTTATCATATTTTTCGGATTTTTATTTAGTTTAAAAATGATAAAAAATTATAAAACCCAAAAATCAAGGTATTATATGTACATGGGATACTCCAAAAATATCACTTTGCACAAATGATCGATTTGGTTATGGTTTCTTCATAAAAGTTGTAGTTCTCATCGATACGAGCAACTATCATGAAGAATTTTTTTTGATTCAAGGTCATTTACTATTTTTTACGTATTTATTATGGTATTTATTTTTCAATTTTTGTGGGGCTGAAACGTGGCAGCTCCTGGAGATGCCACGTGTCACCCATTTTTGAGATTTATATATATTAGTTTTTATTAAAAAAATATTTAAAAATTAAAAAAATTAAATTAAAAAACACCACATGGCAGCTCTGGGACCGTCCGATCTCGACCGATCAGACGACCCAGAAGATCGCCCCTTCCTCTTCTCTCCTTCCCATACACTGACATGTGGCAGCATCCGGGCCATCCAATCTCAGCTTATCGGACGGTCAATGTGCTTCGTCCTCATCCCCCTTCTTTCTCAATCTGACCGACGGGCAGCGCCACCCCACCTCAGCGATCTTCGCCATCAGCCGCCCGTCACGAATCTCGTCATCGACCTCCTTCCTTCTTTGGCCAGCAACCGCCATGTCCGCGCATGAATCCCATCTCCGACCCTCTTCCTTCCTTGAACAAATCACATCGTGTCTAATCTCCATCATATCTTCAATGCACCCAATCTTCGGCCGCCTTCCACCATCGCCTCACCTCTTATTTAACTCCACCGACCCTCGTCCTTGATCCCCATCTGTCGATCGCACAAGCAAGGAAGAGCTCGCGACACTGACAGCACCGCATACCCCTCCCGTTGGCGAGATCCAATGCCACACCCTCTGCCTTGTAGCAGCACTTCCTCGAAGTTTGCTTCGCTCCGACCGTAAACGTTGTCGAGCCACCTTCCCAGGTACTCCCTCCGATTATCTTCTCCATTCGTTGCTTAGCTCTCTCCACTACCCGACTCCACCACTGTCACCCCCCGCACGATCTACCTTCGCAATCTCCTCATCGCCGATTATCGACCACCTAGGTACCATCTTCACCTATGTTCGGCTCCCATCAACACCGGGGAGCCCCCTTCCTCTAGGACGTCCAGCCACTACGCAGGTGCCTTCAGCTACATCCCACCCATGTGCTTGCTCGATACGTTGCCCCGACTATCATCCTCCCATGAGCTTCGCCACTCCAGCTTCATCCACGCTACGCCGCACTTCACCGACGACCTCGCCACCACCCGCGATGCTCCGCCTTCGCACCTAATGGACCACTGTTGTTCTGCTACTAGCCTTCGGCCAACTTTCTATGCAGCCTCCACTACTGGGATTAGCCACTGTTGCGGCACACTCCGCAGCTCCTCCACGATGCCACCGCCAACGGTCGGGCTCCTAGCCCGAGGCCCTCCTCACGTGCGTGTCACGTGGCAGAGAGAACTTCAAAGAACAACCCTTGCCCACGTGAGACTCACGTGCGGTGGGTTATTTGCGACGGCCCCCCTTGGAATTGTGCTAATCACGTAGAGCCCCAAGCACCCATCGGTCATGTGCTTTGCACGTGATTGCTTGGGCATTTTGTGAAGAAGCCCTCGAAGATTCACTATTCCACAGAAAAGTCCCGCCGCTTGAATGGTCATGTGGCTGACACTTGACCTTGGTAATTTTGTAGAAACTCCCCCAAGAGTTACGGTAATTACACTTAAGTCCATGACGATCCGAAAATTACGTGTGTTAAAAAGATGATGTTTTTATTTGTCGTGCGAATAGAAGTAATGATTTGTCATTTCGTTGTAGGCGGCAATCAGAATCGGTCAAGAAAATAACCACAAATATATATCCAATTTTAATCATGTTGTTTTATGTTTATTTTACTTGGACAAGTCCCAAGGTCGAACACAAAGAGGCAAAGGAACAACCTAGAATTATGTCTATCAAAATTCATGTGCAGTTTTTGAGGCAGTCTTTTTTTTGTAATTTTTAATGCAATAAAGGATGTGAAATGCAATTTTGACCTATTTTAGGGATTAAAATGTAAATTACGCTCAAACGATGTCCGAAAAATATGAAACTTGATCACGATGCAAAATATGATGAAATGAATGCACTGTGATTTTTTTGAAATTTTTGGATGCAATATGATTTTTTTTTTATAAATTTTTAAATGCAAACAGAATGAATTTCAATATTTAATTATAATAAATACTAAACCTAAATATTTTCAAGGAACAAAATTATCTAAGATCTATCACTAGGTGATTGATCTCAGAAAAATCCTACACCTCGAAAATACTAGTTTCAATATCTATTAAAAATCAAACACTGAAATATGCAAAATAATTTTTACAGGACAAACTATGCATGCAAATTCAATTCTTTTTGGGCATAATGTCAAGCACAATTAATTCTACAATATGTGATTTTTCGGGAATTTTTAGAGCAACGGTTAATCAAATATAAATTTAGAGCACAAACTAAGCAAAGTATGCAATTTTCCACAGAATAATTAATTATTAATTAACCATCGATCACAAAAATATCCACGATATGTCAAAACATAGAGAATTAATTGACAAAGAAAATGCTATTTATGAATAAATAAAATATGCAATGTAGTTGTTCAAAATAAAGGGAGAACACGGGGGTACAAATGTAAGATTTTCAACAACAACAACAAAGCCTTTTCCCACAATTAAGTAGGGTCGGCTACATGGATTCTTCGCCTCCATTCACATCTATCTTGGGTCAATCTCAGACTTATATCCAAAAAACTAAGATCCCTTCGTATAGTCTCTTTCCAACACTTCTTGGGTCGTCCTCACCCTCTCTTAGCCGGCTCAACATCCCAACACTCGCATCTCCTAACAGGTGCATCAGTTGACCTTCTTTGCAAATGAACAAACCATCTTAAGCGGTTTTCTCGCATCTTATCCTCGATCGGAGCTACACTAACTTTCTTTCTGATTGCATCATTCCGAATCCGATCTTTATGTGTATGTCCACACATCCATCTTAGCATTTTCATTTCTGCTACAGCCATTCTCTGCACATGTCTATGGTTCACAGGCCAACATTCAGAACCATAAAGCATAACAGGTCTAAATGTAAGATTTTAATTAAAATAAATAGAAAGCGGGGGTAGATTTGTAAGAGGGAGGTTTCTGCAAAAATGCTAGAGGGGCACGTACGTGGCACGTGCCCTCTGGTCGGTGGGGGGCTGGATGCAAATAATTGATCTCCCAGGGGCTTTCATGTAATTTACCCACGCATCACGTGATGTGCGCGTGCGGTGACAGGCTCGGGTGGAGACTAGGCTTGGTGCTCCACGTGTAGATGTCACGCACTTTGGGCAGCCCGAGGCTCTAGGTACGTGCGTCGGCTTGGGTTCAGGCTCGGGTTGGATCTGCATCGTCGATGTAGATTGGAGCGAATGGCTGGAGATGATGTGCTATCGTACGGTTGAGATCAAAGCTTTCCTTGATCAGACGGTGGTGAGGGCGGCCAACACACGGCCAAGGGTCGTCGGATGAGAGGCGGAGGTTGAGCGTTGACCGGCAAGGAGAAAAGCTCGCTTGAGGACGAAAGTTGGCCGACTTTGTCGTTGCTTGATGCCCTGGAGATGACGACGACAGGTGGGCGTCGTTGGTTGTTGTCGGTGAAGGAGTCGATGAAGGCTAGGAGATCTGTCGATGACGCGGTCCGTTGTATGGGGCGATTGACGTTGATGAACAGAGGGCGAGGATGTCGATTGGGAGGAGGACGATGATCGGGAATGGTGACCGAGGGAGACTGATGAAGTAGAGGAGAATGGATAAGGGTGAAGCGGCGGAGGAGTGGAGGGGTACCTGGAAGATGGGGCTCGACGGCATTGTTTAGCCGGAGCAAGGCAGCTGCCAGAGGCGAGGCTACGACGAGGCGATAGCCCCGGATCACACCGGCGAGGGAGGTCTCACGGTTATCATGATCGGAGGAAAGCTCTTGGACGAGGAATCAGCGGATGGGTTCTGTCATCTGGGGTTGCGTGCTTAAATAAGGTTGAGGGATGGCTGGTGATGGAAGGATATCTAGAGGTCGATCGGCGATTGATTCGGGGGAGGATCGTGATTGGAGACGAAAGGGGATTTGATTGGAGAAGAGAGATGTGATTGGGAGGTTGATGAGATGCGGCAGCGGAGATAAGGATCTTGAAGGAGATTGGGAGAATTGGGACGAGGGCTGATTCGTCAAGGCGGAAGGGGATTCGATGGCTGGCGAGATTCGCGGGAGGCGGCGGAGAAATTTGGGGGCGTCGCCTCCCGCGATGGAAAGGGAAGGAGGAAGACGTACAGCGACCGTCCGATCGGCCGAGATCGGACAACCGTTAGCATGCCACGTGGCACTCAAAGAGGAGAGGACGACGCACGTGCTTGGCGCGTGCCTGGGCGGCACGTGCCTCACACGTGCGGGCCTTTTTATTTTTTATTTTTTTATAAAAAGTAATTAATAAAAAAATGCCAAAAATGGCTGACACGTGACGGCTCCACGAGCTGCCACATGTCAGCACTAGAAAAATCGAAAAAGAAATATTTTGTAAAATCAAAAACAAATAGCCAATGGCCTCAGATCGAAAAATTTTCTTCATGCAACTTATTCGTCTCGATGAGATCTACAACTTTCATGAAGATATCAAAACTAAAATCGATCAATTGCAAAAAGTGATATTTTTGGGGTATCCCATGTACATAGATTACCTTGATTTTTGGGTTTTATAATTTTTTGTCATTTTTAAACTAGATAAAAATCCGGAAAAAATATGGAAAAACATAAATAAATATTTACACATTAATTTAATTTTTTGGATTTTTATTAATTAATAAAAAGAAGAAATAAATTAAAACAAGGAAAAAGACCAATTTTGTACAGTTGGTTAATGAAGACTCGGACCCAATTTGTTTCTTTGATTTCAAGCTTAATTGGATTTGGATTTTTAGGCATTTTAATAAAACTTTCATCAAAGAAGATAAACGAAAAAGAAATGAACTAAAATAGATTAATTATGTACATAACATACTAGGTCGAAAATCGTTAAAATACAAAGTGTACAAAAGAGGCCCAAAACTCAATTTTCACATTTGAGCTCCGATTCACTTGAACTTGGTCTTGTTTTGAAGGTAATTGAATGTACATTAGTTCAAAAGTGAGTAGGATTAAAACTGACACTAGATGAGGAAGATATGAGGTTATTAGTCCGAAAATCCTGAAACTATGGTTTGGGTTTTTGGTCCGCTTGTTTGGGTTTGTGATTTTTTATATTTTTCATTTATTCTTGTGAGTGATATGTACATAATGGAGGTGGTTTTGAGTTATTCGGAGTTAACATGAATGAGTTAAAAATCAGGGTGTTAGGCTATTTACAGGTCATTTTTGGCTTGGATTTTTGTCTTCTTATTTTGTGCAGAAATTAGTGCTAAAATGCAATTCTTATGAAAACATGCATGAATGCTAATTATGCAGAATAAAAGAAGAAATGATGTTGATTTTGAGGGATTTGAGCTTAATAAATGAGATTTAGAGTGATGAATCCGAGATTCATCAGTCCCTCTCTGCATGTTTTCATTTTAAGTTATTTATTATAGTTTTGAAGTGATACCCATGTGATCCCCCTCCATTTTGAACAGCTTTATTGCATCGTTTTATTTTTATAAAAATAGCACTTTGTTCTACAACTAATTCTCTACAATATGGCTTATGATTGACATTTTTGTAAGTTGTGGTGAATTACAAATAATTGTTCTTACAAAAATTTACATATTTTTCCCCACTTTGTGCTTGACAAGTCAAAAGTAATTAACCATAGCTCTGAAAATTGCCAAAAAATCATAGATAGTAGAATTAGACGTATTTCACATCATGCCCAAAAATAACTACATTTGCATGCATAGTTTTCCTGAAAAATCATTTTGCATATTTCAATTTGTAATTTTTAATAGGTATTAAATCTAGTATTTTTGAGGTTTAGGATTTTTCTGAGATAAATCACCTATTGATAGATCTCTTGAAAATAAATTGGTTTAATATTTATTATAATTAATTATTGAAATTCACTTTATTTGCATTCATAAATTCATAAAATATTTATCTTGCATCCAAAAATTCCAAAAAAATTACAGTGCATTCATTCCATCATAATTAACATCTTGGCCAAGTTTCATAGGTTTTGGACATCATTTGATTGATATTCATTTTCTAGTCCTTAAAAATTGGCCTAATTTGTATTTTGCATCTCAAATTTGCATTAAAAATACAAAAAAAAATACCGTCTCGAAAACCGTACACGAACTTTGATAGACAAATTGCTAGGTTGTTTCTTTGCCTCCTTGAGTTCGACTTGGGACTTGTCGAAGTAAAATAAACATTAAACCACGCGATTGAAAATTGAATTAATTAATTGTGGTTATTTCTTGATCGATTCCGGTTGCCCGACAACGATACATTCAACATTAATTTAAATGCACGATAATTCCCCATAACGTAGGGTGATTCGTGTCTCGTCGGATGGCGCTGTTGTAGGAGAGGCAAACATCTTAGATTTTGTCTAAAAAAATTTTCTGTTCGGTTTTCTTTATTCGGGTAGTCTGACCCCCGAATCGTCACTGTATATTTCCCATTTTCTCTCTCTTTTTTGCATTTGATTTATTTTATTTTATTTTTTGATTAATTTTTGTGTCACTCTCTTACACACACACACACACACACACTCTCTCTCTCTCTTATTTTTCTTGTAAGGTACTAGACGTACGTGGAGCGGTTTCTTACAAAACCGACACATCTTCACCAACGCCTGAAAAACTGCAACTAAATTAAGATCGAGTCAAGTCGTGAGAGAGAGTAGAGTTTAGGATTTGTTTTTCTGCAATTTTAATTTCTATAATTAATTGCTCATTTCCTAGCGGTGTCCGTTTGGACTCTCACATGTGTAACAAGACCTTGAACTTTTTCTGTGGAGTTTTGTGGCATGTTTTACTCTCCGGTGAGGGTGAGGCCCGACTTGTGTGGTACTTAGGATAGACCTGCACATACGGCTATTAGAGCTTCTAGAATTTTTTATTGTGCTCGTAGAACCTAGTACCACACTTCACATTAATCGAGATGCACAGTAGATCGTTCAACTTAGTCAAATTCAAATCAATTCTTCACGGCTAATAGAACTTTCTGTTAGGTACGGTTTTCATCAGCCTGCATTTATATAGATTAATTTTTCAATTCTTGTATTGCACCCCACATGGAGATTGTGAGGAATCACTATAAGTCTTCTATCTGAGCATACATCATTATTTCATGAGCATCAGCTTTTCCCAAATTTCTCCCTCATGTTTTGTCATATAACTCTAAAAGGAAATTAGGAATGGACGGTAGACGTGTATTTGTGCTCATCTAATTTTTCTATGATCGCTTAATTAAAATTGGGACTGTTAAACAATGTCGATTAAATCAACTCATAAAACCAAGAATTTATGCGAGAAAGTATCCCCGACCTTGTATTCATTTATCTTGCAGAGAGGAGAGAGACGCACACTAGGATAGCGTCAAGCTAAGATTTTCATATTGACTACTAATTCTATAAAAATTATTAGCTACTTCTCATTGAGGATCTACGGGTAGCTGGTAAATAATCTGGATTTCCTTAGCAGAGTGAGTGGTTTAAAGAACATTGCGTAAGGCTCCGTCCTTAAGTAACACAGGTAGTCGTTTTACGGTCTGTCCTTATACCCATACTGGCTAAAAGTAGATGCAACTAGTCGTAAGAATTTAGGCCAGTCGGTAGGGAAATACATGCACCTAACAACTCGCTTAAACGTTTGCAAGATTGGAATTATCACAAATTAAAATTGACAAGATAATTGGCCGAACTCTTGCGGCCTTCACTATGTGAGTTGGTGAAACAAGGATCTGTATTGTGATTGTTTTGTGCGTAGATTCAGGATAATCATCGAATACCGCACACTTGTGCCTAGATCATAAATCATAACCCTTTTTCAAATCATTTGAAATCGAGAATGGAAGATTGTGGCGAATTTCGTTCGGACTCCACGAACCTTCCACTGACCACCACAAACTTACCAATCTCAAAGGTTCGAAAACACTTTTACTCTAGACCACCTTGGGTTCGGAGATGCCTTTCCTATGAATCCTCTTCCTATGATTCCTTCATCTTCCTAGAAGGAGGTCAAACCCATACTCTCTCTTTATCTCCTAATCACATCGAGGAAGACTCTCATCTCGATGACTGATTCTGATTCTTTCCATTCTATTGAATTAGATTTCTCACATTGAAGGTAAAAAGAGTTTGAAGAAGATGCCTCCCAAGAAAAGAGATCATGAAGATGAACCCAAGGAAGATCCGATGTAGGTGATTTTGGCAAGATTGGCTGCATATGAGCAGTAATAGCTTTTATTGAGAGAACAAATAGAGCAATTGAATGCTAGGGGAGAACCACCAATGGAAACGGCATACAACCCTGGGCAGTAAAGAGTGAGAAATTATTTGCAGCCACTTGAGACATACATAAAATATGAACTAAAACCACCCTTTTTGAATCAATTGCCAAAATTCCATGGTAATGATGTTGAAGAACCAAATGAATTTTTACGGGACTTGGAGCCGGTATGCTCTAATCTGAGGCTTCCCCAGGTCAGCCAAGATTACATTCGCCTCACTGCACTTCCTTTCGCCTTGAAAGGGAAGGCAGATTACTAGGTAAAGAATTTAGGAGTGACGGTGATCCCCTATGATAGGTTCAAGAACCTGTTCTTAAAAAAATCTACCCTTTGAGTCGGACCAATCAGATGAGGACACACATCACCGGATTTTCTCAGATGCCTAATGAACCAATCTGTGATACTTGGGATAGATTTAAAGATCTACTAACGAAGTGTCCATGCCATGATCTGGATGATAACATCTTGGTCCAGTCACTCTATTCTGGCCTCAGCTACGAGACATAGGGATTAGTGAGCGATGCCTGCGATGGCAATTACGCATCACGAGGTGCTGAAATCGTCTGGAAAGTATTAGAGAAAATGGCTGAGACAAGCTGCTCACAGATAGCTAGTAGGGCGTATACCAATTCCCTGAACCCACTTCAGTCTAAAGGAGGAAAGCAAACTATTGTAGAAATAATGGAGGATTTGATTCCAAACATGAGCATCATCATTGATAAGTTAGTAGCTAGGGATCAGATTCATAAGAGGATGAATGACATCAACAATAGGATCTCCCATTTTCCAAAGCAAATGGAGGAGCTGACCGAGAAGGTATCCAAGATTGGGATACCAGCTGCATCCGTGATTCCCATTTATCATGTACATCACGTCCAGGATCAGGACAATGACAACAATAGGCTCAGGACCAATCCTATGCCCAACCTTTCTAGCAATCACCCTCACCAGTTGAGATCGTCGAAGAAGCACCACCTCCGGTGTTCGAGGTGAAAGGCATCTAGTACACTCAAGACCCTGCCCGATAGGGTAATATGGCGGACCGTCAGCCTTACCAGCGTCCCACCACTTTCTATAATGTTGCACTTCCACCAGCCCTACTGCACACTAAAATAATGCCCCATCCCAGCATCAGAAACAATAGCAACAACCATACAACCACCAGAATCAACACCATGAGGCACCCTAGCAATACCGGTAGCAATACCAAGCTCCACAAGGTCATCTCTCAAAACAACCATCTCAACCATACAACTCTAAAGGAGAACCCGTGGATATCCTACAATAGATGCTCGAGGAGATTCGCTACTTTCGAAATGAACTACAAGATCTACGGGTTGATGTTAATCGCTTGTCCCATTAGAGAGATGAACAGACAGCCCCTGCTACAACCATTCCCACCCAAGTTCAAGTTAACCCTAATATCTTGAACAAATCTCAGTCTTCCCAACAAAATGGCCAGGTATACTACTCATACTTTCCCATATCTGAATATGAGATCCTTTCATTTTACAATATCAATGCTTTGTCACTTAAGAGTGGAAGGATCGTGGACGTACCTGATCGGGCACGGGAATCGTATCAAGAAGACTCGGAAGATCAACCAGAGGATACTTCCGAGAATGAAGAAGAAGAAAACCTGAATTCAGCACCAGTGAAGATCCCAGCACACAAGAAAGGAAAAGCATCCATAGAGTCTACAGAGGACCTTGCACCTCCAGTTGCTGCAAATATACCTTTGTTGCCTTTTCAGCAACATGATCCTGATTATTATCAGCAGAAAAATGATTGTAATAAGAACTCCATTTCTAATAAAAATGCTCTTATTTATGATTTGAGTTCTTTATCTCCTATCTCGAATGCTTCCATTCCTTTTCCCTATGCTCTTGTGAGAGGAAAACAAAAACCAAAGAAAAACATTCAAGATGACCCAGAAATAGAATGATTCTGTCAGGAAAATATCACAATCAAAGTACCATTTGATCAATATGTGGCTAACAATCCAGCATTTCAAAAATACTTGAAAGTGAAATGCACTCCCACCAGGACTCGCAGGAAGAAACAAAGTCAATTTGTGGAGACTCATATCTTAACAGTGGCAACTACCAAATGTGTCAAAAATCATCATATAACAAGGAAAAAAGGGGACATGGGTGCTCACTATGTGGAGAGTCGCATCGGCGGCATTGCATTCGCACGCACACTACTAGACAATGGTTCTTCGATCAATCTTGTCCCCTTAGCCTTATACTACAAATTGGAGTTAGGACCTCTCAGAAATTCATTATATCTACTTCAGTTTACGGATAAATCCATTAAAAGGCCTAAGGGAGAAGTAAAGAATGTGGCCATCTTGATCGAGGGTACAGAGTACAAAGTGGACTTCACTGTCCTTGATATGGAAACCACAAACCATTGGAAAGAATCTCAAATCACTCTTGGAAGATCATTCTTGTGGACTGCTAAAGCAGTATGTGATTACGGTACATGAATGATGAAATTCCGCTCTCCAGGCGGAGAGGTGGACTTGGAGATGAAGCAGACAAAGTGGCAAAGACCCAACTCCGAATCTACCACCGAATACTCAGAATTATCATAGTACAATTTCATTAGCACTAATGGGCCTTGGAATCAACTTCCAGAAGTTCAGAGTGAGAACCCCTCATCAGAAGAAGAAACAGTACATAGTGCAGTTTGTGAGATGTTGCCTGAACTATCTAGATACATAGATACATATACCCTTGATGACATAGGCATCCTTATGGATTTTTTCACTCCCAACTTCTTCGGGACAGTCAACAAATATCGATGACGAGTCAGACGCAGCTTTGGCCGAATTGCCGCACTATTTTTGTGATCCGACTCACCTTACATCAGAATTGGTAGCCAGCACATCACAGATTGATTCACCTTCAATCAACACAGAGCCGGACTCAAAAGCCATTCAGCCAGACCTAATTGATGATTCAGATTTACCTGAGCTGAAACCACTTCCTCCTACACTCAAGTATGCATTTCTTGCAGGACCCAAGGAGAAATTTCATGTGATAATTAGCTCATCATTAACCAAAGACCAGGAATCTAGATCGCTTGAAGTTCTTGAGCAGAATTGCAAGGCCATTGTTTGGATTGTATCAGATCTCGTGGGAATCAATCCCGCTCTCTGCTCGCACCAAATTTATGTTGAGGATAATGCAAGACCTTCGCATGAGTTCCAGAGAAGATTAAACCCTAATCTCCGAGAAGTAGTTAAGAAAGAGATCGAGAAATGGTGGAAGGCACGGTTTATATACCCCATTTCAGACTCCAAGTGGGTAGCCCCCTTCATGTTGTCCCGAAGAAATCAGGAGTCCAGATGGTCACCAACGAGGAGGGGGTAGCGATCATGACCCGAGTACCCACGTTGTGGCGCGTTTGTGTCGAATACAGGCACCTGAATCCTGCGACCAAGAAAGATTACTTTCTATTGCCATTTATTGATCAAATCTTGGAGAGACTTGCAGGGAAAGCATTCTTATGTTTTCTTGATGGGTACACGGGCTACAATCAAGTAGCCATCGCTCCCGAGGATCAAGAAAAAACCACCTTTACATGTCCTTTCGGTACTTACACGTTCAAGCGTACGCCATTCGGGCTTTGTAATGCCCCGGGCACATTTCAGCAGCGCATGATTGTCATCTTTGCCGAAATGGTGGGCGACTTCCTGGAAGTCTTCATGGATGACTTCTCGGTCCATGGTGATTCATTTGATACATGTTTAGCGCACTTGGACTGAGTCCTCAAGAGATGCAGGGAGGTTAATTTAGTACTCTCTTGGGAGAAAAGTCACTTTATGGTGACAGAGGGTATTGGGTTGGGGAACATCATCTCCAAAAAGGTAATGGAGGTCGACCCTGTCAAGGTGGATGTGATCAAGAAACTTGAGCCACCAACCAACGTTAAGTCAGTGAGGTCATTCTTAGGACATGTTGGATTTTATTGAAGATTTATTCCTAATTTTTCAAAGATCGTCCGCCCACTAACTGATCTCTTAAGAAAGGACACCGAGTTTATTATAAGTCACAAGTGTATATAGGCCTTCGAGCTCCTGAAAAAGAAAATATGTGAATCGTCGATTTTACAAGCTCCCGACTGATCTCTTCCCTTTGAGATCATGATTGATGCCTCAGCTTTTGTTGTCGGGGTTATACTTGGACAAAGACGAGATGGGATACCTTATGCGATTCACTACACGAGCAAAGTTTTGGATCCTGTCCAAAGAAATTATACGATGACTGAAAAGGAAATGGTCGCGGTTGTTTGGGCCCTGGAAAAATTCAGATCATATATATTGGGCTCCAAGATGACAATTTTTACTGATCACACGGTAATTAGATATCTAATGGAAAAGAAGGATGCCAAGGCACGTCTTTTGAGATGGATCTTATTAATCCAAGAATTTAATTTGGAGATTAAGGATAAACCTGGAATAAAGAATGTTGTTACTGATTACCTTTCCCGAATTGAGCAAAATGATTATTCTGATACTGGCCCAATTAAAGAGGCTTTTCCAGACGAGTTAGTTTGTGTTACTAACTCAGACCCATGGTACTCTGACATAGTGAACTATCTTGTCTCCAAGAAAGTTCCCATAGGTTGGTCCAAGAGCAGAATTGACCGACTGAAGTCGGATTCAAGAAAATACCATTGGGACGATCCTTTCCCTTTCTATGAAGGACAGGATTGCATTTGGCGAAGATGTATTCCTCAAGAGGAATACCGGAGTATCCTCACACACTATCATTCACTTGAGGCTGGAGGACACCATTTGAGAAGGAGAACCGCGTACAAGGTACTCCAATGTGGATTTTACTGGTAGACCTTATTTCAATATGCCGATGATTTTGTACGGTCGTTCCTGATTTGTCAGAGAATGGAAGGGACTATCAGAGATAGAGATGAAATGCCCATACAACCAATGATTTTCTGTGATATTTTTGATGCATGGGGAATCGATTTTATGGGTCCTTTTCCATGTAGCCATGGATTTGAGTACATCTTGTTGGCGGTTGATTATTTGTCAAGATGAGTGGAATATAACCCAACCCGAGCTGCAGATAACAAAATCATCTGTAAGCTTATCAAGAATCATATCATCGCAAGGTTCGGGATCCCAAAGGTTTTGATTTCAGATGGGGGTAGCCACTTTGTGAATAGAGAAATGAGATCATTGGTTAAGGAATATAAATTCGAGCATAGAATAGCCAATCCATATCACCCACAATCTAATGGCATGACAGAGTTTTCTAACAGAGAAGTGAAGGGTTTTTTTCAGAAGTTGGTTCGTCCAGATAGGAAGAACTGGTCTCAACTTTTGGACCAGGTTAAGTGGGCCTATAGGACAGCCTACAAGACTCCACTCTGTACTTCACCTTTTAGGACGATCTACGGCAAGCCATGCCATCTACCCGAAGAGCTAATTCAAAAATTAGAATGGGCGATAAAAAAGCTTAATTGGAGTTGTCACCTTGGGAAACTATGCCGGGACTTAAATCTGAATGAGCTAATTGAAATCTGAAATCGGGTATATGACAATAATGTGATGTATAAAGACAAGGTCAAGAGATGGTATGACAGACACATTATACATAAAACCTTTGTCCCTGTGCAGAAAGTGTGGTTGTCCAATGCCGATTGAGTATTTTTCACGGGAAAGTAAAATCAAAATGGACGGGTCCTTACATTGTCATCGATTTGCATACTAATGGAAGTGTGGATATTGCCAAACTCAAAGATGGTACACAATTGTTCTCAGTGAATGGGAAATTGCTGAAGCTATATGTAGAATCATCTAAAGAGCAGACAACCCAAGTTGAGGTCATTTACTTCATGTAGAGCGAACATATTGAGGACTCATCAGATCACCCTACTTGAAGAAAAGCAATCAGACACAAGCTATACATATAATCTTTATTCTTACCCACCCTCCCTCCTGACCCATCAGTCTCCTTGTACATCTTCTTCATCTACTTAGGCCAAGGCCTAAGTATAGGGGGGGACCGATGCCATATGTACATACCATTCTCCCCAACTCACGATCGCCTCATTTCCATCCTTCTTCTACACTTAGGCTAACCAGAGCCCAAGTATAGGGGGAACCGATGCTCATCTATATATACTCTCCTCATTCACATATCCCGACCGCATCATTTTTGTTCTTCTTCTATACGTAGACTGTTCACAACCTAAGCATAGGGGGCGAGCCGTTCTATCTTTTTCTTTTTGTTTTTTCTTTTTCACCCTCTTACGCTTAACCCGAGCTATGTCTTCTCTATTCTTCTTATGCTCTGAGGACACATCACTCGTTAAGTATAAGGGGGGTGTATATATACTGCGTATATATTTTACCCATAGCTCGTACTTTTGCGTAAGTCTATATGTATTTACGGGGTGGGTAACTAACACAAATTGGCTTCTTATTCATTTTTGCATAAAAAAATCTCAAAAAAATCCTTGCATTAAAAAATGTGTCTACATTTTCATACCTATACTTCATCCAGCATTACATTCATTGATTTGTGAAAATCCTTTGGGTTCTGAACCAAGTTATGATCAGAAATCGAGAGTGGTCTGGACTTGACCTTAATCCGCCTAATTTTCAGAGGAACTTCACCGAGAAATAGGATTTTAGAAGCTTCAGGTCTTTGACTTAATTCTTCGAGTTCCACGTGACAATGTGCAGCGTTTGACTCTTAGTGTCTAACCTGGTCACTTCATTCCAGGTACGACTCTGGAATAGGGAATTAATTTGTACTCTTGCACCATGCACTTAGCTCAACTCAGATCAGATGTTGGAAGAATGTGTGAGTTTCTTTTCTGGTAGCGTGGACATCTAAAGATCAGAGTACGGGTTGAAATAAAGCTTCGGAAAAGGGATGGACGGTTGGGCACAATTTTTTCTAAGACCTTAAAACATGTACGAAAAAAAAGATTCTATATCAGTAGGGGCACAACAAGATCCATACATAGCGACCAAAAATCCAAACACAAAGAAGCCTACTACCAAATAAACAATTGACGAAAAAGGTCCAAGCTTCGAGAAAACCTGCAGATCTTGGTGGAGACTTGGCTAAACTGGTCGGCTTCACAAGGAGAGGTGACTACACTTACCACCCTCCAGTTCTTTTCTCCTTCTTCTAGTTTCTCCCTCTATTCGATTGTGAACACAATGCGACAGACCTTAGAAGGAAATACTTGACTTCCCGAGGATGAGTTACTGGAGAGGAGGTTTGCATGGTCGTCTGACATTCTGGATGGGAAGAGCTAAAACCTTTCACACACATGAGTCGATTGTTAAATATTCTTTGGGTATGCTTTGGGAGGAGGATTGATCTAAGATGACTTCTGAGAGGAATTTGTGACAATGATGTGTAGAACTTGAAGGCTATTGATTTTAAAAATTTTAAGTCTCACAGAAGTTCCGCCAAACTAATAATCCAGAGGTCAGGTCTAGTTTCATTTTCACCTTCTGCTCATGTTCTTGGTATGGAACCCAATGTCATTTCACCTCATTACATTGCTTTTGATGCTCAGGGACGAGCACGGTTTAAGTATAGGGGGATGATGAATCTCGGATTCATCACTCTGAAAGTCATGAATTAATCTCAAATCCTTAAAATTCATTGGCATTTCTTCATTTATTCTGCATAATTAGCATTCATGCATGTTTTGACAAGAATGGCATTTTATCACTTATTATTGCACAAAATAAGAAGCCAAAAATCATAGCCAAAATGACATGTAAAATAGCCTAAATTCCTTGATTTTTAACTAATTCATGCTATCTCCAAATGACCTAAAATCACCTCCACTGTGTACATATCACTAACAACAATAAATAAAAAAATATAAAAAAATCAATAACCTAAATAAGTGGATCAAAAATCCAAAGCCTAGTTCTAGGACTTCTGGACTAAAACCTTGATTTGTTCCCCATCCAGTGTCCATTTTGATCCTACTCACTTTTGAACTAATGTACATTTAAATACCTTCAAAACAAGACAAAGTTCAAGTGAATTGGAGCTCATATGTGAAAGTTGGGTTTTGGGTCTCTTTTATACATTTTGTATTTTAGCGATTTTTTGACCTATTATTTTATGTACATAATTGACTCATTTTATTTTATTTCTTTTTTATTGTCTTTGATAAAAGTTTTATTAAAATGCACAAAAATCCAAATCCAAACTGAGCTTGAAATCAAAGAAACTAACTGAGTCCGAGTCTTCACTAATTGTCTGTACAGAAAGTATCATTTGCTTGTTTTATTTTTTTCTTCTTTTTTCTAATTAATAAAAATCCAAAAATAGATTAATGTGATTATTTATCTTTGATTTTATCATATTTTTTCTGGTTTAAAAATGATAAAAAAATATAAAACCCTAAAATCAAGGTATTCTATGTACATGGGATACCCCAAAATATCACTTTGCATAAATGATCGATTTTGATTTGGTCTTATCATGAAAGTTGTAGTTCTCTCGAGACAAGCAACTTTTGTGAAGAAAATGTTTTGATCCGAGGTCATTTACTATTTTTTATGTATGTATTATGGTATTTATTTTTCGATTTTTGTGGGGCTGACACGTGGCAGCTCCTGGAGCAACCACGTGTCACCCATTTTTTGGATTTATATATATTAGTTTTTATTAAAAAATTAATTAAGAAAATAATTAAAAAAATTTAAAATAAAAAATGCCATGTGGTAGCTCTGGGACCGTCCGATCTCGACCGATCAGACGGCCCAGAAGATCACGCCTTCCTCTTCTCTCCTTCCCATACGCTAACACGTGGCAGCATCCAGGCCATATGATCTCGGCTTATCGTACGGTCGTTGTGCTTCGTCCTCATCCCCCATCTTTCCTAATCTGGCTGACGGGCGACGCCACCCCACCTCCGCAATCTTCACCATCAGCCGCCCGCCGTGAATCTTGTAGCCGACCTCCTTCCTTCTTTGGCCAGCAGCCGCCATATCCGCGAACGTATCCCATCTCCGAACCTCTTCCTTCCTCAACCTAATAACATCTTGTCTAATCTCCATCGAATCTTCAACGCACCCAATCTCCAGTCGCCTTCCACCATCGCCTCGCCTCTTGTTTGACTCCACCGAACCTCGTCCTTGATCCCCATCCGTCGATCGCACAAGCAAGTAAGAGCTCGCGACGGTGACAGCACCGCATACCCCTCCCGTCGGTGAAATCCAAGGCCACACCCTCTTCCTTGTCGCAGCAATTCCTCGAGGTCTGCTTCGCTCTGGCCGTAAACACCGTTGAGCCACCTTCCCAGGTACTCCCTCCGACTATCTTCTCCGTTCATTGCTTAGCTCTCTCCACTACCCGACTCCACCACTATCACCCCCACACGATCTACCTTCGCAATCTCCTCATCCTCGATCATCGATCACCTCGATACCATCTTCTCATTCGTTTGACTCCCATCTCCACCGGGGAGCCCCCATCCTCTAGGAGGTCCAGCCACTACGCAGGTGCCTTCGGCTATATCCCTCCCATGTGCTTCCTCGACACGCTACCCCGACTATCGTCCTTCCAGGAGCTTCGACACTCCAGCTTCGTCCATGCCACGCCGCACTTCACCAATAACCTCGCCACCGCATGCGACGCTCCGCCTTCGCACCTCACGGACCACTGTTGTGCTGCTACTAGCCTTCGGCCAACCTCGTTGTAGCCTCCGCCACTGGGATCAACCACTACTATGGCACACTCGGTCGCTCCTCCACGACGCCACTGCCAACGACCAGGCTCCCAGCCCGAGGCCCTCCTCACGTACGCGGCGCGTGGTGGAGGGACTTCATAGTACAATCCCCGCCTACGTAAGACTCACGTGTAGTGGGTTATTTGTGACGCGCCCCTGGAACTGAGCTAATCATGCAGATCCCCAAGCACCCATCGGTCATGTGCTTTGCACGTGACCGCTTGGGCATTTTATGAAGAAGCCCCTGAAGATTCACTATTCCACAAAAAAAGTCTCACCGCTTCAAAGGTCACGTGGCTAGCACGCGACCTTTGGTAATTTTGCAAAATCTCCCCCAGGAGTTGCGATAATTATACTTAAGCCCATCTCTGTATGTTTTCATTTAAGTTATTTATTGTAGTATTACAATGATACCCTTGTGATCCCCCTCCACTTTGAACCGCTTTATTACATTGTTTTATTTTTATAAAAATAGCACTTTTTTTCAACTAATTCTCTACAATATGGCTTATGCTTGACATTTTTGTGGATTGTGGTGAATTACAAATAATTATTCTTTTGAAAATTTACATATTTTACCCACTATGTGCTTGAAAATTCATAAGTAATTAACCATATCTCTGAAAATTACCAAAACAAATCGTAGATTATCCAATTAGTCGTATTTCACATCATGCCCAAAAATAACTGCATTTGTATGCATTGTTTTCCCGATATAAATCATTTTGCATATTCCAATATGTAATTTTTAATAGCTATTAAATCTATTATTTTTTAGGTTTAGGATTTTTCTGAGATCAGTCACCTACTGATGAATCTTGGATAATTTTATCCCTTGAAAATAAATAGGTTTGATATTTATTATAATCAATTATTAAAATTCACTTTGTTTGCATTCATAAATTCATAAAATATTTATCTTGCATCCAAAAATTACAAAAATATTATAGTACATTTATTCCATCATACATGACATCTTGGCCAAGTTTCATAAGTTTTGGACATCGTTTGATTGATATTCATTTTCTAGTCCTTAAAATGTAGCCTAATTTGCATTTTTCATCCCAAATTTGCATTCAAAATACAAAAAATACCATTTCGAAAATCGTGCACGAACTTTGATAGACAAATTTGCAGGTTGTTCCTTTGCCTCCTTGAGTTCAACCTTGGGACTTGCCCAAGTAAAATAAACATTAAACCACATGATTGAAAATTGAATTAATTAGTTATGATTATTTCTTGACCGATCCTGATTGCCCAACACTGACACATTCAACATTAATTTAAACGCTCGATAATTCTCCATAATTAATGTAAGGTGATTCGCAACTTGTCACGCAGCAGCATTGCACTCCTCAAGGAATCACACCGCATGATGGAGGGTGATTGAGGACAAAAAACGATGAAGGAATCAACCAAAAAGGATGAATGGATCCTTAGCGAAAAATCAAGAAAGGCCAGTCAAGGCTAGGTCTGACAAGGTTGTAGGGCTAGGCCAACCACTTGATCGAAGTCAATCAGTGGAGCCACCTGGTTGGTCCATGTGGACTAATTAGGAAAAACCGGCCCCAAAAATCAATATATCAATAATAAATATTAAATGAATTTATTATATTTAAGTTATAAAGTAAAAATATTTATTATTTTCTATAGTATTTTAATATGAATTTTATTTATTTTTTCGAGTTTATTTATTACAAGTTGGTTTATATGGTTTTATTTATAGGTATATTCATCTATGTTTTGCATATTTTATTTTTATTTTGAATCTTTGATCTTATTATTATATTTTCTTATTTTATATATTTAAAACTTATTTTTATATAAATATATTTTTATTATATTTTTATGATATTAGATGTACACTTAAATAAATAAGGATATTAATTATATAGGTATAAGTGGAGGTATTTCATCTATGTATTTTGTATACTTTATTTTATTTTTGTATTTAATTTATGATTTTATTCTATTATAAATAAATACTTATATTATAAATAATATTTTTAAAATTTTAAGTTATAAAATTATAAAAATAATAAAGAATAAATAAAATGAATATTTTATATCGGTAAAGTACACAATAGGGGTCCAAACCCTAACTTTCACATCTTAACTCCAAAAAATATGAAACTATCTTCATTAAATAGCTTATTAAAAGTTATATATAATTAAAGTGATTTGATACATTTTGACTTTTTATTTAGGAGATATGGTCTGGGAAGTTGGAATTTTGGCTTTTTATTTCGAGTATAACTTGTACATTTTATATTATTTTTATATAAACTTAATTTTGTATTTTTCTATATATTATTATCTATAACTTTCTTGTACAAAGTTTATTTATTTAAGGTATAAAAATAGAAAATAAAATAGGCCCCAAAATAGATTATTAATTTATAAAAGAATGGGATTTTATTAGATTTATTGACCCTTATCTCCCCCTACTTTATTCCTTATCGACCTAGTCATCAAGATGCCTTGGTCTCGAGGTTTCGAGTCGTAAAATACCTTTGACATTTTTTCTTTTTCTTTTCTTTTCTTTATTATATAATTTTGGCTTTAAAAACTATATTTTATACATAATAAGTGGAACAAATAATGAATGTTAATTTGTACAAAATAATCTTATATACATGCATTAGCTAGGGTTTTTAAGTCCAAAATGATAAAATAAAAGGGATGAAATGAAGATTCATCACCTCCCTATACTTGCATTTGCTAGTCCATAGAAAAGACTTATGTAATAAGTGCAGAAAAAAAGAAAAAAAAAAGGAAAGTGGATTGAATTATTTTTCAAACTTATCTTTATAAAATCAATTTTTGGAGCTTACGTCGGACCTTTGGATTTTATGTGTATTCGCAACCTTATTGGAAAACGGATTTGAAACACAATAACCTTCGAGAATCTCAAAACTCTGCTCAAGTCTCCTCAATAGCCATGTAAGAATACTTCAACTCATATGCAAACCCTTATGACTATCAATCTATCTTGGACAGTGTGGGAGATATGTAACTCTCCTCGACTGAAGCGGTCAAAATAATTCTTCTCCAACATGGTGACCCTAATTCCCTAATCCAACAACTCTTTCCTCGAGAAGCAAGGTATTCCCTTCTAAGTTCAAGTACAACCAACTCAAGAAGTGGAGGTGGAGAGAAGAACGGACAGTAGCCAGTGTAGCTACCTATCCTAGGATGCTTGACCAGTGTAGCCAAGTCATTGATGAATCCCCATTTCACCACCTTTATTCTATTAGTGTGGCCTTAAAAACCCTAGCTAATGCATGTAAATACCTTTAATTTGCATAAATTAGCATTCATTCTTTGATTGTATAAATTGTGTATAAAATGATGTTTTTAATGCTAAAATCATATAATAAAGAAAAGAAAACAGAATAAAATATCAAAGATATTTTATGACCCTAAACCCCGAGACCTAGACATGTTGATGACTAGGTCGACAAGGAATAAAGTAGGGGGAGATAAGATCCAATAACACAATAAAAAGTTCATTCCATTAATTATTATTTATTTATTTTTGGGACCCATTTTATTTTCTTCATTTTATACCTCAAATAAATAAACTATGAACATAAAAGATAATAAAGTAAAGAAAAATACAAAATAGAGTTTATACAAAAATAATACACAGTGTTCTTTTTATACACAAAATAAAAAGTCAAACCCAAACTTCCCAGACCCATTTCTTCAAATAAAAACTCGAAATGTACCAAATCATTCTAATTGTATAGAACTTTTCAGAAGCTATTCAATGAAGGTTGTTTCATATTTTTTGGAGTTAAGGTGTGCAAGTTAGGTTTTGGACCCCTATTGTACAATATACCAGAATAAAATATTCATTTTATTCATTCTTCATTATTTTTGTAATTTTATTTTTTTAGAAATTTGTAAATATTATTTATATTATGTTTACATATTAGAACTAGAATAAAAATATAGGAAAACATATAAATAAAGGGATTTTTACACCCACAACCCTGAGTAATTTCGATCATAACCCTGCATAATCGTGAATTACACCTAGGACCTCGAAAAATACTTAACTCTTACATGGCATAACCCTGTGTTAGTTGACATCTATTTTATCCATTAACTCTTGCGAAAAAATTTAGATGTTGCCAATTTTACCCCTAAAACCATAACATATTTATAAATTATGCCATTAATTCCACTACCATCCCCCAAGCTAAGCCCCACCTCCTCCAAATCCTGTCGAGAACTCCCCTCAGCCCACCTCATGCAGGACCCCCTCCCTCCCCCAGCTCACCTACTGCAGCCCAGGCATGCACCGACCTCGGGCCTGCACCGCCCACCCTCCAGTTTATGTGACCCATGCGCCACCCACCCCCAACCCCTGCAGCTGAGGATGGAGAGGGCCCCCCGTGTCGCACACCCCCGACCCCCAGCAGCCGCCTCACCCCCCTGTGTGCCGACTCGCCCACCCTCCACCCGATGGCAAACCCATACCCCCCCCCCCCCCCGCCCACCCTGCACCTGATAGAAGAGCCCCCTGTCGCATGTCCTCCCACCCTCCACCCGATGGCAGAACCCCCTGTCGCCCACCCTTCGCCCAATGGCAGAGCGCCCCCCCCCCTGTGTGCGCCGACCCTCCCACCCTCCACCCGGGCAGACCCATACCCCCCCCCCCCCCCGTCCACCCTGCACCTGATTGCAGAGCCCCCTGCCGCATGTACTCCCACCCTCCACCCAATGGCAGAGCCCCCCGCCGCCCACCCTTCACCTGATGGTAGAGCCCCCCGTCCGACCCCGGCCACCCCACCCCACGACCCCTGCAGCCAACCCCCCTCCCGAGAACACCCGACCCCTGCGCCGCCCACCCTCCACCCGATGGCAGAGCCCCCCTCCCCCTTACCTTGTCTGACCCCGGCCCCACCACCCCTTCCTCCGCATGATCCTCCTCCTCATCCTTCTTCCCTGCTACAGATCGGATCAGATGTGACTCGGATTTCGATCGGTGAAGTGCCGGAAAGGGGAGCCTCTGATCTTGATCCTGCAGCTCCGGGTAGACGGATCAAACAAGTTGAAATTTCAAGAGGTCTTTACTCCAACCATGTTACATCTGAGAAATTCGCTGAAGGAGACCATGGTTGCATCTGTTCATTTATTTTTGAATCCTGACCATGAACCACCCCCCCCCCCCCCCCCCCGTCCGACTCCGACCCCACGCCGCCCACCACCTCCTCTCCCCCGCCCCACCTACACCGGCCCCTATAGCCCAGGCAGAGAACCAACATCACCCTCCTGCTACCCCAGGCTACCACTCAGCCCCAGGAGCCCACATCCTCTACCAACGACCCACACAAAACATGGAGGGAGGGGTGGAGTTTGGAGGGTTTTTAATTTTTTTAGCAAATTTTTAATAGCCTTTGGATAGACTATGGGTTAGATTAACTCATGATATGGTTGAGTTAACTGTCCCTTTAACAGAGTGTTATAGGTGTGCGACGGAGGGACTATCCAGGGTTCCTCATGTAATTCACGATTATGTGGGGTTATGAATGTTATTGCGAAATTACTTAGGGTTATGGGTGTAAAAATCCCCTAAATAAATTGTGTATACATACTACATAGATGAAATACCTATGCTTATACCTATAAACTTAACACACCTATTTATTTAAGTATACATAATATATTGAAAAACTATAATAAAAATATATTTATGTACCTAATAATAAGTTATAAATATATAAAATATTATCCAAAAAAATTAAAATCATCATAAAATACTATATAAAATAATAAACATTCTTTGTATTTTATACTCAAAAATTAATAAAAATCATTTCATATTTTTAATTAATTAATTTCGAATAAAGGTTACAGTGTTGTCGTCTAGCAGCTAGCGTGGACCAATGGGGGCACAACATTCGTTGACCCGAGTTAACTCCACCTCCAGGTCTTCTGACTTGTTAGAACTGTCAACTCCCCACTTTTCATGCCTTTTTCCCGCTCGATCCATCGATCAAACACTCTCGATTCCTTCATAAGAAATCATCATTGATCCTCCATGATTTACGCTGGCCTTTTTGATTTCATGTACATAGCCTAGATTCTTTCCAATCAAGCCGACAATAAGGGTGCATTACTTGTTTATAAATAAGGACCTCCGCCTCCCTCTTCATCTTTGGTCACTACTCCGAGTCTTATAGCCATGCATCTTCATCTAGGGAGAATCCTCGTGACAGGAGGAGTTCTCATATAGTCTGGATGGGCTCTAGTAGGATGGAGGTGCATCCACGGCGACCATCTGGCCACCCTTCTCCCTGAGCTCCATCTCAGGTATAAGAGCTGATTTATCTGCTATCTTAGGTTGTTTTAATTCTTGTCCATCGATTTTAGTCTCTAGTTTAGCATTTTAATCAGAAGCTCTCGAGCTCCAGCCTGGTTTCGCTCTGATCCGAGCAACCCCTGACGCTTTCATCACATCCATCATCTTCCCCTATCGCTTCTTCACGTCTCAGGCATCTCATTTCACCCAGATCCACAACGGATCTGGAGATAAAATCTCCTCCGCCGCCACATCACCGGAGATCTCCGCTCGTACCCCATATGCCCTCATTCATCTCGATGTAGGGTCGAGCTAGTTTGACCTCGACCCTTTAACATTTTTTTCTAGGGACCTGGCGTAGAATATCGCCTACAGGCAATTTTGAGTTCGGTCGGAGGTACCTAGATCCCCTCCTTGACCTCGATGTCGTAGGAGATCTCTGGTGCCCCTCTGACCATTCTGAAGCCCCAGCTGATAAAGGGACCCTCTAGGAAGGTTTTGGGACACACCCTAGCAAGAAAGAGCGCCGGAGAAGGAACATCTACCTCGGAGAAGCTTGCCTCGGTGGTTCTTCGTCCATATTCATTCACTGCTGTTGACGCATATAGATTAACCGTACCTCTTTGTTATTTTATTTTTCTGTTATCCTCTTTATGTAATTTACCCATAGGCTACTCTCCTATATAAGAGAGCCTAGGGCTTATGAAATAGAACAAGTCATTCGGTTTTCCCAACATGGTATCAGAGCGACGGTCCTAGATCGGAGTTCTCGAAACCCTAACCCTAACCACCATACCCGCCGGCCCCCTTTCTCTCCCTCTTCTCTGCAGATCGACGCCGCCCTCCTCCTCGGGTGCAGCTCCTCCGATCTGTGCACCTCCAGCGCCTCTTGTGCGCATCGCAGGCGCATCTCAGGCGCTGTGCGCATCTACGACGCATCTCAGGCGCATCTACGGCGCGCGCCACCGCGTGACCTGTGCATCTAGCACCTCTCCAGCGTGCGCACATCCATTGCACGTCATCGCGCGTGACCGGCGCATCCAACACATCTCCAGCGCATGACCGCACATCCACAGCGTGCGCATCCACAGCGTGATCCAAGGCTGGGTGTGCGCGCATGATCTTCTACGTGCGTAAGCCATACGCGCATCCACAGCGCGCCCAACGCATCCAGTGCGCGTGTCCAACGCACCCAGCCCCCAGAACACGTGATCTATTGCGCATCCAGTGCGCATCGAGTGCACCGAGTCCTGCACGGGTGCACGGTTTCCAGTCCTAAGACCCAAAACATCATCATGGGTTTGGTTGCGTGAGGTCTACACGTGCTACTAAACCCATTTATGTCGTTGTAGACAAATCACAGTGTTTGTCAATCGTTCCAGTCTTCATTTGTTAATATGTCAGAGAGCAAGGAAGATATCCCATCTATTGGCGCATTCCGTGGTCCAGGGCCTATTGTCAAGATGGATGGTACCAACTATGAACTGTGGGCAATGCAGTTCATGAGCATGATGAAGTCTACGGGTAAGAAGCATATTCTTACCGAACCAGAGCCTGCTTAGAAGACTGGAACCTATGCCTCCTGGGAGGCTGATGACGCATACGCCAAAGTTTGGCTATCTGGCACGTTGGCAATTGAGATTGCCAATGACATTCTCCATCAACCCACAGCGAAGGATATGTGGGACATTCTGGCGGCTACATATTCCCAGGCAAAGAACGAGACAAAGATTCTGCAACTCCAGCATGATATCTTCACCATCAAGCAAAATGGTCGTCCTTTACATTCTCTCTACACATCACTGAGAGGGATGTTCGAAAAGCTCTATAGCTTCATGCCTCTTACCGCCACGCCAGAACAACAGAAGACATACAGGAATGCGACGATGGTGGGTGTGTTTCTCGCTGCACTCGATCCAGAGTATGAGGCAGCACGATCTCAGATTTTGGCAGACTCGACTATTCCTCCCATGGAGGAAGCCTTTCACAGATTGAGTAGGATCACAGTACCTTCAGCAGCTGCGAGTCAGAATTCCTCAGCCATGGCGGCAAACAGAGGCCGCAGATTTCATCCACAGGGCCGTGGACGTAGACCTCGTGGAAGGGGTGGTCGTACTAGGCCAACATGCACATATTGCCACCGAGTTGGACATAATGAAGACACATGCTATTCGAAGCACGGATTCCCTGCATCTGCACGAGCCGCTGAGCAGATAGAGCCACCATCTGCTGCTACCTTGGATCAACGATTTGATGATCTAGTTGCCCGCCTCAGGGGCATCATCCCACCATCTGGTCCAGCACCGACTACAGAGAGTCATACTGATGCTGCTGCTTCTGCCTCTGCATCTACTAGTACTTCAGGTAGTACACTTGCACTCCACAGTAATAGATCTGATACATTGCCATGGATCATGGACTCGGGCGCTACACATCATTTATGTGGCGACGAGAGTCTACTTACAGGATACACTCAGATCCCTCCAGGACGGACAGTAGTGATTGCTAATGGCACGCATTCCCCTATCACGGGTCAGGGGGAGATTAGATTGACTTCTTCTATGCAGCTTAAGAATGTCCTACATGCACCGGATTTTTCTATGAATTTGTTGTCAATTAGTCAGATTACGAAGGATCTCCATTGTCGAGCTATTTTTGATCCATCTTCTTTGATTTTTCAGCACATCCGTACGGGCAACGTGATTGGTCATGGCTATGAGCAAGGAGGCCTTTATCGTCTGAACCAGACCCCATTTTCCGGAACCACATCTTCTCCTGCTGGACAAGTATCTCCTCTCCTGTGGCATCTGCGTTTTGGCCATTTACCGCTTCAGAAGTTGTGTCGAGTTCTACCCTATGGTCTCTCTCACACACCTATCCAGTGTGAGGCATGTCAGTTGGGAAAGCATCACAGGTCGTCCTTTCCCAGTCGTCCAGGTCGGAGTAGTAACTCCAAATTTGAGTTGTTTCTTATAGATGTCTGGGGTCCGAGTCGTGTTCCTGATCATCAGGGACACAGGTTTTATATTGTCTTTGTGGATGATTTCTCGAGAGTGTCATGGGTGTTTCTTATGAAAAATAAATCTGAAGCAGGAAATATTATTATCCATTTTCTAAATGAAATTCAGAATGTTTTCTCCGCATCTGTCAAACTTGTAAGAAGTGATAATGCTTTAGAGTTATGCACCCACACTCTGGCAAATTACTACTCCTCAAAAGGGATTATTCACCAAACCTCTTGTGCACATACATCTCAACAAAATGGGGTTGCTGAAAGAAAACACCGTCACCTTCTTGATGTCACAAGATCCCTTCTTATACAGAGTAATGCTCCCTACTCCTACTGGGGTGATGCAGTTCTTACTGCATGTTACCTAATCAACCATATGCCATCATCTGTCTTAAATGAACAGATTCCATTTTCACTCATTTATCCAGACAAGGATTTGTTCGTTCTTACTCCTCGTATGTTTGGGTCAGTCGCTTTCGTCCATCAGTTGTCGCCTGGTACTGACAAGCTCTCTCCTAGGGTTGTCAAGTGTGTCTTTGTGGGGTACTCCAGAACTCAAAAGGGGTACAAGTGTTTTGATCCTGTGCGTCGGTGGTATATGATCAGTGCAGATGTTATATTTTTTAAATCTGTTATGTACTTTTCAGCATCTAGAGACATGCAGCTACCACCAATATCTCCTGATGCCATCTTAATGGCACCACCACCATTGCCACAAACAAAACCACCGTCACCACCACCGCCACCGACACCACCACCATCACCACCACCGCCACCGCTAGTATCCCCACTACCATTCCATTACACCCGCAGGCCTCCTCCAGCTCATGGTCCTGACCCGTCAACTAGCTCGCCTATGGTTTGTAATGAAAATATTAATGTTGATGGATCTGATGACATTTCTCAGCAGGATGTATTGCAGGAGCATGGTGAGAATACATATGATTTGGATGTTCCAATTGCTCTACGCAAGCCGAAGAGAAGCTCTGCCAAATATCCATTATCAGCAGCTGTGTCTTTTGAGAGGCTATCTGGAGACTTCAGGATGTTTGCATTGGCACTTTCAGCTACAGACATTCCACGGAATCATCATGATGCTTTGCAGGATGCTAGATGGCGGCTAGCAATGGAAGAAGAAATGGCGGCACTTCAATCCAGAGGAGGAGTTTGGTTCCTATACCTCCAGATGTTAGCCCGGTGAGTTGCAAATGGGTGTTTACAGTGAAGCACAATGCAGATGGTTCCATTGACAGGTACAAGGCACGCCTGGTTGCACGTGGCTTCACACAGACATATGGGGTAGATTACCTTGACACATTCTCCCCTGTGGCGCGTCATTCCACTCTACGGATCCTGTTATCAGTTGCAGTTGCTAGAGACTGGCCACTTTATCAACTGGACGTGAAGAATGCATTTCTGTATGGCGACTTGCAGGAGGAGGTCTATATGCAACAGCCACCTGGTTTTGCTGTTGAGGGGGAGTGTTCCAAGGTATGCAGATTACATAAGGCCATCTATGGCCTTAAGCAGAGCCCCAGAGCATGGTTTCAAAAGCTTTCAGACCTCTTTGAGAAACAAGGATATAAACGCTCCAATGCTGATCATTCCTTGTTTGTACAGAAGACGGCTAGAGGTATCATTGTAATCATGGTTTATGTTGATGATATCTTGATTACAGGTGATGATGAGAAGGGCATTAAGCAGGCAAAGGAAAGGCTGGGGACCGAGTTTGTCACCAAGGACTTGGGAGTCCTTAGATATTTTCTGGGGCTGGAGTTTGCTAGAAATCCATATGGATTAGTAATGTCACAGAGGAAGTATGTTACAGATCTATTGACTGAGACAGGTATGCTAGGGTGTCGACCTGCTACGACACCAATGGATCCTAGCATGAAGCTCTATGATGATGACACAGAAGAGGTGGACAAGAGAAGGTACAGAGAACTGGTAGGCAAACTACTGTATGTCACGATCACTAGACCTGATATATCATTTGCAGTGAGTCGTGTGAGCCAGTTCATGGAGCAACCACGTCAGGCCCATATGGATGCAATACACATGATTCTGAGATATTTAAAATCATCTCCTGGTACAGGCTTGCTATTTAAGAAAGGGAAGGAGATCTCTATCACGGCATGTGTTGATGCAGACTATGCAGGATGCCCCAAGGACAGGAAGTCCACATCAGGATTTGCAGTCTATGTTGGGGATGCTCTAGTTTCGTGGAGAAGCAAGAAACAGACAGTGGTAGCTAGATCCAGTGCTGAATCAGAATACAGGGCTATGGCCCAGGCTAGCACAGAAATGACGTGGGTGAAATCTTTACTTGCAGATCTATATATTGATATACCTCTTCCTATGATGTTGGAGTGTGACAATCAGGCCGCCTTGTTCATTGCAAATAATCCATCCTTTCATGAGAGGACCAAGCACATTGAGGTTGACTGTCACTACATACGTGACATGGTTCAGAAGGGGTTCATTGCTACATCTCACGTCACATCAGAGAATCAGACTGCTGATATTTTCACCAAGGCATTACTTCGAGGCCCATTCCAGAAGTGTGTGTCCAAGCTGAGCATGATTGATATCTATGCTCCATCTTGAGGGGGAGTGTTGACGCATATAGATTAACCGTACCTCTTTATTATTTTATTTTTCTGGTATCCTCTTTATGTAATTTACCCATAGGCTACTCTCCTATATAAGAGAGCCTAGGGCTTATGGAATAGAACAAGTCATTCGGTTTTCCCAACAACTGCCTCTCTTCGTTGTTGGATTAAGAACGAGTGTCCTGATCAAGTAGGCACTGTTGGATTAGACTCTCTCCAGAGCATCAGATCTGTGGGGTGATCTAATCTTCACTGTCCATCGACGAAGCATCATTGGCTCTCCTCGTGATGGCACGTGTATAAGTAGAAGGGAGTCAGCCATTCGATCGTGCCTATAAGGGGTAATTTGCATATTTAGCCCCTCCTATTTTTGTACTAATTAATTAGTCCTATAAATAATATATTCAGTGTAAATAAAATAGGTAAAATTGCATGTAGACCCATGTGGATAGGTTCTATTACATTCAGGTCCATGCAAGGTCACCTCACGTGTCATCCCGTGTAAGGTGGCCATTTTGCAAATACGCCCTTGTTATTTTTTGTATTTGTTTTTGGTCCAATAAATTTTTAAGCATGTTGTATATTTTTTTAAATAGCATAGAGACCCCTGGAGTTTATTTTATTTACATGTACGCTCCTACCAGCAATTGTATTTTTGTATGCTTATTGGATTTATTTAAACTAGATCTGGTGCTCCAAAAATCATGAAAAATAGTTTTAGGTTCCTGATTGCTTGTAGTTTCACGCCATGATTTTAATTCACAATTTTGAACCTTTTTTGATATTTATTTAAAATCATTTAAAGCACAAAAAATCTTTGTCTACAGTATAAAATACCAAAAAAATATATAATCATTTTAATAAATTCCAAAAAAAATGTACTTTGCTTATTTATGTATTCTTAGCCTTCAGACCAAAAATCACTAAAAATGGAAAAACGAATCTCTTAAATAAACCCCAAAAAATTGATAAAAATATATAAAATTCCTAAAAAATCCACAGATATATTTTTCTGGGTTATAATTTTCTATATATTATTACCTATATATTAAAATTGATTTGGAAAATTCTGGAGGTGATTTTCTATTTTTAATTTCCTTGTCAATCTCGGCCTATTACCTTATCCCTATTTCAAGCTATTTTTAACTTTATCAATGTATAAAAATCAACAAAATTCACTACAAAATGAAACATTAGTAAAAAATAAAAACCCGGAAATATTTATTTTTGTAATTTTTGGATATTTTTATTTATATTTATATCTATATTATCCATTATTATATACATAGTCTATTATAACCTATATTACTTATTCTAAAGAATAGTAAACTATAAAATATATATATAAATTAAAAACAATATACAAAAATATAAAACAAAGAAAATTTAAAAATAAAAAATGATAAACCCACAAAAAAATATGTATATATATTTGAAGAATGGCATGCTTGCTCCGTGGTTAAAAATAACTATAGGTTACTAGTGTTGCTCTATGAGGTTCGACCTCTACACACTTATTGTACATTTAGTTGTAGAGAATAATAAATTTTTACTCGCGTTTTGTGTTATTCATTGCTTGATTTTTGTAGTGGGTTAATTGTTGATTGACTGAGGTTTTTTGTGGGTCGCTACAGCGACCGTGTCTCTACCTTGTGTGAGACATATTTTGACCATCGCAAATTCCTTGGTCATCAAACGACGTCGTTGCCGGGGAGCTATGAGTGTAGCCTACTTTTGTCATTTATCTTGTATAGTCATTCTTGCTTATTCGTTGCTTTATTGAAAATTGATTTTACTTTGCACATATCCATTTATTTATGCTTTGTATATAGCTCATTTTGATTCTATTTGATCATCTATGATAATACGAATATCTTTATGACTTTGTTGTGAGGGTTCTCTATGTGAGGACGACTTCTTAGGAGGCTGACGTAACAAAGCTTGGTGGAGGTTGGTCTTCACCATTTGACCAGTTGGAGAGGATACAAAGGGTGCACAGAGAGGAGACTTAACATAGAGATAGCTTAGCTTCATTTATTTATTTATTGGTGTGAGAGAGACTTATAATTTGTAATAATTGGACACTACTCTCCACAATGAGGTCTAGTTCCTAGGTGTCTGTTGTGAAAACCCCCAAAACCTGAGCAGGGACTTAACTGCAAAAATCCAGATAATTTGGGCTTGATTGCAAATCTGCTTTTATTCCAATATTCAAAAAACTTATTTGAATAGTCAATTGCGTAGGGTTCGTCGATAGCTTTCCAACGAGTCCAACAACGTAAAAATCCGAATTCGGGAACTCAAGTTACACCCGTTTTAGTGAGACGGGGTCCAGTTTAATTTCGGATCCGGATCCGAACTCGGATTCAACGCAATAAAATCATCTCCATCTCCCCCAAAACGCCCAAAACCGCCTCTCCTTCGGCCAGCAGCCCCCCCTCCCCTTTTCCCTCGCCGGAGCTCCGACGAAGCTCACCGGAGCGTCTCGGATCGACGATCCGAAACCACCACCGTGTAGAGAAGGTCCAAGGCATCTCCGTATACGGTTATGCATCATCATCAGGGCACCGATCATGTCGTTCTTCGTGGGCGAAGATTCCAAGGAATCGGGTCTTCTTGAGGTACGATCTCTCCTTCCGCTTGCTGTGGTGTCCACACAAATTTCGACCATCTGTACGGATCTCCCCTCCTTGATGCCATTTTCTGCCTTTTGATTCCTATGGGTCGGATTGTAGATTTTTGTTTTGTTGTAACCTCGGATCGGGCATGCACACACATGGGGATGTGCATGCGGATGTGTTTGTAAGTGAGGGGTCTCTGTTAGATCACCATTGTGTGATATGTCTTCACCCCCCTTCATCTCGCTGGGATCGAATATACATGACACGCATAGGTATGGGTTCGCACAAAGGTGTATTCTTGTTAGATTTGTGGCCTGAGGGATTGCTCGATGTCGATTAGGTTTTTGAGTAGGACTACATGATCTCAGGGGTAGTACTTGGGATTTGCATGCTGTTGAGACAATGTTTTTAGGGTGTTGTGGGAGTGGCGTTCTTTGCCATGTTGAGAAGGGGTTCGCTTTATGTGGATATAGTTGCCGTGGCTGGAGGTTTTTGGAGAAATTTGCAACTGTGCACTGGCCTTCTGATATTGTGATTATACCGACAATAGATTGCTTAGACACACTTCTGATTATGCATTCGGGCAATATAATCACATTTAATTTCAGTGTTAACGTCGTTGTAGAAGTTGTTCATTTGGAGCGTTTTGTGTTTCGAGATCATATAATCAGACTGTTTTAGTTGGGATTTTAGTACACGTGTTTCCATTCATCCTTACCAGGAAGCCTGGATGTATATATCGTTTAACATAAGTGCCCCATTTCCTTTCCATTATAGTTAGGTAAAATGACCTGCTTATAAAGTGTCAGTTATTGTTACAGCTAGATGTCCCAGGGACATTGGCTTACCCCCAAAATTCAGATACCAACATTGTCCACTTTCAGTTAGTCTTAAACCCTCCACTCACTCATATGATTGGTTAGTTCCAACCAATCGCTCTCTGCACGTGTATCCAGCCAATCACTCGATGGTTCAATGTTTGGGTGGAATTGTGGGATACAGTTTATCATAAAATACTGTGGAGATTAAAGTTTATCATGAGATTGGGATCATGAACTATCCGAGGCTTACATATTTTGGCTATTGGTTGTGCTTCATAGCCAAATGCATGCATTTATCCCTTTTTGCAAATGCATCCATTGTCATTTATGCAATGCCTGGAGATCCAAGTTTATTTCAGTTTTTTTACAAGTATTGTTTAATATGAGATCATTTTCAAGATGTTTGATGTTATCTACTTAGTTACTTTGACATCAAACTCTGGTGATAGTATTCCAAACAACTCCACATTTAAAGTGAAAATTAAAAGTATATGTTTTTGGTGTTGGTAAACTTTGCTCCTATACTAAATCCCAGGTGACTCAATTGTTATGATTTGAATATAAAGGTAGCCGAAAGCTCTATTCAGATCTTAGTCTTTTTTTTTGCAGAGATTTATTCCAATTTAGGCCTGATGAAGATATGAGGCCGGACAATATTCAATTTAATAGGCTCCTTTGCAAGGTGTGGAAAATCGCATTTAAGGATTTTCAATGAATAAGGTAGATATGAGAACAAAACATAGCGAAGGACAAGCAATCATGTTATTCTCATCTTAGACCTTCTAATTCTGATATTAATGTAGGAACCTGCTTTGCATCTACATGACTCCTCTCTGGATCTTGAATTATTCCTTTGTGATATTACATGATTGTACCAAATATCCGAATCCCTATTTGATTGCTAGCATTGATTATATTGTGGAGATCATCAATTCAAGCAAAGGGACCATTCATGATGATCAGGTAGTGGAGTAGTACCGCCAAGGGAGGGGCATGCACCCTTGGGGCCCCGGGTAGAAGCCTAGTTGACCGCGATCCCAACTGCTAATGTAGCTGCGATGGTTGGGGGACATGTTACTTGGCACACCGAGGTGCTGATCTGACGGTGTTGGCCTCGGTACTTGCGCGCTTTAGCCCGGTGCTCGAGTCGGGCCAAGTAGTCGTGGTTGGTCGGCTAGTGTTTTGCTTGTCACTTAGAGTTAACACTCGTGTACGGGCCAATGCAGGCCACATTGGTTGGTATTCTGAGTGGGAGCGCTAAGAGGGGAGTTCCGGAAAATGTGGTTAATGAAGTTGGGAATGGGATATCAGTCTCCTGTGCATAAGGAGGATTGGTATAGTCGCGAAGGTTCGCGGGTTGGAATCTAGATTGTGAATCGGAAGTATCAATTATGAAGTGGAGCTAAGTGGACATGTTGGGAACTTAGTTAGGATGCATTGTACCCCACCGCATGCCTACGGAGTCACCCCAACCCTAAGGTATTTTCTTTTTCCTTAGAGTCATAGTGTGAGGTCTCATCCAGACCAAGACCGCAGACTATCCACGAAGCTCGGTTACTAATATCCATATCCAGATCTAGTAATAATAACAATGCTAAAGATGTAATTCTTTATGAGACCAGTTACACAGTTGTTCTTTTGCACACATTTAAATTGTGTCATGCTTGTTGTTGTATATTTTTGTTTAAATCGTATTGGGCAACTTTGCTCATAACGTACCTACGTGTGAATCCGCAGGTCCTCAGCAGTGAGCGGTTTGGAGACATCACTTTTAGTGCAACTTCACTACACTTCTTGTAGCACAGTTCGTAGTAGTTTTTACTGTCTTATTTACTTGTAGTTTTTTTCTGAGAGACATGCCATGTAATGTATAATTGTGGACATCTATATCTATAGTTACATGTATTATTTTGTGGACATGAAAATGGATAATAGAATGTAATGGAATTGGTGAATAGAAATACACGTGCTTGTGAACATGTTGAACTAATGAGAAGAGAAAAAAATTATTTCCTTTGCATGCTGCTATTTTCTCCTGCTTCTGTGAATGTCAAATATTCGAATGTGGAATGTATGTGCGTAGATTGGTTTGACGAGTACCCGGATCCTAGGGGGACGGGCGTTACATCTGTTCACCTGGGGGGCTCGTTGCAGTTTTTCGTATTTTATCGCATTCTTTTATTTTGTTTCATGTTGTATTGATTTTCCTACCTTTCTTTTTTATTTATTTTGTGTGCATGGAGCCCCTGGACTTGTTTACCTCGGTAATTAGGTCTAAACCCTAATAAGAATGCATGTACCTATAGTCTCTTATGTTTGGATCTAGTCAAATTAATAACTATTAGTTATTTAGATTTGAGTCCACGTGTTGAGAGAGGTCGTATACAACGCTTGCAATACCCGTTGCGATAGGCACCGATTGACATAGAAGACCAGATCGTGGTCTCATTTTTGAATAATTAACAAATGGTTCTTCACGATTAAATAGCAACTATTATTTATGGCAATTTTTTCGAATGCACACCGTCATATAGTTAGGTTTAAAAATTCTATTTTGCATACTGCATGGAGATAGGAAGCACTGTAAGTCCTCTAACTCAGCATGCATCATTAGATTCAATGGTGAGATTTCCATCATCAAATCGACTTGCATGGCTTTTTCACTATCTCCCTCTGATTTTGAGCTTCTAGGACTTAAATGAAACAAAAATGTTAGGCGCTTGTATGCAAAAAGATCCAAAAAAGGTGAAAACCCAAAAATTAAAACAAGGGGACTTCTTACTAAACTTTGAACTTAATTAAAAATTCGTAATGGTCTTTCATTGTCTTAAGTTCATAAAGCTCTCATTGTTTTCAGGTACCTTAGGAGGGGACTAAAACCCCTCCCATGAGCGAGGCACAACTCGCAAAGGATTATAGCTAAAAATCCAGTCTGTAACTGCCTTGTGTATCGCATGGATTTCTGAAGCAATGGCTCTTCTATCGTACGTGACTGGGTAGGGACTTGTCAACGATGGTGTTCTCGCCTTGTGTGGAATATCGACATGGTCTAAAGTATTGATCTTAGGCCACGCCTTCACGGATGTGTCTGTCTCATCAGTTTGCATCCGAGTAGGTTCTTGCACGCTCATGGGTGATTCCGTTGCAAGCAAGGACCGAAGTAGTGGTTTCCCCTACCGGCTTCCTCTTTTTCTTTCTTTGGCTGAGTAGGGATCCGGGAAGGGTTACAAGGACCTCAAAAAGTGTAGACTACATGTTACAAAGGAGGAGGACAAGTACGTGATACTTTTCTGGTAGTACTCTCTCCTATAGGGTTAGCGTGCTAAGGACTTGTTAAAAGATATACCTGAAATAACAACTCTAAAATCGAAAAGATAATAAATAGTCGATCCTTCACAGTTTCACATGGTGTGAGTTACTGAACCCAATTTGGTATGGTATTTGCATGGATCTATATTAAGGTTCAAAGATCAATTCCCGCGTATTTGCGCAAATTTTGCCATATGTATCTTTCTCTTTATCCCCGCTCAGTTCGAGCCTTTTTTACTATTTTACACTCCGTTTTATTCTTCGTTAATCATCGTATCTTTCCTCTAATAATGATCTCCTTTTTGTTTTACGATGACGATCTATGGATGGCTTAGTCGGGACTCCGCTGATGCCTACATCGATTACGTAGACTCGACATCATCAATAATTCGAGGCAATTCCTGAGAACCCCGTCCGGACTTTGCGGACCGATCTACAGAGTCCTCGTCTTCTTTTCTATGCCCATCTAATAAATCGGGATCACTTTTGTCACACCTTTTCCATTGTGAATGAGAGTCAATTACAATCTACATCTTTTTCTTCACAACACTCTGAGATTGACCCTAATTCTAAACTCATCTTGGTAGCTGGGATTCAATTTCAAGTGGTATGATTGGGACTTTTCATTTCAGATAGAAGCCAGTCCCGATCCGGGATCCAAACACAGAGTTCATTTTTTCGGACTCAGACCTGGAGATGGCTCCTCAAGGAAAGGGCAAGGGACAACCACCTCCGCAACCTGAGTAGGGTCAAATGCCAGATCGAAACTAGGTGAATGCTCAGTTATTGGCTTCCATCCAAGCCATTCAGCAGCAACTGACCGAACATGCCCTAGCACAGACTGCGTTCTAGGAAATGCTGAACGATGTGATGAATAGACCTGCGGGAGGAGGAGACAGATCAGTAAGAGGAAGGGGAGATAGACCCCGTGATGATCCAGACGAGGAAGAGCTGGAACAAGGAAGGCTGAAACCCACGCTAAAGGAGAAGCATAATCCTGGAGACAACCATATGACCGAGTGGATCCACATTCCACCGGTACATGCTCACTTTGAGCTCAAGCCTCAGTTCCTCACTCTTCTACATCATTTCACAGGAACACCAACGAGGAGCCGTACATTCACCTACGATAGTTCTCACGCATCTGTCGTACTACCCCCTACCCAAATGTTCCATTGGACATAGTGAAGATGATGGTGTTCCCCTTTAATTTGCAAGACAAGGTCTTATATTGGGTCAATCATTTGGGAAAGATTGTGATGATGTGGGAGGTATTGAAATCTGCCTTTCTGCACAAATTATATCCTCTCGGTCAGCTCAACCAGATGGTAGCCAGTATCAGTAAATTCTCCCAGGATGCCCACGAGACCATCCATGAATCTTGGGAGCGATTTACAGACCTGCAGGAGAAGTTCCCCCATCATGAGATACCGAGGACCAGCCTGGTCCAGCACTTTTTCGGGGTAATGAATATAGAGAGCCAAAGGCTCGTCGATGCAACCTGTGGGGTATCTCACTTCAAAAAGGATGAAAATGTAGTCTGGCAAATTTTTGAAGAAATGGTTGAAGAAGAGGTCGCCCTCTTTTCATCCCTTGCATACCAGAAACAACCTCGGATCCTCTAGAAGCACATATATATATATATATGGCAACGTCTCGTGAGGCGGAGAGAGATGAGAACTTCATCCTCATCATCATTGGGGGCCATCTCTCAAAGGTTGACATCATCGAGAAGCAGTCACAAGATCTCGAGAAGCTTTCTGTGATAAAAAAAGAGGACGCAACACTTAGACAAGCTGGACCATATCACCAAGCAGTTGGAGTTGCTGGTGAGCACCATTAGTTCAGTCTAGTCAGCGACACCATCTACAAAGACTCCTGCTGAGAAGAAGGATGAGCCATCACCGCCACAATAGTCTCAACCGAGTCAGCAGCCAACGGCAGTCTAGCATGTGTACTACGTACAGGCGCCCGATCAGGGCCCGCTGCAGTAATAGATGGCGGTTTACAAGCCAAACTTCCTTCCATCTTATGATCCAGCATTCCCACCACCACCATTGATTCAAGAAGTCAACGGTGTATGGAGCAATGATGCATACCTAGCCCATCCTACCAGACACCCACATGGCCAACCACCAGCCAACAAGGCTTACCACCAACTTCAGGGTGGCCGGTATTAGTAGTCCTCTCAACCTCCAACTCAATATCACCAGCCTCCACAGTACCAACATCAATGGAGGGAGAATCAACAGTATGCACAACTGCAGTATCTCTAGTCACAACTGTATCACTAGTACGGGATGTACAATCTCATCAGTACCCTCTTCCCTCTTATCAACAGTATCAGCTTCATCCACCTCCTCAACCCCACCAGCAGTCTCAGCCTCAGCCCCACAACAATCAGCCACATCGTAGTCTTCACGCTGAACCTTCTGAGGCAAGTCCTGTGAACCCTACCCGAGATTGCTTGCCCCAACTTGTAAAAGGCCTGGCAGATATGACAATAAAGTTAGATGACCTGACCGCCACCAAAACTTCCATTCTGGCACAGGTCGAAGAGAATCCCAATAGCTTGAAACATAAGGGAGGTAGAATGTAATGTCCAGCCTGTGCCTGTAGAGACAAATGATTATAATATTGTTACATCTAATGTTGTTACTCTCAGGAGCGGTAGGACTTTGCCTCCATCGGTCGTAAGTAAATGGAAGAATAAAACTCTGACAGGTGAATTGTCATCTTCTACATCAACCGCACCAGCTACAGGGGATGGTGAGGAAGAAGAAAGAGCAGGAGCCATGCCAGCTGCCACTCATCGCCACCACCGACGGCAACAACATCAAAAAATTCAGAAAATTCAAAAAGAGCAAAAAGATGGTCATGGTCGACGTAAAGCCAAGCCAACCATTGAGGAGCCGCTAGCAGCATCCGATCCTATGCCAGCCGACGGAGCGGAGGCCATTCTTTTTGCTTGTCCACCAACACCAGCATCTTCACCACCGGCTTGTACTCCTTTTTGTGATTCGGATGTACAAAATATGCGGACAAGGATTTTGTTGTAAATAAGAACTTTATTTTTTATTTCAGCAATGTGAATATTCCTTTTCCTGAAGCAATAGAAAAATCCCAAAAAAATCTAAAAGTAAAAGTGCATTATCTGATCTTGGAATTGTAGATATAATTAATAATCTGGTTGTTGATATTCCTCCGATGAAATCCATGGAATACATACATGCTGTAAAGAAAGGTTTAAAAGAGTCATGTACAAACAAGCGTCATCGAGCATGCAATAACATATGCTGACAAGGTTAAAAGCACATTCTCACCATGGCTACGGTTGCACCATCAGCAATATCCCACAGAAGAAGAAAGATAAAGGAGCACCTTTGATCAGTTGCAAGATTTTTGATCAAGTCTTCGAGCGAACCATGCTTGACAGCGGTTCTTCCATAAAATTCCTACCCTCTTCATTATTGCAAGAATTTCGGCTAGGTCCTCTCAAGTAGACACGGATGATCCTTCAATTTGTTGATTGATCCTAAGCGACCCCGAGGTCTTTTGGAAGACGTTGTGGTAAGAGTGTGGGACATGTAATTTCTAGTTGATTTTATAGTCCTCGATATGGACTCACATGCACGCTTACTCCAGACTCCTATTATCCTAGGCTGGCCATTCCTGTGCACTTCAAAATCCATGGTTAATTATGGGTCTGGAAAGATCACCTTCAGCTTGAACAACAACAAGATTACTATACACATGATCAGCGAGCCTAAAGTCGTACTTGATGAAAGTCATGCAACACCACCTAAAGCCGACTCTGACTTCATTGCAAAGATCAGAGATACACCACTCTCTTTGAATGACCCATGGATACAGGAAATCCTCTTTCTTGAGGAGGAAAGCACAGTCGATGCAAGCTCTGATGATACTTCGGAGATAGAATACACTTTACTGAGGCATCTTTTTGATTCAGATGATTCACTCAAGCCCGAACACAATGAGTTCATTGTAGATCTGTTCGGCACATCTTCAGAAGATCAACAAGACACTGAGGTTAGCACTACCTCCAAGGATCAGGCATATCATCCTCCAACTAGAACAGACTCCGAAGTGATTGAGAAGATAGCCAGATTAGAACCTGAATTAAAGCCACTTCCGGCAGGCCTCAAGTATGTTGTACTTGCAGGTATAGAAAATAGGTATATGATCATCATCAGCAGCAGGCTAACCCCGGAGCAAGAATCTCGACTCCTCAAGGTTTTAGAGAAGAACCGCAAGCCTTGGTTGGCATGTTTCATATCTCCGTGGGATAAATCCTGCTTTGTGCTCACACCACATCTATTTGAAAGAAGATGCCAAGCCGTCTTGGGAATTTCATAGAAGACTGAACCCGAATCTAAGGAATGTTGTTATGAAAGAAATCACGAAATGGTGTGACGGAGGCTTCATTTATCCCATCTTCGACTCCAAATGGGTAATCCCACTACACGTAGTTCCGAAGAAATCAGAGCTTACTGTTGTTACAAACGACAGAGGAGAGGAGATATCTACTCGGGTACCAACGTCCTGCCATGTATGTGTTGACTACCGCTGCCTAAATGTAGCAATTAAGAAGGACCACTTCCCCTTGTCATTCATTAATCAAGTACTAGAAAGATTGATTGGCAAGGAGTTCTTCTAGTTTTTGGATGGGTACTCTGGGTACAACCAAGTGGCAATTGCCCTTGAAGACCAAGAGAAAACAACCTTTACTAGCTCATTCGGCACTATGCTTTTAGAAGAATGCCCTTTGGACTGTGCAACGTACCAGCGCCATTCTAGAGATGTATGATTGCAATTTTGACCGAGATGATGGGTAGTTTTCTCAAGGTGTTTATGGACAACTTCTCCGTATATGGTAAAATCTTTGATTCTTGTCTTGAGCACCTAGACAGAGTACTTCAGAAATGCCATGAAGTCAATATGGTACTATCATGGGAAACGAGCTACTTCATGATCACAGTGGGGATTGTGATGTGTCACGTCATTTCCAAACATGGCATGGAAGTCGACCCAGCAAAGGTGGATGTGATTTCCAATCTCGAGCCACCTTAGACAGTCAAGAATGTGAGGTCATTTCTAGAGCATGTGGGATTCTAAAGAAGATTCATCCATGATTTCAGCCGCACTGCCTGACCTCTCATAGAATTATTGTGCAAGGAGACGGAATTCAATGTTTATCATCAAGTTCTCCTTTCATTCATTCAGCTGAAGGAGCTAATTACTAAAGCTCTAGTCCTACAGCCATTGGGCTGGTCTCTTCCTTTCGAGATCATGACGGATGCATTAGATTTTGCAGTTGGGGTTGTTCTAGAACAAAGGAAAGACAAGGTGTCCTATGACATTTACTATTCCAGCAAAACATGAGATGAAGTGTAGAGAAACTACAGTATGACAGAGAAAGAATTGCTGGATGTGGTATTCGCCCTTGAGAAGTTCAGATCTACACTGACCACTCTGTTATCCGATACTTATAGCAGAAGAAGGATCTCAAGCCTAGACTGATCAGATGGATCCTTCTCCTCCAGGAGTTTGATTTGGAAATCAAGGACAAGCCTGGAGTTCAGAACATGGTAGCAGATCACCTCACCTGAATTAAACAATAAGAGACTCCACTGAGCAACGCACCTATTACAGATACCTTTCCTGAAGAGTCGATTCTGGTTGTGGATGCACTCCCATGGCATGTCGATATTGTCAACTACCTCATCTCAGGCATAGCTCCACATGGATGGACGAAGATTCGCAAGGACAAATTCTTGTCAACGATACATTTCTACCACTAGGAAGATCCTCTCTTATTCAGGTAAGGAGTGGATTGTATTTGGAACAAGTTCATTCCCCAAACAGAGCAGCATAGTGTCCTCAAGCATTGTCACTCGCTCGAATCTGGTGGACACCACTCTGGAGACAGCACAAAAGCGAAAGTATTGTAGTGTGGCCTCTGGTGGCCTATACTATTTAAAGATGCAACAACATTTATCAAACGATGCATTGACTGTCAGAAATTGAAAGGTATCCTTATAGCTAAAGATTATATGCCCATGAAGATCATTCAGATTGTTGATGTATCCGATGCTTGGGGGATCGATTTCATGGGACCCTTTCCCAACAGTCAGGGATATGAGCACATCCTTCTTGCCCTGGGTTGAAGCTATCCCTGCTCGAGCCGCAGACAGTCGTACAGTGTGTCGCTTTCTGAAAGTAAATATCACCTCGTGGTTCGTTTTTCCAAAGATATTAGTAAAGATAGGGGTAGTCACTTCATTAACATAGATGTCAAGAAACTAACGAAGGAGTACAACATTGAGCATCGAGCTGCATCTCCTTACCATCCTCAGACCAATGGTATGGCAGAACTATCTAATAGAGAAATCAAGACGACACTTCAGAAGTGTGTCAAGCCAGACAGGAAAAATTGGTCCCAGCTTTTGGACTCGATCCTTTGGGCCGCTTACAAGTATATGTTGGTCATGCCACCCTATCGCGTTGTGTATGGCAAGCCATGCCACGTGTCAGTAGAGCTGATTTATAAATCATTGTGGGCGGTTAACATTTGTAATTTGGACTCACAACAAGGTAGTCAAAAAAGCAAAGATGATATGAACAGGCGCATGGAATTTAGAGAATATGCATATGATAACATATTGATGTACAAGGAGAAGGTTAAACGCTGGCATGACTGGCACATCAGATGAAAGACCTTCGAGACTGGACAGAAAGTGTGTTTATTTGATGCAAAGTTGAAGATCTTCCCGAGCAAATTGAAGAGCAAATGGACAGGGACATTCAGAGTTCAAGAAGTGTGTGACAATATATGTATTGTGATATCAGAATTGTCTCCTGATGCATAGCCATTTTTCGTCAATGGCCAGCTTCTAAAGCCATACCTTGAACACGACACTTTCCTGGCTGTTGTATATTCTATCCAAGTACTAGGCCTTGAAGATACATCCACAGCATTAGCAACATCGCAAGATTCGGATAATGCCACTCAAAAACTCTTCCTTTAAGTTTTAATCTTTTCTTCTTTTCTTCTTTTTGTTTTTAGTTTTCGTATTAAAACAATGTATTTGTGTGCCACCCCTTTTTGTAAGTCTTTTATACTTAGGACGCCCCATTCTGTAAGTCTTCTATACTTAGGATGTACTTTATCCTAAATATAGGGGGTGTGCACCACGATTTCTATCATTCTTTTATCCTCTCCATTGTCTCCTCTTCTTGTCTATACTTAGGGATATCTTACCCTAAGTATAGGGGGAGACAGTTCGAGTACTATCCATTCATTCCCGTCCTTGACCCTCCCTACCTTGTGTACAGTGTTATACTTAGGATTATTTGATCCTAAGTATAGGGGGGACGGCCGACTTCTCATTCGTGTATTAATTCCCCCATTCATTTTTCTTTAGACTTTTTATACTCAGTATGAGTTATGTCCTCTTTTTCTCTCTTATATATGAGGACATAGCTCAAGCTAAGTATAGGGGGTCGTATATACTGCGTATATACTTTAGCCATAAGCCATACCTTCGTATTTTTAATAATAATTATGGCTAAAATATTTTATAAAACACAACACATATCCCATTAAATTCATTAAAATCACATAATAAAAGTATGCACATTATTCCTCAAAATTTTTGTACATACTGATTAATAAATAAGGTAAAATGTTTTGTAAAATGTTTGGAAAATAGTTTAGAAATCTTTTTGAAAAATCTTTTGAAAGCTTTTTGAAAAGTATATTATAAAATGTTTTTAACCTTTGTAAAAATATTTTGTTTGTAAAATTTCTTTTCTTTGTGTGAAATAAAAATGTTTGAAGAATAATTTGCAAATGATTTCAAAAATAGTTGCAAAAATATTTTAAAAAAATCTATATATACTATTTGAAGAACCTTTGCAAAATGATTTTTAAATGTTTGTAAATGTTTGTAAAAGTTCTTCGTAAAAATTAGTTTGGACTATAGTTTTCAAATTGTTTGTAAAATGATTTTTCAAATAAATTTGAGGAATATATACATCACATTAAAACTCATTATTAACGGTATATATACATATCCATATAAATGATTATGTATCCCTTGTAAACTCTTAAAAACCTAACTCGTGTAATATAAGAAGCATCCCCATGTAAATATTTGTACCTATTGTCATCCAAAATCCTTTTTTCAGAAATCACAAAAACATTTGCAAACTAAAATTACAAAAAAAAATGCAAAATCTTTTTGAAAAAAAACAAAAAATAGCATTTGCATCATCTTTTTCAAAAATCCATAAAAAGTTCAAAACTTTGAAATTGCATCACAAAAATACTTTCTGTATTGTACATAGAATTTGCATAGCCATTCACATTTTTCGAATTGAGTTTGATAATTGAACGAGTCTAAGTAAAATCCGAAGATTGGAGCTTGGTTGGACCTTAAATATACTAGTAACAGGAAACTTATACGAACTGGAATTGATGTACTTCGTGTCTAGTTGACTTAATTCTTTGAGAATTGTGAGACTTGGTTCAATGGATTCTTGACTACCTAAGTAGAGTATTTTTTAGCACAGGCACTGCTCTGGTTTATAATGACCTAACTTGGACACCTGCACCTTTCACTTGGCTCAACTAAGTTGGAGTGGTGAGGGGATCGGATTTGCCGGTGTGAGACGCACACAAGTGGAAACATCTGTCCTCATCTAGGGAGGGAAGTGCACCCCAACCCGTCTAGTAGCAGAGACATCTAAAAATAGGAGAGTGTGGGTTGCAATAATGCTTCAAAAGAGGGATAGTCTACTGGCTCAAGAGGAAAAACTCCTTATGTAAATGATGTTGTATATAGTATTTCAAAAAAATGCAAAAAGCAAAAACTCCAAAAAAGTGGACAGGCCTGATTGAAAATAAAATGTCTGCCGAAGTGTACATATTTGTATAGTCAATAAACAAGCTTGTGCTTCAAAGTCATGATATGCGAGCCTACAGCTGGATGACTTGGCTATACTGGTCAAGAATCCAAGGATAGATAGCTACACTGGCTACCATCCATTCTTCTCTTCACCCTCTCCTCTTGAGCTGGTTGTCACTTGAAATTAGAAGGGAATACCCCTCTCTTCGAGGAAAGAGTTGTCAGATTGAGGACTCATTGGGTTGTCATACTGGAGTAGTCAGTCTCTTTTTCATTACAGTTGTGGAGAGCCACTATCACATACAATGTACAAGTAAGATTTATAGTCGTAAGGGTTTGCGTATGAGTTAAAGTATTCTGACCTGGATATTGAGGAGACTTGAGCAGAGTTTTGGGATTCTCGAAGGTTGTTGTTCAAATCCAATTCCCAATAAGGTTCCGCCTGCAGTAAAATTGCAAAGGTCCTACTTGAGCTCCAAACTTTGATTTTGCGAAGACAAGTTTGATAATTAAACTTAATCCACTTTCTTTCTTTTTCTTTTCTTTGTTGGTCCTTTCTGCACTTATTGCATAAATGTTTGCTTGGGACTAGGAAAGGCAAGTACAGGGGGTGACGAATCTCCATTTCGTCACCTTTATTCTATCATTATGGCCTTAAACCCCTAGCTAATGCATGTAAATACCCTTAATTCGCATAAATTAGCATTCATTCTTTGATTTTATAAATTGTATATAAAATGATGTTTTTAATATCCAAATCAAAGAATAAAGAAAAGAAAAAATAATAAAATATCAAAGCATTTTTATGACCCTAAACCTCGAGACCTAAGCATCTTGATGACTAGGTCGACAAGGAATAAAGTAGGGGGAGACAAAGGACAATAACACAATAAAAAGTTCATTCCATTAATTATTATTTATTCATTTTTGGAACCCATTTTATTTTCTACTTTTTATACCTCAAATAAAGAAACTTTGAACATAAAAGTTATAGACAATAAGGATAGAAAAATACAAAATTTAATTGATATAAAAATAATACACAACGTTCATTTTATAAACAAAATAAAAAATCAAAATCCAAACTTCGTGATATAAAAATAATACACAATGTTCATTTTATACACAAAATAAAAAATCAAAACCCAAACTTCCCATACCCATACCTTCCAAATAAAAACTCAAAATGGACCAAAATCACACCTAATTGTACATAACTTTTCAGGTTCTATTTAATGAAGGTGGTTTCAAATTTTTTGGACTTAAGGTGTGCAAGCTAGGTTTTGGACCCCTATTGTACAATATACCTGAATAAAATATTCATTTTATTTATTATTTATTATTTTTATAATTTTATTTTTTTTGGAATTTTGTAAATATTATTTATATTATATGTACATATTTAAAATATAATAAAAAAATAAGGAAAATATTTAAAAAAATCTATATACATACTACATAGATGAAATACTTATGCTTATACCTATAAACTTAACACACCTATTTATTTAAGTATACATAATATATCAGAAGAATAAAATAAAAATATATCTATGTACCTAAAAATAAGTTATAAACATATAAAATATGAGAATAAAATAAGAAAATAAAATATACAAAATAAAAATAAAATAGTCAAAACATTTATGAATATACTTATAAATATACCCATAAAAATTAACTACTAATAAACAACACAAATAAATAAATAAAAATCATCATAAAATACTACATAAAATAATAAACATTTTTTTTATTTTATATTAAAGAATTAATAAAATCATTTACTATTTTTAGTTAATTAATTTCGAATAAAGGTTACATGTTGTCTAGCGGCACCAATGGGGGCGCAGCATTCGTTGACCCTAGTCAACTCCCCCTCCAGGTCTTCTGAATCATCAGAACTGTCAATCTCCCCGCTTTTCATGCCTTTTTCATGCTCGGTCCATCGATTGAACACCCTCGATTCCTTCACAAGAAATCATCATTAATCCTCCATGAGTCGCGCTTGGCCCTTTTGATTTTGTGTACATAGCCTAGATTCTTTCCAATCAAGCTGTCAATTAAGGTGCATTACTTGTTTATAAATAAGGACCTCCGCCTCCCTCTTCCTCTTTGGTCACTATTCTGAGTCTTAGAGCCTTGCATCTTCATCTAGGGAGAATCCTCATGACAGGAGGAGTTCGTTTGCGGTCTGGATCGACTCCAAGAGTAAACGGAGGTGCACCCACGGCGGTCATCTGGCTACCCTGCTCCCTTAGCTCCATCTCAGGTATACGAGTTTTTTTATCTTCTATCTTTGGTAGTTTCAATTCTCGTCCTTCAATTTTAGTCTCTAGTTTAGCATTTTAATCAGTAGGTACAGTAGATTAGCCAAATCCCCTCGTCGTAGCTATCGAGCTCCGGCATGGTTTCGCTCCGATCCGAGCTGCCCCCGACGCTCTCATCACATATGTCATCGTCCCCTAGCGCTTATTCACATCCCATGCATCTAATTTCACCCAGGTCCACCGTGGATCTGGAGATCAGATCTCCTCCGATGCCGCATCGTCGAAGATCTCCGCTCATACCTTCTACAACCCCAGTCATCTCGTTGTAGGGTCGAGGTAGTTTGTCGTCGACCCTTTAACATTTATTTTACAGGGACTTGGTGCAGAATATCTCCTGGAGGTGATTTTGAGTTCGTCTGGAGGTACCTGGAGCCCCTCCTCAACCTCAGCGTCGTAGGAGATCTCCGATGCCCCTCCAGTCATTCTGAGGCCCCCCAGCCGATAAAGGGACCCTCCAGGAAGGTTTTGGGATACACCCTTGCAAGAAAGACCGTCAGAGAAGGAAGATCTGCCCCGAAGAAGCTCACCTCGGCGGTGCTTCATCGTTGTTCATTCATCACCTCTCTCTACCGTTAGATCAAGAACGTGCGTCTAGATCAAGCAGGCACCATTAGATTAGCCCCACTCTAGAGCATCTAATCTGTGTGGTGATCTAATCTCCACCGTCCATTGCCTAAGCGTCATCGGCTCTCCTCGTGGCGATACGTGTATAAGTGGAAGGGTGTCAATCGTTCGATCGCGCCTAATAAGGGGTAGTTTTCATACTTAGCCCCTCATATTTCTATATTTAAGTAGCCCTGTAAATAATATATTCAATGTAAATAAAATTGGTAAGCATGTAGACCCTTTGGTTATATCCTATTACATTCAGGACCATGCCAGGTCACCTCACGTGTTGTCCCATGTGAGGTGGCCATTTTGTAAGTACACCCCTATTATTTTTTGTATTTGTTTTTGATCCAATAAATTTTTAAGTATGATGTATATTTTTTGTTAAATTACATAGATATCCTGGAGTTTATTTTATTTACATGTATGCCCCTACTAGCAATTGTATTTTTGTATGCTTTTTAGATTTATTTAAAATAGCTATGATAATCCAAAAACCATGATAAAATAGATGTAGGTTCCTGGTTGCTTGTAGATTCACGACATGAGGTTAATTCACAATTTTGGACTTTTTTATATTTATTAAAAATAATTTAGAGCACAAACAGTCTCTGTATATAGTATAAAATATAGAAATATTTTAGAAAAAATCCCAGAAAAATATATTTTGCTTATTTATGTATTATTAGCCTTCAAACCAAAAATCACTAAAAATGGAAAAATCAAACTCTTAAAAAATCAAAAAAACCAAAAAAAGTTGATAAAAGATATATAAAATTCTTAAAAAATCCAAAAAAATATTTTTATGTGTTATAATTTTCTCTATATTATTACCTATATATTAAAATTGATTTGGAAAATTCTGGAAGTGATTTTCTGTTTTTAATTTCCATGTCAATCTTGTCATATTATCTTATCCTTGTTTTAAGCTATTTTTGACTTTAAAAATACATAAAAATTAGCAAATTTCACCACAAAATCATAAAAAATAGTAACAAAATATTTAAAACCAAAAATATTTATTTCTGCAATTTTTGGATATTTTTAGTTATATTTCTACCTATATTATCCATTGTTATATACATAGTCTATTATAACCTATATTACTTATTCTAAATAATAAGAAATATAATATATATATAAATTAAAAACAAAATACAAAAATATAAAACATAGAAAATGAAAAAAATTAAAATTGGAAAACCCACAAAAAATATATGTATAAATATACTTGAAGAATTACATGCTTGCTCTGTGGTTAGAAATAACTATAGGTTACCATTGTTGTTCTCTGAGGTTCGACCTCTACACACTTACTTGTTATACATTTAATTGTAGAGAATAATAAATTTTGACTCACATTTTGTGATATTCATTGGTTGATTTTTGTAGTGGGTTAATTGTTGATTGAATAAGGTTTTTCATGGTCGCCACAGCTACCGTATCTCCACCTTGTGTGAGACATATTTTGACCCTCGCAAATTCCTTGGTCATCAGTCACCTGGCTACATGCTCAAAACATATGTATTTGAAGCTCAAGCTTGCTTATTGACTATACAAATATGTACACTATTGCAGGCATTTTATTTTCAATCAGGCATGTCCAATTTTTTGGAGTTTTTTATTTTTCTATTTTTTTGAATACTATATACAACAGCATTTACATGAGGACTTTTTTCTTCTTGAGTCAGTAGACTATCCCTCTTTTGAAGCATTATTGCAACCCCACAACTTCTATCTTTAGACCTTGTCACCATTGGACCGGGTTGGGGTACAATGGCCACAAAATAAGACTTTTGATGTTTCCATTGGCTTGTGACTCATGCAGGCAAATCCATTCCTCTACCACTTCAATTGAGGTGAGCAAAGTGAAAGTGCAAGTGTATAAGCTCGGTCATTATCGATAAGAGTCGTGTGTGTGTTCCCTAAAATGCTCTACTTAGGTAGTCAAGATGACATTGAACCAAGTTTCATGATCTCAAAGAATTAAGTCAACCAGACCTGAAGTACCTTAATTCCAGCTCATATAATGTTCATGTGATTAAGTATATTTGAGGTCCAACCAAGCTCCAATCTTCGAATTTTACTTATATTTGCTCGATTATCAAATTCAATCTGAAAAATTCAAATGTTATGCACAATGCAAAAAATATTTTTTGTGATGTAATTTCATATTTTGAACTTTTTATGGATTTTTGAAAAATGTTTTGCAAACTTTTACGCAATTTTTTTTAAAAAGATTTTGCAAATGTTTTTGGAATTTTTGGTTTTGCACATTTTTTTGGAATTTTTGGTTTTGCAAATGTTTTTGAGATTTTTCAAAACAAAAGATTTTAGAAGAAAAGATAGGTACAAATATTTACACGAGGATGCATCTTATATTTACAAGAGTTGGGTTTTTAAGAATTTATAGGTTTATACAAGTTTTATAAAGGATTTCATTAGGTACCCAATTCTCAAAATAATTTGAAAAGAATTTTTGCAAACATTTTTGGAAACTTTATTTTGCAAACAAAATTTTACAAATATTTTTTACAAACTTTTTTTACAAAATTTAAAAATCATTTTGCTTAAATTTTTGAAATAGTATCTATAGGTTTTTCAAACAAATTTTGCAACCATTTTTCAAAATGATTTGCAAATAGATTTTCAAAAGATTTTATTTCACACAAAGAAAGAAACTTTTACAAACAAAAATATTTTACAAAGGTTGAAAATATTGAACAAAATATTTTCCAAATAGTTTTCAAAAGATTTTTCAAAAGGTTTTTCAAACTATTTTTCAAACATTTTGCAAACAACATTTTTAACCTGATTTATTGATCAGTATATACAAAGAATTGGGTATATATAAAAATACGTAAGTATGAGTTATGTCTAAAGTATATACGTAGTATATACGACCCCCCTATACTTAGCTTGAGCTATGTCCTCATAGACCAGAGAGAAAAAGAGAAGACATGACTCATACTGATTATAGAAAAGTCTAAAGAATAACGAATAAGGAATGAATGAAAGAAGCAAGAAATAAATGAATGAGAAGTCGACCATCTCGCTTATACTTATGATGAAATAATCCTAAGTATAGCAGACTGTACACATGGCAGTGAGGGTTAAGGGTGGTAATGAACAAATCGTACTTAGACTGTCTCCCCATATACTTAGGGTAAGATATCCTTAAGTAGAGTCAAGAAGAGGAGACAGTGGAGGAGATCAAAGAATGAAAAACTCGGGATGCATGTCCAAATATACTTAGGACAAAGTACGTCCTAAGTATAGTAGTAAAGAAGGGGTGACACCTTTTGGAAGAAAACGAAAAGTGAAAACTAAAAGAAGAAAAAATCGCTCAACTCATCCACCTCCCCTATACTTAGGACGGAGTATGTCCTAAGCAATGCAAAACATACAGAATAAAGTGGAGGAGTAAAAACGGTAGATACAGATAAGTAAAACAAAGAGGATGTAGAAAGGGGTAGATATACAAAGAATCAAGAAGGTCAAAAGCGACCCTTCTTACATGATCGCTAGGAATGTATCTGACAAGGTGGAGGTCGATATCATGGTCATCAACAGACACAAACCGATCAGGATCGACCTCATGAAGATCCTCAGCGATCCTAAGTTGAGAAGGCATAGTCAGGTTAGAGGAAGAAGTGTGACTAGGTCTGGCATGTAAGGTCTCCACTAGGTCATCATCAAAAGGCCCCAATTCATCAATGAAAGCAATAAGATCAAATTCGACCTTTTCAGTCTCTACTATTTCTGCCTTCTGCTCTAAGGTGTCAATCATGTAAATCCCATAGATATCATAAATATGTCTCCACTCACTGGAAGGCGGAATTACAAAGTCTCATGCTTTTCGAGTCTTCCTCCTTGGAGAGGAATTCTCAGGTCGCAATGTCATCCAACATACAACAAAATTCTATGATATCCTCATCAAGTTCATAGTCCTCGAGGTCGTCTAACACAGGCACACTCTCATGGGATGCCGATATCTGGTCAACAGTGGGTTTAATGATCAACACATCGCTCTAGACATAAGAACGGAAGCGAATCTCTCCAGATTTATATTCAATAATGGCCCTTGTAGAGGCGAGAAAAGGTTCTCCTAGGATGATTGGAGGATGCTCCACATGGGTGGAGCTCTCCATGGGCAATATGATAAAGTCAGAAGTGAAGCTCATGCTCTGAATCTGAATGATAGTGTTTTCTAGAATACCCTTCGGCCTCTTTATTGATCCATCAGCGAATTGAACAATCATCCTGATTTTCTTAAGAGGCCCAAGATGAAGAGATTGTACCAATGAGAAGGGTATTATATTAATTGAAGCACTGATGAATCCTTGTTCATCACTCTTTATTCTTTTATTTTAGCTAATTATCTTGGCAATGCATCATGTAAATAGGTGTAAATACAATAACTTAGCAATATGCATGCATGTATTAATATGGCATAGTTAGCATGTATTTGTGAAAAAAAAAATAAAAGAATAAAGAATAAAAAGAAAAGGAAGGAAGTATTTACAATAAATACTAAGTGACCCGAACCCCAAGAGAGGGCCAAGCATTGGCCTGATCGCCAAATAAAATAAGTAGAGAGAAATAGGGCCACTCTACCTTGTATATATATATATATATCATGTGTGTACATAAATTATTTTTGCCAAAATAAAAATAGACATATATTTTTACTTCCTTGTATGTATTTCTAAAAATAAAACAAGAAAAAGAAAAAGAAAATAAAAAAGAAAATAAAAACACTCTCTCACTTGAGCATAAAACATGGATATAGGTCTTCTTCTCTATTTATTTTATACTTGTAAGTAAAAAATAAAAATAAAATAAAAATGGTTTATACTCCAAAAATTATGTTGTAAATAAATAAAATATAAAATTAGGGTATTTTTTATAAAAATAAGAAACTAAAAATAATTATACAAAATACATAGGTATATTATACCTATATATAATACAGTATACTGTATATAGAATAATTTATTTTCCAAAAAAATAAAAATCACAGAAAAATCACTTGAAAAATAATAAACATTTTTAATTTAAATTCATTTACTATTTTTCATTTATTTATCTTTTATTTTACTAGCTATTTTATCCTGTAGCGGATTTTGTCCTTATTCCCCATCGCTCCTGATTGGGCCACGTCGGATTGTTGACTCGGGTCAACCCCCTCTTCCAGGGCTTGACCCGACCCGACTGCTCCACCGGACTTTCTTTTCCCAATTATCTCGGGCGGATCACGCGTGCCCATGCCCCGATTCTTCACCCGCACCTTCCCCGTGGATCCGTGACCTTCGCGGATCCCTAAGAAGATGCGGATCTTCCTCGATTCGCATGCTTCCACCCGATCTCTCCAACCACCTGGAATGTTATATAATCTCTTCATCCGCTCTCCCAAGTCGACAGCTCGTGCCTCGCTCCCATTTGAAACCCTAGCCACCTCCAGCTGAGTGACAGCTGCTTGGAGCGCCGTCTAGCGGTCGATTTGGTGCAGCAGAGCCGATGCTTCCCCTTCGTGGTCGGACCTTCACCGCGAGCAGCCTCCCTTGCCTTCCACCGCTTGGTCGAGGCCATAACCCCGACGATCACCCTTACCTGAAGCCCAGGAGTCGATCCAGACCTTCAGGTGAGCTTCTTATCCTTCTTCGTTGTCATTTCGATTCGAATCTTTCATTTGTTGCCGTTGTCGCTCCACCAGCTCCGACCAACCGGTCGGAGCTCCGTTACCCACTTCCAACCGCTCCGATCGAACCACGCGCTCACCCTCCATCTCTCTCTCTGCGACATGACCATCCTTAGCTGCGATCATCCAGTCGAGATTAGGGCTTAGATCTTCTCTACTGCATTCGCTGGAGATCGAACCCCATTCACCTTTGCTTCTTTAGTCTTCAGATCCAATAACCCAGACCGAAGCGTAGCCCCGAGTCTTGGCTTTGCATTGCAGGTATCCTTGAGCCTTGAGGATCCTTATATGTCTTCCAGTTGCACGGTGGAGCTGCTCCATACCAAGCTCCGCCATCCAATCCATCCGACCATCCGCAGGACGATCAGAGCCCACTGCTCGACGTGGAGTGTCTCCCCGGAGGTGCTCGACCTGTTGGAGGTCTGATCGGCCTTAAGGATTCGCCCCGGTTCCCGTTCAAAGTTCGTTGGCCTCCAGTTCGTCCACTATCATCCGTCACCGTTGGATGAAGAGCGGAGCACCAGTTCAATCTGAGCCGTCCGTCGTTGCAGCTTTCCAGTCGTTGATCTGACACCATATGACACATCCGCGCCGCACGTAGGGGACATTCCCTGAGCGTCAGATCTGCCTTCACAGAGGATCAAAGCCGCACGATCACGCCTACACCAGCAGACGACACTTGGCTTACCACGCACGACTCACGTGCCTTGAGGGTATATTTCTCTTTTTCCCTTGCATTTATCTTGTTTATGCTTTAGTCCAGAAAATAAATATTGTAGTTGAACCTATTTGCAATTGAGTCCCTGTAGTTTTTGTTATTTGCATTCTAGTCCTCCCAGTATGGAGGCACGTGCTAGGTCACAAGCATAGTGGTATATTGCACTATTTACCCTGAACTTTTCTTGTGTTATGAATTGAATGGATGTTCTCTGAATTTGCATTTATGCCCCTGTGAATGTGGATTTGATGCATGTGCGGAATTAATGGGTGAAATTGCAATTTCAACCCTAGACTTCTCATGTGTGTTAATGTTTAACACAGGAACTTATAACATTTGCATTTAGGTCCCTAAAACCTATGTGTGTTGTTTTTAATTAAATAAATATCAAAACTACTCCAAAAATTCCCAAAAAAATTCACATGGCTCATGCTACTATGTAATATTTTTGGTAATTTTTGAGACGTATTTTGATTTTATATTTGCTATTTTCTAAAAATCAAAAACCCTAAAAGTGTCCCTATCTATTTTAGAAAACCCATAAAAAACAAAAAATGCCTTTACAAATTCCACAAAAATTCCTGATTGGGTGTCTTGCTTTGTTTTAATTTCTATACATTTTTGTTTATTTATAAAACTCCTAAAAATAAAAAAGACTAAAAACCTTATAAAAATCAGTAAAAATTCATTAAAAAACAAAAAATTGTGTTTTCATTTCTGTAGATAGATTTTATTTTATATTTTCATAAAAAAAATATTGCCAAGATTTTAGAGGTAATTTAGATATTTTAATGTGCCTTTTCATCTAGGTTGCACACTGCTTGTTATTTTTGACTTTCTTTTATTTTTATAAAATCTTATAAAAATCAGAAAAAGCCCATAAAATACCCAAAAACACTTGAATATTTTTAAAAACATAAAAATATTTTTGTTTTGAATTTTTGAGTAATTTTAGGCCTTTAAATAATTGGTTGAGTGTGATTTTTATCATCTCCTTATTTCTTTTCTTTCAATAGAAAATCATAAAAAATTTGAAAATTAAAAACCATCAAAAATACTTTTATTTCTTGGATTTCTCGACTACTTCGTAGGATCATCCCGTGCTCCTTGTGTTCGACCCTGGTGGTTATAACAAGTTAAATAATTAGCAAGATCGCTTGCCTTAGTTTTATTGTTGTCTTATTTCGTTGGTGGTCTGATTTTTCTCGTTGAGCCTGGTTTGAGTTGTTGAGGTCGCAATGACCTTTGATATCACTTAACCTTAGTCGCTCTGGCCGCTCATCAAGCAACGTCGTCAAGGAGAGTGTTATTACAAGAATAGTCATAGATCGTGTAACTCACAAGAGGTGCAACAGTGTTCCTTTTCCTAATGGGTGGACGGTGAGTGATGGCGTAGGCAGTGGCCATGGTCAAAGCGTGTCGCTCAGATCTGCTCCTTCACTTTCTCTTCTTAGGTTGAGGAGCAGATAATTGAGTCATGTCATGGCGAAGTGGGGCTTCAATGATCTCATGAATATCTTCCACCACTTCAGGTTTAGTCAACATTTTTTGAAATTTTGGATCTCCTTCATACAAGGGAGGAGATCAGAATCATCATCTACACAAGGATGACAAAGAGCAGTCTGTACATTGTCATCCTTGGAATCAAAGGTGAGAACTAGTGCGTGTGTCTGTGTGAGTATAGGATCTAGCAAATAGACTCTCTCCTCACAAAATGACTCAACTGAATGTCTCCTGAAATCTTTTTGTATTTTATTTTTTTCTCATTTTTTGTATTTTGGGCGATTTCAAGCTCTCATAAGTGTCCTCAAATGAATTCCCCAAATCCAGAGAGTAAACCATAAATGTGGCTCTTATTTAGGTTAGTGAGGTCATCAATCCTCAAATTCATATGATCCACTAACCAGGTCATGTACTCAAGAGCGGTCTTCAAGAGAGGTGACTCCAAAATCTCAAAATCAGGTGAGTGGAATGAGGGTGGTTGGCGTGGGAAAAAACCAACTTCGGAGCAAAATCCTACTGGATCGGTTGGATGGCATGAGGGATCCACAAAGTTCGGATAAAAATGACTCTAGTTGGCCATCTCTGAAACAAAAGGAAATAATTGGGAGAACACAAAGGTCAAATCAAGAGATGTGAGAAAAAGGCACAAATGCATAGCGAAGATCGAGTATGCACAAACACAGACAAATACAAAGAACAAACCCCTCAATTCACCTACTCAACACAGTGAAAACCGTAAAAGTTTGATTTTTTATCTTGTTAATTTTTAGAGTTAGGTGAGAAGACAAAATTGTAAACGCACTTAGGTTGTCCTAGGATTTGGGCACTACTCCTTTGTATGTATACAGATGAATTAAAAGTGAATACAATGAGGGGTTACTCTCCCCAAGACAAGGATATTCTTCTTTTTGAATTTTAGGGTCGAGTAAACTTAGCGGTCCCAATTTTACTTGTTATCACTTTTTTGTATTTTTAATAGAAATGCAACTAACGAGAATTCAATTCCTTTTGGATCCTAAGTGACAAAATCAGAGGGAGAGAGTCAAAAAAATAATGCGAGGCAAAATCGATGATGAATGCTAAGTAGAAATGCTCACCTTACCTCCAGTTCTCTCCATGCAAGGATTCTAAGCAGAATTGAAACATATCTATATGCAAATGCAAAGCTGATGAAATCGCCTTAAAATAGTACTTGCTATTAGCTTTAAGCACAAGGTGTTAACTTCTTAGAAATGAGTCCTAGTTTCGGTCTTTGATGCCACTTGGTGCCCGCCACCACGTATCCTGTAAGCGTTGTATGCGACCTCTCTTGGCATGCGATCTCAAATCCAAATAATTAACAATTAAATTTTGACTAAGTCCAAGCACAAAGCTATATTTACAGGCAAATATAATTAAGTGTTTGAACCTTAATCTATCGAGCAAGCAAATACTACAACTAGGGCTCAATCACACAAATAAATGAAAACAAAAGTGAAAAACAAAAAAGAAATAAAGAGATGAAAATGTGATAAAAATAACAAGGCCCCCAAGGGAACAATCCCTCGGGTAGTGGACCTCATGAAGTGTGAAGAGTCCAAAGAGTCCAGAATCATTACAAATAATATCTCTCTTTCTCTCATTTTAAATTACAAGTAAAATAAATAAAATAAATGACAGTGCAAATTGTCTTCAAAAATCCTCCAAGTACTCCTTTGCTACTTCCTATTAGCATCTAGGTCAGAAGAGTGACACAGCTTCACGTAGGTGCACAGGCACTCCTAGAAGAGCCAACCTCGATCCGCGGTCCTTGAAACAAAGTCAACAAAGAAGAGGTGATTAGACAATTCAACAATATAATGTCAAATAAAAATAAATAAAGGAAATATAGACAATAAAGAAGATACAGACAAAAGTCCAATCTAAACGACGTTGCTCCCCGACAAGGGTGCCATTTCTTCAATAAAAAATCTCGCGGTCTTGTGTTCCACACAAGGCGGGAACACAGTCGTCAAAGAGACTGACAAGAAACCCGACTAAAACAATAATTAACCCATAATATGTATAAAGCAATGAAAAGCAAAATATGTGGAGTTAAAATTTATCATAACTCTACAAATGTGTGTATAGGTATAAGTATGTTAGGGTGTTGAACACATGGAGCAAACGAGAGATCGAGGAAAATTAATTCCAAAAATGTATGTTCTTCTTGTCTATGTGTCTTTTGTGGGTTTTTTATCATATATTTTTGGGATTTTATTTTTTATATTTTTAACTATTTTTAATATTATTATTTTTATTTTTTATATTTTACGGTTTTTAATTTCTTTTTTCTTTTAAATATGTAATATAAGAATATACAAGGTTATATATAATATAGGCTAATATATATAATAAAAATAAACAAAATATAGAAAATAATATGTTTTGGGGTTTTAAATTTTTTTACTATTTTTGTGATTTTTTAGATAATTTTACTAATTTTTATACATTTTAAAGTCAAAAATAACCTAAATCAGGGATTAAATAAATAGGCTAGACAAATTCGGAAAGTAAAAATAGCAAATAATGTCTAAAATTTTCCAAATCAATTTTAATATGTAGATAATTGTATAAGGAATATCTAAAATAGAAATGAATATTTTTGGAATTTTTAGGCATTTTTCAGATTTTTATATAGGAATTTAGAGCTTTTTAATTTTTATATGTTTTATTTTTTTATTTTTAGTGGTTTTTGGTGTGAAGGCTCAAAATAATTAAAAAAACAAAATATATTTTTGGGTAATTTTTCAAAATACTTTTATATATGATTTTTTAATTCAAACAAGGACTTTTTGTGCTCTTTTTATTTTTAATAAAAAGGAAATTTTCCTAAATTGCAAATCTAAAAATATATTAAATAAATTAAAATAATACACAAAGAATATCATATGTGGAAGTATGTGCAAACAGGCACCTAAGCCAATTTTAAAAAAATTTGGAGCACAGATGATATATTTAATAAATAGAAATAACTCACAAAAAATATTGAACTAGTAGAGGCAGAAGTGCAAATAAAAATAAAGTCAGGGGCTTAGTTCAAATTACTCAAAAATATAACTACAAATAAAAGTATTAATATTAAAATGAAATACATGAAACTGTAGGGGCCTCAATGCAAAATGTCACCTCACGTAGGACGGCATGTGAGGTGACGTGGCTAGGACCAAAAAGCAATTACGATAAAGTTCATAGGGACTTTTGTAAACTTTTGTAAAATACACAAAAGAATTTAAACAATAAAAATATTACAAAACTAAATAATAAATATACAAATGCGAGGGGGGAAAGGTGCAAAATACCCCTCCACATGTGCGGGCGAACGACTGGATGATGCTCACTTGCTATGCGTCGTGCTGACGTTACGTGATACATGTTCGTCACGAGCATCGTGGATTAGATATCCCAAGCGAGATCAACGACCGAGGCACATGAGATATGACAGCTGCGCTAGTTTCTGGAGACGAAGCTCGATCCGACGGCTCTAGACCTTTCTGTAAGAACAGGGAAGAACAAAGCTGGTGGCGAGCTTCGATCGATGGTGCGGTGCGACTTTGGCGGTCTGAGTCTGCTCTAAGGGCTACAAAATGGACCTAAAGGGTCCCTCTATCTAATGGTGGCATCAAAAGGATCTGGGGATCACCATAGTGCTCCCAGAGGCTCCGGGGATCACCAAAGTGCTCCCAGAAGGTCGAAGGAGCTGGAGAGCTCCAGGTGCCTCCGACAAATAGCAAAATGCCCCAGCTAGGCATTAGCCCCAATGGACCTGCATGGCAAGAAAATTGGGTCGAGGGAAAGTGCCTCGACTTATTAGCAGACGGAATGGAGGCATAGCGGAGTGAGGCAGACGTGTTCCGATGAGGCAATGGAGTCAAAACACCCAAGATCTGATCTAGTGAGGATAAGGCGAAATGGAGTGAGTCGGAGCATAGGTGAAGCGTTAGGGAGTGAAGTGGTGGCGTTAGGTGGGTCGGAGCACGACAAGAAGCACGGTGGAAAAGTTCATCGGAGCGGAGCTCAATAAATTATGAAATGGCTTTTTACGCTAATTCACGTAAAAAAATCAATCTAAATGCAGGAAATAAAACTAGAAATTGAAACTAAGCTAAGTGTGATAAAATGATCCTCGAGCGGCACTTGTCCGTGAGATGGGACCTCACAGCGGTAGAGCATCGGAGATGGCGGAACCAGCCTTCAACCTGCTCGTTCAATCCAACCAACGGCCGGGCGAGCAACTAGTCACGTTGTTCTAGCCTTGGAGCACCAAAGGAAGGGGAAAAAGTGGGTCAAAGGGATTCGAAATCGAATGGAGGAGGAGGGCAGAGTTTTGTACAAATGGCTGGAAGGCTGGGAAAATCTACATCTAACGGGCATAACAGCGTTACACTCCTCAAGGAATCACACTCGCGTGATGGAGGGTGGATAGAGGACAAAAAACAGTGAAGAAATCAACCCAAAAGATGAATGGATCCTTGGAGAAAAATTGACGAAAGGCGGGTCAAGGCTAGGTCCGACAAGTTATAGGGCTAGGTCAGCCAGTTGACCGAGGTCAACCAACAGAGCCACCTGGTTGGTCCATGTGGAACAACCAAGAAAAACCAACCTCAAAAATCATTATAAAACGAATAATAAATACTAAATGTATTTATTAAATTTAATCTATAAAAATGTTTATTATTTTCTATAATACTTTAATATGAATTTTATTTATTTTTCGAGTTTATTTATTACAAGTTGATTTTTAGGGTTTTATTTATAGGTATATTCATATATATTTCGTATATTTTTTTTATTTTTGTATTTTTGCTTTTATTATTTTATTTTCTTCTTTATATATTTATAACTTATTTTTATATAAATAAATATATTTTATTATTTTTTTGATATAATATGTACACTTAAATAAATGAGGGTATTTATTATATAGGTATAAGTATAGATATTTCATCTATGTATTTTGTATACTTTATTTTATTTTTGTGTTTATTTATGGTTTTATTCTATTATAAATATGTACATATATTATAAATAATATTTAAAAAATTATAAAATATAAATTTATAAAAAAATAAAGAATAAATAAAATGAATATTTTATATAGGTAAAGTACACAATAGGGGTCCAAAACTTAACTTTCACATCTTAACTCTATAAAATATGAAACTACCTTCATTAAATAGCTTATTATACAATTAAAGGTGATTTTGATACAATTTGAGGTTTTTTAGGATATATGGGTCTGGGAATTTGGGATTTTGTGTTTTTATTTAGAGTATAACTTGTACGTTGTATATTATTTTTATATAAACTCAATTTTGTATGTTTTTCTATATATTATTATCCACAACTTTCATGTACAAAGTTTCATTATTTGAGGTATAAAAAATAGATAATAAAATAGGACCCAAAATAGATTATTGATGAAAAAAAGAATATGATTTTATTGGATTTATTGGCCCTTATCTCCCCCTACTTTATTCCTTGTCGACCCAGTCATCAAGATGCTTAGGTCTCGAGGTTTAGGATCATAAAATTTTGACATTTTATTCCTTTCCTTTTCTTTTCTTTATTATATAATTTTGGCATTAAAAACTGTATTTTATACACAATAAATGGAACAAATAATGGATGTTATTTGTTATAAAATAATGTTATATGCATGCATTAACTAGGGTTTTAAAGGCCAAAATGATAGAATAAAGGTGATGAAATGGAGATTCATCGTTAGGTAAAGTAAGGAAAATGGAGTTTCCCCTTCTAAAACAGACAAAGGAACACGGTTGGTGAGATAAACTGCAGTAAGGATAGCATATTCACAATAATATTTAGGAACACTCATTTGACTAAGAAGAGATCTGGCAACATTTAGCAAGTGTCAGAGTTTCCTCTCAGCTACACCATTCTGTTGTGAGGTATATGGACATGATGTTTGGTGAACAGTTCCCTAGAACATAAAGAAAGAGGACGAGTCATGTTAGGTTAATTCAAGAGCATTGTCAGTATGAGTGATCTTAACAATGCTAGAAAAGAAAGTTTTAACATATTGAAAGAATCTTCTGATAATTTGATTAATCTCCAAACGCTCCTTTAATAGATATACCCAAAAAGATCAACTATAATCATCAACAAAAACTATATGATAGCTAAGACAACTTAATGTGTGGATCGAACAAGGTCTCCAAACATCACAATGAACACGATGAAAAGCAGCAGTACTACGAGACTCAGTACGAACATGAAATGAAACTCGATGGTATTTCCCGAACTCACACGCCTCGCACTGAAGGGCTTCAGAGCAGAGAGTTCAGGAAACATCATGGAGATAGCCTTGACAGAGTCCACGACGTAGATGCCATAAGAGCAGATCTTAGGAGATGGATGCAGCACCAACAAAACTAGAATCCGAGGGTATGTCAAGATAATATAGGACATTCTTCTCATGACCCCCACCAAAAATCTGCCTTGTCTGAATGTCTTGAAAATAACAAGACTCATCAAATATCACATGACAATGAAGCTCAACATAAAGCTTGTGACCTGATAGCAAGCTAAGAGGAAAATCAGGAGCATTGTGAACCCATAAAGTCAGAGCTTGGAAGAGAATTCCATAGTTCTGACAGTAGTAATTGGTGATTGAGTCCCATTAGTGATTGGGAATGGAAGAGGTGAGCAGATTGCCTTTTCCAGTGAGATGAGTAGAGGCACCGGAATCAATAATCCAATCTAGAGTAGGAGTGACAGCAAAGTTGGCTATTGTAACTGAAGGAGTAGCTAAAGCAGTAGTGGTAGTGTTGCTAGTGGTAGTAGGCACTAGAGTATGAAGGATCTGCATCAGGCAAGAGTAATCTACGTCATTAAGATGAACTGTCTTGCCATTGGAGATTACTGTAGGTGATGCCTCTTTCACATCATAGGCATCCTCATAGACATTATTGGCATGATAAGAAGGTACGCCAAACTTCTGCCAGCATCATTCAGTCGGATGGTTCCATCTACCATAGTGAGTGCATGGGGCAATAGAGTCTCGCCCATGGCCACGGCCGCCTCATCTAGATTCTCATCCATGGCTATGACTTGGATCACGACCGTGTCCTCCTCGTAAGTCGTATCTGCCTCCTTGCCTAGATGAAATGATGTGTGCAAAGGTCTCTGTTGAAGGTAAGGTGAGAGGCCACGCTATCGATGTCTCGAGTTCCTTAAGTAAGTCAAAGATGTCCTTCATTATAGGAAGTGTGTCTGATATAAGAAATTGCTCCTTTGCTGCATGGTATCTAGAATGCAGGCCATCAAGAAAGTTGTATACTTGCTAGTCAAAATGCTCTTGTATCTTCTTGGTGCAACATGAGGGATGGAATACGGAAAGCTCCTCATACAAGCTGGATAGTTTCCTATAGTACTCGATGTGTGTGGAATCACCCTGAGATGCCGATCAGATTCGTCTGTAAATGTCTGCAATGTGTGACTTCATCATCTTCTGGGAGTATGTTTGCTCGAGATCCTCCCACATTTCCATGGTTGTATTTTTGTAAAGAAGATTTGAGGAAATGTGAGCATCAACACTATTGGTCATCTAGTTGATAACCAAGTAGTTTTCTATCTTCCAGTTGTTGTACTCTTTGTCCTTTTCATCTAAAGGATCTTTAGTCAGAATGCAGAGTTTCCTCTGACCACCAATGAACACCATAAAAGATCATGACCAGTGCATATAATTTTTTGTGCACTTGAGTTTGACAGTAGTACATTGTGCCATAATATTCATGGCCAAGGGCTTTGTCTCAGTAGAAGAATGTGCCACGGTGGTCTTAATATAGAAATAAGATCTTGTGATCAACTAAGGATGCATATAAGGGCTAGAAAATGCCCTAAAACTCACATTTACCCTTGAATAAGGGTTGAAAAACATCAGCAAGCAATAATTTTGGAATCCTAGCTGTCATACAGGATGAGTTTTGGATCTCCAAAGAGACCTATTGTACCTGTGGAGGGTAGCTATGGGATTGAAGACCTTTGTAGGAGGTCCTGGAAGCGCTGGGCAACGCTAGCAGGAGGGTTGTGGCTCCCTTGCTGGCACTAGCGAGCCTCCGTGGGTGGTTCCGAGCAGTACCGGTAGGTGCTGGAGATGCTCCTTTGGGGTCGAGATGCTATACTAGAGGAAATTGGAGGGTCTTGCACGAGACCCTAATTCGGGGAAGAGGGCTCACGCAGGCTTTTGTGAGGCTTGAAGGTGGCGATGGGGATTTTAGGATAGAACCCTGGTCTAGGACCATTGCTCTAATACCATGCGGATAAGATAGGTGAATGAGGTGTCTATTCCATAAGGTTAGGGTCTCTTATATAGAGAGATAATCCTGGAAAGTACAAAAGTAAAAATACACGAATACCCTCGAGGGGTTACAGAACCTGAAGGGTTAAAGGTTACGGAACTCGAAGTATTACGAACATAAATATAAGTATAATTACTCTAACAACCCCAAAATTGGATAGTTATCTGAATTTCAATTCACTATATGTGGATAGTATGTTCTCCCCGACATTATATTCAATTACCTGCATTTATATCTCATGAGTCCTAATTGGATTAGGACTCGTACTATGTGATATTAATATTGAGACAATAATTGTTATTGTCGTAATTTTTCCATAAGGGTATTTTTGTGAATATGATTCACAAATATAATTCTTTAATTAATATGAATAATGATTCATAATATTTAATATTTATATGAATAAGATTCCTATAACTATTTCAAGGCACATGTGTGAATATGATTCACATTGAAATTTAAATGGAAATTAGATTTACATTTTTGTTTGTATTTATGAATAATATTCATAAGTTATGAGGGTTCTCTCATAAAATTATCAATTATGGTAATTATATCATAAAGATAATGAAAAAACTTCAACAATAAGCAACTTCAACAACAAGTTGTTGCTTTAGTTTAGATGGTAATTAAAAGAGATAATTCAAATTCTTTTTCTTAAAGGTCAGGGATTTAATCCTTTCCTTTGATCTATTATCCAAGGGTAGAGAGAGAGGACATCTACTATGAAGAGCAGGACTCTTCATAAATGTTCCCTCGTTTTATATAAGAGAGGGCATAGCCTCTCTCCAAGAGCATGCTTCATTACACAAAAGTTCTCTTGCCTTGAGAGTTGAAGAAGAGAAGAGTCTTACGAGTTTGGAACTCTCATACATGTCTGTCTACTCTCTTCTCCAAGAAGACCTTACACGCCCACAATCAATCCTCTCTTATATCTTCATAGGTGTGGCCTTGTGGAAGAGAAGATTATTTTATTCTTTGTGCATCTCTTGTGTGAAGGAGGGATTGATTTTGTGCATCAAAATTAGAAGCTTAATCATCCTTGCGTGGACAAGTTCAAGAAGTCAACATCGAAGTTCGCGGAAAGCTACACGACTCATCATCGTGCTTATGAGAGAAGCAAGCACATATCGATCTTGATACGGGAGGTTTCTTTGTTTAAAAAACTCACGCTTCAAGAGATAACACTGATCTCATCTCAATATTAATTAGAATACAATAAACCACATTAAAAAATAGTTTCCCTAAATCAATTTTTTCACAAAGCATAAATTCATTGCGCTGAAATTGCAAGTTCATACAATTAGCACACAATGTTTTGCAAAAAGTTTTATTTTCCATGTTTTTGTGATGCGAAGTATTTAAACTTCCTTCAGGGAGATCAAGCAATAGAAGAGGAGTGATAGGATCAGCTAGAGTGAAGAGGCTTTCCCACTTTATCCTTTTATAGCTTTCTTATTAACTTTCGCTCTACCATTTATTGGCATTCAGACTTTCGAGAGAGCGTAGAAACTAGGATTACATCAGCTTCTATTTTATAAATTCAAAAAACAAGCCTTGGGAATTTTCCTGAAGTTTGATGTTTATTTATATTATACACATTCATGAAAATATGCCAAGTTACGATCGACATCTTAGTGGCAAAGTAAGGAAAAGTGAAGAAGGCTCGATGAAGAAATCTGAACCCTACTTTCCTAGCCTTTGGAGAGAAAGACTTCGTCATTACACCTTTTCTAAGCAAAGATGAGTGCTTCAGCTATTATTGGACTTGATTTCTGAAGCTCTAGGACCATGATAGAGTAAATCCAGGTGCGAAGCAGATAAGTTGGTAGAGAAAAGCTAGGAAGAACTAGCTTGCTTATGAATTCTCTCAAAGGCTTGGATGCATATTTCACTCTACAGTTAGGTTCGTTGGTCTAGCCTGCAGATTGCTTGGAAAGAGCAAATCAGCTTGTAACCCTTCTTCCTTTTTCTCTTTTCCAAGTTTGGCGAATGACATCGACCAACATACTATAGCAGACCGTCAGACTATAGCAGTTGACTGTCAGACCATCATACTGTAGCATTTGAGATCCATCACCCTTGATCATTCTGACTATATGGGGAGTTGCCACTTATGAGTTGTCCATTAGAATACTGCTCTTAACTACTTTTGAATGATTACACCCGTCGCACTCTTAGCTACCTCTTTGACTGCTATTTTCATACTGGCTAATCATAAATCATAACATAGTTGGTTTTATGTGATAAGATTGTAGCTCCCACTCACATATCTAGTATCAGGCCAGAGAAGACATGCACTATTTAGTTCGAGCCAAGAGAGAAATTCACGGTTAGGAAGATAGCCATCCTCTGCTTAGGGTTAGGTTCCTCGCTCGGTTCCTTCACTTCAATAAGGACGGAAGAGATGTCTACTAGATGGGTGGAGCTAAAGGTATATTCCTTTTTCTTGATCATTAAAAATAAGATTATATATAGTAGTCGGAGCACTACTTGACTTATTAGCCTTCTACTGGTATAGAAGAGAATGGAGAAAGGATTGTAAAAGATCCCACCTCCCAAGGCCCTCCCTCCATGTTGAAGCTTTTTCTCTTGTTAGGAGACATTTGGCCTTCACTTCTTCTATTAAATATTTAATTCTCTAATACATAAGCAATTAATTTATTTTACTAATAATGCACTCATGGAGAAAGGGATATCAAGTCCAGTCTTCAAGTAAGGAACCTGCCATCTATCTAATAGAAGTAAGCTTGCTCGATAGTCTTAGTCCTAGTTGTTGTGTAGGGCTTCTTTCTAAAAGGTGAAGCACCCATATATATATATATATATATATATATATATATATATATGTATGTATGTATGTATATATAGAGAGAGAGAGAGGGAAAAGGGAGCCTACACCCATGTGTAGGTAACTTTCCTACACCCACATCTTTTTTTCCTCAATTTTGTTATTTTTTTGAATTAATTCCTTGGGGAATTAGATCACAATATACCACCATGCTGTCACTCAAATTTCAACTTATTTCGAGACTTTTAACTTATCCATCATGATAGTCAAATTTTAACGGTCTCAGATTTGCTGAAATCCGCCCCTTCCGATGGAGCTGTTAGGAATATCTGTTTTACATGAAATTTAAAACACATATTTCATTTAATATTCTAAGTAAATCCCCTAAAGATCCCTTTCAAAAAAATCAAAAAAATGAGGGAATAAGAGGTGGGTGTAGGAAAGTTACCTACACATGGATGTAGGCTCCCCAATCCCATATATATATATATAGGGAAATTATCCAATGAGCCCTATGCCGATTTGAGATGAGATGAGTCCCCTCATTTTTTACCATTATTTCCTATCATTTTTAACTTAATAGTTATTTGTTTACAAGTGTTATATCATATTCTTACTATTAGTAATTATTTCTCGAAGGAAAAAAAATTAAATTCATACAAAATGATTGTATTATTATGCGTATTACTAATGTCACTTTTATTCTTACTAATGACCATTTCTTGTGTATCTAAGGTTTTCTTTATATGAAAATAATTACTAATAGTAAGAATATGATATAACAACTGTAAATAAATAAGCATTGAACTCAAAATGATAGAAAATATTGGTAAAATATGAGTGGGCTCATCTCATCTCAAATGGGCACAGGGCTCATTGGATAAGTCCCCTATATATATATATATCTATATGTATGTATATATAGTGTCGAGGCTTTTTGATGAGGGTGGTGATGGGTAAAGACTTTGTTCTCAAAGGATTATCTCCTCTGATAATAGCCTGCAGGAAAAGTGCCCAACTAGTTTGATATAGTTTCATGGACCCATCTGAAGCTTAAGTCAGAATGATCAAGGGTAGAATGGAGGGCGACAATAAAGAAATAGCCATCTCCAATCAGTAAGTAACAACAACTGGCAAAGAAACGAGCTACTTCTATCAAAGTCATAACCGCTAGAACATCTGGTATGGAGTAGCCCCCCCCCCCCCCCCCGCCTCATTGATAATCTAGGGAAAAGACTTCAGTACGTATGTCAGTATATAGTACTTTTCAACCAAGCTCTTTTTTGCTAACAGTCAAAACTTTATAATAAATGCAACGAGATATTCATAAGTGTTGCCTAGCTTTTAGGATATAATAGCCTTCCCATAATTTATATATATTGAAATATGGATAGAAATCAATCCATGTAGTTAACTGGCTCGAGGATTCAAGATTAACTCATTATATGGGATGTTAACTCATCCGCTCCAGCTAGAGAATAAGAGGACTCTATTTTCACTATGTAATTAGACCTATGTGCCTTATCACCCCTAGAAAAGACGAACTTAACATTAGACCATTTTCCAGACCAGCTTGGAAATTTATATCTTCAGTAGTGGGCTTGAAGCTGCAATGCACTTTTGTAATTGAAGACAAGAAAGTGGTACTAGGTTCGTGCATTAGGATAGAGATGGGATCAAATGAGTTCGATAAGGGGAAGAAGAAGCAAGCTTCCCCCCTTGTTTTAGCCCTCTCTCGTCGGCAACCAAAAGAAAGTCAAAAGACCTGAGGTTTTTAGAATGATGTCATTATAGGCTCTCCAATATTTTTTGAGGAAAGATTTTCCATTTCTTTAGTAAAAAAACCCATAGGACAGGTACATGCATAAGTAATTCCTTCACTATTTCATGAAGGAAAAACACATATAACTCAGATATTTAATGACATAAATTATATTAATGTGTTTTCCAACACCGAAAAAACTGATGGTAGATATGGTTAATATTTAGAGCTTAATCTTTAGAAAGGTAGATCAAGTTCCTGCAGTGCTTCTTCCCTCCGATTAAGCTCCGACCCACATAGTCACAGTCCCCTCCACCGGCAGCACGCATGAAGCCTTACTCGCACGTGCCGCCCTCCGACGTCTGCCTTCCTCCACGAACTCCCCTCTCTCCTCCGCGGCCATCTGCTTGAACCGGCACTCCTTGCTGCAAAATGCCATGTCCCCTCTGCATACGTACGTATCATTATATGATCAAATTCTTCGCATGCACAATTTAATACACCCACAGTAAGCGCAAACAGACCTGTATATGTAGACATCTTTCTTGGGGTTTAGTTCGTCGCGGCAGCGGAAGCAGGCTTTGAGGAAGCTCAGTTGCGAGAACATTCGAGTGGAGTTCCGCTTGTGGATCTCGGGCATGTTCTTGCAGGATGCCATAAGCGATGACTTGGCCAGGATGTTCCGATCGTCGGTAGCGGTAGCGGTGTGGATGAGGATGCCGAGGCCTACCCCGGAGTGTTGGTGAGGGCCAGAGCGGCTTCTCGTTCTACTTAGCCTCGTGATCATGGTGGCAGGAGGAGCAATTGACGCAGTAAGCAGATGGAGAAGAGGATAAGATGAGGAAGGAGTGGTGGAGATGTAGTGTGTGGTACTTATTCAAAAGGTCTCGTTCGGGAGATTATATATTTATATTTATATGCCAGATTGGATGGGATGATCCCTCATGAGAGGTGGACACGATCCAACGGCTTATATCTCTCTCTTTAATGAAAGATGACTCATGTGATGGGACTTGACCCCTCGTGACCAATATTATTTGTCACTGTCATTGCCCTGTTCGCCGTCGTTTTCCCCTTTTCTTTCACGTGTTCTATAAATAAATAAACAAAATTTAATATTTTGGAACTCTAGAACAATGAGACTACACATGCTGGTCTATATTAAAAGATATAGTGGGATGTATGATTCTAGGTTAAAAAAATACAATTAACTCTTTCTTAGCATCTACCATAAATAATCCTCCTCCATCTTCACCTAGAATTAGACATGCATTGTTCTCCTTTAAGTGGGGTGTTAATCGAATTGAATCATTCGGGTTTTATTACAAATCCGATTAGAATCTATTTGAAATACGTTCAGAAAACTGTTCGATAAAATGTGGATCAAATATACGTGTTGTGTGTAGCAAGAGTCGTGCATGTATCGACCACACAAATAAGCAAGAACGAAAACAACCGCAACATAAGATCTAGAAGGTTCACCACTAGTTATGTCACTGACGTCGCTGATAGATTTCACTTAATATGGTGTACGAATTGTAGTACATTTTATAGTTCAAAATACTAATCCTATGGGGGCATTTTTATCACACCTCATATAAAAGTGTCTCCTTAGATAGTCAGATTCTCATATCTTTTTAAATGGTTAGATTCCATGATCACCCTAAATTAGTTTCGGATATTCTTCCTCAAAGAAAAGAACCTACATATTATAAACAATTATAATTAGATGTATCTTTTAATATCATTATCTGAAGAATTTACAATCAATAATCAAATAAGATCTATATGGATCCCTAATTAATTAAGATTCAAGGTATATTAACAATCTCCACCTTAAATGAATCCTTAGATAATAAAATATTGATTACTATACTCTACTTTCATATTTTTCTTCGTGACAATACTGCCAATAGTCAACACTGAGCAAGCACATATAATATTTGAATTTGCTCTTAATAAATGCCTTGGTGGACATATCAGGTGGAATACATGACATGAATATGCTTTATTCTCTCATGATGCATTTGATCTAGCTAAGCATCATGCCTTAAGAATATCACAATATATAATAGCTTGATCATGTTATAGACCGAGATCTCCAATTACGCATTTTCAAACTGTTGTCTTTGCAACTTCTATCAGTACCATATAATCTTCCTTCGAAAAAGCAGCAAGTCCGCATTTATGTATTTAATGCCTTCACTGTTTGAGAATCTTGTATGTATCTTAAAGAACCATTTGCAGCCGACGACTGCACTCCCCTTTGAAAACTTGACAAGTTCTAATATTAGATTCTTGTGAAGAGAATTCATTTCTTCACATATAGAAGCAATCTACTATCAATATTTTTCTCCTACAATAGCATCCTTGTGTATGGATGGCTCTAAAGACTCTACATCCTCAGCAACCAGTAGTGCAAATGCAACCAAGTCCTAAAGCATAATGTTGAGGAGGATGTAACCCTCTGTAAGGCCGGTCAAAAGAACTATTATGAGACCTCTCTGCTAGTTGCTCAACTTTAGGTTGTGTAGCATTAACTTGACCAACATTGGTCTAATCAACTATTTGATCACTACTTGGAGCCAATTCTAACTCCACATGTTCGTGGATATCATCATTTATTTGTGTATCAATAGTTTGAAGCTTAAATGGATTATAAAATTATCATCAAAATTAACCGTCCTACTAACAATTATTTATATTCAGAGGGATGCCTGACATGGTAATATATAGCATACCAAAAGGTATGCAAATAGAAAAATCAACGTGACTACCAAACAATACTTCAAGGGGTGTCTCATAGTTATTTTCCTATGCAAGACTTTGATTCACCAAGTAACATGTTGTATTCACATCTACATTGCAGAAGGCCTCATCAAGACTAGTTTTTTAAAACATGCACCTTGCTCTCTCTAGAAGTAGTTTATTCATGCATTATGCAACTTTGTTCCATTGTGGTGTTTCTTTGATTGCGCAGTGTCTCATGACACCCTTTTCTTCGCAAAACTCATTAAAAGTTGATGAACAGATCTCCAAGCTATTGTAAATGCACTCTTGACCTTCTCTTGAAGTGTAATTCCCCACTAAGATCTTCCACTATTTATAAGTCTTGAATATCTTTCTATTGTGCTTTATCATGAAGGCTTATATTAGAATAATCATCCAAGCTGTTATAAATGCACTTTTCACCTTCTTTGAAGTGTAATTCCCCACCAAGATCTTCCACTATTTGCAAGCCTTAAATATCTTTTTCTTATGCCTTATCATGAAGACTCAAATAATACTAGAGGATTACCGATAATACATAAGAAATATCAGCCACCTATCGCAGATGGAATATGATAGGAGACTTGGAATCACTATAGATAGAGGAGTCATTGGGGATAATACGAGGGGATATTTTCTAGCTGAACATCCCCTTTGCTATCAAAAGGGATAATAGTTTGGTGATCGCTCTACTAACTCTCACGTAGGACGTTCAAGCTCCTTCGTCCCCTATTCCAAGCTCGGAGGGGAAGGTCGCATGTAACCCTTTTATTATGCCAAAAGGGACGATCACGTGGTGATTGTCTCTATGAACCATCTTGTAGGTTGTACAACTCTCTCATCCCCTATTCCAAGCTAGGAGGGGACAATTACCTATATAACTGACCCAGCTGATTACGATCATGGTTGGTCGTTTGATAGTCCCCTCTTCCCTTATCAACAGCTTCGCCTTACGCATCTACATCTTTATAAGGGACAATTATGATCACCCCTTTAGGTTCTTTGTGAGCTTCGCCACTGGTTGCTCTATTTTGAGATATTTTTGTTCTTAGGAGACAGTCACAATCATCCCTTATAATTCTTATGTGAGACAATCGGCAATCGATCCTCCCCGGTTGGCTACTTGTTACACAACTGTGAAAGATGGGATGGTCGTTAGTAGACCGTCCCATATGATACTCTACTATGAAATTTTGGTCAGGCTCTCCTTATCATTCACACGACTTTTCCCATCTCGACTCCCTCTCCCCATTGATGAAACACTAATCGACAATTATAAGTATCACTCTTTGTAATATGGACAATTAGTGATCAATCAAAATCAAGTCAAATGTCTCTATGAAGCGGACTTGATTTCATTTATATCTTGGACAAGTCTAGGATCAAACACAAGAACATGAGCTATTAATATATTTAACTAAATATTCAATATCATAGTTAAGTGATTAGCCCATTATCTAGATCAAGAGATACAAGGCAGTGCATCACAATGACAAATGAATGAGAATGCTTTTTATGTTATTTCTATGCAAATTAAATAATAGACAAAATGAACATAATAAATTAAATTAACACATACACATATATACATAATTTACGCCATTATTATACATGTAGTCTCAATAAATCATTACAATAATGATCAGGATTCAATTGATGAGTTCTTCAAAGCAATTAATATGATTTAAAATACTTAAATTATCTCTTGATAAACAAATCCTAAATGACATCTCAAATCAGAGAATTAATTATGCCATAACAAAGATAAGTCAATAAAGAACAAAATGCAATTGAAATCATCTCAATTGGAGTTCACATGCAAAAGATATTCAACCAGGAATCGAAGGGCATCAATGTAATAAACCAAACATGAATTATCACAAATAGGTCTATACAAAGACTAAAATGCAAATATGGAAAACTCAAAACTCTTTATAGAAGCCCCCTAGCAGAGGCATTTTTGCTTTTTCGAGAAGGCGACGGGGTAGCTTCACAATTTGCCCAGAGCTGCATGCGCTTAACACACATGACTCTAGGCTCTGGTGAATGGTTGTGGTTCGGGCCATTGCGCATCGCTTGGGTGATTTGTGGAGCGCCCATGCTTCGATTCGGGTCTAGAGTAGTCTGAGGCTGTAGGCTAGGAGTGGTTGACATGGTTGCGCTCAGTTTGTTGGATCACTCCCAATTGGGCTTGATCCGATGGTACCTATACGTGTACGCCTCCTCTTCCTCATTTGTCCTGCGGAGGAAAGCTTGGGCTCCGACGAGCCCGAACATCCTCTGAATGCATGTGTTGAGTCACCTGAAGGTTGAAGACGCATGCATGAGGCTCTGCAAAGTTTGTAGAAGCTCGATGGAGGCGAAGGATCATCTGGGAATGTATGTCAACTTATGTTCATCTGAGACAGAGCTCCAGATCAGAGCCCCCTCCAAATTCCGATCATTGAGGGCTTGCTCGGTCTGCAAAGTTAGCTAAACAATATCTGAAGCATAAAGAGGTGTGTGTGTGTGTGAGTGAGTGAGTGTGTGTGTGTGTGTGTGTCATGAGTGAAATGAAGACATGTCGAAGAGATGAAGTCGAAGGCCATGGTGGTTCTAATCCGCCATTAACGGAGGATATGAATCGAGGTGGATGTTAGATACAAGGAGAAGGTCGGAGATGGGTGCAAATCTATTGAATGTTACTATAACCATCCAAGAAAAATTCAAATAAATAAAGAAAAGTACTAAACATAAGTTACCTGGATTGAAGACTCTCGCTGGGATGGATGTTGAGCTTGTGCTTGAGGCTGGAGATGGCATCGGGTCGTTGCTTTACTCTCTCAGCCATGGCGAGAAGCTTAAACAACCGTCGTTAAGATGTTGCAGCATAGCAATCCACCATGGGGCACACCAGAAGACCAACACCATGATCGTTCAAACATCTCTCCTTCTCTATGTCACAAAGAGGGGAGGAGGGCTAGGGTTGCTTTGTGTAAGGGTGGACCCCTGTTTTGGGCTCTTGTGAGGATTATTTGAATATGGAGGTTAGCAAAGGTTACAATCCCAGGTGGTGGTTTCAACCACCACCTGAGGTTAGGGCAGTTAGGGTTAGGAGTTACTAAGTGGTTATCATGTGTATTGGAGGTCAGGCGAAGAAGTTGCAGGAAGAAGTTAGTCGGGACGATTGTTAGAGGTGTTAAGGGGAAACGAGGAACATGGAAAGTTCGGTGGTTTGTATCGCCTGGGGGTTGGTGGCTGGAGATTGGGGGTAATGCCCCAACCGTCCAGATGAGATCAAATGTCTAGGGATGTGCGGTTGTTGGTCGTCTGATCAAAGATGATAAGATGATCGAAAGAAGAGACATGTGGTGAAACAGAGAAGGGCCACATGGATTGAAAGAAGAAATGTTTGATGCCAATCAAGTGATTAATATAAATCAAGATGGCTAGTTGGTCCAATTTCATAATAAAAATGACTATTTGAACTATGTATTTTTTAATGATCAAGATCATTATAGATAAAGCCAACTAGTTGATTGAGGATTTCGAGCGTGCCTAATAATTTGGGTAGAATAATTGTTATAATGGTAAGGTAAATAAAGAAAAAAATATGTATAAAGAGATCCTTAATACAATGATGAATGTCTTATTGGGATGTGAATTGTGTTATGAAAAAATTATGCTATGAAATGGAGGTCTCATTAAAATCTTTTGTGTACTGTGAAAAACTTGTGCTGTGAAATTTATTGGGATATCTTGTATAGAGTGTAATTAAAGAAGGAACTTGTGCTATGAAAAACTTGCATTGGGATGTAAATTTTTTTAATTATATTATTAAATGGAAGCATCATTAGAATCTTGTATATGTTGTATAAAGAGATCCTTTGTACAATGATGAATGTATTATTTAAGTTAGTGGAATTCATGGATTTGGATGTTGTTTAGAGAGATCCTTAAAGGGAGTGTTGGAGGCAAGTGCATGATAGTAAGAATGCAATCATGCTTAGTACATAGTTGCAAATAATTAATGCCTTACTTAAGTTAGTGGAATCCATAAATTTTGGATGCTTAAAGAGACCCTTAAAGGAAGTGTTCGAGGAAGGTGCTTGATAAGAAGGATGCTATCATGCCTGGTACAAGGTTGCAAATGATGAATGTTTTATTTAATTAAATGGAATTCATATATTTTGGATGTTGTTCAGATAGATCCTTAAAGGGAGTGTTCGATGTAGAAGCCTGACATGAAGGATACCTAAATTGCTGATGCATTTACTAACTTCTGTGATATAGGAAAATTAACAAGAGCTGGATGGAAAAAAGATTTGATCATTATCCGACTTATAATAGAGATGTCAATAAGTTTTTAGATTGGGGTTTTCAGTGTGAATTACTATACAATATTGTTGGAAGTGAAGGAGATAAGATACAATATCCCTGTGTAGGATGTAAGAACCCTTAGACTAACAATCGGAGTGTATTTTACAAGCATCTTATGCTAAATGAGATTTAGCCACATTAAACAAATTGGACATATCATGGAGAAGGTGTTCATCATATACTATAACAAAATATCCCGAACCTAGTCCTCAGCCACAAGCAAAATCTTCTGATCCGGATAGCGGCAGTTCTCAATGATGATGGGGACCATCCTAGTGTAGGTTCGTTGATCGCCTTTCAACTGGACAGACCCTACATGTCCACATTGCAGGAGGCAATATGATGGGTGAAAACTCTACTGATTTCTAGAACTACCTTGGACGGATGTCACGTGCTCGAGTTCCCATCACCATGCACGACTTTTGAAAGCTTCCCTAGCCTGTTAAGGCTTCCATTCTATCTGATTTGGAGGTAAATTTTGAATTAATGAATATATATTTTAATTTTGATACTATGATTTAAATATATTTATTGTGTGGTGCATTTTCCTAGGGTCAAGATCTAGTCGTCGATGGACAAATTCTCAGTCATGCTACGGAGATGTTGTATCGATATAAGGAACACATTAAGTAAAAGGTAAAAGCTTTACTTACCAAATATAAATGATTTAATGACATCTTGTATAATATTGTATTCCTTCTTTCAGTATTACAAACGCCAGATTCCTTACGAACAATTAGCGCAGCATGTTTCACCGGGTGTGACTTTGGAGCAGTGGAGGGAGCTCATTAGCTTCTGATATAGTGAGGTTGTGGCATGTAATGTACTCTATCTTTAGTGATTATGAAATTTCACTAATTTGGGATTATATTAGACGATGTCGACGAAAAATGATGCAAATCATGTGAAGGGATTCAAGTCCACCCATAAGATGGGTAGGAAGAATATTAATCAACTCAAGGTTGAATTCGTAAGTCTGTGTTATTTTGTTTCGATAAAAAACACGATAACTGGAATATGTGATATATATATATATATACATATATATATATATAAGTCTAATCCTGGTAAAAAAATGGTTAGAGTTTTCTCTTAAGAATTAATTCATTTTCAATTCCTTCAATCGCTCTAGTCCTAAGAAGAAGGTAGAGAAAAATAGAAGAGAAATTGTTCTCTTTATTTTTCATGGTTGTCCTCATATAGATCACCATATATCTCCTTGGTCGTTCACCTTATTGCCTCTCTTTTCCTTTCCGTTGGTGTGGCTTATTGCAAAAAGGGACACCTTCTTCTCCGTGCTTCACATACATGTAGAAGAACTCATTTCATGCGACGAAATCAGGGCACCCCATCATTGTCATAGGTCCTTCCATTTCATTACATCAATGCACATTAACTCAAGAAATAGCAATAGAAATTTCCAAACATTTGTAATTCGTGGTCTAATAAAATGACATATAGCTTGCAATATGGGTACTGTTAAAAGTAAAATTAAAGAAAAAGAATCGATTATATGTGAAATACTTCTAGAATTTATATAGGGGCATCTTATCTTGCTGAATAGAGCACCCATCATGGATAGATTAGGAATACATGCATCCAACTTATTTTAAAGTAGGGATTTGCTATTTGTTTACACACATTAGTTTGCAAGGGCTTTAATTTAGACTTTGATGGGAACCAAATAACCATTCATGTAACTTTATCATTGGAATCTCAAGCTGAGGCTCATTTAGAAAGAAGAGATCATCCAAGATCTCTTTCTGCATGAACAACTTTTTCTTGAAAGCTCAAGCAGAGAATCATTTAGAATGAATAGATCATTTAAAATCTCTTTCTGCGTTTACAACTTGGTGGAGAAGATCTCTCAAGTTTACAGCAAGTAACGTGGCTCATCATCATGCCCCCAAGTGCAAACGTCCATCCGAAATAACTTAAGTCAGAAGGCGTCTTCTTTTAGAGACTCACACTTCAAAAGGTACTCACACTTCAAAAGGTATTGCATCTCTTTCTAGGCTTTTTTGATCTTGCGAATTGCTGCAGATGATTAGGATCGGTAGGTAATCTGCTGTTTTCAGTCCTAGATCGAGAGCATATGATTTCACCTGCATCTGACTATCTCCTGCAGCTAGGGGGTACGGAAGAAGATATACCGATCAATGATGTGTGACGAAACAGATAGAAGATTACGAGTCGAAAAGCAGTATGCCATCTGAGAATCTCTTGTGCAAATCCGTTATCTGAGTGATATTCAAATTACTTGTAAGATTTCTTGTAAATTCATTTTTTCTAGAGTTACAATAACAACTTTTTATGTAGGTCACTAATCATCTTCTTAATCTAATCACACGCGTAAATAAATGCACTTCGAAACCGGTCTTTAAGAGAAACTTGGAATTGTGAGATTGTGAAATTCTCGAAGCAAGTTGGTGATGGTGGTTGCAGTTGCGGAGGGGATGTGTTGGAGCGTCGAGTGGGAAAGAGGAGTCCAACAGGAGGAGTCCAAGGAAGCAGATAATCAAGACTTGTTTGGAACTAATTGTTAGGTGGGTCTAATTGCTAAATTTTATTCGAGAAGCTAGATTCCGACTTAAAGAACAAACAAATTGAAGATATATATGTGTGAAATTCAATAGATAATTGGACTATACAATGTTCACAAAAGGAGAGAGGGAGGATGGCCAGGGGAGGGGTGGGCTTGGAGGAGAGCTTGAGAGAGGGGGACAATGGTGGTTGAAGGTTGTTGGGCGAATGGACAATAAAGAATAGAATGGAATCTAGTTACCCCGGTTCCCCTCTCTTCTTTTATCAATTAGTTAGGTGCCCATAAGTCGACATCAACTGAGAATTGACGAGAACTAATCCGAAGGACATAACTGTCAATGGAGCAAGAAGGTAGGAACACAAGCAATATTGCAAAAAAGGGTAGTTGCACAAGTATAATTGTGAAAACTCGAAGGAAACAATTGTAAAAATCCTTAAATTTACTTGTGATGTGATTTTCGCAACAAAAAATTTGTGTGGTTGTGTGAGAAAATATCGTACGTGCATGTGATTGGATCCATGATTAGAGACAAAAAAATTAACCACCGAAATGCGGTTGTGGACGGTCTGGTCGACGGATCCTTTTAGTTAAAATCTATGCAGTGAGCTTTCTGAGTGAGAACATCATTTACATACAAATACATAATTCCAGATCTTGTTAGTATCATCAATTATTTGGGTTCAACAGTTGAGTTATTCCTTCGGTAACTCATTTTCCATGTCTTGATGATTTCCTTTGGTGGCATGTGGGTAGTTAAGTTGGAAAGCACATTGCTTGGTTCACCGAGGTGATGATCTAACGATGACTATGTTTCTTTGTGAGCTAGCCAATTAGTCATGGTTGCCAGTGAATGGTTTAACACAACTAATGGGGGTATATAATGACTAAATGTGAATATTCACGGGTATAATGTTGTACTTCCCTTAAAAGGGATGGGTAATGTAATTTAGGAGGCAAATGATTAGATGTGTGACGATGCACGTTTACTGTCTAATATAAGATCTCCAGCATCCGGAGGTGGTGGAACATCTAGAGTGTTAAAAGGGAAAATATTGGTGTAGGAGACTCCCGACTCATATGATTCGCAAGTATACGAGCAAGTATTTCTCAAGTATTTTGTCTATCCTCAGTGATCCAATCAGTTATTTCACTAAAATTCAAAATGACATTTTTTGCCTTATATAACTCAGCTCCTAGGCGTTATTTTTCTTGAGCTAATCATTGACCCTTCTTTCCCCCATACCAATTGGTGATGATCAATGTTGCACCACCGCAACAAATATGTCCTAGTTATTCTTTAGGGAAAATAGATAAGAATGCTTCTTATGAAGTCATTGGAGGAGTCAATGCTCCACCATCATTTGATGGTTGCATAGGATGCAACCGCTAAGTCATCTCTTCCTATTTTTAAGTTAAATAAAATAGTTAAAGAATTTTTAACAAAAAAAGCTTGTTAACAAATATATTTATAAACTTACGTGTGTTATTTCGCAACTCTTGTGACACTACACATGAGAATCGTAGGCCCCAATCTTCTTTTTCAAGAGTTTGAAGGTCTGCACTGATCGAGAAAAGTGTTCCCATGTTTCCGGCTCTGTATAAAAAATTTAGTTATAATTTTTTATATTAAATATGAAGCACATGTGATATTAAAGGATTCTTCAATTTAACTTCATCTGATCTGCACTCATCCTTTATTGTTCATGCGCCGCAGCAGGTTGTTTGGCTCTATTCGACTTATTTTTAAACAAACTCGGCTATAAAACATATTTGAATATGTTCTATAAATATTATATACTTATAAAGTTATAATACAAGTTACCTTAAAACTTCAAACGATTAATAGTTACAATCTTCAATCCAATCCTCTAGAAGAATGGATTATGGATTAAGTTGATATGCTTCTTCGAGAGATTGGGCTAAAGCTAATATCTAAAAATAAATTATGAAAAAATATTACAAATTTCAAATAATAAAATTTAAAAACAAATTCACATGTCCACAACTATCTCTGCAATCTATGTGTATCTTTGTCGTACGAGAGAGGATTGCAACACAAACTAAGGGATTGTAATCTCATTTAGAATGTTGCTTCATACAATAAAAAATTGAAAAGTTAAAAATTGACTAATTATATAAATAATGATATTAGTCATAATTACCGCAAGTTCACGTAAAATTCGATCTTTCCTCTCCTGACACACACTACGCCAATCTCTAATATACAAGGGGGCATGTGTTCAAACGAGCATCCCCAAACGATTGATAAATTGGAGACAATCATACGCATGTCCGACAATAGTGACTTGCACCCTTATCCTTTCTCTAAGAGGCAGACTTCCCAAAGATATACAAACTGTAAGTATGTGAGCACAATGTGTCCTCCCTACATAAAATATTATTACTATAAATGGCATTGAAAGAAAAAAATACATTCAATGGCTCGACTCCGTCCCATCATGATCAACACCCAGGTTCACAGTACCAGCAACCCTCTTGAGATCAACATACTTAACAACACTCTCTACCAGATACTCAGCCTCGATCCTCAAATCCTCATGTGGGTTCATCCTCTCCTCTTCCGAAGGATGTCGAGGAGTTGTAAAACAAGTTCGAACCATATTTAATGTCGAGGAGTTGTAAAATAAGTTCGAACCATATTTAAAATATATAGGACAACTGTCACAATTCAAGAACAAATGTTATGTAAAAACTTTTAAAATTGACACTTAGTCATTAAAATTCTGATAAGCATACTCTTTAGTTGAATGTTTTCCTTACTTTCAACATTCTAATGATCCCGCGGAACATGTTTTATCGGAATAACCCATTCACGATATTTATTATCAAGATGGTAAAAAACTTTACCAACCTGACAAGATAGAACAAAATAGCTCTTTATTCTATAATATCATACATCTTTTATTAAAGACTTTGTAAGACAATGATCGTAACGCTAATGTATTAAAATCATATATCAATCGTGGATCACCACTGGATCTTAAAATCAAGACCTTATTCTTAAACAACAAGACAAAGTTATAATCATCCTTGCCACCAAAGCTTGTTAAAAATTCCTCGTATAAACTGTCAATTTCTGTCACTTGTTCTAAAATGTAAAGGTGTTTAAGCTCATGATCAATTGCATTCATTGCCTCGATAGTTATCTTTATAATATACCTTCCTTGCATTTCGAATATAGATAAACATGAATCATCATACTCATTGAAGCCAACGACATTTCTCTACAACTTTTTGAAGTTATCAGCTTCCGAATCTAAATATAACAAGCAGAACAAGATGCATTCTGCAACAAGATATCCATCTACAATGGAACCCTTTAATTTTGCATGATTTAAGACATATTCTTTCAATTTCTTTAGAATTCTTTCAACTAGAAACATTCACCTATATTGAACATGACCTTTAATTATTGCTTGTTAGAAATGTATACAATTAAATGCACCATAAATCAAAGAAATTCGAGTATCTAGATACAGATGTTCGAAAAATGCATTTTTTATTAGTATTGTATATCATGAATTTATTTTCAAACTGGTGATCATGAGATATGCAATATACCTACATTTCATTTTAAAATATTATTTAAAGGTATGCATTTTTTATTTTGAATTTTTATCACGTGTGCCCTTCTTAACTTCTGCAATATAAGTTACATGCTGCTACTCTTTTTGCAATATCAATTATGCCCCTTCTTTCTTACAAAATTCACAGTTTCGCCTTTCCATTAACATAAAGTAGGGGCAAAATTGATATTACAAAAGGGCAAAACTATGACTTGCATAAGAATGATACAACTAATATTACAAAAAGAGGGGGCATATATGATATTGTAGAAGTTAAGAAGGGCACAAGTGATAATTTTTTTATTTTCTACTATTAAACATAAACTGTAGGATTTTTATCAGTGTGCCTGTCTGAGATATTACAATTTCAGTTATGCCCTCCCTTTTTAGGAATATTAGTTGGGCCCCTAACTTCTTATCATTCTATCACTTATGCCCTTTGGGTTAGTTGTCGTCTATCCCAACTGCAAATGGATGTTAACTATGAGGATACATCAGGAATTACATTTCAAAGATAGACTGAAAAGTCCATCAATTTCTTCTTCCCCCTCCCCCATCTTCTTCCTCCTCTCCTGCCTCCCCCGATGTCGCAGCTCGACCACTCTCTATCCCCCTCCGCCCTCGCTCATCTTCCTGCTGCCCTAGCTCCACCCTCGTTGCAGACTGGGGGGGGAGGGGGGGGTCGATGGACCTCCTGCTCCGCTCTTGATGTCGTCAGTTGGAGGGGAAGGTCACATGCCGCCTCCTCCGCCCATAGCTCCCCGTCGGCCCCCTGCTTTGCCCCCGCGCCTCCCCTTCCTCTGTCCCCAACCACCCTCTCCCCCCTCCACCCCAGCCTCGTCCTTCGTCCCCCCACCCCCTTCCTCCTTCTCCTCCTCCTCCTCCTCCTCCTCCTCCTCCTCCCCCCTCCGCCAACATCCTCCTCCGCCGCCCATCCCACCCCCACGCCTCCCCCTCTTCCCCCCTCCTCTATCCCCAACCTCCCCCTCTGCCAACAGTCCCCTCCTCTGCCCGTCCCCTGCGCCTCCCCCTCCTCCATCCCCGACCTCCCACTCCTCTATCCCCAACCTCCCCTCCCTCTCCACACCAAGCCTCTGCCTCCGCCCCCTCCTCCGTGCCCTTCCCACCAGACCACCCTCCTATGCGACCCCTCCCTCTCCAAGTCCTCCTTCACTGCTCCTCCCCATTCAGGACCTCCTTCTCCTCCTCCGTGGCCCCTCCCTGTCCAGGCCCTCCTCTCCTCCACCGCCCCTCCTCTCCTTGCCCCCATCTCAGCCCGACAACTTGGTCAACCACCACCACCAGCAACAGGGGGCCGGGGAAGGTGAGGCAGTGATGTTCCTTAGAGCTCCATCGTCATTTCGTCGGTGCCCTCCAGCAGCTTGCGCGAGCCACAACTATATCGGTGACCTGATGAAGGTGGATGGTGTTGGTCGAAGGGCATGGGACGGTGGAGGAGGGGGCCGAAGGGCATGAGACGGTGGAGGATGGGTGGGAGGAATTTTTGGACAATTATACCCCTCTTACACTGACCATGATTTGAAAAAAAAAAGCATGGTTAAGTTCAATTTAGTGACGACTAACATTACGGAAGGGCACAACTGATAAAATGACAAGAAGTCGGGGCAGAACTGATATTCCCAAAAAGGGAGGGGCATAACAAAAATTGTGATATCTCAGAGGAGCACAATTGATAAAACCCTATTCTGTATGTAATTGAGCCTTCTCTGATGTACCTAATAGTTTGTTTGGGTAACCAGTGGTATCTATTATCCATTTAACTTAATGGAAATTGATAAACGCAGAATTGAGAGCGGTCGTATTGACTCACAAGGCGAGTCAACAGTCGGTGTCTTAACCACTACAAAATCATGTATTTAATCAACAATTAACCCACACTATAGATCAAGGAAATCGAAATAAATGTGGAGTTAAAATTTATTTTTAACTCTGCACAAAATGTATAGCGAGCAAGTATTCAGAGAGTTCGAACACAGGGAGCAAACAGGGTAGAATCAAAAAGATGTGTGTGAGTGTATGTGAGTGATGTCTACACTAAGCAAGCAAGCAAAGATTTTTGTGGGTTTCTAATTTTGTATTTTTTTATTTTTTTATTTAATTTTTATTTTGTATTTTGATTAATTTTATGATTTTTATAATTTTATATTTTATATTTTTTAATATTGGAATTTAAAGACAATGTAATAAAAGAGAAGATAGAGTATTAATAAAAATATGCAAAAATAACCAAAAATTTAGAAATAAAATCTTTTTGATATTTTTGTAATTTTTTACTATTTATGTGATTTTTGGATATTTTTCAAAATGTTTTTGGTATTTTTAAACACTGAAATAAATGAAAACAGTGGATAAGCTACTGGTTGGGGTAAAGTTGGAATTAAAAATAGCAAATAGCCACAAAATTTTTCCACACTATTTTTCAAATAAAGATAATAAAAACAGGAGGCTACAGGACTTGAGTATACAATTTTTGGAGTTTTCTACAATTTTATAGATTTTTTTGAAGTTTTTATGTATTTTCTAATTTTTAAGGTTTTTCTTTTGCAATTTTTAGTGTATTTTAGACTGACACTAAAATAGGTTAAAATACATACTAGGGAATTTTTTGGAATTTTTCGAGGTCTTTTAATATTTTTTTGGTATTTTCTAAGCTAGACAGTAGGAAAAAAGCATGTTTTTTATTTTTAATAAATAGAAAAAATGCAATATTTATAAAATAAAAATATGTTGTTAATCTACTATGCAACAGAGACTTAAATTAATTTTTGTAGATTTTTTAGGGTTTAATAGACACATGCAATACTAGAAGCAAAAAGAAATTACATGTTCGCAGGGGTATTTTGGTAATATTCAAAAAGTCTCAGAGCTACAATGTAATTTGTCCCTACAATTTACAACTGAAATAAAAAGTTTGTGGACTCACAGCAAATGCCCAAAGTCGCAGGGATATAACTACAAAAACGCCAGGGTCACATGCACAAAGCACGTGACCTGGCAAGGGTTTTTACGAAATCATGAAACTCTGGGGGCTATATCGCAATTTAGTCAAAAACATATAACTGTATTTGAATCCCGTATTCATCATGCTAAAATTGGTCATTTAGGCTTTGTCCCCCATCATCCACTTGCAATTAATCATTAATAGAGCATTATTAGCATTCATACATGTGTAAATAATATCCGCATTTCATCATGCATAAATTGCATTAAAAATCCCTTGTGTAAATTAGCCCAAAAAGCCGCTAACTTCTCACATTTTTAGTTAATTCATCCTAACTCCGATTGACCCGAAACCACCTCCTTTGTGTAGATTTTACTAACCTTATTAAATAAAAAATACAAAAAAATTACTAACCCCAATAAGTGTCAAATAATCCCAAAGACAAATTCCACATCTGACGGACTAAAACGAGCATATCTCCCTCATACAGTGTCCGATTTTGGTCTACTCACTTTTAAAAGTACTCCATTTTCAAATACCTTCAAAACAAGACCAATTTCATAAAATTCGGAGCTCATATGTGAAAGTTGGGTTTTGGGCCTCTTTTGCGCATTTTAACTTCTTGCTAATTTTGACCTGCGATTTTATGTACTTATTTAACTCTTTTAATTTTGTTTCTTTTTCATTTATGTTCTTTGATGAAAGTTTTATTAAGCGACGTGAAAATCCAAATCCAGATCGAAACTGAAATCAAAGAACTGACCAAGTCCGAGTGTCCATTGTCGGTCTGTACAAAAGTTGTCCGTTTCTTACTTTTATTTTATTTTCCTAATTCCTTATCCTTTAAAAATACAAAAAAATTAGATTAATGTGTAAATAATTTTCTTCTTATTTATCGTATTTTTTCTAGATTTTTTATCCTCTCTAAAACCACCAAAAAAATACAAAATCCCAAAAATACGGTTTTTCATACCCATGGAAAGCCGCCAAAAATACCACTTCTCACAGGTGACCTCTTTTGCTCCCGGGCCCTTCATGAAAGTTGTAGATCTCGACGAGACGAGCAACTTTCGTGAAGGAATTTTTTTGATCAGACGTCTCCTGCTATTTCTTTTCTAATTTTATTTCGAAATTTTTTTGGGGGTGCCACGTGGCAGCCCCTGGGCGTGCCACGTGGCACCCCCACCATCTCTCTCCAGGCCCTCCCCCGGTCACGTGCTGCGCACGTGACCCGCTTCTTCTTCTCCATCCGTTACCAGCAACCTTCCCCCCCCGTCGTTTCCCCCGCCTCCTCGTAACGGCCGATGCCACCACCATCCCCGGCCGTTACGAGGCCACCGCCCTCCTGCCGTTACCCGCGCCACCTCCTATAAAGCCATGCCCCCTCTGCTCGCTCCAATCATCCGCCATATTCCCAAGCTTCAGCCCCTTCTGGTGACAGCAGTAGACGGCTGCCGTTGGCGTGATCCACGAAGGATCTTCGTGCCGTAGCGAGTCCCAGCTCGCTGCCTGAGCTCCTTGGCTTGCAGCCACTTCTCGGCCATTACCGAGCTCGAAGCTCCACCCCCCCCCCCAGGTACTCCAGCACACCTTCCCTTCGCGTCATCACCGGCCTCGCACAGGCCGGGGTTCCTTCCCATCGCCGCACACGCACCCCCCCCCCCATTTTTCTACTAATCTTGCAGGTACCTTCGCGCGGCCTCCGCCAGCGCCGTACATCTCCACCGTGCGCGGCCTCCTCCAGCACCGCCCTCCACCGCGCGCGGCCTTCACCAGCTCCACCTCCGGCCGCCTCGCGCGGATCCTCCGCCGCTCCGCCTCAGACTGAGCCCCTTCGCCGCGGAGACCAGATCCGCCTCGCCACTCCGCCGCAAGGTCGACCGGCCCAGCCTCTCCGCCGCGCTTCGCCTTCGGCTCGCGGGGGTGCCGACCTCCGCTCCTCCGCCTCCTCGCCCAGGCACCTCCACCGCCACGCATCACAGCTGCTGTCAGATCTGGGCTAACCGCCCTTGATCTGACGGTCCGTAGGCCGCCACGCCCCCCCCCCCCCCCCCCCCGAGCCTCGGCCCCAGCCTCGAGGCTCGGGGCCCCCGAAGCTCCCAATCGCTGCCATTTAGGCTCGGGCGTCCGAGCCTGAGCCTAGCCTCTAAGCCTCAGGCTCGGGAGCCCCGAGCGTCAGGCTCGGCTACCCGAGCCAGCAGCCCCGTCGCCCGAACCTTGGGTTCCGCCCAAGCCTCTGGTCGCATGTGCGTTGCACGTGCGTAGCTGGAGAAATTGCACAAACACCCTCCAAGGTTCCAGAATTTACATTTATACCCCCCGCCTGGGGTAAATTGCAGTCGGGCCCCTTGAGCTTTTATAAATTACAGATAAGTCCTCCCAGGGACTTCTTTGAAGGATAACTTTATTTTAATTACATTTTAGTCCCTGAACTTTCATTTTAGCATATCTTCTCCATATGGACTCCGATTTTAGCGTATAATATGTCATTTCGAAGCTAATTCCGTGCTCTACAATTTAGCATAGCTTGTGATCAGATCTGGGGGTGTTTATTGTCAATTAATATTTGAGGATCATCACTGACTATTGCAGGCTAAATTTGACATATTGGTGCTTGAGAAATCAATGATCATTTTTTGCAGGAATTCGGAAGATGATTTTACTCTGATTAAACCGTTGTAATCTTTAATTAGTAAAATCTTCACATGTGGTTAATATTTATTCCTCTCAGACTTTTGCTGACTATTTTGAGGACTTTAATCAAGGATATTTGGAGGCCTGATATCTCATTATTCTGAGCTTAAATTCATTACCCCTGAGCATCAAGTTAAGATCAATTTTAATTTGTGATTAATCTTGTGAAACTATTGATCAGTTTATTAGAGGAATTAATACGTTTAAAATCACAGATCTTGGGCAGCATAGTCTCTGTTTAATTTTCTTTGCATCGCATCTCCATCATTGCATTGTATATTTTTCTCAACACAAAAATTAACCGAGCATTAATCAATTAAATTTGATTTAAGACCGCGCAACTAAAAATCACCGTTCCCTGTGTTCGACCTTGGTACACTTACCAAGTAAAAATTACTCCACAACATTCAAAGATTGTGGTTTTTGATCGACCGATTTTCACCTCCTATACTACAGTTCATCGATATTAAAGAGGTGGATTTCGCGCTCATCAAATGGCGCCGTTGCCGGGGAACGGCGAATTTTTAGGGTTTTAAATCAATTTGATAATTGATTTTTGGTGAAAATTAATTTTTGTGCCATTTTTTTTTCTCTGTATTTTATTTTTCTCTCTTACTTCTGCTACTAACCGCAAAATCTCTCTTCGCAGACTTCTGGGAGCTGGATTTTTATATTAAATTAAGGATCTGCGATGAAGACTGAATTTTAATTTTGTGAGAGAGAGTTAGTATAGATTTAATTTTTCTGCAATATTCTCAGGGTCCCTCTCTTTGTACCCTTGTAATAATTAAGACTGAACATTCCTGTGGTGTGTCGGGTCTGTTTCAACCCCTTCTGTGTGGTTGGGACCCGACTTGAGTGGCGTAGGACTTAGGCACATATACGCTTACTTGTTTATTATTGATTGTGCTCGTAATCTCTAGGCCACACTTTTTCACTAATTAAACGCACGATAGATCGTTCAACATTAGCCAAATTTTAAATCAATTCTTCCCGCTAATAGAACTATCTGTTTAGGGCGTTTTTCATCTGTGCATATCATTTAGTGTAAATTTTAATTCCTTGTCTTGCATCCCGCATGAAGAACGCGAGGAGTCACTGTAAGTCTTTCTCTTAAGCATGCATCATTGATTTACGCTTGCATCGGCTTTTTCGATTCTCCCTCCTCAAGTTTTACAACTTAGGAATTAACGGAATTGGGACTGCTCGTTAGGCGTGAATTTCTGTGATCACCTAAACTACAGTGATAACCTTAATCTAAAATTGGGACTGCTAATCAAGGTGACTGCAAATAAACCGACCTAAAATTAACTCTTGTTTGGTGGAGAGAAACCCACTCATTGTTTGTTTAAGGACAAGATCGCACACCTTAGGGTAGAGCCAAAAACCGAAATACTTCATTCAGACTACTGATTTTAAAAACAATTAGCTACTTTTCAGTGAGGGTCTCGGGTAGCCGTTTACGGTCCGACTTCCCTTAGCAGAGTAGGTGGTTTAGAGGACACCGCGGAAGGCACCGTCCTCAAGTAACACGGGTAGCCGTTTACGGTCCGTACTTACACCTATACTGGCTGAGAGTAGGTGCAACTAGTTGTATGAACTTGGGACAGTCTTTGTGAAATATTTCGGCGCCTAACAGCTCCGCTTAATCTGCAAGATTGTTTTGTCATTAAATTAAAAACTGAAAAGATAAGCGGCCGAACCCTGACGTGCCTTCATCTGCGTTGAGTGGTGAACTTGAAACTTGACTTGTGTTTGCTTTGTGTCTGCTTCTTCGTAAAGATTCTCTCCATCCTACTTGTCTTGTTCTTTTGCTAAGGAATCTCTTATCCTTATCAAAAACCTCATTCAATTCCGGCACTTAACACTTAAATCTTACTTTCTGAAGGTGAATCACAATGCCTCCAAAGAAGAACCCTGGTGACGATGAGAACAACAATGACCCCATCCATGCCCTCTTGGCTAGGATAACCGCTGCCGAACAAACCAATGAACTACTTAGGATGCAGTTGGCAATAATACAACAAGGCGAGGCTGTTATGGAAGACACGTATCTCCCAGAATTAGATGAAGATTATAATTGGTTAAGACCTGTCCCCCCTGAGGATGCGTTCGAACACAAACCGCATTTCCTGGCACTATTGCCAAAGTTCGGAGGAAATAACCATGAAGAACCATATATCTTCCTCCGTGACTTTGAGTTAGTCTGTGCTAACCTCTGCCACCCTAAGGTTAGCCAGGACTACATAAGGTTGAGAGCTGTCCCCTTCGCCTTGACTGATAAGGCGTCTTACTGGCTAAAAAATCTAGGGGAAGTAGTCACGACATGGGCCACGTTCAAGATTCTGTTCTTAAAGAAATTCTACCCAGTTAGTAGAATTAATCAAATGAGGATAAAGCTCACAAGTTTCACCCAACACCCGAGTGAACCATTTCATGAAACCTGGGAAAGATTCACAGACTTAGTACAGAAATGCCCAGGACACGGGATAAGTAAAATGATGTTGGTCCAAAGTCTTGTGAGCGGGCTGAACCCTGAGACTCAAGGGTTGGTTAGTGCATCTTGCGGAGGAAGCTACATGGGGCGCCACGAGGACACCGTATACAAGGTGTTCGAAAGACTTGCTGAGTCTAGCCGTGCACAAACCACTAGCCGGGCTTACATAACCGGCTCCAAAAAGACGGTGAATAATCTGACAACCGACCACAATGCTGACATGGGAATAATAGCTGATAAGCTAACTATGGTTGAGCAGATTTATAAAAAGGTGGATGAGATCCATAAATCATCTGATATGGAGAAATTGGCCAAATTGCCTAAACAAATGGAGGAATTGGCTGACAGGGTATCAAAGATTGCACCCCCCGCACCCATACACCAAATTCACTACATTCAAGGTCAAGGGGTAGGGCAACATAGCCATTGGGGTGGAGATCAAGTCTTGTCCTCTCAAACTGATGAAACCTCCGCTCAGACTGATTTTGAGGAACCTCCACAGGTCATGGAGATAAACGGAGTCTGGTACAATTTGGAACCAGTCAATCGCTCAGGACAAAACTCTATGCCAAATCCTCGTCCACCGCAAGCCCAGCCCACCTACCAGCCTCAACTACAGCAGAGACAGCAATATCGCACGGGTTATCTAGACCCGCAACCTCAGCCACAGCAGAACCAACGCCAAAGCCAACAAGGGCAATATCAGCGACCTCGGGCCAGGCAGGGCCAAGGGTCCTCCTCCTCTTCTGCTATCTCTCCAGAACTCCAGCGAGTGCTGGATGAGCTTCATGACATGAGAGTCGACATAAATCGACTCTCTCGTTGGAGAGATGAGGTGACAGCACCCCAGACCGTGATTCCAGCTCAAGTCCAGGCTAACCCAAATAGCCTTGGACACAATCAGGTATTAATCTCTGACTATTCCATACCTGAGCTTAAACCTTCCTCAAATAATGACTCTTATCATATCTCTCTTAGGAGCGGAAGGACCGTAACCATGCCTGATCGAGCAAAAGAACACGAAGACATAGCCCCAGTGTCCACCAATTCACACAACCCTGGGGGAATTGACAAAGGAAGACAGGAGGAGAAAGAACAAGCCCCACCCACACCACCCGGATATAATGGAGAGTCTGAGTCTGAGTCAGACAAAGAAATACCACCAAGTTTCCCTGTTTTTAGTCCGAGTCAGAGTCCTGTACGAACTTTTTCATTCAATAAAAGTGATGATGTTGATCACAACAAATCTGTTCCTTTCCCCCGTGCTCTTACGGCAGGGAAGAAGAAAAACATAAAAAACCAAAAAAATGATGATGAGATGGCCCGCATCTGCAAGGAAAATATTAAGGTCACTCTGTCCTTGGACGAGATGATAGAAAGAGATTCGGCTTTTCGGAAATACCTTAAGGTGAGATGCACACCAACTAGGGCCAGCAAACAAAATCCTATCCGAACAAAGAAACACATACTCTCAGTAGCCACATCTCGTCTTATAAAAAATGAGCTGCCAAGAAAGAAAAGAGACATGGGTGCTCACTTCGTCACTAGCTACATCAACGAAATCAAGTTTGCAAGAACATTGTTAGACAATGGATCATCCATCAATCTCATGCCCACAACCCTATATGAGCATCTCAATCTAGGTCCTCTTAAGCAATCAACAGCCGTACTTCAATTCGCAGACACCTCAACTAAGCGACCTAGGGGCGAGATTCGAAACATTGTCATCAACATAGAGGGACAAAACTACCCAGTAGATTTTACAATTCTTGACATGGATGTCCCTAGAAATTGGAAAGATTCCCAGATGATACTAGGGCGACCCTTCCTTAGGACCGCAGGAGCTATATTTGATTATACATCCGGGAGAATCCAGTTCGGAAAAGTTGAACTTAAAATGCAGCAAACTAGATTCCAAAGACCTGACACTGAGTCGAGCACCGAGTCTGAAAAATCAGAAACTGAAACTGAAATTACAGAACCAACAGCTGGGTCCTGGAGACAAAACCCAGCCGCTATGATAGAATCAACCTCATCTGGCGAGGAAATTGTTGATGACTTAGTCTGCCAGCTCATCCATGCATCTACCTATACTCTTGGAGACTCAGAGGCCACTCTCGACCTGTCAGTCCATTCCCCTTATGGACAATCCTTGAGTAAGGTACACCGATCGGACGCGGCGATTGCCACACCTCATTCCATCATTAGCGATCCGATCCCTGATACAACCATGATGGTGGTCAACATTGATACACTACAAGCGTCCACATCACAAAAACAAATATCACAAACAGAACCAGATTCAAGAAACATCATTGACTTACCTGAACTCAAACCATTGCCCCCTACACTTAAGTATGCCTTCCTCGCAGGACAAAAAGGACAATTTCCGATCATTATCAGCTCACAACTGATCGAAGAGCAGGAGATTCGCCTGCTTAATGTTTTGGAGAAAAACCGCAAGGCTATAGGCTGGAGATTGTCTGATCTTCCAGGGATTAACCCAGCCCTTTGTTCACACCATATTTACTTGGAAGATAATGCTAAACCCTCCCGTGAATGCCAACGTAGATTGAATCCGAACTTACGGGAAGTGGTTAAGACTGAGATCGAAAAATGGTGTAAAGCTGGGTTCATATATCCCATCTCCGACTCCAAATGGGTGTCACCTTTGCATGTAGTCCCGAAAAAGTCAGGACTCCAAATTAGCACCAATGAGGAGGGAGAAGAGATTACGACACGGGTACCCACGTCGTGGCGTGTCTGTGTGGATTACAGGCGCCTGAATGCCGCAACGAAGAAGGATCACTTTCCGCTGCCTTTTATTGATCAAATCCTGGAGAGATTGGCAGGGAGAGAATACTTCTGTTTCTTAGACGGGTACTCGGGCTACAATCAGGTAGCCATCGCCCCCGAGGACCAGGAAAAGACTACTTTCACATGCCCTTTCGGCACATACGCATTCAAGCGAATGCCCTTTGGTCTTTGCAATGCCCCCGGCACCTTTCAACGATGCATGATTGCAATTTTTGCCGACATGGTTGGAGATTTCCTGGAAGTCTTCATGGATGACTTCTCGGTCCACGGTGATTCATTCGATGATTGTCTAGCGTACCTGGATCGAGTCCTCCAAAAGTGCAGGGAAGTGAATCTGGTGCTCTCTTGGGAAAAAAGCCATTTCATGGTAAAAGAGGGCATTGTACTAGGGCATGTCATCTCCAAGAAGGGAATGGAGGTTGACCCTGCCAAAGTTGATGTGATCAAAAAGCTTGAGCCACCAACAAATGTGAAACAAGTACGGTCTTTTCTAGGGCATGTCGGATTTTACAGGAGATTTATAAAAGACTTTTCAAAAATTGCCCGACCGTTAACAGACCTTCTTGGGAAAGACACCGAATTCCTGGTAGATCATAAGTGTCTAGAAGCCTTCGAATTACTCAAGAAAAGAATCATTGAGACACCCGTCCTACAAGCTCCAGACTGGTCTCTTCCCTTTGAGATCATGACAGACGCATCTGATTTCGCTATAGGGGCTGTATTAGGACAACGAAAAGATGGAATCCCGTATGTTATTCACTACGCAAGCAAGGTTTTAGACCCTGCTCAGAAAAATTACACTGTGACCGAAAAAGAAATGCTTGCTGTGGTGTTTGCCTTGGAAAAATTTAGATCAATACTTCTGGGATCTAAGGTGATAGTTTACACATACCATTCTGCCATTCGCTATTTAATGGCCAAAAAGGATGCAAAAGCACGACTTCTGAGATGGATTCTACTGCTTCAAGAATTTGATTTGGAGATTAAGGACAAACCTGGTGTTAAGAATGTCGTGGCTGATCATTTATCACGGATTGAACATAATAAAATTCCGGAATCTGAATCCATCCGTGAAACCTTCCCAGACGAGTCAATTTCTGCTATTGACTCGCTCCCTTGGTATGCAGACACGGTAAATTATCTCGTCACCAATGAAGTTCCTCAAGGTTGGCCCAGAAACAAAATCGATCGTCTCATATCGGAAGCGAGACACTATCATTGGGAAGATCCTTTCCTTTTCTTTGAAGGACCGGATTGCATATGGCGAAGATGTATTCCTCAAGAGGAATATCAAAGTATCCTCAATCTATGCCACACCTTGGAGGCAGGAGGACATCATTCTGGGAAGAGGACTGCTGAGAAGATATTGCAATGTGGATTTTACTGGCCGACCTTGTTTAAGGATGCTTACAATTTTGTGAGGTCGTGCCCCGTCTGTCAGCGAATGGGAGGAACCATTGGTTCCAAAGATGCCATGCCTATGCAACCAGTGATCATCTGTGACGTATTCGATGCATGGGGCATTGACTTTATGGGCCCATTCCCTAATAGTCAAGGATTTGAATATATTCTTCTCGCGGTAGATTATTTATCTAGATGGGTGGAGGCTATCCCTACTCGAGCTGCAGATAGCAAAACTGTTTGCAAGTTTTTGAAAGATCATATTATTTCAAGGTTTGGAATTCCAAAAGTTTTAATATCTGATGGGGGAAGCCACTTTGTCAACCGGGAGGTGAAGAAGTTGACTAAGGAATACGGCATCGAGCACCGTGTCGCTACTCCTTACCACCCACAATCCAATGGCATGGCCGAGGTGTCAAACAGGGAGGTTAAAGGAATCTTACAGAAGCTCGTTCGCCCTGACAGGAAGAACTGGTCCCAACTCCTGGACCAAGTTCTGTGGGCTTACCGGACGGCTTATAAGACCCCATTGGGCACCTCCCCGTTTAGAATGGTATATGGAAAACCATGCCATTTGCCCGCAGAGCTCGTCCACAAATCAGAATGGGCAATCAAAAAGATTAATTGGAACTGTCACCAAGGAAAGAAGAATCGAGACATGAATTTGAATGAACTGTCTGAAATCCGAAATCATGCTTACGAAAACAGTACCATCTACAAGGAAAAAGTAAAGAGATGGCATGACAGGAACATTCGAACAAAGATCTTTGTCCCAGGACAGAAAGTTTGGCTATTTAATGCAAAGTTGAAAATTTTCCAAGGAAAATTAAAATCAAAGTGGACGGGACCCTTCATTGTAAGAGAGGTACACAATAATGGGAGTGTTGAGATCTCACAGACCGCAGATAGCGCGCAAACATCTATAGTCAACGGTCAGCTACTTAAACATTTTGTCGAATCCAATGAGCAATTAGTACAAGTTGAACAGATCTCCTTCACTCAGGGCATAGGTTTTGATGAAAAATTTGATCTGCCCAGATAGCACACCTCTCCGGAACTTACACTCTCTTGTACATCCGAAATTCTTCCCGGTTCCCCTTCTGTAATTAACCGAGTATACTTAGGCTGACCAGGGCCTAAGTATAGGGGGACCGCATCCATTGTTTTTACATCGCTTCTCTTATTTGTTTTTAATCCTTCTATATTTGGTACGAGCTATGTCAACATTTCACTTTGTGCCATGAGGACATAGCACAAGCTAAGTATAGGGGGTGTGTTTGTATATATTTTATCTATTTTATCCATAGCTCGTACTTTAATCGTTTTTATCTAACATCGGGGATGGGTACAAGTAGTGTGTGTAATTCCTGTTTTTCATAAAAAAAAACACAAAAAAAAACAAAACAAAAACAAAAACAAAAAAAAAGAAAAGAAGAAACACCAAAAAAAAAATTGCATCACTCATGGTCTTGCATTTCATCAAGCATTTCATGCATTCCTTGGTTGATATATTCCTGGCACATTCACTATCACTCAAGGCTTGAGGATTTTTGAGGACACTAGATTTCTGAAATCTTGAGATTCTGAGTTAGCCTGCCTTAGTCATTAGGGTTTTTAGAACTTAATAATCCACACTTCCCTAGTTTGAAAGATTTGAGCGCTATATTGCACTCTTCATCTCTAACATTCAAAAAGAATATGATCAGCACAATCACTTTCACAACTGCATGATTGATGAGATGAGTTGAGATATCACTTGAGGAACTAGGACTAGAGATTTGAGTTTAGACCCGATCTGATGATATTCGAGGATGGGATAAAGTTAATGAAGGCTGCAGAAAACCTGAGTGTCAGCAAAAACCCAGCCAGTATGTGAACAAGTTCATATGCTATCTTTTTGATATTGACCTAAGTGCCAGGGTGTGATGAAACTTAATGAAAATTGTTGATCAGTGTGCGCCAACTTTTGGTAAAAGCAGTGGAGCTAGCCAAAAAAAAAAGAAATGTCAAAGAAAAGCTCTATCATCCAAAGTCAAATTCTAAATGAGCTTCCACCAATGGCGAGCGCTCCCAAACATTTTCAAAGTGTCCACTTGGACCAAGCGCTAATTAGGACCAAGGAGTCGGGCTGACACCATAAAAGGGCTCTGCATCGTAAGCGATACAAGTCTGGGTGTCGAAGGTATCTTAGATACTCAAAAGAGACACACCCCGGTGTACTCCCAGAAAAACAAGTGCAGACGACTCCAAATTCTCTTGACGGACACATTGATCAACAAAATAAAATATATTTGTGTTGAGTAATAAGGCACTCGAGAGGCACCTTGTTCCAATGAAAGGGAGAGAAAATCAGACACAATCCTATGCCCTCCATCAACTGGCCGTCCATCTACACTTTCAAGTCTGACAAACTAATGAGACGGTTGACTGAAGCAAGAATAGACTTATTCCCTAGGGTTGAGGATCAGGTCTAGAGGAGAGTCTCTTGGATTGGAACTTTGGGTGATGTCTCAACTTGACTCTCATAAATGCAGTACACTAAGAATCATATCCTTATACTATATGTACAAAAAAAGAGAGTCTGAAAATTAGAGAAGTTGGGTTCCTTTTGATTAAAGCATGGATGAGCTCAGAATTTTAGGATCACTCAAATTAAGGGTCTTCTCTGAACTAAGCCTTGAAAATTCACTTACACAGTCAAGGATGTAATCAACTAAGTCATTCATTCATGCTCGGGGACGAGCATGGTCTAAGTATAGGGGTATGATGAATCCCGTATTCATCATGCTAAAATTGGTCATTTAGGCTTTGTCCCCCATCATCCACTTGCAATTAATCATTAATAGAGCATTATTAGCATTCATACATGTGTAAATAATATCCGCATTTCATCATGCATAAATTGCATTAAAAATCCCTTGTGTAAATTAGCCCAAAAAGCCGCTAACTTCTCACATTTTTAGTTAATTCATCCTAACTCCGATTGACCCGAAACCACCTCCTTTGTGTAGATTTTACTAACCTTATTAAATAAAAAATACAAAAAAATTACTAACCCCAATAAGTGTCAAATAATCCCAAAGACAAATTCCACATCTGACGGACTAAAACGAGCATATCTCCCTCATACAGTGTCCGATTTTGGTATACTCACTTTTAAAGTACTCCATTTTCAAATACCTTCAAAACAAGACCAATTTCATAAAATTCGGAGCTCATATGTGAAAGTTGGGTTTTGGGCCTCTTTTGCGCATTTTAACTTCTTGCTAATTTTGACCTGCGATTTTATGTACTTATTTAACTCTTTTAATTTTGTTTCTTTTTCATTTATGTTCTTTGATGAAAGTTTTATTAAGCGACGTGAAAATCTAAATCCAGATCGAAACTGAAATCAAAGAAACTGACCAAGTCCGAGTGTCCGTTGTCGGTCTGTACAAAAGTTGTCCGTTTCTTACTTTTATTTTATTTTCCTAATTCCTTATCCTTTAAAAATACAAAAAAATTAGATTAATGTGTAAATAATTTTCTTCTTATTTATCGTATTTTTTCTAGATTTTTTATCCTCTCTAAAACCACCAAAAAATACAAAATCCCAAAAATACGGTTTTTCATACCCATGGAAAGCCGCCAAAAATACCACTTCTCACAGGTGACCTCTTTTGCTCCCGGGCCCTTCATGAAAGTTGTAGATCTCGACGAGACGAGCAACTTTCGTGAAGGAATTTTTTTGATCAGACGTCTCCTGCTATTTCTTTTCTAATTTTATTTCGAAATTTTTTTGGGGGTGCCACGTGGCAGCCCCTGGGCGTGCCACGTGGCACCCCCACCTTCTCTCTCCAGGCCCTCCCCCGGTCACGTGCTGCGCACGTGACCCGCTTCTTCTTCTCCATCCGTTACCAGCAACCTTCCCCCCCCCGTCGTTTCCCCCGCCTCCTCGTAACGGCCGATGCCACCACCATCCCCGGCCGTTACGAGGCCACCGCCCTCCTGCCGTTACCCGCGCCACCTCCTATAAAGCCATGCCCCCTCTGCTCGCTCCAATCATCCGCCATATTCCCAAGCTTCAGCCCCTTCTGGTGACAGCAGTAGACGGCTGCCGTTGGCGTGATCCACGAAGGATCTTCGTGCCGTAGCGAGTCCCAGCTCGCTGCCTGAGCTCCTTGGCTTGCGGCCACTTCTCGGCCATTACCGAGCTCGAAGCTCCACCCCCCCCAGGTACTCCAGCACACCTTCCCTTCGCGTCATCACCGGCCTCGCACAGGCCGGGGTTCCTTCCCATCGCCGCACACGCACCCCCCCCCCCCCCCGTTTTTCTAATAATCTTGCAGGTACCTTCGCGCGGCCTCCGCCAGCGCCGTACATCTCCACCGCGCGCGGCCTCCTCCAGCACCGCCCTCCACCGCGCGCGGCCTTCACCAGCTCCACCTCCGGCCGCCTCGCGCGGATCCTCCGCCGCTCCGCCTCAGGCTGAGCCCCTTCGCCGCGGAGACCAGATCCGCCTCGCCACTCCGCCGCAAGGTCGACCGGCCCAGCCTCTCCGCCGCGCTTCGCCTTCGGCTCGCGGGGGTGCCGACCTCCGCTCCTCCGCCTCCTCGCCCAGGCACCTCCACCGCCACGCATCACAGCTGCCGTCAGATCTGGGCTAACCGCCCTTGATCTGACGGTCCGTAGGCCGCCACGCCCCCCCCCCCCCCCGAGCCTCGGCCCCAGCCTCGAGGCTCGGGGCCCCCGAAGCTCCCAATCGCTGCCATTTAGGCTCGGGCGTCCGAGCCTGAGCCTAGCCTCTAAGCCTCAGGCTCAGGAGCCCCGAGCGTCAGGCTCGGCTACCCGAGCCAGCAGCCCCGTCGCCCGAACCTTGGGTTCCGCCCAAGCCTCTGGTCGCACGTGCGTTGCACGTGCGTAGCTGGAGAAATTGCACAAACACCCTCCAAGGTTCCAGAATTTACATTTATACCCCCCGCCTGGGGTAAATTGCAGTCGGGCCCCTTGAGCTTTTATAAATTACAGATAAGTCCTCCCAGGGACCTCTTTGAAGGATAACTTTATTTTAATTACATTTTAGTCCCTGAACTTTCATTTTAGCATATCTTCTCCATATGGACTCCGATTTTAGCGTATAATATGTCATTTCGAAGCTAATTCCGTGCTCTACAATTTAGCATAGCTTGTGATCAGATCTGGGGGTGTTTATTGTCAATTAATATTTGAGGATCATCACAGACTATTGCAGGCTAAATTTGACATATTGGTGCTTGAGAAATCAATGATCATTTTTTGCAGGAATTCGGAAGATGATTTTACTCTGATTAAACCGTTGTAATCTTTAATTAGTAAAATCTTCACATGTGGTTAATATTTATTCCTCTCAGACTTTTGCTGACTATTTTGAGGACTTTAATCAAGGATATTTGGAGGCCTGATATCTCATTATTCTGAGCTTAAATTCATTACCCCTGAGCATCAAGTTAAGATCAATTTTAATTTGTGATTAATCTTGTGAAACTATTGATCAGTTTATTAGAGGAATTAATACGTTTAAAATCACAGATCTTGGGCAGCATAGTCTCTGTTTAATTTTCTTTGCATCGCATCTCCATCATTGCATTGTATATTTTTCTCAACACAAAAATTAATCGAGCATTAATCAATTAAATTTGATTTAAGACCGCGCAACTAAAAATCACTGTTCCCTGTGTTCGACCTTGGTACACTTACCAAGTAAAAATTACTCCACAACATTCAAAGATTGTGGTTTTTGATCGACCGATTTTCACCTCCTATACTACAGTTCATCGATATTAAAGAGGTGGATTTCGCGCTCATCAGGGCTATATCGCAATTTAGTCAAAAACATATAACTGCTGATGAATGATTTAAAATCTAATATTAAATTACAAAAAGGGTTGGGGTAAGATCGCAAAATAGCCAACCAATCTGATCGGACGGCGGATGGGATGGCTCGTGACACGCGGTGTTGATCCGATGGTTGCTTTACTTCGCAATCAAACGGTGCCCAAGCGCCCACTTATCCACGTGGCTTCGATCTACCGGCCCGTACCTCTTCGCAATAAATGGTCGAGATTAGATCAGGCACATGCAATCAACGGTCGAGGCTGCATCAAAATCCGACGGTGGCTGGCAACGTTGGAGGAACAACGAATATCGGACGGCGCTGAGGGACTCGGGAAGAACAGGGTCGAGACTCTGCCGCCCCGAGCTTAGATCGGCGAGGGCGCACGTTCCAGGCCTCCAATCTTTCAACAAAAACCTCCACGTCCTTCCTGGGGAGGTCCTCGAACACTCGGCGGCGTCAAAATGGCGGAGTGAGCGCCGGTGGGCCGCCGAAGGGTCGAGGAGGCGATGCGGCCCCAGCTACCTTCTTCTTCAAAAATCCAACTCCAGAAGGAGTCGTTTGACCCCTGGCACCTGCAGGTGAAACACGAAAGCACAAGTAGAAGGTCCAGGGGACGTAAAGGTGTGGTTGTGCTGGCGAAACGCGGCGGATGGTGGATGACGGTGACAAGCCGGAGCAAACTCCGGCGAGGGGGACTCGGATGTATTGGATGGGCGAAACGCGAAGGAGACGATGGCAAACGACTTCTGTGACTGTAACAGATCTAAAAATGCATAAAAAAACATAAAGAAAACACCTCGAAGGCTGGTTGGCCTGAGGTTGGGAACCTCACGGCGGTGCGGCCGCCGGAGATGATGGAACACGCCTAGGCCTTCCGCGGCACCTCGATAAGGTTGGGGATCAAACCCCCTGTCATCGGGGATCCCACGCTGAACGCCTGGAGGTCTGATGGTCGGCCAAAACGGTTCAAAATCAAATGGGGGTGGCTGGGCTGGTTTTTAAATGAGGTCGAGGAGCTCCCTTCGAGGCGAGATCACGGGTGGAACAACGAACCAAAGGTCGGAAAAATCCTCTGGCGTGATTCATCTATGATCGAGGAACAACTTCGAAGAAGACGCCATCATGAAATAGGTAATGGAGTGGCCTCGAGAATTGGGTAAAAATAGGTCAAAACACAACTTCTGACACAACCCAGGTCCTAGGGTCAGAGAGTTGACCAGAGGTCAACTCTCCTAGCCCCCTGGTTGGTCCACGTGGACCAACCAGGAAAATCCTGGAGAAATTATTTCAAAAATCATTTTAAAATAGTAAATGGTGTTATTTTACTTAGGTTATAATATAAAAAATGTTTATAATTTTATAAATTATTTTATAGTAATTTTTATTTATTTTTATTAGGTATATTTTTACAAGTTGCTTTTATACCCCTATATAGGTGTATTATCTATATACTTTATTACTTTATTTTTATTTTGTGTATTTTAATTTATTATTTTTATTTATTATTTCATAAAATTATAAAACACTTTTATACACTTAATTGTATTTTTATTTTAATTTATTGATATGTTTTGTATATTTAATAAAATATAAGAGTGTATTGTATAGGTATATTTATAGGTATAATACCTATGTATATGATATATACAAGTATTTTTATTTGAGTTTTGTTTATGTTTTTATTCTGATTTTAATGCACCTAATTAATATAAGTAATATTTATAACATTATAAAAATATAAAATTATAAAAATAATAAATAAATAATAAATTGAATATTTTAATCTGTATAATTATACAATGAGGGTCCAAAACTCAACTTTCAAACCGTAGCTCCGCCAAATGCGAAATCACTGCCATTAAATAGATTATTTTATTCTATATACAATTAAAGGTGAGTTTGCGGCATTAAGAGTTTTCATTTGTGAGATACGGGTCTGGCAAGTTGGGATTCTGGATTTTTATTCAGACCATAACTTTTTATTTGTGTATTATTTTTCAGTGAAATCAAATTTGTATTTTTCTTTATTTAATTATCTACAACTTTCATGTACAAAGTTTCTTTATTTGATGTATAAAAAGTGGAACCAAAAAATAGGTCCCAAAATAAATAAAGAAAGAATAAAAGGAATTTTATTGGTACTTTTGGCCCTTATCTCCCCCTACTTTATTCCTTGTCGACCTATTCATCAAGATGCCTAGGTTTCAGGGTTTCGGATCATAAAATATTTACAATATTTTATTCTTTTTCTTTTCTTTTCTTTATTCTATAATTTTGGCTTTAAAAATCGCATTTTATACAATATTTACACACAACTGCATGAATGCTAAAATGCATGAATTAGGCCTATTTATACGCATTTACTAGGGTTTTTAAGGCCAAATGATAGAATAAAGATGATGAAACGTAGATTCATCATCCCCCTATACTTGCCTTTGCTAGTCCCTAGCAAACACTTATGCAATAAGTGCAGAAAGAAAAACAAAGAAAAGAAAAAGAGGAAGGTGGATTAAGTGTAATTATCAAACTCGTCTTCACAAAATCAAAGTTTGGAGCTTAAGTCAGACCTTTGAAATTTTAGTGCGGGCGAAACCTTGGTGAGAACCGAATTTGAAATCCAACAGTCCCTGAGAATCCCAAAACTCTGTCCAAGTCTCCTCAATAGCCAGGTCAGAAATATCTCAACTCATACGCAAACCCTTACGACTATGAATCTGACTCGTACAGTGTAAGTGATGGTGGCTCTCCCCAACTAGAATGACAAAGAGACTGACTTCTCCAGTACGACAACCCAATGATTCCCTAATCCAATAACTCCATCCTCGAGGAGCGGGGTATTCCCTTCTAAGTTCAAGTGGCAACCAGCTCAAGAGGAGGGGGTGAAGAGAAGAATGGACGGTAGCCAGTGTAGCTACCTATCCTGGGATGCAAGACCAATGTAGTCAAGTCATCCTGCTGCAGGCTCACATATTCTGACTTTGGAACTCAAGCTTGCTTATTGACTTTACAACATTTGTGCATACTTTGCAGGCTTTTTATTTTTGTACATGCCTGAACTTCTTTTTTTTTTTGAAATACTATTCACAGCAGCATTTACATAAGGGTTTTTCCTCTTGAGCCAGTAGACTATCCCTTTTTTGAAGCTTTATCGCAACCCACAGCCTCCTGTCTTTAGACTTCCTAATCACTGGACGGGTTGGGGTGCACTTCCCTCCCTAGAGGAGGACAAATGTTTCCACTTGTGTGCGTCTCATACCGGCAAATCCAATCCCCTCACCACTCCAACTGAGTTGAGCCATGTGAAAGGTGCAGGTGTCCAAGTTAGGTCATTATCAACAAGGGTCGTGTGTGTGCTCTGAAATACTCTACTTAGGCAGTCAAGAATCCATTGAACCAAGTCTCGTGATCCTCAAAGAATTAAGTCAACTAGACCTGAAGTACCTCAAACCCAGTTCCTATAAGGTTCCTGTTATTAGGTAGATTTTAAGGTCCAATCAAGCTCCAATCTCCGGATTTTACTCAGACTTGTTCGACTATCAAACTCAACCCGAAAAATGCTCATGCCATGCAATGCAATGCAGAAAATATTTTTCTGATGCAGTTTTCAAGAATTTCGAACTTTTTATGGATTTTTGAAAATATGATGATGATAATGTATATGCATTTTTTTTTGAATTTTTCAAAAGATTTTTCAAATGTTTTTGGATTTTAATTTTGCAAATGTTTTTGGGATTTTTGAAAACAAAAAGATTTTGGCTGAAAGCTAGGTTAAAATATGTACACGGAAGTGCTTCTTATATTTACAAGAAGTAGATTTTAAGAATTTACAAGGGTAAGTGATCAATTTTATACATATCTATATATAGTGGATTTTATTGAGATGTATGTATTCCTCAAACTTATTTGACACAAGCTTTTTCACATAATTTTTGAAAACTATAGTCCAAAATAATTTTTACAAACATTTTACCAACATGTACACACACTTGAAAATCATTTTGCAAAGGCTTTCAAAACAGTATATATAGATTTTTCAAATATTTTTGCAACCATTTTTCAAACCATCTGCAAATCATTTTTCAAACATTTTTATTTCACACAAAGAAAAGAAATTTTACAAACCACACATTTTCACACAGGTTGAAAACATGTAACAAAACGTTTTCAAAATAGTTTTCAGTAAATGTTCACAAAGATTTTCAAACTATTTTTCAAACATTTTGCCAAAAAACATTTTCACCTGATTTATTAATCAGTATATACAAAAAGAATTTGAGGAATGATAACATCTTTTTATTAAAGATTTTTAATGAATTTTAAAGAATTATTAGCCATATTATTAAGAAAATACGAAAGTACGAGTTATGGCTAAAGTATATACGCAGTATATACGACCCCCCTATACTTAGCTTGAGCTATGTCCTCATAGATCAGAGAGAAAAGAGAAGACATAACTCGTACTGAGTATAGGAAAATCTAAAGAATAAATGAACGAACCAATGAGAAGTTGACCGTCCCCCTATACTTAGGATCAAGTAATCCTAAGTATAGCAGACTGTACATAACGCAGGGAGGGTCAAGGGTGGGAATGAACAGATCGTACTCAGACTGTCTCCCCCTATACTTAGGGTAAGATATCCCTAGGTATAGACAAGAAGAGGAGACAATGGAGAGGATCAAAGAATAGAACAACTCGGGGTGCACACCCCCTATACTTAGGACAAAGTACGTCCTAAGTATAGAAGACTGACAAAAAGGGGCAGCACCTTTTCGGTAGATGAAGAAGATAGAAGAGGAAAAGAAGAAAAGAAGAAAAGAAGAAAAAGAGATGAAGATAGAAGAAGAGATCGTGACGATGTACGCATCGCTCCCCCTATACTTAGGGTGAAAGAAGCCCTAAGTATAGGCAACGACAGGAGTGATGACACGGAATGATGAAAGATCACTCGGCTCGTCCACCCCCCTATGCTTAGGACAAAGTACGTCCTAAGCAAGGCAAACACGAGAATGGATGGACGAGCAATACGGGAGAGAGAACCGAGGTACATAAGGGAATATACATCAGAGATGGATATACACATGATCAAGAAGGTGGAAAGCTGACCTTCTTACGAGACCGTTGAGGGATAGATCTGATATGATGTATATCGACATCGGGGTCCACAGTGGACGGAAGCCGATCAGGGTCGACACGGTGAAGGCCCTTGGTGGAATCAAAACGGAAAGGGACGAATTGATCAATGGAAGCAGTATGGCTAGGTTCTCCCTTGGTGATCCTATGGTGTAAAGGCACAGACGGGTTAGTTGAAGAAGTACGACTAGGTCCGGCCTTGGAAGTCTCGCCGATATCAAAGTGAAATGGGACAAACTCGTCATCCTCGGAAGAAGTGTAATCGGAGTCGTCCTGTGAGTCCTCATCCAGGTCAAAATCAAAAGGAACGAAATCATCAGTGGAAGTATACGAACTCAGATCGTCCTCAAGAGTCTCACCTGAATCATTGTCTTCAACAAGAGGTCTGAATTTATCAAAATAAATGGCAGCATCATAACCGACCTCAATCATCTTTACTTGTGAAGGACCATTAACGGACTTATCAGTGGAAGTAGTCAAACCAGGTCCGTCATGTCTAGTCTTGCCTGGGTCACTCGTTTCCTTATGAGGTCTCTCAAAATAATGGGCAACATCATAAACATCCTCAATCATCTTTACTTGTGAGTGACCAGGAACGGACTTATCAGTGGAAGTGTTCAAACCGGGTCCGTCCTGTCTAGTCTTGGTATCTGCCCTACGCTCAAATGGTTCAATCACGTAAATGCTATGGATTTCATCAACACATCGCCACACACCAGGAGGAGGAACTGCGAGGTCTATGCTTTCCGACTTCCTTCCCTTTCGGGGGATCCGTCGGGTCTCATCAACGGTCGCTAAGGAAGCATCTCTAGTATCATCAGATCGGTCACAGGCCTCGGAGTCAGCTATGATTGGTGAAGGAGCATCAGGTGCAGGTCTCTGATCAATTGTGGGTTCGGTGATCGCCACTTCGCTCTCGTCAACAGGACGGAAGCGAATCTCTCCTGATCCATAGTCAATAACGACCCTCGCAGAGGTGAGGAATGGTCGTCCCAAGATGATTGGAGATGGCTCCCCTGTGGAGGTCTCCATGGGCAACACGACAAAATCAACATGGTGGCTCGTGCCCTGAATAGAAATGACGGTGTTTTCAAGGATACCCTTTGGCCTCTTGATAGATCCATCAGCAAACTGAACGATCATCCTGGTTTTCTTGAGAGGCCCTAAGTGAAGAGACTGTACCAGCGAGAAGGGTAGTATGCTAATAGATGCACCGCCGTCGAGGAGAGTGCGATCACAAGTGTAGTCAGAGATGGTGCAAGTGATGAAAGGTGGAGTTGTGTTCTTCTTCTTGGGAATGGGACGGTGTGTGATGGCGTGGGCAGTAGCCATGGTCAGAATGTGACGCTCAGATCTGCTCCTCCGCTTTCTCTTCTTGGGAAGAGGGGCAGATAAATCAGTCGTGGCCTGCTGAAGTGGGGCACGGATAATCTCATGAATAGTAGCCACCGCTTCGGGTTCTGTCAGCATTTTTTTGAATTTTTGGACTTCTTCCATACAAGGGAGGAAGTCAGAATCAGCATATACACGAGGCATGCCAAGAGCAGTCTGTACAGCGGCATCCTTGGGGTCAAAGGTGGGACTAGGTGTGAATGGCTGTGTGGTCCAGGGTTCTGGCAAGTGGACTCTCTCCTCAAAATATTGATCAACGAAGTGTCTCCCGAAATATTTTTGGTCTTTTAAATTTTTCTCATTTTTTTGTATTTTGGGTGATTGCAAGCTCCCATGATCACCTACAAGTAAATCCGAATTCCCGACGAAGGGAGCAGTAATCTGATTATTCCTTAAGATCGCAAGATTGTCATTCATCAAATCAATGTGCACCATCATCCGGTTCAAGGTATCATTCACAAAGATCGAGGGAGGTGACTCCAACAGGTCAGACTCGGGTGGATGTGAAGGTGGAGGTGGATAATACACAGGTGGGGATGGAGGTGGGTAGAAGTCCGAGTCGTGATACTGTGGTTGAGGCGGGTATTTACAAAAATCAGAAAAAGTAGGAGGATGACCCTCCTGATAAAAGGGAGGTGGACCGGCTGGAGCTAGCGAGGAATCCGCAAAGTCCGGACAAAAAGTACTCCAGGGGTCCATCTCGAAATCAAAAGGAAATGATCTGGGGGAGCACGACAGTCAAGTCAAGAGAGTGGAGAAGAAGGCGCAAATGCGCAGAGATGATCTAGGACGCACACAAAACAATCACAGACAAAAATGAAAAGAATACAAACCCTCAATTCACCTACTCAACTCAGTAGAGACCGAAAAGTCAGTCTTTTTATCTTGTCTGTTTTAGAGTTAGGTGAGAAGTCAAAATATTGCACAAACACTTAGGGGGCTGAATGGGATTTGGGCACTATCCTTAGAGTGTGCGCGAACAAGTAAAACGAAGACAATGAGGGAATTACTCGCCCTAATACAAGATTTTTCTTTTGATCGGTTTTAGGGTCAAGTAAAATTAGCAGTCCCAATTTTATGGATTATCACTTTTTTGGATTTTTAATGAAAATGCACGAGCCTGACGAGGAGTCAATTTCACTTAGCACCTAGGTGATCAAAATCAGAGGGAGAGTCGGAAAAGCAATGCAAGCGGCAAAAACGATGATGAATGCTAAAGCGTAAATGCTCACCTTGCCTCCAGCACTCTACATGCAAGGATGCTTAGCAGAATTGAAACCTATCTATATGCCAATGCAAGCCGATGAAATCGCCCTAAGTTCAGAAATTGCTATTAGCGGGAAGAGCCACAAGCTGACCACCAATCCTCAACCCTAGAGTCCGGTCTAGGCTCACCCCTCCTCTGCTCAACACACTTGAGTTTAGGAGAAAGCGCTTTGCGGGGAGAGCTCGTGGCGCAACGGATTGAAGGTGATGATCAACTGTTTAAAATTTGACTAAGTCCAGAACGTACTATAGGTACATGCAATGTTGATTACGGTGTTTGGACCTAATGCTACGCAAGCAATCCTAAAACTAGGGGCTCAATCACACAAAAGAAATAAAATCGAAAAACAAAACAAAATAAAAAGAATGTGAAGAAAGCCGACAAAAACCGCGGCGAGCCCCCAAGTGAACAATCACTCGGAAATTAGGCTCGAAAGTCAAATGTCCGGGGGTACCTGTATTATTACAATAATAGGTCTCTCTCTCACACAAATTACAAAATAAATACAACACAAAAAGTGCTCAAAAATACGACTGTCTTCTCAAGTCCTCCCTGCCTTCTTTGATGCTAGGTCAGAAGTCTCCCGCCGCCTTCACGTGGGTGCACCGACGCCCAAGGTAGAGCGTCTCCCTCGATCCGCGGTTCCTCGCACAAAGTCAACAAGGAAGAATGATTAGACAATTCAATAATGTATGTCAATAAAAATAAAAATAAAATAGCGAAAAAAAAAAACCGCGGAGTAGACAACCAATCACAAGCACAAAGCAAAAACTGATCTACGCGTTGTTGCTCCCCGGCAACGGCGCCATTTGATAAACGCAGAATTGAGAGCAGTCGTATTGACTCACACGGCGAGTCAACAGTCGGTGTCTTAACCACTACAAAATCCTGTATTTAATCAACAATTAACCCACACTATAGATCAAGGAAATAGAAATAAATGTGGAGTTAAAATTTATTTTTAACTCTGCACAAAATGTATAGCGAGCAAGTATGCAGAGAGTTCGAACACAGGGAGCAAACATGGTAGAATCAAAAAGATGTGTGTGAGTGTATGTGAGTGATGTCTACACTAAGCAAGCAAGCAAAGATTTTTGTGGGTTTTTAATTTTGTATTTTTTTTATTTTTTATTTAATTATTAGTTTTGTATTTTGATTTTTAATTTTCTGATTTTTATAATTTTATATTTTATATATTTTTTTATATTGGAATTTAAAGACAATGTAATAAAGGAGAAGATAGAGTATTAATAAAAATATGCAATAACCAAAAATTCAGAAATAAAATCTTTTTGATATTTTTGTAATTTTTTACTATTTATGTGATTTTTGGGTATTTTTCAAAATGTTTTTGGTATTTTTAAACACTGAAATAAATGAAAACAGTCGATAAGCTACTGGCTGGGGGTAAAGTTGGAATTAAAAATAGCAAATAGCCACAAAATTTTTCTACACTATTTTTCAAAAAAAGATAATAAAAACAGGAGGCTACAGGACTTGAGTTTACAATTTTTGGAGTTTTCTACAATTTTATAGATTTTTTCGAAGTTTTTATGTATTTTCTAATTTTTAAGGTTTTTCTTTTGCAATTTTTAGTAATTTTGGAGTGACACTAAAATAGGTTAAAATACACACTAGGGAATTTTTTTGGAATTTTTCGAGGTCTTTTAATATTTTTTTGGTATTTTCTAAGCTAGACAGTAGGCAAAAAGCATGTTTTTGACTTTTAATAAATAGAAAAAATGCAATATTTACAAAAATAAAAATATGCCGTTAATTTACTATGCAACAGAGACTTAAATTAATTTTTGTAGATTTTTTAGGGTTTAATAGACACATGCAATAAATACTAGAAGCAAAAAGAAATTACATGTTCGCAGGGGTATTTTGGTAATATTCAAAAAGTCTCAGAGCTACAATGTAATTTGTCCCTACAATTTACAACTGAAATAAAAAGTTTGTGGACTCACAGCAAATGCCCAAAGTCGCAGGGATATAACTACAAAAACGCCAGGGTCACATGCACAAAGCACGTGACCTGGCAAGGGTTTTTACGCAAATCATGAAACTCTGGGGGCTATATCGCAATTTAGTCAAAAACATATAACTGCTGATGAATGATTTAAAATCTAATATTAAAATACAAAAAGGGCTGGGGTAAGATCGCAAAATACCCAACCAATCTGATCGGACGGCGGATGGGATGGCTCGTGACACGCGGCGTTGATCCGATGGTTGCTTTACTTCGCAATCAAACGGCGCCCAAGCGCCCACTTATCCACGTGGCTTCGATCTGCGGGACGTACCTCTTCGCAATAAATGGTCGAGATTAGATCAGGCACATGCAATCAACGGCCGAGGCTGCATCAAAATCCGACGGTGGCTGGCAACGTTGGAGGAACAACGAAGATCGGGCGGTGCTGAGGGACTCGGGAAGAATAGGGTCGAGACTCTGCCGCCCCGAGCTTAGATCGGCGAGGGCGCGAGTTCCAGGCCTCCAATCTTTCAACAAAAACCTCCACGTCCTTCCCGGGTAGGTCCTCGAACACTCGGCGGCGTCAAAATGGCGGAGTGAGCGTCGGTGGGCCACCGAAGGGTCGAGGAGGTGATGCGGCCCCAGCTACCTTCTTCTTTAAAAATCCAACTCCAGAAGGAGTCCTTTGACCCCTGGCACCTGCAGGTGAAACACGAAAGCACAAGTAGAAGGTCCAGGGGACGTAAAGGTGTGGTTGTGCGGGCGAAACGCGGCGGATGGTGGATGACGGTGACTCGCCGGAGCAAACTCCGGCGAGGGGGACTCGGATGTATTGGCTGGGCGAAACGCGAAGGAGACAATGACAAACGACTTCTGTGACTGTAATAGATCTAAAAATGCATAAAAAACATAAAGAAAACACCTCGAAGGCTGGTTGGCCTGAGGTTGGGAACCTCACGGCGGCGCGACCGCCGGAGATGATGGAACAAGCCTAGGCCTTCCGCGGTACCTCGACAAGGTTGGGGATCAAACCCCCTGTCACCGGGGATCCCACGCTGAATGCCTGGAGGTCTGATGGTCGGCCAAAACGGTTCAAAATCAAATGGGGGTGGCTGGGCCGATTTTGAAATGAGGTCGAGGAGCTCCCTTCGAGGCGAGATCACGGGTGGAACAACGACCCAAAGGTCGAAAAAATCCTATGGCGTGATTCATCTATGATCGAGGAACAACTTCGAAGAAGACGCCATCATGAAATAGGTAACGGAGTGGCCTCGATAATTGGGTAAAAATAGGTCAAAACACAACTTCTGACACAATCCAGGTCCTAGGGTCAGAGAGTTGACCAGAGGTCAACTCTCCTAGCCCCCTGGTTGGTCCACGTGGACCAACCAGGAAAATCCTGGAGAAATTATTTCAAAAATCATTTTAAAATAGTAAATGGTGTTATTTTACTTAGGTTATAAAATAAAAAATGTTTATAATTTTATAAATTATTTTATAGTAATTTTTATTTATTTTTATTAGGTATATTTTTACAAGTTGCTTTTATACCCCTATATAGGTGTATTATCTATATACTTTATTACTTTATTTTTATTTTGTGTATTTTAATTTTATTTTTTTATTTATTATTTCATAAAATTATAAAACACTTTTATACACTTAATTGTATTTTTATTTTAATTTATTGATATGTTTTGTATATTTAATAAAATATAAGAGTGTATTGTATAGGTATATTTATAGGTATAATACCTATGTATATGATATATACTAGTATTTTTATTTGAGTATTATTTATGTTTTTATTCTGATTTTAATGCACCTAATTATTATAAGTAATATTTACAACATTATATAAATATAAAATTATAAAAATAATAAATAAATAATAAATTGAATATTTTAATCTGTATAATTATACAATGAGGGTACAAAACTCAACTTTCAAACCGTAGCTCCGTCAAATGCGAAACCATCGCCATTAAATAGATTATTTTATTCTATATACAATTAAGGTGAGTTTGCGGCATTTGGAGTTTTCATTTGTGAGATACGGGTCTGGGAAGTTGGGATTCTGGATTTTTATTCAGACCATAATTTTTTATTTGTGTATTATTTTTCAGTGAAATCAATTTTGTATTTTTCTTTATTAATTATCTACAACTTTCATGTACAAAGTTTCTTTATTTGATGTATAAAAAGTGGAACCAAAAAATAGGTCCCAAAATAAATAAAGAAAGAATAAAAGGAATTTTATTGGTACTTTTGGCCCTTATCTCCCCCTACTTTATTCCTTGTCGACCTATTCATCAAGATGCCTAGGTCTCGGGGTTTCGGGTCATAAAATATTTACAATATTTTATTATTTTTCTTTTCTTTTCTTTATTCTATAATTTTAGCTTTAAACCCCGCATTTTATACAATATTTACACACAACTGCATGAATGCTAAAATGCATGAATTAGGCCTATTTATACACATTTACTAGGGTTTTTAAGGCCAAAATGATAGTATAAAGATGATGAAACGTAGATTCATCAGAAATCCATTAAGATTGGATACTAGTTGGAATGGATAGGATCGACCCGTGATCCAGTAATAACCAGATGGGTGGTATCAGATCCATGAACACACCTGCCTCCAACTTCTTCACCGAACTCTTGGTCCACGGAGGAGTATCACTCGTTTTTGTAACTTGCATCTATGACCTGTCATGTGTGGGATGAGATCTTGACTTTCGGGTCTGCCAGTTTCTTAAAATAGAAATCGAGGGCACCATGTTTTAACCAATCTTTTCAAACTGAACCAAGGCCGAAGCGGAAACTTTTATCAAAAAGATATGGTGGACTACGGAATTAAATTGATTTAATCGGATGATGTTGACATTATTTTTCTGAATTGGATTAAACCAAACAGTTGTGGAAAAAATGGTTGAACTGACTTATCAAATTAGAATAAATAAAATCATATGTAAAATACCCATTTTAATATCATTGAAATAATTGATAGAAATAATGAAAATACACATAGAAATTAGTATGCAAATCTTTTTTTATATAATATGTTTTTATTATTTATAAACATTTGCATCTAATTATGTTGTAAATACATACATTTAAAAATACAATGACATAGATATAAAATAAATAAAATAAATAAAGATACATAATTCACGCAATACCGATAAGGATACAAGCAAAATATACATACTTTTACATATAGCTAATAAAATGCATACATAACTTATAAATATCTTACATTATGTATATAATATTTTAACATAAGTAATGTATATATTGATATTAGAATAATAATATTTAACCTAAGCTAGATTTATATTAAAATAATAATATTTTGGAACAATTCTTTATATGAAATGGATGTAGTTGTAGTTGTAGTTGAATTGATTAGTAGACGTACGGGATAATCCAGAGGTGGTGGGTTTCAATCCTACAAATATCATTATTTTTAGTAAAATCAATTTTGAAATCCGTTTCAAATTCAGTAGAATCCAGTTGAACCGAATTCTAGAAACTCACTTGAACTGGTGTTTGAAGCTAAAAATTCACTATTTGAATCGAACCAGCGAAATCAGAAAACCAGACTAGCCTAGATCTGATTCTCTGGTTGAACCGATCGGACCGGTCCGATTTTAAAAAACACTAGTTTTAAGATATTGAATTTTGTTAGGGCTTTCGTACACGATGGATTGTGTCTTGCATGTGTAATATAGGACAGACATATGTTAAACCAACTAAAAGTATGGAAATAAAAACTTGCCAAAATATTAATTTTAGTGACAGCATCGAATTATATTTAAAATAAGTTGTATGTACATAAGGGAAAGCATAGCATTTGTTTCGATTGAGTTATTATTATAAAATTCCAAATTGTTGCTGCCTTATATTGATTTATTTATTCTTTCAGAATTTAAAATTAACTATGGTATATACCTGCGCTTCGCGGCAGGCTGTATGCATTTGTTCTTATATTAGAAAACATTGAAATAACAAAGATATTAAATTGTATATTTTCCATATAGTAAATGTGCAAATAGGTCATATTTTCAGAATATATAAATATCATTTTTCATATCGATTTTATTTCATATCAATGTTTTATTTCTATTGTTAATTCTATGTATATTAGAAATTCCAATATGATCTAGTTAACGATGATTGATGATTGGAAATAAAATGACATGTAATTGCATTCCATCTTCATTTGATATTCTTCTTGAAAATCAAATGTTACGTGAGTTATTATCTATACCATTGATATTAATTTTGTAAGCTTATATATTACTATATATTAAAAAATAAAATACTTACTATAAAGAGACGAAAATCGAAAATGGAACATAATTTCAAAATGATAATATTTAACTTCTATTTTTTATCTTTCATTATTATGATATATATAAAATATAACTTCAATGTATTAATTACAATATGCGTGCATATAGTATATTAACATTTTCTTATTATGATATAATTTATTTCTATAAATTTTGTTTTTTACTAAAATTTAAATAAATTTTAATTTTTATCTATGTTTATATAATATAATAAAAAATGAAACTCGATAGATGCATGCCGCTCTTTAAAAAAAATTTGTAAGAAAAAATATTATTACTTGTATATTTATAAACTATTATACCAATATATTTATATATTCGATTAAGTCTTTCAAATATATTTTACTAAAAAATAATGGATTAAATTGTCATTTAAATTTATAATATTGTTCAAGTCAATATAATAAAAAAATGTTCATTTTTTCTTGATATATTTTATATTTTCGATATTAGTTTTATTTAAGTGATTATTTGCTTAGTAATTAATCGATCTATGATTGCCAATAAATACTTTAGAAATCCTTATACGTATAAAATATATAAGGAGTAATGTGAAAAGATTTGAAACTCATTCGATTGATGAATATAATCGAAATGAAATCTAATATTTGTATATCACCCCAATTTCAAAAGATGAAAAAAATTATTTATGTATTACATTTAAAAAATAGTATTTATTATTATAAACTTTTAGAATATTTTTTAAAAAAATATTAATGAATTATTGATAAGTAATTTTCAATCATTATCATATTCATAAGTATTTCTTATTTTTATTATTTATTGAATTATTGTATTACATAATAGATTAAGCATCAATCTGAAAATATTTCCAAATTCTATTTTTTTATTACTTTATTATAATATGTATATCTGCAAAATTAAGTCTATTGTAAATTTTTTTATTATTATCGTATTTCAAGATTTTAACATCATATATAAATATAAATTTATTTTAGTATAATAGTGGAATGTTTATATGGGATTTAACCCAATCAAAATATACCTTAGAAATTCATAGACATATAAAATATATAAGAAATAATTTGAAAAGATTTCAAATTAATTCAATTGATGGATATAATTAAAATGTGCTCTAATATTTATATCTCTCCCTAATTTCAAAAGATGAGAAAAATAATCTACGTAGGTATTACATTTTAAGAATAGTATTTACTATTACAAAATTTTAGATTATTTTTTTAAATTTCAATAAACTATTGATATAAGTAATAGTCTGTCATTATCATATTCATAAGTTATTTTTGCTTTTATTATTTATTAAATTATTTGTATTACATAATAGATTAAGCATCAATTTAAAATTATTTCCAAATTTTATTTTTTATTATTTTATTATAAGATTTATATCTACAAAATTAAGTTTGTTTTAAATTATTTTTTAATTATTAATGTATTTCAAGATTTTAACACCTCATATAAATACAAAATTATTTTAGTACAATAATGGAATATCTATATGAAATTTTATCCACATTCATTGCTAAAGTTGAATTTAAATTAATTACTAAATTTAGAGAAAAATATAATTTTGAAATAATGGGTAAGAGAAAGGGACAAGGAGGTAAAAAAGGAGAGAGAGAGAGAGAGAGGGAGGGAGGGAAGAGAGTGGGTAAAACGAAGAAGAGAGGAAGTGACGTGATTTAAAGGGAAGGAGAGAAAGAGGAGGGACCATGTGATTTGAGGGAGTGAGAGAAAAGGGTGGCATCTTGATAGAATTGGAGAGAGGAAGAGAATGGGGGAGAGTGTCTTGTGTTCGGCCGGTAGTGGGGAGGGAAAACCCAATTTGGGAAGGAATAGTGCAAGACAGACGTAGGCAAGGAAAGGGTGCGGAGAGGGCTGCCACGTGACTAAAGCTGAGGTAAAAACTTAGCTTTAGTAAGAGTTTTAGATGTGTTAGAGATTCATAATTTTTTTAGCTTACCAGGGAACAATGGGACGTCAAAAGTCCACTTCGACCACCCTAATGCCCCACTATCATTACTAGTGGATATCCATGGATTTCCAATGGGTATCCATGTGGAGTTTGGATCCTCTGTTGCAGCAAGGGATGCAGCAGAATCTGTTGTAGCCCTTGGAGCTGCTCGATCACGATCGAGCGGTTCCCACGAATTACCACTTTGTGTGGGCCTGAATCAAGGGAATTCGTGGGAACCGCTCGATCGTGATCGAGCGGTTCCAAGGGCTACAGCAGACTCTGTTGCATCCCTTACTGCAACAGAGGATCCAATCTCATCCATGTGGGCCCTGAGTCAAACAGGTCAATTGATATTGGATACTCAATCCATGTTAGTGAAATATGTATCCATATAATAAGGGTCAGAATAGTAGATTGGGGTGAGTATCCGATGGTTCTAGTTATTTTGCACAACCCTAGTTGGAGGTGCTGAAGATCCCCCTTTAATAAAGTTGGAGCTTCGTGGATGGGTAGATCGAGATGTTTTGCGGGCGATTCGGTGGTGAATTGAACTTGACGTTCTTGTGTGTTCTGGTGTCGATTGGAAAGAGGATGTTGCCCCTCCGTTCTTGCAAATGCGACACACGATAAAGCATCAGATGCTCTATACAGATGGCGTTGATACCGGAGCTACACTTTTGAAAGGTAGGTTCTAGGTCGTAGGCAGAACTGAAGAGGAGCAACAAGCAAAGGGCATTAACGAGGAAAGGAGATTTGACAATTTATAGGGGTAAAAATGTCAACTTTTAACAACTTCCGTTAAGTTTAGTGGGGAATTTGGACGGAAGTTAATACATGATTATGTCATGTAAGAGTTAAGCATTATTCACAACACTTCATGTAATTCACGACTATTAAGGGTTATGTGAATAAAAAATGACAGTATATATGTTTAAGGATGTAAAATTTTCAAATATAAATTACTCATTTAAAATTTTTTGTAGTTACTGACAAATCATGTACTGACATTATTATAACTTATATTTCAAGGGGAGGACAATGTCAATAGTTATCGATTGGTAGTTATGAGTTCTATCAACACCAGGGAGGAAATCCGTGACACCTTGTTCGAGGATAGATCCTCTGCTGTAGCACAGCTGCTGCTGTGATGCAGAGGGCCGTCGGATGGGGACCGGATGATCCTCATAGGAGGTCGTAGTCGGTCCCCTATGAGAGTCGTCCGATCTCCATCTGACGGCTCTTTGCCTCACAACACATGTTGTGCTACAACAGAGGATCCACTTTAACCATGTTCAGCATGCATTTGTCAAAAAGCCCTATGCCGGATGGCTATCAACCGGTTTTTTTTCAAGGTTAATGGTCACTATTGCAAGGCGATGTTTCGATTAGTGTTTGCCTCGACAATGTCTCACACACCCTCATGCCCTTACTGCCTTCTCTAGGAAAAGAATTGACGAGGACTATGGGATTACAAAATATCCCGTCTATTTTGTATGACTCTTTTATGACTTAATATATATCTTGACTTTCTTTTAAAAAATATTATAATAAGATTGGCCTATGGCATATATTATGATGTTAACTTTCTAATAACGAATATTATTCATTAGAAAAAAAATATTCTAGTGATTTTTTAATGAATATTGTATTCCTTATTAAAGGCCTATATAACAATCATTATTTATTAATATTCATTATAAATTGTACTAATCATTGCTAATCTAACATCGATTTTAAAACTAAGTCTATAAATACTCATTTATAAGAACTAACATCATATAAGTTAAGCATTTAAAGAATAAAAAATAATTTTACAACGAATGATTTTTGTTGTTATGGATTTTACAAGGGATTGTATGATAATAAATATGGCCTTAAATCAACTTATTGTAGTGAAACTATTTTATGAAAACATAGTATTGTATTATTTGTTGCGGAGTAATTTTTTATACTTGAATTAGCAATGTATATCATATATATTGCTATATCATAAGCAACAATGCATATAGCAACACTCATTTGTTGTTATTTTTCAAAATTTTAACTAATCATCATACATTTTTAGTTCAAAATTTAGTGATGAATAGTTAAAATTCTAAAAAATAACAACAGATAAGTGTCGTTATATGGATCATTGATGATGATATAGTGGCAGATATGATATTTGTCACTAATTTCAAGTACAGAAAATTATTTTACAACGAATAATATTGTTATTATATATTTACCAACAATTAATTTAGTGACGGATTTAAAAAAAAACGTTTTTATAGTCCAAAATTTTTTGTAGTAGTGTTGTTCCCCGATTAAGAAAATATCGCTATAAACCCATTTGTCTGTAGTGAAATTAATCAATTGTCCATGAGATGTTAACAAATGATGCAAGTCTCGTTTGATGTTTCAGAAGGAAGCAATCAAGTCTCATTTGATTGTTCATGATATATATACATGTTTCTGTACAAAAGGATCTCGTACGAAGGGACGTGCAGCAACACCTTTCATAATAGAATACCGTTTGGCGATCGCTTAAGATTATCGAAAATCACACAATTATCTTTAGTCGATGCAGCTTAACTTGATCTACTTCTTGGGTAAGAGGAGGTCGCGGAGGTCGACGGCATCTATCTCTCCGCCAATACGGTTCTCGGGCACCCAGTACCCGGTCTCCGGATCCTGCATCCAAAACACCACCATCTTGGTCTTCGTTGAGCAATCCGCATCCGTCGTCCTCACCGCCATCTTCCTCAAGCTCGGTGCCACCGCCGCCCGCACCATCTCAGCTGGTGCCATCGCCGCGAAGCTCCTCTTGCTGTGTGACATGCAATTACTGCAGTAGTTATATTAAACTGAAGAGAAAGCACAATTGCAATAGTACTAGTGCAATGGTAAACAACCTCAGGCACAGCCAAGCACTGGAGGCAACTCTCGACATCGTTGGAACCGTTTGCTTGCTTCTGCTTTTAATTCCTTCGTGTTTGAAGAGGAACGTGTGCTCTGTTCTTCCATTTATACGGACAACCGGAAGGATAGAAACAACGTCACTGCAATAAAGCTGTGGGCATGGATTCCAATCAGGTATTGTATTCCTGTTTCTCTTTACTGGAAACATGTCTGTATATTTATGCATTCTTGACAAAGATAGTCTCCGTTTGGGTCCATTCAATTTCTGTGGCGCTTTTCCCAAGGAAAGGTTTCCTTTATAAAAATATCCAGAGGAATCTGCCGTAGAATACTGGGGATACGACCCCTGGTATCGCATAGATTATTCGGATATATAGCACTGTTCTGTTCTACGTGGAGTTATACGTATGCGGCGATGAGAAGAGGCGAAGAGAACCAAGAATTCACGTCCGGAATCTTATCCACTGATGAAAATGGGGTGTGGAATCTGCGTGCTTTGCTTCCAGTGGTTTTCATGAAACAAAGAATTCTGATATATATTGTACAAATAAAAATATATGTTTGCAGAGAATTTTATATAAGCAAGCCAACCTTACTCTTTTAGATACATTTAATCAACAGAGTGGAGGTTTCCAACGTAAAAAATGGTAGAAGGGATGAGAAGAGAAACAAATGTTTTCAGGTACAAGCAAGAAAGGAGGCAGCATCACAGGCCCATATAAAAATAATACAAATGACCAAAGGATTGGCGGAAACAAGGTCAGTCATGTCAGGTTATCTGAGATGAACGGATGGTTTTTGCCTAACAGAAACACAACAATGTTAACCAGTGTTTCTAAACCGGATCGGACCGGCCGGTTCGACCGGTCCGACCGGTGAACCCGGGTCTAGACCGGTCTGGTTAATCATTTTTTGCTGGTTTGATTCGAATTTCAAATTTTAAAGAACCCGCATGGTTTGATCTATTATTTTTAACCCGGTTTAATCGGGTTCAATTAAAGTTGAACCACATTTAATTTTTAATTTTTAATTTATTTAAAATAATGCTAATCGTGGGTGTTGAAGACATGGCCTTTGGTTACCAAATTTAAATTCCTATCCAACTACCCTAACATAATTTTTTACTTGTAATGGGTTTTAAATATAATTAAACTTATGTTATAAAGTAACTAGTCCAAATAATATATATATATATGATATGTATGGCATTTGATAGTGCATATGAAAAAATAGTTTATGTAAAGTGTGAATATATGCATTGTCTATGTATTTTATTTATATTTCAAATATATTTAAGTGTATATTATATATATATTATTTTATTTCGATTTGATTATCCGGTTCAATGACTTTTTTTCTCACCGCTCTGGTTTAATCCAATTTTAAATAATGATAACATCATAATCCGGTTTGAACCAGTTTGATTACATGATTCAACTCGATCCGCCCGTTTCGATAAGATTCCTGATTCGATGTTCGGTTCGATTTTTAAAACATTGATGTTAACAATGATTTCGGCGAAATGAGGTTGTAAAAGTTTAGAGATAAGTTCCCATCTCCGGTCCCAGTTTGCTTTCTCTTGCATTTATCCAGAATCAAATATCTTTAGTATTTCTTAGTGTATTTTTACTTTGAGAAGAAGATCTCGTGGTCAAGTTTGGGTATTTTGTAATCCAATAAATTTTTTCCTCCATCATGCTCATCTTGAATTGTTTCTTCGTATCTTTGGCAAATTCTTGGCTAAGGGTTGCATTAATAAAATTGCAAATGACATCATCAATATAAATTTAAGTAATCTACAAATCAATATTTTTCTTTTAATAAAAAAGTGTGATCTACTTTACCTAGTCGAAAATCAAAATTATTAAAAAAAATATTTTAACCTGAAGTACTCGGGCCTATGGCTTACTTATTTCCATAAAGAGGATTATTATGTTTAAATACATGATTAGATTGTTTATAGTCTTCAAATTCTAGGGGTTGATTGATGTGGAATTCTTCCTTTATTAATCCATTTCTAAAACATACTTTGTACGTCCATTATAAAAGCTTAAACCTTTGTAACAAGCAATTGTTAATAGCATTATGATTGATTCAATCCTCAACGACATGTGTATAGATTTCATTAAAATATATAACTTCATCCTAATTATATCCTTAACAATATTATCTTATTCACCCATTTTTTTAAAAAAGACATATCTTATTCTAATCAGCTAGTCGGTGTATAGACCTTGATTAGGTCATCAATCTAATGGTATGCCTAATGTACAAACTTAGACATATAGTAACACATCTGCTCCAGTCAGAGGATGTTTGCCTATATCATAATAGCATACGACATAGGTCATTGATATATTGATCTCATATGTCAACCCTTTGACTTAACTCATCTGATACCTTTGAATATCTATTCCTATTTCGAGGACCTTCATCAAGAGGTCGGTCGGATATTAGCCTTTGGAGTAAGGATTTCCATCTACTTCTCATGCTTGAGATCTTTTCTCAACAATCCTTTGACAGTGTTAGTTGAGTCTCCAATATAACTCTTTAGATATCATCTCAACACCAATATTTATGATCCAACCATTGGATCAACAACTATATGATATCAAGATGGTCATGGTACATTACCCTAATTGTACTAAGGGACCTTATAAGTGCATGCATTCATTATCTTAGATACAGAGTGAAAATCAACAACTTTTATCGATATATAAATAATTACAATAATATTTATTGTAGAAATGGTTTGCCACGGGCTCACGTGTATAACAGGCCATTGATCTCATTTTTGCATAACTATGAGAAAATCTTAATCACTAGTGAGCTTGGCCAATTAATTAGCCAACATTATCTCCAAAATAAAAGGTTCAATCAGAGAGTCATATTCCATATTTGAAGGATAACAAATTAGCCTCCAATAAGAAATGGAGGACGTCCCCGATGGACCCACCATATGTCCCTCTCATTTCAATTCAAATCAGTACTTGATATTTAATTTAATATTTTCGATAAATATAAATTAAAATTTAATTATAAATACCAATATTATGAGATTGGTAAATCTTCCTCTTAGCAATAAAACCAATTCATTAGTTCAAAATATAAATCCAATTCACATTTAATTAATTACATGAATCTCATCCACATATGTCTTTGAATATATATGAATCACATTAATATTAATTACAATGATTCTATATTCATATCAATTAGTTAACAATAATGTGAATCATATTTACATGTTCCCACATTAAATTTATCCATGATAGTAATAATTATTATCTTGATATTTGATATCTCGATGTACGACACCTAATCTAATTAGGACTCATGAGCAGCATTCGCTGATACTTGGAGGTAAGCCAGTAAGATTATACAAACCATGTATGGTGACTTCATACTTAGATTTACATTTAATATATGGATTTAAACTATTTGAGGTAATGGCACTTGGATCCATTTGGAATCATTTTTCAAACCATTTCAAATCAATTTCCAACCATTTGGATCCATTTCGAACCATTTCTCCAACCATCTGGATCTATAAAATGGGTTATACGAATTAGATTTGATCTAATTAATTCTCAATTATTTAGCCACAAGATGGAATCAATAAAATCCACCCAATTTCATCACTCCCCCATAATGGAAGTATAATCTATTATTATCGCATCATTGCATTATATACTAGAAGACTATGATTAAACCTGAAATTCAAAACCATGTTCAAATTGTCTTTTTCTAGGATTTATCAATAAATTTCTCAATGGGTGAGTGGGTGATGATATCAATCATATGCATTACAAATGTATACATTAATATTCTTGAATTTGTATCTTGTTTCATAAACAAGATGACCATGCATAGAATTCTTTGTGACTTAAATGTCTCATGAGTAAGTTTCGTCACCCGGTTCAGAAAGTATGAACTTGTACGATCCCTTCGAGATACCATACGTCTCATACCTCCTAATATGTACATGAGCTCATCGATATATAGAACTTTTCAAATCATTAATTCAATGGTCGGCTGAATGTGCATACTTGGACATATAGTTGTATATATGTGTGTGGTCAAAGTATGTGTATATGTTCGTGACAGTATACAATACATGTCTTTAATATTCCGATCTCGTCAGGTCAACGCTTCAACTTAAATTCAACATTTTGTCTTTTAGTTGACAATTGACCCTTTTGATCAACATTTGATCTTTAGTCAACATGTTGACTTTTATTCGTCAATTTGACTTCTAGTTAACACCTTGACATGATTTATTTGATACCTCCGAATCTCCATTCTAATGCAGAGGACTTGCATCAAGAGGTTATTTCAAACTCAATTTTTAAAGAAAAGTTGTCATATATTTCTTAGATTAGAAATCATTCTTGAATATCAATTGATGATGCAACTTTTATCCTTGATCTAATCTTTAGGTCTACAATCATGCATCAACCTCTATGATCTAACACTTTGAATCAATAGTTGTATGATATCAAGGTGTCCATGGTACATTGCCCTAATTGTACTAAGGATATTATAAGTGCAAACACCATTTTAATTAGGATAATGAAATAAAACACAATAACTTTTATTGTATTAATGTGTCTCTAAGAGCTTACACGTCCAACATAAAAATACAAGTATTTAAAGTGGAATTTTTCACACTTGCCATCCTAAAATATAGCTTATTGTTGCTCCTCCATTGCATTAAGATGAAGGCAATGTACCGATGATTCGTTGCAGTTTGTTTCTAATCACGAAATAAAGGAGAAGATTTCTAAGGTAAAGATTATCTTTTTATCCCATTTTTCGCAAATTTTAGAAAGATAAGCGAGTCGTCTACAAATTGAATGTCATTGATGACTTGATCATTGGGGTAAGAGGAGAAGCCTCGGGTCTTACCATGGGCATCTAGTTTATCCAACCGATATAGGATCACCTTCACAAACCTCTCATTTCAATTTAAAGGATCCAACCAACGAACCATTTATTTTCATAAATAAGGTCATAGTCCTTAGAATGACCTAAATCCATATAGTGAATTTTATAAGACATCTCCAAGAACTCTAAAAACTTATATATCATGTCCCGTCTAATGGAATCAAAAGCCTTTTTAAAGTCAATATTTAAGATCAAGGCTTTTTCTCTACATGTTATCCGTATCGTGAGAAATCCAAAGGTTATTATAAAGGTATCATATGGTTGTCTTCCTTTGAAAATGTACATTAATTCGGAGGGATCAACCGTCTAAGAATTTAACTTCCCACCACATGTCCGCGAACCTTCAGAGATAATTGAAGCGGAATGTTAATTAGACTGATTGGCTGATATTTTTCAATTTTTTCTATTGTCCCACTTTATGTGTGAGCACTATGATCACATTTTTATATGCACCATATTCTCCATCTCAAATCACCATTATGCATGTGATGTAACATATTTATAAAATCAATTTTGAGCATAGGTTTGAAAGATTTGATGAAACAACTGGAATCCCATACGTGCTAGGTGCTTTTTTGGCTTTTGATATTTTATAGTATTTTTTACTTCTTCTAGCATGAAAGGACATAAAATCCTAAGGATAAGTGACTCATGTGACATTGGGGAAAGAGCAAAGACGATGTCCTTTGTGTGAAATATGTATGCGTGTAATTTTTGAAAGTATACAGTGGTCCCTCTTGTGATGTCCTGAAGTCAACATGTATGACTGCTTACCTATTTTCTTAGGGTATAATAATATTGTTACTCTTTCTAATCAAAGTTATTTTTAAATAAAAATTCATGTAGTTGTTCGTTTCTTTTATCCACTTGATTTTCACTCTTTGATCTTTCTCGAAGATTTACTTCAATGATTCTTCGAGTTTGATGTGATGTTCAAAGAGCGATGTACAACAAATACTATATTTGTGGTTTAACTCATAGTTCTTTAATTTAATTTTTCTTAGTTTTCCTTAGATGGTAAGTATTTTTCTAAAGTAATAAATTTTTTTATTTGATTACATTATAATTATATAGTTAGTATTTTTCTCCCTCATCGCAGGTTATTAATTTACTTTTTCTGCAACTTGTATTTCCTTCGTTAAAATAGATTTGGTTAATAATTCATTAATAGATTTAGATATACTATAAAATTTAGATCATAAAGCATTACCTCCTTATGTTATACTAGACCCTCAATCTTTTAAAATTCTTTTTATCTGTACAATTCTCAACTATGATGACCATCATTTTTAATTCTTAGATTTTGTGTGTGACCATATGATGGCCATAAAATCTCAAACAAAAAAAGTATAACTACTTCGACGAGCTTTGACCAACTGTTACAGGAATCCCAACAAGAATGAGGAGGGGGTGGTGTTATAGGGTAGCATGATTTTTCTAACAAGCGATAAGGCAACCAAAATGAGTGTTCATACAGTCCAACTTTAATCTGGGATGATCTTTAGGTAGATCTTATCAAAAACACGACACTAGTTCCACTTAATAAAGAATAACTATAACACCTAGCACCTTTATCTTATTCATTGGGTTTATGACAACAAGACCCATTCCATCCAATAATTAATCTCAATTTTTTAGAATTACAAGTGTAGTTTATTCACAACGACACCAAAGCATTTTCCCACAATTAAGTATTCTCGGTTATATGATGATTTTTTTGCCTCTGTTCAGATCTATTTTGATCATCGTCGAGCTTAAATTCAAATAAAAATCCTTCAGATGGTTAACAAATTCCAATCACTCTTAGTTAATTATGTGATAATGTTGCGTTGTGGTAGTTGTGCGATTACTGATCGGTGAAAACCCACTAAAATATCAATAATAATTAATGTACAGGCGGGGGATTTTTATTTACTTGGGGTTAGCCCAAGGTCGACACAGTGAATCAATTACATGCTCGGGATTAAATTTAAAGAATTTAGTGTTAGATTTTCAGAGAAGGATTTTTTAGATTTTAAATGCAATTATGTGATGCTATGCAAATATGGCCAAGTTAAGGATGCTTTCGTAGTTTTTTGGTCAAATCAAATCCAAACTCTGCAAAATATAGCTAGAATATGAATTTATGCAAAGCTAACCTATTATGCCTTTTTAAAACTTTTCTTATATGAAATGAATACTTTATGAATTTATGAATGCAAATAGGGTGATCTCGAGTAAATTATTTTTAATAAATGTCGAAACATAATTATTTCTAGAACTAAAAATGCTCTAGATTGTAATAAATGATAGAGATCTAGAACATTTTTAAAATCCTAAAAATATATGGCTTTGAATCAATTAAAAATCAATTATTAGGACAGTTAATCAATTTATTTTAAGAAATTGATGCATGGAAATGCCATAAAAATTGAAAATATGATAGAGAATAATTAATTCTAGACTTGATAAATTTTAGAGAATTTTCAAGTAACTGTTGATCTAATATGAATTACCAAGCACATAGTGCACATATATGATCACCACTTCAATTTTTATAAATAAATGTATTCTCTAAAAATACCAATAAATATCCAAAATGAAGAGAATAAATTGTTCTCCAGTATGTATATTTTGAAATAAAAATATGATGCCATATTGAAGTACAAACTGATACCCAAACACATGGGTATTATTGCAAATAAGTAATAATAACCAATAAGAAAGATGTAGAGCAGGGGCTTCTTGGAGATTATCCAATCATTCTAGGGTATGTATGTAAATATTCCATGAGTGGGGACCTTCTTTGTAGAATGAGGAATGAAATAGGGCTTCCCTAGAAAATCGCCCTCTACGTAATGCATGCGTGAGTCCCTGCAATTCACACCAAGTCACGTGCACAGAACACATGACTCGAGCACTTGCCATACGACTAATGTTCTCCTTCTTGGAGCCTTGATAATATGTATGTTGCGGCGAAGCTTAACGATAAAGGGAATGACCTTGCAGGGATGCAGGTCCGATGAGGATGGGTTCTATTAGAGACTTATGCATAGGCTATAACAAGGAGGACTCCCATCCTCCTCCTCTCGCTGCTACTGGTGGCTCCTTTATCCTCCGACGATGAGGTGGTTGACACACAATCGGACTCCCTCGAGCAGGGTGTTTTGAGATTGGAGGCTTCAAAGGAATGTCCGGTCGAGGCGAGATTCAAATGGTCTCCAAGTGGACCACGCAGAGCTGTCCTTGCATGGTTGGTTCACTTGGAGCCTGATCGATCGGTGGTGCTCAATTGTAGGCTGTTGGGATCTCTTGTACCTACAACTTCGGTGAAGATGGTGTGCTCGAGCCAAAGCTCGACCAGAGGTGGAGTGATTATGGAGGATGTGGTTAGAGGTGTGAGGTCCTGCATGATGCAAAGAATGTGGAGGACCATGTCACTTTGATCCTTTAAAAGGATCAAAGGGGAGATCATAATGAAGGGTGTGACAAAGAAGAAGAGATGATCAGGTTGATTAGGGATTTCCAATCACGAAAAAGAATAGTGAAAGAAGATGATTTGGAGGAAAAAACATGCATCAATAGAGAAAGAATATGAAGAAGAAAGGAGAACAAGTGGAAATAAAAGGTAAATTACTTAAGATGTGAGTATTCTCACTGGCAATCAGAGCTCATCAAGCTCTGGGTTCTCGCCTCAAGCATGTGGTAGAACATGCGGGCTAAAACAATGATCTAGGAATGCTGCTGGACGGTGAGAAAGGTGTCGCTGGATCACACCTTAATAGGTATTCTCCTCCTCGTTGCTAGAAACATCTGGGACATCCTCATTGTCATTGAGGAACGACTGTAACTGGAGGGTCTTCTCTCTTGTATATGATGGTTGGCGCGTGAAGAGGGCGAAGCGATGGGTTTTTTATGGGTTTGTGATTAGGGTTCATAGAGGTTTCGAAGGTGGTTAGGTGTTCTAGTGACTCGATCAAGGAAGAGGGGATGGGTCAACGTAAGGAACAAGAGAGGAGGTGGTCATGATATGAAAGAGGAGGGTAGATACTAGTGGCCGTTGGGTGTCGCTAGTGGAGCGGAGAAGGCGGAGGTAGGAAAAAGGTCCATGGCGGTTCGATCAATCAAGATCTAACGGCCACACTCATGATATGTGGTAAAGGAATAGAAATAAAATAGATAAGAATAAAATAAAAAATAAAAAGAGAGAATAAAGCGACAGTTGGATATTGCCCGAATACAATGGTCTACGATGGGCACGGCTGGAGGAGAAGGTGGCTACGCATGGCAGCTCCAGGAGGTGCCATGTGTTGACACCAGCAGAATCAAGACAAAATAAAAGAAAAATCAAATTTAAATAATAAATGAACTCAAATAGAAATTTATTTCCACGAAAGTTCATCTCGATGAGATCTATAGCTCTCATGAAGGGACCACGGCCAAAAGATGTCATCTGTATAAAGCAGATTTTTGAGGGGTATTCCATGTATATAAAAGACCATGTTTTTAGATTTTGCAATTTTTTTTGTGATTTGTAATGAAAGAAAAATTTAAATAAGATCAAAAAATAGAAGAAAAAAAGTACACACTAATATAGTTTTTGGATTTTGATAATTTAGAAAATAAATGAATAAAATAAAAGAGAGTTTTATACACACTCTATATACAGACTCAAAATGTTATGTTTTCTTTGGTTTATTAATTGTTTTGGATTTTGATTTTTACATACTTTATTAAAACACAAATCAACGAAAATAAATGAAAAAGAAATAACTTTAAAAATTTAATTATGTATAAATGATAGGTCAAAGTGAGTAAATATGCACAATATACAATGCGGACCAATAATCCGAGTTTCACATGTGACTCCGATTCTTTTAAATTTGATCTTAATTTGTAGATAATTGAATCTACATTAGTTCAAATGTGAGTACGGGTTCATAGGAATGATATCTGGTGTTTTAATGGTAGGCCCAGTAATTCATGGGTTTGGAGCGTCTCCCTTGGGAGTTGAACCCGGGTCCTTTAAGGTGTAGTCATACTACACTACCACTAGACCACTACTTGGATTCTGGGATATCTGAATTTAAAGCTTTTTATCTGCAAACTAGGGTTTGGTTTTATTTGACAAGTATACAAGTTGTGATTTTTTTGGTATTTTTACCTATTAATGTCAGTGATATTTACACAATGAAGTTGATTTTATTTGAATTGGAGTTATTATAAATTAATTTTAAATGTGATAATTTAGGCTAATATACATGCAATTATATGCAAGTGGATTCAATTCCTTATTAATGCATTGATGAATGATAAACTATGGATCTTATCTACATAAGCACGAATAATGATAATGCACTATCAATGCACTTATTTACTTGGGGACAATGATCTATTTTCAATTAATAAAGCGCTGAATCACATATTCATCAATGGTCTAATTTCGAAAAAATTTTAAGCCTTCCTCACCCTCTCTTAGCCAACTCAACACCCCAAATCTCACATCTTCTAACTATCCATCGCTCGACCTCCTTTACAATTGACTAAACTATCTTAGGCAATTTTCTCTCATCTTATCCTTTACCAGAGTTGCACCAATCTTCCTTCTAATCGCATCTTAAGCGATCAAGATTACACATCAAAATCAAGCTGAAAACCCAAAGTTTCACACTTATTAGTAAAAAAAATAAAGTCAAAAATAATAAGTTTCACATTTGTCATCAATTAAAATTAGGTATAGGAGAAATAAATGGGAAGGGATATCTTACTAGTAATAATAGCATCAATAATATAATTTATATTGTATTTTTGGGGTCAACACAACAAGTTAAAGAAGCTAAAGGGATCAGGAGAGGGAATGCAATAAGTGAAAGGGCAATTGAGGATCATTGTAAGCTATGTGCAAAAGTCATTGGATACCTAGAACTAGATTCTTTACGCTTGTATATAACTAAAGCTTTGTTGAAGCGCCTATCCTTTTTATATTGCCAATTCTAGGTGCGTTTCAAGTTTAGGTTTTAGAGATCTCGATATCGCCATTGTTATGTTTGTCTTCATCAAGGGTTCATCGCAATCTATCGATCATAATTGATCACTCTACCTATTAGTTTGCAAGCCCCATTACCCCATCTTTCCTCCATCACAAGGTCACCACACCTTGGATAATGACAGAAAATGGACTATATGAGCTACTAGTGTTTATACCCGCACTTCGCTGCAGGGGATACATGTATTTATATATTACAATGAGAATATTTGATTATAAAATCTATAAGTAATTAAAATCATTATTACAATTTTTAAAATGATGATCAATCTTAGTGTGGTGGGCTCAAAATTTAATAAAAGCTCAAGACTCCCATTCATTAAGATAAAATATATCAATATTATTAATTTCCTTAAGTTGGGGAAAAAATATAAATCTATATATTCAGAATATTGATTACCAATGCTATAAATGTAACGAAAAGTCTAAACCATGTTTTGGATATTTTGATAATGAGTAAAAACTTTTTTATCATGCAATGCAAAAATATTATTTTCTTCAGAGTTTCTCGTACTCTTTAGATTTCTTATAAATTATAAATAATATTCAGCTTGGTTGATTTACTTTCTAAACTATGGTGATATGGATTGATTGCTTGTAATGATAATAATCCATAAAATAAACATCTTATTATTTTATCAGCATATACAATATAATGCTACCAATCATATCTTGTATCCTTTATTTTTTGAGTCAAAAAATGGGGAAATAGTTCGGTATTCGTCCCAAGCTTTTAATTAGAAAGAATGTTGTATCCTTTATAAATTCATTAATTATAATAGTTTATAAAAATTAAGATTTATTTTTATAATCCAGTATTATAGAGTAATTCACTGTAATATATCTTTTTTCTCATACTCACTTCAATTTAATATAACATATATTAATTTATTATAAGGATAATATATCAAAAATACTGAATTAGGTATCCATAAAAATACAAATGTATTATATAGTATAATAGATTCACATTTCATTTTTTAAAAGAAACATGCACAAAGAATGGAATTTAAGAAGATACATAATCTAACTACTATTATAATTAAGTTAAACAAAATTATGGATGTGCTCGATATTTTTAAAGTATGACAGATAAATCTTAGTTCTTTACTATAAAAATATGACAGATAAATCTTATTTCTTTACTACAGTGGATACTTTGTTTACAAATAAATTCTATAAAAATGTATTTGTTTCCTTTGTTTAAACTTTTATGCATATTTAAATATATTTTTTGAGGTGATTTTTATTAAACAGATATTTTCATAGTTTTTTACTATATGTTTTATGATCAACTTTACATATAGTTTGATAACCACTTTTATAGTTATTTTGATCAAATATTTGATAAAAAATAGTTGTCATAAATTTTGAACTCACACTGTTTGTATTGCAATAGATATTTGGTTTTATTTTTTCCGTACGGATAGAGAGAGGATGGATTTTTTCATACGGAGAGGGAGAGAGAACAACCGAGAATATAGGGAAGAGAGAGAGAGCGAGAGAAAGCGGGAGAGTGCACTTGGAGAGAGCACACAGGGAGGGAATGCGAGATATGAGAGAGCACTGGAGGGTGCCATGTGTCCTGTGGAAAATAACATGCTGTTGGGGGAAAAGGGAACAACTAGTGGGGGAGAAGAGATGGGGATGCGATATGTGTCGGAAGCACAAGCAAAGTCGCGGAGAACCGGACTTTAATATATGTATATATATGCTATAATTACAAAGGATTATGGGAGCAATGATGTATTAAAAGAGAGGCATTTATAAGTCCTAACTTTTCAGAAGAACAGAAAAGAAAGCTTATTCAATTTAATAGTACATTAAACCCAAAACCCTAGCATAGGCCGCTCTCTTCCAGCCCCTACTGTGATTCCCTGGCCCTTGTTCTCTCTGGTAACATGGTCGACTCGAGCCTCGAAGGGGGAGGCTCCCCACTCAACCTCTCCTTCCTCAAGTTGGAAGACGCCTCTTTCGACCCCATCCAGGAGTGGCTCATCGACTGCGACCAACGTCAAACCCCTCTTCACGCTATGTCCGATCCTTCTCCCGTCGATTCCGGAGGCGCTCAACAGCCTCTGGTACACAAAGACAAACTAGGAGAAGCCGTTGAGGTGCTCAAGATCGGTTGTAAAGAAGAGGGTTTGGAGAAAAGTTTGACGGAATCGGAAGTAAAAACCCGGTCTTTGGGTGACGGGAACCGTAAAGAAGACGAGTCCAGCGACACGGATGGCGCACCTGGGTCGGATAGTGAGGGCGGGACGTCGGACACGGAGAGCGAGTCTACTTCCAGTGGCGAAGAGGAAGATGATGATACCGAGGAGGATTCTCATTCCAAAGAAGACGAGGCGGAGGAGGGTGAGATCAAGAACTCCGAGTTAGAGGAATTGATAGCGAGCAGCGACGATGAGGGAGGTGGCGGGAATGGACCGATAAAATCCGGGAACGAGATATCTGTAAGCACTATATGTGTTGATTACTTTTCTTTTTTCTTAATTTTTGTTTGTAATTCTTTTCCTCTCCTTACAGAATTCTGGAGGAATAAATATGTCTTCCATTCGGTCTGTAGTTTAGTATACGAAATTCTTGCATGAAACTTTTGAGAGGGAATACGAAGATATACATATTCTCCTTTAAATGTGAAACATGAAGAATCGGTTATTTTTAGGCCACTAATGAAGTTTTTTTGGCAATGTAATTATAGTGCATGGAATTCTCCACCTATAATAACTGCGATAGAATGCATATTTCAAACAAGGCAATCATAATATTTGTTAGTATAATGATTGGGCAAATGCTGTACAGTATAACTTCAGTATATCAAACACCATTTTTGAGTTGATCTAGTTGAAGCCTATCTGGATTCATGCATTTTTTTGAAAGGTGATTCCTACGACTTATGGTTGGTCACAGCTTGCCCAACTATTAGAATATGTTAATGTCAAAAAGGATTTTTGTAAAGCCACATTACAATATGGCAATCCGAACGAGGCCTTATAGATGCACTACTTTGTGCATACTCTAATTTATTCTATATTGATTAATCAGCATCACTTCAATAACTAGATGCCTGGACTCTACTTCAAGTTATGTCAATACAGACCAATAAAAAACATAGCCTGAAATTCTACATGGTGAGTGCATAATGATATCTATGTAAGGATAGAACACCCGGGATGAAGTATTTAGCTTGGAGATGACAGCTTTTTACAAATGTTTCTGGAAACTTGTACGCCAAGATTAGATGATTGGTATTTAATTATTTATCTCTGAGCCACAACATGCGCTAGGTGGATGTCCAAGTTATCTTAAACCCCTTGGTAAGATGCCCTTTTTCTGCAAAAGTGGTCATGTGAAGAGCGAACACCAGGGGAAGCGTCAGCCTGTCAAATCATCTGCTTTATTTATTCTCCCATATTTTATGTTTTTTTAAATTTCCTATATTTCATGGTTTACATCCCAGGAGCTGATTACGTGCGTATCTTAGATTCTAGGGACAAAACCTCTATAATGCAAACAATGACCGAAGGCCACTTTAACTTTTATAGTTGCTTTTATGAATTAAAGCCTCTCAAGATTTATTGAAATAGATGTTTAATTGCCAAATTTATACTGCCATGTGCTCAGTCATTATTTCATGATGCATTTTATATTGCAGGGTCTCCCTCCAGTTCCACCGGTAGATGTTGTTTTGGCCCCACATCATCAAGCATTGCCAGTGGGGGTTGTATCCTCAGTGAGTGCAATATCTCATTTCAATTACAAGTTGCCAAACTTATTCCCATTTGATTTAAAAGCAAACGACTGTTGTTAATTAAGTTCTTTATATTTTGATTTTTTTGCTTCTATAATACCCTCATTTATTGATTGATTTGTTTGTATATCCATCTGTGCGCTGCGTCTTTTGTGTCGAAACTCGAAACTACTACAAACTAATAGTTAAAAAAATTGTGCAGTTTGATCTGGAAAGGGTATTGGTCTTGTAGAAAGGGAAGCCACTGGGAAGTGATGCAGTCCAAATTTGGGAATTTAACGAATTCATGTCAAGTTCCATCCTAAAAAAACAAATAATGCCGAGTTTTCTTTTTATTATTATTTTGTTTGTTTAGATTTATTAGATCAATGACGATTATAAACGAGGTTAAGAGTTTTCAGAGTCAATTACTTAGGATTTTGTTAGGATGGTTTTCATATATTATTTCCTTTTGACAATTTCACTTCATTTTATATAGAAAAAGGAAAGTAATATGTGAATAGAAAATTTGGAGTTGCTTCGATTCCATTCCTCTTCCTCCATACTTTTAGTGAACTTCGATCATGATGCAAATCGAAGGATTCGCGGTGATAAAAAATTAATTTGATTGTGGATTTTTGGTGGAGAAGAAAATGGAGTGGTTGAGAGGAGAAAACTCGTCGGAGAACGAGGGATTTTGGAGAAGAGAATCGCGGAGATCGCGTAGGAGAGGGAGAGATAAAGGAAGGAGATATGAGATAAATCTCGATTTTAATTCAACTTGAACTCCCCTTTACAATAGACTACCATCCCCTTTATATAGGAGGGGAGGAATTACAAAATTAGAAAGAAATTCGAATTTAAATAAAATCCTACTCGATCCTAATTGACTCTAATCGATGCTAATTGACTCATAACTGATTCTATCTACCAAAAACGTTGAGATTACAATCTCAATTATTTAAATAAAATAAACAACTAATTTAAATTAACTAATTAAGGACGAGAATGTAATTTGAAAAATTCTCAAATCGGTCCTCCACCTTAATTCGATTGGACCTGTTGATTTGGGAAATATTGCATCAATTCTCCTCCGCTTGAAAAAATTCGTCTCCTGACGAATTGCTCGATCTTCGATCCGTCGGTGGAGAATTTCATCTGGATTGGTTGATTAGATCTCCCTATTTTTGATCCCTTTCCATGTTACGTTTGTAGTTTCTTTCCACTGAGGGCTATGGATGCAAATGTTCTACCCCTTCACTTAATATACCTCCATAACATAACTTATCCTTAAATTGTCCCTTTAGATGAAAATTCTTGTGAGGAGGGGGCTGCTGGTAATATTTCCAAAATATCTCAACCCTTCTTTCAGGGGGATCCGATTGAAACCCTCATTAGGGTTTCTTGCTCCCAAAGTAAGAGGCGGTGGCGGCTTGGATCATGCGACTGTAAGGGGCGGGGACGACATGCTGAGAAGGGAGGCCACCTGTGGTGGTTGCGGCGGGATAACTGCAACATAGCATACACAAGGTGGCAGTGGTTCCCACAATGAAACAAGTGGCGATGGCGAGCGGGGCGAAAGTGGCCTCGTTCGCGCTTGCATGGTGCAACGTGATGGTAGCTGGTCCCAGAGCTCGCCCGGCGATGCCAGGTTTGCCTCGCGATCTCCCATCGCTGCGGGAGATGGTAATGGGCATCTCCCACCATTGGGTTCAGGGCCTCCGTGCCAAGTTACGGCTGCAACGATGCCGAGCTCGACTATCGCGCTTCCATCGACGATTGCGACACTTGTGGATACGAATATGTCGGGCAGAGGATTTCACTCTTCAGTTACGGTGGCAATGGCGGTGGAATCGCCCACTCCGGACGAGGCAACAGTCACGTGAACATCTCGTTCAATGACGTTGATGACTGGGCTTGAAACACATATGGTGGCGACAGGGGCCATGGTTGTGGGGCTTAGGAGAAGGTCGTGCGGCCGGTGGAGGAGTCACAGTCGAGTTTGGTGCCACCGACTGCGATAGCGGTTATGCATGGGCATCCTAGACGGCAATGAAGGGGACTTTGGCAGGGAGATCGACCAGCTCTCCCGTGATACTTGCGTCGTACATGGGTTCCACATCTTTCTGGACAACAAGTTCACCCACAAACAGATCAAGATTTTGGACTTCTCCATCCATAAGATCGCCATCGAATGAGAGCCCCGTATCTTCATTTTCTTCTTGTACAACCATTGTATCACATAAATCTTCATCTTGAGTGAAAATACCTTCATTTTTTGGATCAAAATCGGGATGGATAACAACTACAACGGTCTGAATTTTGTTGATGATGAGCGAATCTTCATCAATTATTGTGTCCATTCATGCTTGAACTTTGAAGCTAGATATAAGACGTTTCTTGACCTTCCTCGAACGCGAGCGTGAACGCGAGTCATGGGAGAGACGACTTAAATGGTATTGCAGCCGCCGATATGCAACAAGATCGTCGAATCGTAAGAATGATTCCGTTTCCATGCTTTGATACCAATTGATGCAAATTGAAGTATTCGCGGGGATGAAAAATTAATTTGATTGTGGATTTTTGGTGGAGAAGAAAATGGAGTGGTTGAGAGGAGAAAACTCGTCGGAGAACGAGGGATTTTAGAGAAGAGAATCGCGGAGTTCGTGTGGGAAAGGGAGAGATAAAGAAAGGAGATATGAGATAAATCTTGATTTTAATTCAACTTGAACCCCCTTACAATAAACTACTATCCCCTTTATATAGGAGGGGAGGAATTACAAAATTAGAAAGAAATTCGAACTCAAATAAAATCTTACTCGATCCTAATTGATTCTAATCGATTCTAAAGGACGAGAATCGTAATTTGGAAAATTCCCAAATCGGTCCTCTGCTTTAATTTGATTTGACCCGTCAATTTGGGAAATATTGCTTCAGATCATCTCATCCTCTTTTTTCTTGCTACGTAAATGGATGTCGTGATTCTTCTACTCACTTCTTCATTCCCAAAGACCCATATCCACCATGAGAGCTTGATGTTGCTCAATCACCTAAAATGGAATCTTCTTCTAGATCCATGATAAGTGATCCTACTGAAGATCATTGAGTGGAGTTGTCTCTGGTGTTGTCCTTGCAGTTACAAATGTAGGTACATTGGGCAAAAGGAAATAATCCATTTGCTCAAGACTATCTGGACTTGAGTTTAAACTCAAAATATACTGTCCATATGCATTACATATTTGCCCTATATATTCGTCAAGGTAGGAAATATTGATATCGATATCATATCTCGGTCCGTCCGGAAAAGGATATATCGACGATATCGGTAGAAATGTTGGAAATGGCTCAAAAAGTCACTTTTTGCCGTTTTTTAGAAATTAAGATCATCCATGATAATAACCTACAAATACACACTTATATCACACATACCGATCATTTATACCCCATATATCACACATATCGGTCATATCGAACAAATCGTTGTCAATGTTTATTGATGACTTATAGATATTGGAAATGGAGTTCACCCAAGGTCTTATAACATTAAATAACTTACAACTATACACTTAGATCACACATATCGATCATCTACGACCCTTATATCACACATATCGGTCATATCGATCATATCATTGTTAAAATAGATTGGTGGTGATTAATAAACACTGGAATTGGAAATTTAGAATCAAAGTAGCTAAGTTAACCACACTTAGAACACATGTTTTGTTCATGTAAGACAGTGAATGGCATTAGATGAGTCATTTGATTCAAAGAATGTACATAAGACAATGTTTCGTTGGTATAAAGATTTATCTATTCACAAAAATAAATGGAAAAATATTTGCTAATCAATTATTTGCTAATTATTTTTTTGTTTTAATTATTATATTCATTATATTTATTATTTTCAACATGCTTAATATGCGTAAAATCTTAGACATTTATTGTTAAACATACTATCTATATTTAGATGTTTCAATTCTAATGTCATATAGATTAGATTGGAGTAAACAAATTGCTTTTTTATTGTTTTTTGTAAAAGAGGGTGAGGAAGGCACATGAAGTGTTGTAAGAAGACTATCTGAAGGGGTCTTATTTTTTCTAGATCTAAGTCCGAGAATGAACCAAAAATAGATCTGAATGGAGGCAAAGAATCCATATAACCGACCCTTCCTTAGTGTGGGAGAAGGCTTTATTGTTGTTGTATAGGATAGATCAATGTCTCATTGAATAAGAACTCAATGGATGCCACCCTTTTAGTATCATTCGAGGGCTAAGGCCTGCTAAGTTCGTTCTTTTTCATGTCTACAATGCAGTTCACCAGATCACTACAAGGTTGAGCCCAATTCGGAATATGAACCGTAAAGGAAACCACTTATTGAATCGACCACAAGAATATCGAACCAAAGAGGAATCCTTCCAAAAGCATCAGCCATTTACTTGCTTTCCTCCACATTTCATCAAATGGTCACGCTAGAGGCGAAAAAAGTCATAAAAAATGGTGTCTTTTGGAGTATATGAGGTTGAATAACTTGAATGTGCTCCAACTCCTTCCACATTCTTCTGTCAATACGGTCTTCGAGAATACAATCACTACCACTTGTTAGTTGGGCAATCCAATCAATATATTACCCCATTTTCAGTTGCAAAAAAGTAGTTTGAGCCTTTGTAGTAGATAAGCCACATTATTACCTATCATTACAATCGTAGAAGTCATAGTTTACGAGTCTGAGGAGTATTAATTAGTCCATTGACTAAATTACTGTTCCAAGTGAGCTTAAGGACTTGAAGACTCTCCAAATTTTTTAATCTCCAAATTTTTTAATTGCAAAATGACAACATTGGCACCAAGTTAATCTATACATTATCTCTACCAATATAGAATCTACAATTACTAATTTACCACTCAATATATACCTTGTTTGCATGTCTCTTGACTTCTTTTCCACCATAGTCTGAATAATTGATTAGATCTTTGGAAGTGTCGTGGTTGTTTTTGTACCTGTACCTTGTATTACGATAATAAGGTAGAAAAAAATACAAATTGAAAGTCACAAATTTTGATAAATGATAAAGATGAAAAGTGACATACCGACATGGTGAAGGGGATGTGGCAACGTTCTTGTCCCTCATTGATAGATGATGTCTAACCAAGTTCTATATGCTTTTTCCAACATTTTCTTTTCCTTTTTCCGACATTTTCTTTTCCTTTATCCTTCATCTGATGCGATTGTTTTCCATTACTGCCTAATATTTTCAAAGTCGAAGCAACTAACTCTATGATCTTTATTTCCCTTGGGAGATAACCCGTAATTTCTGAAATTTGGAATGCTAATCGATATTTAAGCTTTTCTCCCTTGATCAGCGTAGACCTTGAGGTTCTCAAACCACAATATTAATAGTACATTGCTTCATACCATCCTTGTGTTGTTGCCAAGGTTCGAAATCTCGATTTCGATCTCGTTTCGGTGAACTGGAATACCGAAATTTCGTCGAAATTTCGGGAAATTTCGACAATTTCGGTGGAAAAGTCGGAAAAGGCTCAAAAATTCGATTTTCCCAATCTTATTGTAAATTTCGATATTTCAAGTTATTAGAACAATAAATAACATACAAATAAACAATTATTTCACACATATTGGTCATCTGTACCCCTTATATAGACATATCGGTCATATCGGCCATATCGGTCATATCGGTCATATTGTAACATTGTTAGATATTGCAAATGGACTTAATCTAAGTACTTCAAACAATGAAACAATAGATGTACACCTATAGGCTTACAACATACATATCAATCATCTTATCATCTATGACTATGACGGTATGTCACAGTCACAAACCATATCGAACATATCGTTGTTACTTGTTAATAGTTAATACATAATAACAAAGTAATAGTCTTACAAGTTACAACAAGTGAAAATTATTAAGAACATGCACATTAACGATCAATGCAATAAAAGATTAAAATATATTACCTGATGATATGTTTGGTTCAGAACCAAGAGTTCTGCGGTGGATCTGAATGGCCCCCCCTTCCTTGTTGTCTCTCATAACGCATCGCAGATTCAATGAACTCGCAGTAGTTCTTCATGTCATGTACGAGTACATGGCCTTGTAATCCATCACATACTGCCTGTATTGATGGTCATCGATGCCTATGAGTATCCCGAGACGAGGATAAGCAGCACTAGATCCGGTATCACGAGTGGCACGACGAGGCTGCGAACTACTGGCCTAAGATCCTCGGGACGACAACGACGGAGTAGGAGAAGATCTCTGCGGAGGAGGAGGAGAACTGGCGTGTACTCAGGGAAGAAATCGTAACTGTCACCCCCAAAGAAGCTGCCCTGGCTCTGCTCAGGTTGGCTACCTTGGTAGTTATCTCCGCTGTAGCTACTGTATCCCCCATACCCACTGTAACCATATGAATATGATGGAGGTGCATACTGAGGAGGAGGAGGTGCATACGCAAGGAAGTTGATGATCTGCTTCCTCATGTAGCTCGTCCACCCATCGCACATCAATGTCACCCCGTACTCTGGCCATCTCCTCCTCAACTCGGCGATGTACTCATTCATCTCTTCCTTTTCCATCCCCAGATATTTGTTCATGATCTCGTACGATGTAGGAGCCTTCACTCCCGTTCCCGCGACAGCGATCTCATCAATGGCATGCTGCAGAAATGGCCCCCCTGTAATGTTGGCAGGAATGCTCTCCCCAAAGAAGAGTTTGCTGATGGCCTTTCCCACCCTTTCTCATACATTAGTGAACATTCCCTTCATCGTTTTCTGTCTCGGATCCTTGCTTGACTTATATTGCATGGATCCGCTCCTCGTCAAGAAGGGCTCAATTCTCTTCCCCTTGTGTTTCTTGGTGGGTAGTGGTACTGGTGCGCCTCCAGAACCACTCCCACTCCCACCTGCACCATAGAAGCCGCCCCGTACACCACCGAGTTCTCTCCTCTCGAACTCGCTCCTCAATGAGCCTTTTGTAGCCCTTCTATATGCCCTCCTCTCCACTGCAGTCTGAATGTCGGCGGGGTACACAAAGTCATCATCGTCTGGATCAGAAAGGACGTTGAGTTCTTTCTCGAACATGAACTCCTTCATTTGTTCTTCCCTTCTTACCCTCTCTGTCTCCCTTTCCTTCTTCCCGTCCAAGATGACCTTCACCTTGTCCCTCACATCTTGGAGACAACGTGTGCACTTCGCAACATTCTTGTTATTGCCAACAAGATGCTGCTTCATCCTCGTGATCCCGCCTCCTCCCAACTTCTTTCCACAGAAATTGCATTGTGGCTTCGCCTTATTTCCATCAGGAGCGGAGGCATACCTCCATCCAATGTCCTCACTGAAATCGCCCCTTTGATCATCAGAACTGTCAGATCCAGATCCAGAACCAGAATGTGCCATGGTGATGATCGTCGAAATCTGCGAGGAAATTCAAGAACAATCATTAAGTAGGCATACAATGCGTTCGCTTATGAATATGCAAATTATTTTATGTTTTAAATTTCGGAATTATTATATATTTAATTTTTCTAACACCTAATATTCCGATTTTCAGAAAAACAACCTTAGATCTTTACATTAGGGTCTTAGATCTTTCAATTAGGGGACCATTTTCAAGAAAGACTACCTAAGTGACACAAAATATGTGCAGAAACCAAAAGATTTAACATATGGTTTTCGGATTTTCTCAATTTTTAAATTTTATTAATCAAAAAAAATTTTTCGGATTATGATTTTTACTTCCATAACTTAAGATCCGAATTTATAATAACCCAACTCATTATCGTTCCACATTAAACCTCAAAAGCCCCAATTTCCTCTTCCATAGATCTAACAAAATGTTCTCAAACTATGTTTTAGTTCATGTTAAACTTCGGATCCGAGTTACCATGTTCATAGCTACCACTATTGTGCAATCAAAACACAAAAGCCCTAATTTTTGTTTCCAAATTTAAAGCTATATTTTGGAAATCTCTCAAAATAAACACCATGCCAAGCTATATCAACATCCTATGAGTGAAACCCCTAAAAAAATTTATGAATTTGATGAAGAATTAGCCTAATTTGGCTTACCTCGAAGGAAGAAGAGCTTGAGGAAGTTGGAGATGCTTCTGCCTGAACTCGGTCGAAATGTGATGCTTTCGACCGAAATTTCGGTAGATATCGGCATCTCGGTGAATATTTTAATGCAAGATTCCCTCCGTCGGCCGATATCTCGAGTTGAGCCGAAATCTCGCCGAGATCTCGCGAGATTTCGCTCGAAACCGTGGATATCGATATATATACCAGTTTCGAAAGGCCATACCCCTTCAAAACCGATATTTCGACGAAATTTCGTTGAAATATCGCGAAATTTAATTCCATGGTTGTTGCATACTTTGTGACACTAGAGAATTTGTTGCAAATCTTCCTATTTTAGGCCTTGCCCCCTACACCCTCCACATCAAAGCTAAAATTTTGTAATGATTATAAATGAACGCTATGATTGAGTGTGCTTGATCGATCCACATTCATGACGGTCTATATCTTCTAAGATTTGTCAAGTTCAAATCAATGTAATTTACCTTACATGGGGGCCAACAGATCTTATACTCTTTTTGAAGACAACATTTCTCCTGCCTTCATGAAAATTAATGCAGTTGTCGGTTACCTCATGGACAATGTACTCACAATCGACATCTTTTATGGCTTATTTCAAGAGCTTGAATGTATACTTATAGTTCTTGGTATTTACACATGCTTTTTTAATCCATATCTTTTTCAATTAAATAGGGTTTTCTCCATTCTCATTCTTTTCCATTTAGACATATTTATTCACTATCTCATATGAGGTGGAGCTTTTGAGTATATGCTTGTGGTTCTTGGTATGTTCATATACATTTTAAAATCAGATGAGTACTGTCTTCCCATCATATATATGAGGAATTCAATGATTTGCTTCCTTGTATAGCTCATCCACTTGGAGGTCCTTTGCAAAATACTTGCGCTTGTGGGGAATGTGACTAAGATATGCTGCATTGTTTTGAATGCCATTAAGGGCTCGGAGGTTGAAATGCTGATAATGTGTTTAAGGCCAGTGTTGCCTTTGCATGCATAGTTGAAGATCGAGACAAGTCCTTAAATGTCGGATTTCAGTTCCGTTTCTTTAAGCTTGGAAAGAGAAGTTCAATGGAATTCGGTGAAATGGCTAGAGATTGGAGAAATTACGTGAAGATTTATTTTTTCAAAATTAAGATTTCTTACATTCTTTAATCAGTAAGTGGGATAGAAATACACAGTTTTTTTTGCTAATAATAAGATATTAACATGATATATTACCTAAATTTCCATCAAATCTCTCCAACAATCATAATATGTCCGCTTAGAGCCAGAAGCTGTTTGGAAACAGAATTAGAAACTGTTAGTTTCACATCGTGAACGTGAAGAAAATGGTGACACATGCACTAATAACAGAGAAAAACACATGCCATTAAAGAGGACTGCAGAGATGTATATATGTTTTGTACTGTTTTAACGTTTATATTATTTCTTCCATCTAATGTAATTTACCCATGTGCTTCTCCTCTATATGAGAGAGCCCTTGGGTTCTATGGAATACATATGGAATCATTCTCCCAAGGTATCAAAGCCACGATCCTACAACATAGCCCTAATACCCCACCTTCCAAAACCCTAGACTACACCCGTCCCCTCCCTCCCCCTCTCTCTCGGCCGCTAGCCACAACAATCTGCGGCCCCATCGCCGCCTACCGCAGCCACTTACGACCTCGCTGTCACCTGCGGCTCCCACCGCCAGCGCCACCTATTGCTCCCACTGCCAGCGCCACCTACTGCTCCAGCAGTCGCCACCGCTGCTTCCAGCAGTTGTCGCGCTGCTGCTGTCTATAACTGCCCGCGTCATGTGGCACCATTACACCCTAGGGTGCCTCCTGCTGCTCCCTGGGGTTTCAAAGAAATGATTTGTTCACCACTCAAGGTCTGTTTTTGAAGATTTTTACGTGATTTCAGATCTGAATATCATATGTTTCTTGTCTAAGACACATTACGCGATGATGTGAAGGGTTGTACTTAGTCTCTATATGCATAATGCAACCACTTCCCTCCATGTCTGTTTATGTTTAGATGAACTTTTATGGTCTACAAGCCCCGGTCTCTTGATCTGACAACATGTCAGAAAGTAAGATTGAGATACCCATCATTGGTGTTTTTCGAGGTCCAACACCAATAGTCAAGATGGACGCGATGAATTATGAACAATGGACCATGCAGTTCATGAGCCTAATGCACTCTACAGGTAAGAAACACATTCTTACCGCAGAGGAGCCGACTGACAAGATTGGGGTGAATGCATTGTGGGAGGCTGACGATGCTTATGCTTGTGTATGGTTGTCTGGCACTCTCACAATTGAGATCACGAATGATGTCCTGCATTAGCCCATCGCTAAGGCGATGTGAGACATTCTCGTTGCTACATATTCTCAGGCGAGGAATGAGATCAAGATCCTTCAGCTACAACATGATATCTTCACGTCCAAGTAGAATTGTCGTCCTCTGCACTCTTTGTATACTTCTCTCAAGGGCATGTTCGAGAAGCTCCATAGCTTCATGCCACTTGCATCCACCCCTGTACAACAGAAGTCTTACAGGAACACAACCATAGTTGGCGTGTTTCTTGTAGCAATTGATCCGGAGTATGATGCCATTCGCTCACAAATACTTGTGGATGCTACCATTCCTCCCATGGAGGGGGCAATATCGCATGCTCAGTAGAATTCTGTTCCTTCCTCTACTTCTAGTCAGACCTCTGCTATGGTCGCCTCTTGTGGCAGCGGAGGTTTCGTGGACCTCGTGCCAATAATGGTTTTTCGGCTTCTACTCGTGTAGCTGAGCAGATTGAACCTTCCGTCGCGCCCACATCCGACCAGAGATTTAAGGACTTCGTTACTCGCATGAGGGAGATTATGCCTCTTGCTGGTTCTCATGCATCCTCGTCAGCTTCAGGAAGCCATTCATATGTTGTGGCCTCTGCTTCTGTCAGTACCTCAGGTAGCATCTACGCTCTTACCAGTTGTCATAGAACTGACATTACAGAATAGATTATGGATTTTGGGGCGTCCCATCACATGTGTGGAGACATGAGTTAGTTTACTAGGTATAGACAGGTTCCCCCTGGAAGATCAATTATCATAGCCGATGGAACTCATTTTCCAGTTGCAGGATATGGGGAGATCAGTTTGATGCCCTTGATGCATCTATAGAATGTGTTACATGCTCCTGATTTTTCTATGAATCTATTGTCTATTAGTGAGTTTACGAAGGATCTACATTGTCGTGCTATTTTCAATCCATCTTCTCTTGTGTTTACGAGATTACGAAGGACATGGTGATTGGTTGTGGCTGTGAGCAGGGCGACATCTATTGATTGGTCTGTACTCCCTATGCTGGTCTATCATTCAATCCTATATGATCGGTCTCCCCATTTATGTGGCACATGTGCTTTGGTCACTTTCCTCTTCAGAAGATGTGCCACGTCCTTCCTCAGATCTCACCTCGCTCGTCATTCCAGTGCGAGGTGTGCCAGTTAGGAAAGCATCACTGGTTTGCTTTTTTGAATCGCTGGGGTCGGAGTAGTAACTCCCTTTTTGTGTTGATTCATGTCGATATTTAGGGTTCGAGTGTGTACTTGATCACCATGGATAGATTTTATCTAGTGGTTATAGATAATTTCTCTCATTTGTCATGGGTTTTCTTAGTAAAGAATAAATCTGAGGCTGGGAATGCGATAAAATCTTTTATCAATGAAGTGGAGAATATTTTTCCCCTAGTGCGAACTGATAATGCATTGGAATTCTGTACTCTTGCACTCTTACAGTTCTCATCTCGTGGTATTGTTCATCAAACTTCATGTGCATACACATCTCAACAAAACGGTGTTGCAGAATGGAAACACTGTCACTTGATATTACTCGAACCCATCTCATTCAGAGTCATGCTCCACATTCGTTCTGGGGTGATGCGGTTCTCACTTCTTGTTATCTGGTGAATCGCATGCCCTCGCCTATTTTTGGTAATAAAATTCCTTTCTCATTGGCCTTTCTTGAGACGGATTTGTTTTCACCCACTTGTGTTTTTGGCTCAATTGCCTTTGTACATCAGTTGTCTCTTGGTCTTGACAAGCTCTCTCCTAGAGTTGTCAAATGTGTTTTTGTTGGGTACTCTGGGACACAAAAGATATATAGATCTATGATTCATTGCGCATGAAATACTATGTCAATACTGATGTTGTATTTTCTGAGTCAGTGATGTATTTTTCTCCTACAAGAGATTGGTTGACTTTATCCGATTCAAACGATGAGGTCTACATGCCACCTCCTTCTACAAGCCCATCACCACCTTCTGCTACGCCCATTGCTCCACCACCACCACCTCCTCATGTACCATTACCGTCCACTACCCTTGCTCCACCCCTGCCATGTTTCTATACCCGTCGACCAACTTCTGCTCACGGTCCTCACTCATCATCCAGTAGCACGCCTAAGGTTTGTTCCAAATACAATGTTTCTACTGATGGATCTGGCGATACGTCTGAGCAGGAACCTTTACAAGAAGCTGGCATCCAGATTGAGGAGATCCCCGATGACCTGGATGTACCTGTTGCACTTCGGAAGCAGAGGCGTACGTGTGCTTCAATCCTCTTGCTTCCCATGTTTCGTTTGATCGCTTGGCAGGGGATTTCAGGAAGTTTGTAGTTGGTCTATCTGCCATTGATGCAAAATGGAATTCAGCGCGGCGCGGGAAATAGATTTGACGGTGGATTTTCGATGGTAGAAGAAAATAGAGGGGTTGAGAAGAAGAAACTGGAAGGGTTGAGAAGAGAAGACACGCCGGATGCGCGGGGTTAGAGAAGAAGAAACGCGTAGACCGCGAGGGGAAGAGAGAAGAGACTCGTCGGGAATACGAGGGGTTTGGGAGAAGAAGAACACGTGTAGATCACGCGGGGAGAAGGAGAGAGAGGGGAGAGGAGAGAGAGAGATAAATCTCTATTTTATCACATCTTGAACTTACTAAAACATTGGACCCTCATCCCTTTATATAGGAGGGATGACATTACAAGAATAGAAAATAATTTAAACCGACAACCAATTATCCTAAACTGACTCTAACTAATTAACCGACTAACTACCAAATTTGAAATTCAAATTAAGACTAATTGAGATCACACGCGATCTCTTTATTTAAAATTGCGACAACTTAAAAAACGTAAATAAAATTAACGGCCACGATTTAAATAATTAGACGGCCCTACATGTCGAGTCCACGCTGCATCAACTCTCCTCCGCTTTTAAAAAATTCGTCTCCCGACGAATTGCTTGAACCTTGAGGCTTGACATAAGGCGCTTCATGAACTTGTGTCGACGTGCGCGTGAACGCGAATCATGAGATATGCAACTCAAATCATATTGCATCTTCCAATGCGCGACGGGATCGTCGAATCGTAGGGACGATTCGATTGCCATGCTCTGATACCAATTGATGCGGATTGAAATCGCGCGACGTCGAAAATAACAATTTTTTCTATATGGAGATCTCCAGGAATAAGTATACATGCTGCAACCTCCGGGGTTTGCTGTTGAGGGGGAGTGTTAATAAGTTTGTAGACTTTACAAGTCCATCTATGGTTAAGCAGAGTCCAAGGGCTTGGTTCCAGAAGCTCTCAAACCTAATTGAGAAACATGGCTTTAAGAGATCAAATGTAGAACATTCATTGTTTGTTCAAAGAATTAACAGAGGTATGGTCGTTATTATGTTCTATGTTGATGATATTGATATCCTTGTTGTAGGAGATGATGCACAGGGATAAAAAAGGCAAAAGAATTTCTTGGTCAACAGTTTGTCACCAAGGGTCTTGGCACCCTATGATACTTTCTAGGGTTGGAGTTCGCTAGAAATTAGCAGGATCTTGTGATGACCCAAAGAAAATATATTACAGATATGCTAGTTGAGACATGTATGATTGAGTGCTGACCTACCACTATTCATATGGATCCAAGCATGAGGCTATATGATGATGATACAAAAGAGGTGGGCATGAGAATATACAAAGAATTGGTGGGAAAGCTACTTTATGTTACCATCACTAGGCCATGCATCTCATTCGCCATTAGTCGAATTAGTTAGTTTATGGAGCAACCCAACCAGGTACATATGGATGCATTCCATATGATATTGAGATATTTGAAGTCTTCTCCAGGTGCATGATTGTTGTTCAGAAAATGGACATCCCTTACTATCACAGCTTGTGCAGATGCAAACTACGCAGGATGCCCTAAGGACATGAAGTCTACCTCATGCTTTGCTGTATTTGTTGGTGGCTCTTTAGTGTCTTGGAAGAGCAAGAAGTAGACCGTGGTAGCCAGGTCCAAGGCCCTAAATGTCGGTTTCGGTCACCATTTCGGTATCGACCAAAACATAATTTCGATGGAATTTCGGTGGAATTTCGACTGAAATTTCGGTCATATCGGTCATTTTTTGTACTAGGACCCCCATATTTCGGTCATTTCGGTCAAATTTCGATTGCGACTGGATATCGATATTCGACAGAAATTCGACCGAATTTCGTTCAAATTTGAGGCCATGGCCAGGTCTAGTGCTGGATCAGAATATAGCGCTATGGCACAAGGAATCACATAGATGATGCGGGTTCGAGATGTTTTAGCTGACATGTATATTGATGTATTACTTCCCATGCAGTTACATTGTGATAATCATGCAATATTATTCATTGCAAATAATCCTGCATTTCATGATAGAACCAAACATATTGAAATGGATTGCCATTATATACGTGATATGATTCAATAAGATTTTATTTCTACTTCCCATGTGAGCTAAGGGAAACAAATTGCAGATATTTTCACCAAGGCCTTACTAAGAGGTTCCTTTTAGAAGTGTGCATCCAAACTAAGCATGATTGACAACTATGCTCCATCTTGAGGGGGAGTGTAGACATATTATTGTGTTTTTGTACAATTTCACGTTTATATTTTTTTCTTCCATCTTATGTAATTTACCCATGAACTTCTCCTCAGTATAAGAGAGCCCTCGGTTTCTTTGGAATACATATTGAATCATTCTCCCAACAAGGACTATTAAAATGATATCTTATGTGTGAAATTGAAGATCAAAATGATAGCTTAAAACTTGCTTCTTATAGCTTAAAACTTGTCTTACAAAAATACTTTGAATTTAGAAAGATGTGCATTCGATGTCTATTATTTTGATTAGTAGAAGGGGCCTGGTGAGAATCTTAGTGACTTCTGTGTATGGGAGATCATGGGCGTCTCCAAACTCGATCTTGTGGGCCGAAATGAGAGAGGTGAGTGCTAGATTCCCGGATGTGGCATAGATTGTTGGAGACAACTTCAAAGTCACACTTTTCATAGATGATAGGCGTAGGGGGAAGAGGCACACAAGATCTTGGTTTTGAGTTGTTTGTTGAGGTGATGGGGGATCTTGCTTTGGATGTTCTGGATGCGGTCAACTACAAGTATACATGGAGAAACACTTCATCTAGATCTCATATTGATCGGTTTCTGATGTCTGTTGATGCTCTAGAAGTGTTTGGTCTTGCTTGTATTACCTCGCTGCCTAGATCAAGATCTAATCATACACTGTTGTGCTTGGACACATGTGGCAGGAGAGGTCCTTATTTTAGATTTGAGCATTGCTAGATGATGGAGGGACTTAGGGAATTTGTGTTTTCTTTTTGGCCGAGCTTGGAGGTGGATGGGTCGCAACTAGGAGATTGGTTGTGAAGGTGGAGACGCAACACAAAACATTGGTTGCATTTAAAAAAGACTTACGTCTTATGCATGAGCAAAGGAGGAATGCGACACAAGAGGAGATGGTGACGCTGGACTCGACGGAGGATTATATGGTTCTGGACTAGGATGCCTTTTAAAAGATGTGCTATTCAGAAGATTATTGAAGAGGAGGATTGGAAATGGGGGATGATGTGGAGGCAACGATCATGTCAAAACTGACTGAAAGAGGGGGTTGCCAATATTGGATTTTTCCATGCTGTGGCCAGTGATTGGAGGTAGAGAAGCCTAATACAATTGATTGAGGTTGGGATATGGGAATGAAGTATGTAGTGGGGAGGAAGCAATGGCGGGGGTGATAACTGACTATTTCAAGGATATAAGCTAATGCATGTCACATAATGGATACAAATGGCTTGGAGTGGGGGTGTGGGGTCACTCAAATTACTAGTGATGATGCTAAGATGTTGACGAGGGCCATTGGCTCACAAGAGGTTTGAATGGTGGTTATTACGCTTTACCTGACGGATGCCCAGCCTGGATGGATTTTTGATATTCTTTTTAAGGGAGTTTTGGGATTTGGTTTCTGAGGAGGCGATGAATATGATTTCTGAATTCATTGTAAGGAACTTTGGCTCTGACCGATTGAATCGATCATTCCTCTTTTTGCTGCCAAAAAGGGACATCACCACTAAGGTGGAGGGTTTCTGCCCATCTTGCCGTGAAATGCAGTATACTTGATCATGGCCAAAGTGTTGGTAAATCGATTGTCATGGTGTTGTCTAGGATTATTTCGTCAGTCCAAAGTGCTTTTTTTTGCTTGGGAGGCAATTGATGGACATTCTGGTTATGGTGTCAGAGATTATGGCTGACTGGAGAAGAATGATGTCTAGGAGAATTCCATGGAATGCTGAATTTTCCAAATCTTATGACAATGTTGATTGGCATTTTTATTGGGCTTCCACATCATAGAGAGGTTTTCCTGATATGTGGATTTCATAGATAACGAGGCGCATTACGATTACTGCATGCGTTGTTTTAGTAAATGCTCAGCCTAGGGGTGATCATTTTCAACCCAATGTGAGGGTTCGTCATGGCTGTCCTTTGGCCCCTCTTCTATTTGTTCTAGCGGTATATATTCTGTTGGTTATGATGGTTCATGCGGTGATTGGCGGTTTCTGTTGTGGGTATTTGAGGGAGGAGATTTCTATACCTTCAGTATGCAAACAACATTATTCTTTTTGCGGAAGGTGGTTCGAGAAGATTTTTTTTGAAACAAGAGGGGGAGACACACACATGCGCTCGTCCCAAGATTTGAACCATGATTGTTTGGGTGGTAGGCATGCTACATTACCAACAGACCTTTGAAGTAATCTCTGGTCTGAAAAGTTGTAAGGGTATGTCTGTGTTTCTTGACCTTTTTCGTGTGGTTTCTGGCTTGAGGCTTAATGAAATAAATTGGAATGCGTACCTTTTCGCTTGTATGAGGTGGATATTAACTCTTATGCAAACTAGGTGGTCCTCACGTGTTAGTTCGCCTTTACGTTACCTTGAATTGCTAATGTTGGGTGGGAAAACACGCTAGGCTGATTGGTTACTGGTAATTGAGAAGATGGAGAAGAGGTTCACCGGATGGAAATCTACATGCTTATCTGTGGGGGTAGGTTGGTGTTGTTGAAGTCGGTTCTTTCAACAATCCCTATTGTCTTCATCTCTTCTACTATGCTTTTGTTCGTGGGCATAAGGAAGAGGCTAGAGAGCATTATGAGACGTTTCCTTTGGTCCTCTTCTGGAAATTCAAAGTTGTGTAGCTTTGGTGGACTTGGAAGACTATCTCTTGGAGGAGATAAATAAGGCGTTGCTTTGCAAGTGGATTACCTGAATTAGAGGAGACTGTGGTAGTCTGGTGTGCATTTTGATCCGCAAGGTGTATGTGTCATGTTCTTCGTTACTAGGGCCATGTGAGCTTGGCCCTGCACCTTCTTACTTTTGGAGAGGGACTTGTGGGGTGCTGCAAGAAGTGCGACTGCTTTTACGACCACCGTTGTGTGATGGAAAATGATTTCATTTTTGGCACGATGATTGGACGGCAAGCGGGATGCTAAGCATGGGGTTTTCACGATTGATGGCATTGGGGCAAGTGATCTTGATTGTATTGTGGCATATGTTTGGGACGACTCTTCTTTCTTCCCATAGTTTAGATCCGATCTTTCGGATTAGCGGATGAGGGAGCTCTTGGAAATGCTAGAGATTTTAGAAAGTAGGGAGGGTCCTATTGAGGGGTACGACTGCTAGTACTGGTTTGATGATATATTTTCTGTTAACAAGGCTTATAAAGTCTTGAAGAGACCAATACCTTTTGATCTTGAGGGATTTGTGGTGGATTATAGAAGGCTATGGATGTGGAAGATTCCAAATGCAAGTGAAGGTCTTTTTGTGGTTCTTAAGGTAGTGACGGTTGTTGAATGGTGATAGATTTACACGATTCTTCCAAGATGCTAACCCTGCTTGCACCGGGTACAACAACAATAACAACAAAGCCTTTTCCCACAATTAAGTAGGGTTGGCTACATGGATTTTTCGCTTCCATTCAGATCTATCTTGGGTCAATCACGTGCTTATATCCAAAAAAACTAAGATCCCTTCGTGTAGTCTCTTTCCAACACTTCTTGGGCCGTCCTCGCCCTCTCTTAGCCGATTCAACATCCCAACACTCACATCTCCTAACTGGTGCATCCGTTAATCTTCTTTGCAAATGACCAAACCATCTTAAGCGGTTTTCTCGCATCTTATCCTTGATCGGAGCTACACCAATTTTCTTTCTGATTGCATCATTCTGAATCTGATCTTTACGTGTGTGTCCACACATCCACCCTAGCATTTTCCTTTCTGCTACAACCATTCTCTGCACATGTCTATGGTTCACATCCCAACATTCAGATCCATAGAGCATAGCAGGTCTCACGGTTGCTTTGTAAAATTTTGCTTTAATTTTTAAAGGAATTTTTTTATCACAGAGAACATCAGAGGCTCCTCTCCACTTTAGCCAGCATGCATTTATTTTATTAATAGCATTTCCATCAATTTCCCCATCCTGTTGCAAAATAGATCCCTAATATCTAAAAGAATATCTCTTCCGAATGTTATTGTCACCAATCTTCACCTCAATTCCTTCACCATTGCTTCCATCAAAGGTGCACTCCATGTATTCCGTCTTAGCCCTACTTATACGAAATCCTTTAGGGCCCGTTCGGTTGGGGGGTTACCCCCTAATTTGGGCGGGTCACCCCTCAAACCCCACATTCCTAACCCACTAGTAGGGTCCACACCCTTCCCATCAAAAAGTTATATATTATACCATCATATCATCTAAAAATCATAAAATACTCAACTTATACTCACTATTCCAAACTTCAATACAATCACATCATAACAACTACCCACTTTTTCAAATTTCAATACAATCATATCATAATAACTATCAACTTTTTCAAATTTCAATACAATCACATCACACAAACCCTCCCAACCCTTAACCCACCAACCAAACACAAAAACACAAAAACGGGTTATCCACCCCCGGATAACCCACGAACCAAACGCACCCTTAGTCTCCAATGCATGTCTCCAGACCTCAAGCTTCTCATTTACTCCATCTCTAGTCTCGTCAATCAACACAATATCATCAACAAATAACATACACCAAGGCAACTCATCCTGAATGTGACTTGTCAACTCCTCCATAATCAAAGTAAAAAGAAATGGACTCAAAGATGAACCGTGATGTAAATCAATGTTGATGTCAAGGGGCCCTTACACAAGATAAAGCCCTATCATACATGTCCTTTATGAGGCTAATGTATAGGACATGTACTTGCCTCTTCTCCAAAACTCTCCACAATATCTTTCGTGGGACAGAATCATAAGCCTTCTCCAAATCAATAAAGATCATATGGAGGTTATTCCTGTTAGCTCTATAAATCTCCATTGTTCCCCTCAGCAAATGGATGGCTTCAATAGTTGAGCGACCTGGCATGAATCCCAATTGATTTTCTTTTATGTTGGAAACTTTCCTCAGCCTTCTTTCGATCACACGTTCCTAAATTTTCATAGTGTGAATCATCAGCTCGATACCTTTGTAATTTGAACAATTTTGAATGTCTTCTTTATTCTTATAAAGAGGCACCATGATACTCCTCCAATCTTCAGGCATTTTCTTGCTTCGCCAAATAACATTGAATAGATTCATAAGCCAAGTCAAACCGCGCTCACCTAAAACTCTCCATACTTCTACATGGATGTCATCCGGTTCTACACCTTTCCCAGGTCTCATAAGTCATAACCTTCAAAACCTCCTCTACTTCCTTTCTTTGTATTCGTCTATAGCTTGCACGATTCAAGTAACTTTCACTAATAGCTAGGTCACGCAAAGTGATCTCTCTATTTCCTTCCCCGATGAAAAGTTTATGGAAGTAGTGCTCCCATCTATTCTCTATGTCCTTCTGAGTAACAAGCACGTGACCTTCCTCATCCTTAATGCATCTCACTTGAGAAAGGTCTTTGGTCTTTCTTTCTCTTGCTTTGGCTAACCTGAATATATCCTTCTGGCCCTCCTTAGAGTCGAGATTTTTATAAAAAACTTCATAAGCTTTTGACTTAGCTTCGATTACAGCCTTCTTTGCTTCCTTCTTCGTTATTTTGTAGTTTGTGACAATTTCTGTTAATCTATCCTTAGACATAGCTTTAAAGCATGCTCTTTTAATTTTTAGTTTCTCTTGCATCCCTTCACTTCACCACCAAGCCTCCTTTTGACTTGGAGCTCCTCCCTTCGACTCGCATAGTATCTCTTTGGCTACCTTTCGGATACAGGATGCTACTGCCTCCCACATCTCGTTTGCACTTTCGCTACAATCTCAAGATAAGTCTTCTAAAACCTTCTCCTTGAAGCCCGATTGCATCAGTGGAAGATTCCACCATCTAGTTCTAGTGATCTTAGGAACCCTCCTTTTCTTTACCAAGCCTTTTATTTGTACTTCCAAGACTAACAAGCGATGTTGAGTTGTCAAACTCTCTCCTGGGATTACTTTGCAGTCTTTACAACACAACCGATCTCTTCTCCTCAACGCAAAGTAATCTATCTGTGTTCTAGTTGGCCCACTCTTATAAGTAATTAAATGCCCCTCCCTCTTCTTGAAGAGAGTGTTTGCTATCTAGGTGTTTGGAAAATATCAAAGATGCGGACCATACGTTCTTCACGCGTGGGAGCTCTCTAGATGTTTGGACTAGCTTTGGTTGTAACGGATGGATTTACGAGCTTCTGGGAGTCCATTGGTTCAGGTTGGCATCACTCTAGTGTGGGCTATATGGTTCTGGCCAGAAATGAGGTGATCTTTCACCAATTCCGGTTTTATGGTGAAATCTAATTGCGCATGCTAAGGTGCTAGCTGAGAGTTGGGTCATGTAAAGGGTTTTTTTCTTTGGTTCTTGCCTTGTACCTTGAACTTGTGAATTAATGCCTATTGGTGAAGTTTTGGCACACCTATTCGGTGGAGGCCCTTTTTTCTTTAAAAAAACTTTGCACTAGTATGACTTGTGTTCCCGCTACATCTGAAGATCTTGGACAACGTCATAAATTGCAACACTGATTCATTCATTGTGTGAGAGCATTCTCATCGCTTAAGATCACCTTCATAAGTCGCTGGTGGACCAAGCTTGGACAACAAATATTGGGATATAAATTATTCTGCGATTTATCCGATTACCAAGGTCAGCAGGACTACCTTTAAGGTGCTTATTGGACGCCTTCGACACCTCTCAAGGACACCTACTCAAGGTTAGGAGTGGGATTATTGACTCAAAGTTAGGATGCGATGACTATGCAGCCTTCACGGAGAACAACGAATGTAGCAATCGAATGTAAGCTGCGACATGAGAGTAAATCAATTGATCACCTTCAAAGAATGGGGAATCCGCGTGGGTGCAAACTTGTGAGAACTATCTAGAATCCAATGTTGTTGGAGCAAACTTTATTGAAGTCAGAAAAAAATTAGTGATGCTTTAAGAATGACAACACTTAATTAGGTGCACGCCTCAACTTCTACTCAGAAAGTAGGAAACAATGGTTTTAGTGCGCCACCCCGGGCATTTGAAATATGGGTAGAGCCATGGTGCTCAAAGAGTTATGGATCTGTCGCAGATGATGAAGGGTCTGCTTCAAACATTGATGGAATGACAAGTCTCGTGGGTCTGGTTTGCAAATCTGGGGTTCTATCCATTCCAGGATGGAGACTTGGAATGTGCTTAGGATTGGCAACACATCAAAGAGAAAGGCTTTTTAGGATTTGATTTTGATGAACAGGGACCAAATACATGTCGTGATGTTGCAATAAACAAAGCTTCCATCATGGGATGACCATGTTCGTTGGAGAGGGTTGGAGGAGTCCTGAGTATGTGGAAGAGTGAGCTTCTGAAATACTTCCTTGGATAAGTGCCATTTTGCGGTTTGGCGACATATCGAGTGGATTTGGTGGATGCAATGCGGGTTCAACTGATTTCTCCTTCATTTTTACTACTAGTTGGAGGCAAGGCCTTAAATGTCGGTTTCGGTCACCATTTCAGTATCGACCAAAACAGAATTTCGATGGAATTTCGGTGGAATTTCGACCGAAAATTCGGTCATTTCGGTCATTTTTTGTACTAGGACCCCCATATTTCGGTCATTTCGGCCATTTCGGTCGAATTTCGTTTTCGACTGGATATCGATATTCGACAGAAATTCGACCGAATTTCGCTGAAATTTGAGGTCATGGTTGGAGGTGAAGAACGCTACAACTACTATTTCACTTTGCATAACTTCAGAAGTAATTGGAGATCAGACCGCCTGCTCGCTTCATTTGGCATATTTGATCAGTTTCCCCTTGCGCCATTTAGTTCCCTACCACGTTCTCTTTCAGACTACACTCCTTTGCTTTAGTTCTTTAGGGAGGATGATCTACATCCGTAAAAGATCTTTAGGTTGGTTTTTCGAGATGTGATGAACGCTCCCTCTCAAGCGAAGGGAGAGGCAACGTGCGGGTTCTTCGTTTTTACTATGAAAAGGTCGTGATCACGTTGGAGGGTGGGGTTCCTCTGCAATCACCCTCTCGCTGAGCCACTGAGGGAGGCAGTCTTCTAAAGCATGGGGATAAGAGCAAGGCGGCGATGCTTGGGGTCTCTGCCTCTGTTGAGGGAACACCTGACCAACTTCTTGGGGATTTTTCTCGAAGGAAGTTCCACGACCTAGCGGAGCAGGACATCACCAAATGACACCAAGCACTGGGGTTCCCTTGGGGGTTTTGACAGAGCGCCACTGGTGCAGGGACACATCAGGGCCTGCCGCGGTGGCGAGAAGAGTTTTGGGAAGGTGCATCCTTGCCCAAGTGATGGTGTGGGGGGTTCATTTAGTTAATTATAACTAGGTCGCACTGCTAATTGAAAATAATTGCTTGCATATATTTCCATTGAAGAAATGAATGAGGCATTCAATTTATGGAGTTGGTTAGTGTTTACTTATTTCTTCCAAGAACTCAAGGAAAACATCAATTTTTTGATGGGATGTATGCAAGGTTTAGAAAGGCGGCCCAGGCGGCCGCATATGCGTACCCGCCCCCCCTAACGCACTGAGTATTCGATATTTGGTTAATATGTGCTCAGAGGGCATATGCGGCCCGAGTATCTTACGTATATGGACGCATATGCGGCCACCTTTGTATTGAAGCCCCTCCTGAAAAAATGATAGTTTTATTTCCCGTAAAACCCTAAAGCAAACCCAATGCCTCTCGCAAGACACGCATACCCTCTCGGAATCCCCGATTTTTCTCCTCCCAGCCCTAGGCGACGCGATTTGCTCCTCCTTCCTGCGCGTTTTTCTCCTTTGCCTTCTCTGGGGGACACGAGCTGCTCCTCCGCCTTCCCTGGGTGATGCGGGCTATTCTTCTGCCTACTCTTGAGGCTCGAGCTACTGCTCCTCGCCTTTCCTAGGCAGCGCGCGAACCTGCACTTCCGCCTTCCTTCGAGAAAGTACTCCTCCTCCTTCCCTCGAGCCTTTGCTCCTCTGCTTACCCCCGGCCAAGACCTCTGCCTTCCCTAGATTGTGTGTACTGACGGAATCTTCGCTTCCTACAACCATCGAGTACTCTCCTTGTCTTTGTAACCACATTTTTTCTTTGTTATTGAGTCATTGACTACTGTTCATAATTCAAATCTACTGTTTTTAAATAAACTTGTATTATAGTTATCAAATATATTTTTTAATGGGTTATAATTTTCTTTTCTTGAGAATAATTAACAAGGAAGAATAAATTTATAGTATAAATTAGAATAACATAGTTGCAAAATAAGATAAATAAGTAAAAATAGATTGATATAAGATAAAGTCTATGGAAGAATGGAAATTTAATTTTATACAATATATTTCTTTCTATTAATGCATACATTCTTTTAACTTAATTTTAATTTTATTTTATATAAATAAACTATGTACTCATATAAAAAATATCCAAAATATCTAAAATTCATAAATTAAATTATAAGAAATTACTTATGATCATGGTTTTAAAAAACGTGAGGCGGATCGAGGCGGTTTCCCGTAAACGAGGCGAGGCGTAAGCCTCGAGGCGTTCGAGGCGTAAGCCTCAGTTTTTAGGTTAAAAACTATACAAATCTAGAACTTTGTAGAAAAATGCTAGAAATAAGAATGCTTTAAAGTCCCCAGCATGAAAGTTACAACATTAGTTAACAAAATAAGAAAGTTTTTACTGGCCAACTGCCAAAATTGATGAATAATATTTTTATTCCAGTTCAAAATTGATCTTAAATTGTATTTGGGAGTCTGGGACTAACAGGGTAAGGCTATGTGGTTCTCTTTTGGCATCTACATCAGACCTAGCTGTCAACCTAACGCTAACTTGGTGTATCCTGATCGCCCTAAATAGATTTACTTCATCATAGCCTATTAAATTTCTATTGTGATTCATAAAACTATGTGCCTTGCCTGCCCCATTAGGCATATGCAATTTGTATACACATACTGATGCCACAATTAACTTTAAAGAGCAGGCTGATTTTGCCCTTCAATTCCATTTATGGGCTGATTTTGCTCCCTGTAGTAAGTTGATCCAGTTTTATTCGCAGTTTGGTGATGGAAATCGCATTATATGAACTTAGTTGGCTGCAGTACAAACAAACATTAGCAGATTTTGAGACTTTAAGCTACTGTCTACTCTTATTTCATAGATAGAGGAGCTTATTCCATGCTGCTCAAGCCTCAAAATCACTTCCTTTCCCGATACTTCAAGGTCTCGATTTTCTAGATGAGGCGTACGTCTCACAAGCGCCTCACTGCCTCGACAACGCCTCACCGCCTCGACAACGCCTCAATGCCTCGAGGTGTAAGTTGCCAAATTAACATACGCCTCATGCGCCTCGAGGCGGGTTTTGTTGAAAAAAGCCTCGAGGCGTACGCCTCAGTGCCTCAAGGCGCGCTTTTTAAAACCTTGCTTATGATAACTATAGGCGTAAGATAGCTAAAAGAAATTTCAATAGATTATATCTATTTCTAGATACAATATTTTTAGTTTAGTCCAATTTTTAAATTTTATATATCATTTATTTACGTTCAAAGTACCAAACAAATATAAAATGCATAAATAAAATAATACAAATGCTCGAAAAGAATAGGTAAAATGAACCTAGAAATTACTTTGTAAATTCATAATTTTTTAAAATAAGTTTAATTAAAAAAATTTCTTTTAACAAAAAACTCAAAATACAAATACATAAAGTTTCATTACGATTTTGACCAAATTCTATCATCTTCAGACACATGTCTTACTTTTGCGTTTTGTCCAACTCATCAATTTAACAATTCTTGCCCGTTAAGAAGCCTCTATTTTCCTTATTTATCTACCATTGACTGTCGTCAGAGCATCAAGTGATAGAAAGTTGAATGGGATGTCGTTAAGAGTCTTCTATTTCATGGATGTTTAGACCCTAAACAATAATAACAAGTGGAGATGAATAATTGCCATCATTTGTTTAGGTTGTGTTTAGGTCATCATTTGATATACAATTTTAGTTTATTAACTATTTTGCCATGAATTTAGATTATCATGGATTCAAAGCCCATACATGTTGCGTAACATGTGTTTTTATTCCACCTGGATCTACCGATCCGGGATGGAAATGTGCGTATCTCGTGGAGAAGCCCGATCCGAATTCCAAGGATAGGACGTATGTAAGTGAGTGGATCTTGGACTGACTATTGAGTCATGGCTCGATGAGCCAGGCTCGGGCTCGTTTCGATAAGGGCTCGTGAGCCTGGCTCATTATGCTATTGAGCCGAGCTCGAGCCAGGTTTTTGGGCTTGATAGCTTAGCGAGCTGAGACGGAGCCGTGCCTCGCTCAGCTTGATACCTCAATAAGGTGCTCGATAAGGAATATATACATATAATATTTATATATTTATATATAATACACACAAAATAAAAGTAGCCCTTTGCAATTTTCCCTTCACTAACTTTGCCCCTCCCACGAGTCAGGAGTCATGTCCCAATTCCCAAAATCCCATTCCCACCCACGCATTTGCCCTCCGCCCACACATTGGAAACTTAGTAATTTTTCCTTTTTTTATAAACAAGTAAAATGCTATAATATATATTATAATTAACCTTTTGCATACAACTTGGGTAGTGGTCTACTGGTAAGGAACACAGTCTTCATAGAGTAGGTCGTGGGTTCGAATCTGTGCAAACACTTTTCCACCAAAATGCTCATTTTTCTTAACGAGCTTGACTTGGGCTCGAACCTAGACCCGGCTCGATAAGGAGCTTGGGCTCTATAAGGGGCTCGAGCGCATCGAGCTTGAGCCCGAGCCATAGCTCGGCTGGGATCGAACAAGCCCGAGCTCGAGTCCGAGCCAGGGAGTGACTCGGTTCGTTGGGCTCGATAGCCAGCCCTAAGTGGATCGAACAAGAGGAAGGTGAGGAAGAGATGCTCAGGACTAACTTGAAGCTTGGTGGCCGAGGCAAGTGGAGCAACTGAATTGGTAGAGCATATGAGGAACCAAAGGAACGCGGGTGCATTACCAATTGTGGAGGAGGAAGAAAAATTTATCACGGATTCTGACACTGACAACGATGATGAGGTTCCTCATGTTATTTTTGATGACTTAGATTAGGAGTTTGATTATTTGTGTATGAACCTTTGTTTGAGCGGCCATTCTTAGATATTTTATTATGAACCTTATGATCCACTCTTTAATTTAAATAGACGACTTTTGGAAATGCTTTGGACCTTTGCTTGAAATCATATTGTACAAAAAAAATCTTCACATCATATTACTTACATGTTATGTTTATTGGAAACAAAAATATCTAGTATTAGAATTTCTTATTATTTTTAATTATTTTTATTAAAATAATAGAAACCGCATAATCCACATATACTTCCGCATGCACGCTTACTCGCTTCAGACCGACTGGCCAAACGAATACTGCATACCGACTTTCTGAACCTTGGTTGTATGTGCTATTACCAAAGGTAACTCCATCGCTCAGTCTTGTGGTGGCTTGTGGGTAAAACTTCAAGATTTGGATGGATAATTGGACAATGCGAAGGTTGGCTTTGTGATTGTTTCCAGAGATTATTTGCGATGGCAGCTGACCAGCAGTTATCTGTAGTTTTTTTTCTTCTGAACAGGTAAATATGGGAGAGGGGAAATTGAACTCTGACCCTTTGGGTGGTAGGCACACTGTTTTACCACCAAACCATTGAACTCTTGCATGGTCTGGAAATACCTGGAACCCTTTGTTCTCGAATTTTTCTGATCTTAGGCTCGAAGAGTTCCTGAATATGGCTGCTGAGTTGAGCGATTGTAGTTGCCCTAGAATGGGTTGGGATCATTGATTTGTAGGCTGTTTCAGTCTTAAGAACGAGGCGCTTCGTCAATTTAGCCAATGGATGCAAGATTGCAATTTGCAACAGTCTATTTTAAATGTCTTCTGGGAGTCTCCTCTGCCTGTTAGAATCAAAGTATTTTTTTGGTTACAATGCCAGGGGAGTGTTTTGACCAAGGTACACCGTGCAAGGGTTTTATCAAAGACAGATGATTTGGTCAATATGCTCAGTTTCATTGGAGATGTTGAACATTTATTCTTCCAGAGTCGCTTATCAGGGGAAGTTTGGACTCTATTTCCTGTGCTGTGGTTAGATTCTTCCTCGGGATCACAGTTCTGGGACTGTCGTCTCAGCTTGTTTCAATGTGGCACAATTATGTTTCAGACCTCTAACAGCGCTTTGTCTGATAATTTCTCGTAATGGTGTCATCTTCAGCGTTGATAGGTTCTATGTGGATAATGTGGTGCGTCATGCTGTATGTTCATTCTCCAGTTGGGAAATTTAGCGGTCTCCTGTGAAGTGATCTGTCCAACTGGGTCCGAAGAGGGCTTGTGCAATTTGAGGGTGGTGTCTGGTTATTGCCTTGGCTATTTTCTGGAGGTGCGCACATCAAATATGATGATGTGTGCACAACAAATACATTCCCTAGCTCTACTTTTCGAAACTTCGGGGTTTTCAATCTGATCCCTTTGCTCTGTCTGAATGATGTCTGAATAGGGACCTGCTAATGACTTACTGCTTGCAGTGTTTTTTGGATAAATTGACTTATGAGGATGGTCTGGATAGACAATCAAATCTTCCTGATTTTAATTAGAGAGAAGATCGGCTATATGCCTTGGTCTACTAATGAGAAAGTGCACACACATAGTTGTGTGCACAAATAGCTAAAGTCTTCTCAACTGTTGTGAAAACTGAGTGATCTGTTATTCAAGGGAACCCTAGGCTCTCTTATATAGGGAGAGGCCTCATGGGTAAAATACATAGTAGTCCAGAGAAAAATAAAAAATGACGATCATGTACATAGCATATAATAATATCTATCTCTACACTCCCCCTCAAGGTGGAGCATAGATGTCTATCATGCTTAGGGCTGCTAATTGAACTGAATCATTCGAATTCGATTAGGATTTGTTCGATAAAATTTTGAAAAAAGTTCGATTCAAAACCAAATGAATTGAATTTGAATTTAACTTGTTGATTCGATTCCCAAATGAATCGAATCTGAATTAACCCGAATTCGTTCGATAGTAATTCGATTCGATTCGGTATTTAAATATATGCATATGTGCATATATGTTTCCATGTATTTATACACACACACACACTGCGTATATATACATGTATATAATACATACATATTTATATATATGCATGTAACAACCACTCTGGGTTGATTAGGATCTTTTCTGAATATTCTTGTACAAGGAATTATAGCATAACTATATCAAAAGGTTGACATGTGTAAGTAAATAGACACAGAAAAGAATATACGAATATGTATTAAAAATTTACTACATATAATTTACATTGAAAGATTTAGCATTTGCATTATATCATTAAATATAACATGTGCAAGCAACTAAAGATATTCTCAAACCAGCTTACTACAATGATTAAATGGTTAATTTTAAACTTCTAATCATATCTAGGCTCCATTGATATGATTTATCATGTACAACATTCATCGCTATGATTTTCATACTCCTACGCTACACCGACATGACTTGTCAATGCGTGACGTGTATATGCAACATTAGCCCCCTCCCCCCTAATAAGACTCAATCTCTTTCCTTTCCTCTTTGTAAATAAGTTCAAATGATTTGACTGCAAAATATGTTATGAGTTAGAGATGTGGCTCCTTCATGCATCGATTATACAACATGTAAGTTCATGTCTTCGCTTCTTATTTTAGCCTAATGACGGTAAATTATGTATGAGTTACTTTGTATAAGTACAATAATCAATCTTAGCATGCTATTTAGAAATTTTGAGACATTTAGTAGATACAAAGCACTCTAGACCTTATCCAATTTAATAGGCATATATGTATGTATAATCCTATTAGTTAAAGACTAAATATTGAATATAAAAAATAGTAAAAAATATTAAGTGTAAAACCTAACATGAAAGATTAAATGTTTAATATTGTTATTCTAAATTCTCACCGGCTCACCCATACATTTATTTTCATGTTCCCTCCTTCCTTACACTGCCTTTTCCATTACTCCTTTCATTATCCGTCAAAGATCATAAAAACCCATGGTAGATTATGTGATCTTTCTCCTATAATGTGAAAATAATGGTTTTGCTACTTCGAGTTCCTCATTAACATTTGTCATGATTCGAAATTTATCTAGATATATCTCATTTGCTTTTTTGTTGTTTTGATTTTCCTTGCATGGTAATCTATGATGATTATCATTGTCAAGGCGAAATTTATCATCACATGAATAATATATAAGTTCTTCTCACCGTAATGTAAGTTGTTTCTTTGTACAAAAAATTCATATATTTCATTTTCGTGGCTTAGTTTTTTGATATTGAAGATCCTATGATTAATGAAGAGATTTTATCTTTCTACTATCTTTTACGATTCTCATTATTTCAAATAATAATATTAATTTGTATCAACTTTATATATAAGTATGATCTTGTCGTGCTTTAACATGCAATGGTAATTATAATGTGTGCACTTTTTTCATCAATGATATTTTATATCTTTGATAGGCTCATATAATTATATTTTATGCATAAATTCCTTCATCATAGAAAAAAGAGTATATTTAGATTGTAAAGGACACACAATAATTGTAAAAATCAGGTACTTTTATTCATTGTATTGTATTGGTTTGATATTTTCCTTGATTTTATTGTTTTTTCAACTTATCTTAGTAATATACTTTCAAAATTAGAATCATACAATACAATAAAATATTATAGTATAATATTCTTCATAAAATAGCATGTATATAAGCTCTAAAACATCAATTGACATTTGAAATTCGAAATAAAATGAATCGAATTTGAATATTCGAAACTCAAAATGAATTGATATGAATTTAAGCTAGTAAATTCGTTTGAAATTCGATTCGAGTTCGGATTCGAAACTTTTATAATGAATTGAATCAGAATCCTGGTGGATTCGAAGGTATTCGATTCGATTAGCACCCCTAATCATGCTCAGCTTGGAAGAACATCTCTGAAAAGGTCCTATGAGCAACGGCTTGATGAGTACGTCAGCAGTCTGATCCCTTGAGTTCTCGTGAGCTGTAGATATCAATCCTCTCTAGATCAAGTCTCTAGTGTAGTGGCAGTCAACTTCAATATGCTTTGTTCTTTCATGAAAAGCTGGGTTGTTGGCAATAAACAAGGCTGCCTGATTGTCACACTGAAGCTGCATCGGTAGAGGTACGGCTACATGTAGATCTTCTAGTACAAATCGAACCCACATCATCGCAGTGCTTGCTTGCGCCATGGCTCTATATTTGGATTCATCACTGGACCTTGCCACAACAGTTTATTTCTTGCTTTTCCAAGAAACCAGAGAGCTCCCAACAAAAACTGCAAATCCTGAGGTTGATTTTCGATCCTTCGGGCATCCTGCATAATCGGCATCTGCACATGCTGAGATAGACAATTCTGTGCCCTTTCAAAACAGCAACCCTGAACCTGGAGAAGACTTCAGATACGTTAGTATCATGTATATGGCATCCATATGAACTTGTCTTGGCTGCTCCGTAAATTGACTCACCCTGCTTACTGCAAAGGCAATATCGAGACGAGTTATGGTAATATAAAGGAGCTTACCCACCATTTCTCTATATCTCCTCGTCCACTTCAGCAGTGTCATCATCATACAACTTCATGCTTGGATCCATGGGAATGCTTGATGGTTTGCATCTAGCCATACCTGTTTCAGTCAAGAAATCTGTAATGTACTTCCTTTGGGTCATCACCAAACCCTGTGAATTCCTCGCAAATTCCAACCCCAGAAAGTATCTTAGGGTTCGTTTGGATTGCGGGTTCGAACCCGGGTTTGCAGCATACCCCGGTGTTCGACCCGCGTTTGGGATCAGGGGCAACCCACGATCTCTCATGCGAGGGGAGGTTTGAAAAGGAAACCCAATTTCCGCCCGCGATTGTCATGAAGAGTTCCCTGACATGTCTGACAGGGGTAGGACCCAATAAAGTTTCTCACTTTTGGAAGGAGAGGGTGTCGTCTTCCACGTAAAGGCACGATTCCAACACCGACATGCCCCTGTTCCTCCGGTCGAGCCTCAGGTACAGTCTCCTACCATGTGCTGCTCTCCTCATCAATCGCAGAGGCGGAGGTCGACAACACGGTGCACAGGGAACCTCGCGGGCTTCATATCTCCTCCAGTGCGACCACATCAAGCCACGGTGGCGGAGGGGATGGAGGAGCAGGCCCCGTCGTGTGAGTCGACGGCACCAGCCCGCTCCCCCATGCCCTTGCGTGGAGGAAGGTGTCTTCAGGAACCAGTCGACCACATCTACCCATTTAAATTGGTGTTGACAGTGGTTCTCTCCTTGCATGCCCTATCGTTGGCCAAGGTCCCTGTCGGAGAGGCCGAGTTTGAGGAGCTTCGTCGCGGCTTCGAACTGCTGCTAAGAAGGTACCATCGAAGCCTCCCGTGCTTGATTTCGCCCTCTTCCCTCCATAGTTGTTGTTTTCAGTTGGGTCAATGTTTCCCTGATCGAATGTCGACCGTTCTTGGATAAATACACATGTTAATTTTAAACCCAACCATGGGGCAATGCTGTAATGGATTGACGTACTTCGGCTTCTAATTTGGGGGTATATATGCTGCCTTTGCTTGCTTTCCTTGTGCTTGATCTACTTTGGGATATATTCGGTTATATGGATTAATATATGAACTCCCATGTTAAGTTACTGTCACATATGCATCAGTTAAGTTGACACACCACCTTCACCGTGAAATCAACGTCAAATATCATTTGGTGGTTAGTGGTAATTCGACCAAGGTGTCATGGCTTTGAATCTGTGTACCAAGGTCAAAAAGATATTATTTTGGTTACCCTTCCCTGGACTTTGATAGTGCTTCATGTCAAATAGCTACTGTTTTGGTTCCCCTTCACTGTGAAATCAATGTCATATAGGTATAAGGGTTAACTCGACCAAGTTGTCAAGGTTGGGGCTCTGCGGATTGCATTTTCTTCCACTACTAAAGCAGGCAGACATCGTTCACTTTTACTTAGTACGTTACTGGAATAATGAAGTAATCAGGGAATTCAACCTTGCAATTGCATAGTAGCAGGGAATTAATGGGTGATAAGGAGGAAGAAAATCAAATTAATAGGCGATAAACACTTGCATAGTAGCAAAAACACTTGGAATTGCATATTAGCATAAACACTTGCATTTGATGAACATATGTCTGCTAGCATAGCTAATTGATAAGGAGTGATCAGATTAGAAATAGCATAGATAACTGATAAGGAGGAAGCAGATTAGAAATAGCAGAATTAGAAATAGCATAGATAATTTAAGAGGAGGAACATTTGAAAACCACTATGAACACTAGCATAAGCAAATGATAAACACTTGCATAAACACTAGCATGAACAATATGTCTAACACTTGCGTCAACACTATGATCAACACTATAAACTATACGATGAAGAATATGACTAACCCTCTGACAAACACTTGCTTAAACAGTGTGATAGGAAGAATATGTCTAGCTATTGGTTTGGTTCCCCTTCACTGTGAAATTAATGTCAAATATTGATGAGGGATAACTCGACCAAGTTGTCAAGGTTGGGGCTCTGCGGATTGCATTTTCTTCCACTACTAAAGCAGGCAGACATCGTTCACTTTTACTTAGTACGTTACTGGAATAATGAAGTAATCAGGGAATTCAACCTTGCAATTGCATAGTAGCAGGGAATTAATGGGTGATAAGGAGGAAGAAAATATGATGAACATATGTCTGCTAGCATAACTAATTGATAAGGAGGAATCAGATTAGAAATAGCATAGATAACTGATGTGGATTGCATTTTTTTCCACTACTAAAGCACGCATCATTCACTTTTACTTAGTTAGTTAGTAAGTTACTGGAATAATCATGTATTCATTAAATTCAACCACCCAGTAATCCAAGGGATTACTGGGTGATAAGGGAGAGGATAAAACGCTTGCATAAACACTTGGGTAAACTCTTGCATAGTAGCATAAAAAGATGTTAAACACTTGCATACTAGCAGAAACACTTGCATAGTGGAATAAAGACTTTGCATAGTAGCATAAACACTTCCCATTGACAGACATATGTCTGGTAGCCTTTATAATTGGTAAGGAGGAATAGCTACTAGTGATTAGGAAACAGCTTAGAAATAGTAGATTTAGGAATATGTCTCACTCTTGGATAAAGAGATGATAAATACTTGCATAATAGCAGAAACACTTGCATAGTAGAATTGACACTTCCATAGTAGCATAAACAATTGCTAATATTTAGAAATACGTGCTCTGTCATATGTATAAATACGTGCTCTGTATCAGATGAACACACGAGGGAAAGGTGTTCGCTTGGAACTATACGGTCTAATCAATCTTTGCAGCATTCCCATAAAAACTAGTCAGTTATTTGCTTTTATGAATAAGCATTCGACATGGTATTTGTTATAATTATCAAATTAAATGTATATTTATGTATGCGTTGAGGGTTCGTAGAAAGAGAGGGATGGATGGACAGTCACAGGCACCCCCGGTTGGGTCACCCCAAATTGCACATTGGAATTCCGCGCTCGACAGGATTTTCGTTGATGCCATGCTAGAGCACGAGTCCTCTTGGACGGGGAGCACGTTCACACTCCCTGGTTGGCACTCCATTGTTCGAAGATTCAACGAACAAACCGGATTGTGCTACACGAAGGTGCAAATACAGCATCGCTGGAAGAACATGAAGAAGGACTACGCTTCATATCTATATCTTCGCAACAAGTCTGGTTGGGGCTGGGATACCATATATAATATGCCTATTCCACCTTCAGATGACGCGTGGTGTGAGGTAATATTTCTCACTTCACATTTCGATAATGATCATAACATGGAATATTTATCTCCGACCTAAACAGCTTGCAGATCGAGATCGCAAGTATCAGAACAAGCCTTTCTTGTACTTCGGCGACATACAGAGGTTTCTGTCGAAGGACACCGCCACTGGAGTGCATGCGAACTCGTCACGACCGACAAGGGACAAGCAACCTATGTGGCCCTCTAGTTCTCGGCAATCATCAAGGCAACAGGAGTTAAACTTCGACGAAGATCTGGATGAGTGTAGGCCATATTACCCGATAGATGACGAGGTCAGCGAGGATGTCACTCCCACCCCTTCCTCTAGGAAGAGGTCAACTGGGAATCGAACAGGAAGTTCCAAGAAGTGCAAGAGCGGAGGGGGATGTCTGAAACAGGGCAAGAGTTGATTGAGAAGTTCCTGTCGACCCTCCCCAAGAAATTTGCGGAGGAGAGACCCGATCCTGATGAACTAGCGAGGGAAGCATGTAGGGAGGTCAGCGCCTTCAGACCTGACCTTGACATGGAACAGTTCCGAATGGTCGCAGAGACGCTAGCTACGCCAACTGGTAGACATGTCTTCTACCACATGAAAGGGGACCCCGTGAAGCTAAACGAATGGGTTGAGAAGACCATTCGTCGTTGACGGACATCATCATCGCATGTTTTTACTTTTAATAATTTCGAACTCTACGCTTTTAATTCGTAAGCAGTCTTTAATTATGTTGTTGTAGAAGCACTTTAAATATCGAACAACAGCTATGCGACGAAAGCAAAGCTGTATTAGGAATATTTGGCGTACTTTGTTTACGCAAGTATTAAGGCAGCAACTTATATCCGCAGGTATCAGGTAGCAGATTTAGACGAGGTAATTGTCATTTAGGCAGGTACTATATCCGCAGGTGTTGACGAATAAAGTTAATGTTCTTTTATGCAGGTAATATATCCGCAGGGGATGAGCAATAAAATTAATGGTGTTTTATGCAGGAAAAAAATGCACAGGTGTTGACGAATAAAAATAATGGTCTTCTATGCAGCTAATAAATCCTCAGGTGTTGAGGAATAAAATTAAGGGTGTTTTACGCATGTAATATATCCACAGGTGCTGGAGAATAAATTTAACGGTGTTTAATGCAGGGAATATACAACATGATACATGTTCATTCTGCCGTGTGGTTGTATATGAAGACTACTATATGGAGTAGTCATTTGTTTGCAGGGAGTGAATTCAGTTTGCAGGGAATACATGTTCAATCTGCCGTGTGGTTGTGTAAAAAGAATAGTTTGTCGAGGAATCAGTTTTGTGCAGGGAATGAATTTATTTAACAGGCTCAAAAGTCGTACATTGGTTGCGATGGAGTGTACCTAGCATTAACATAGGAATGGAAGAGCTCATCTTAGTACTTAATTCACGTTGTATGAAATTGTCGTGAAATTTATTGACACTCAAGAAGATCGACGTTACCATAGATATCCGTCATTGTAGGGATTTTGCGGTCACCGATGGTGTTGCGCAGGTACAATCCGTTCGATGACATCATGGAGCAAGCGGTAATAGCCTGCATTGGGGTAGCGGCGGTGGTGGCAGTGGAGCAGATGGAGAATGAGTCCTCCACCAGACGAGTGCCTAGACCCCTCCATACACGGCCTCTCAGCGGACGAGCCTGGGTGGAGGAGATGCTTGTGGGCCATGACGACAGGGCTTTCCAAAACTTCCGCATGCGACCTTCCATGCTCAGACGGTTCGTTCGTGTGCTCAGTGATCATGGATTAACCCATACCAGGTACATGGACGTCATGGAGCAAGTGTGTATTTTCCTATACGCGTTCACGAATGCGCATTCAAATAGAATCATCCAGGAAGCTTTCCAACATAGCGCGGAGACCATATCCCGCCATATTAAAAGGGTACTCTCGAAAGTCATCTCACTTGAGCAAGAGTATATTCGACTAGCCCCGCCAGTCACACCGGATGTCATCACTTCAAATCCACGTTTCTATCCATACTTCAAAGTAAGCGCTACTTTAATGTAAGCAAAACATTAGTCAAAGTTTTCCCATTTGTTTCCTAATTTTAAAGCGTTTCCTCAAGGAGTTATAGGAGCTATCGATGGGACATACATCCCAGCTCATGTAAAGCACGAGGAGGAAGGAGCTTACCGTTGCAGGAAGCTTTTCACAGCCCAAAATGTTACGGCAGCGGTTGACTTTAACCAATGTTTCACTTATGTCGTCACTGGGTGGGAATGTTCTTGCGCGGATATGACCGTGCTTCGACATTCCGTTGAGAGTGGGTCGTTGGTCGTCCCAGAGGGTTGCAAGTATTTGGTGGACTGTGGATACTTAAACACAGACACGTTCATCGCACCGTACAGAGGCGCCCTATATCATCTCCCAGCTTGGCGGGCCCGTGGCTGTCAGTACAAAAATCATAAGGACCTGTTCAATCACCGACATGCATGTTTGCGCAATGTGGTGGAGCGGACTTTCGGTGTGTGGAAGAATAGGTTCCACTGCCTGCGTGATATGCCATCGTACTCGTTCGACATACAACGGGATGTTGCACGGGCAACTTGCATTATTCACAATTTTATCAGAGTCAACGGCGGTGATTCGCTATCTGACAACGAAGAGGAGGACAACTGCCCGAGGAGGTTGACGAGGAGCAAAATCTGTACACCGAGTTAGATGATGCTGGAGGCTCGAGAGCTACGCTTCGGGATATGGTGGACACCCTGACTATCCAACTACGAGGTGCAGGACTAGAGGTGGTTGACGATGCAGTGATTGACAAGCACGTGGTGTGACTTCATCTGTATTTCGTTACTACTCTACTCTAGCAATTCCAATCTTGTTTGCATGGGTAAGGAACTAGCGTATGCTACGGTCTGTAAGGTACTACTGAATTTTGTTATGCAATTTCCATCACTCTTGCTTTCTAATAGATGGTTGCAAAGGTTTGTCACAGCATTTGTAATTCTGGGTACCTGACCCCTGATTATTTCAGACGATAACAACCTCGCATTAAAGACAGGTTTTAAAAATTTGGGCGTATAATGCGGGGGCATAAGAGGGAAATTGCCTGGAATTATATGTTACCGGAAAACATGTTCTTTGTGGGGGCTTTATGGTTAACTTAAAAGAAAGTTTTCCATTATAAAGCGTGTACTATTGAAATATTGCGGGGGCATAAGGGGGAAATTGCTTGGAATTCTATGATACAAAAAAACTCGTTCGTTCTTGGGGGTTTATCTAGAGATCTAGTGATCTGTTATTCAAGGGAACCCTAGGCTCTCTTATATAGGGAGAGACCTCATGGGTAAAATACATAATAGTCCAGAGAAAAATAAAAAATGACGAACATGTACATAGCATATAATAATATCTATCTCTACATCAACCACTTATGGGTCACAATAGTTTGGTTTTTGCTTGTGTGCTTAGAGTGCCTTTGCTGACCTCTTGCTTTTGTTTTTTCTGTTCCTTTGCTTGGTTGATTAATAAACGCCGGCTGGGTGTTCTACACCTTGGGACCACACCCTTTTTCCGTTCAAAAATTATATATCTAATTTGGGTATAGACGTACCTAGACCTGAAAAATACCATGCTATAAATCATTTTTTAATAAAAATGTTTAATGAATCCAACTCAGTTAAAAGCATAGCTTATTCGAATATTTGTTTTTTGAGAGAAAAGGGTTGCCTCTCAAGATGTGTGATGCAAAATGAATTGGCGTGGCGATAAAAATCGATTTGAACGGTGGAAATTATTTGGCAGAAGAAAAGGGAGGGGTTGAGAAGAAGAAATCTCGTCGGAAACGAGGGGTTGAAGAAGAGAACCGCGGAGATCGCGTGGAGGGAGAGAGAGAAGGAGGGGGAATAAAATGAGATCAACTTAAATTGCAATTCATAATGGGCTGTCTAAAAACAAGGACCTACCCTCTCTTTATATAGGAGAGAGGGTGTACAAAAATAGTAAAATTGACAACCACTTATCTAATTGGACTCTAACAAATCCTAATTGACCTCTAATTACTTTAATTAGACTCTAATTATGTAATTGACCAACAATTATAATTAAACTCTACGAAATCAACGTTGAGATCACAGGCGATCTCAATTATTAAATTGGACCACTACGACCGCTAAAAACGTAAATAAAAATGATAATTATTTAATTGACTAAATGTGGCCCCATAATTTGGGGTCACGCTGCATCAACTCTCCACCGCTTTAAAAATTCGGCTCCTGACGAATTGCGTGAACTGCAAGCTTGGAGGATGATTCGGCGGCGTCAATGGTCTTCTGGAAGAACATGTGGGGCGCGAACGGTGGAGTCCATGTGCGGGCGGGAGAGGTGTGGCCACCGTGGTTGAAAAACATATGCGGGGCGTACGGTGGCGTCGTCTCGATCGTCGTCTTCTTCCCATGGTGTTCAAAGAATTGATGCGGCATGGAGAATATGGCCCTTGAATAATCCATGATGAAGCAATGGCACAAAGAGAGGAGAAGGGGAGATGTGTCCAAAAAGTAGAGCCATGGGGTCCTTATATAGGAAAAACCCAAGGTCCTAGTCCTATTTGAATAAGGAGAACCCCCATAATTCTGGTTTGCAGCCCTTCTCCTTAAATATTTTCGCCACCAGGGGTAGGGGTGCAATTTTCGTACCCCCTTATTATTCATTTCTTTCCTGTGGCCTTTGAATGCTCTGGAAATATCAGGGGGCTGGGGTCTCTCCTTGCAATTTTCCCCAAATGATTCCCAGCCCCTCAAACTGTGGAGGGCGTCACCCGTGAGTTTCGGCGTTCCTGTTAGGGCTTGCGCGTGATGCGCGGGGGCCTCTCCCGCATAAGGGCGGCGCGATCGAGAGGCTTTGGGGAGGAGGCGGCGGGGGGGTCGCGCTGCAGGTGCGAGAACGCAGGTGCGAGCGGGGGAGGCCTCCTGCTGGTCGGCGCGGTGGCGCGGTTCCGCACGTGGAGGTCTGCTGATGGAGAGGGTAGGGCGTGGGGACGGAGCAGGGGCCGTGGGGAGGGTCGAAGGCGGTAGTGCGGGGCGGCGCCGAGGTAGGGCTGGCGCTTGCGGGATGGGAAGGGGGGTGGTCGGGAACGGAGGGATTGAAGAAGAGAACCGCGGAGATCGCGTGGAGGGAGAGAGAGAAGGAGGGGGAATAAAATGAGATCAACTCAAATTGCAATTCATAATGGGCTGTCTAAAAACAAGGACCTACCCTCTCTTTATATAGGAGAGAGGGTGTACAAAAATAGTAAAATTGACAACCACTTATCTAATTGGACTCTAACAAATCCTAATTGACCTCTAATTACTTTAATTAGACTCTAATTATGTAATTGACCAACAATTATAATTAAACTCTACGAAATCAACGTTGAGATCACATGCGATCTCAATTATTAAATTGGACCACTACGACCGCTAAAAACGTAAATAAAAATGATAATTATTTAATTGACTAAATGTGGCCCCATAATTTGGGGTCACGCTGCATCAATGTGACCCATCTCAGTGTGTATGTATACATCATATTATATTTTATTACATTTGCCACAAGGAACACATCGCCCTACAATGCTCAATTACATAATTACATTATCCGTATAAAACACCCACCCACCAAAGATGAACTAATTCTTGGCGCACTAAATGGACCACACCACCGCAAAGGGATATGAGTTGCCCTTATGCCCGAAGTCGCAGGCCGATCTAATATCTCTCCAAAAGGTGGTACAATCCTGACTCGCAAGCGACACGATGTTGGCCTTGTTCCACACCTCCACTGAGAAAGGACAAGGGAAAAACAAGTGATTCACATCCTCTATCGCTGATCTACACCTATCACATGCAACATCCTCCATGCCTAGCAATTGACCCCGTTGATCCTTCGTGAGAATCCTCCCCAAATTGAACAAACAAAGGAAAACCTTAATTCGGTTCGACAACTTACATCTCTAGATCAACCCTATGTCCACCCCAACCTCATCCTGTACCTCCAAACCATCCTCCACCAAAAAATGGTATGCTTTCTTCATCGAAAATCTCCTAGCCCTCCCACACAAAATGATCCCCACGGACGGGCTCTGGCCCTCCAACAGCTCTTTCTGAAGAGCAAGGAACTCCTCCACCCTCTAATCCAACAAGGCTGGAGAGAACATCGGAGACAACGTCCCATGGTCCCATACCTGCTGCACCAAGGCCTCGCCGTCGCCCACCAACCTCAAAAGGCATGAGTAACGCTCCCTCAACGACCCATCCCCCGTCCAATTGTCTATCCAGAAGCTGAACTTTGCTCCATCTCTGAGCACCAGCCGTAAGTTGCTAATAATCTTTGGAATAACCGCGGTAATCCCCTTCCATAGTAAAGAGGGTAGCCACCTCGGGCTGACCACCAGCGACATGGCCACCTTGTAGGTCCTTCTTAGCAAATGACAATCTAGATCCTCTGATTTCCCCACAATCGAACCATCCATTTCGTCATAAAATCCTTATTCATCTCCTCCATCCACATCACACCCAAACTGCCCTTCCTCTTTGATGACATCACTTTAGCCCAATCTACCAGGTGGAACCCCTTCTTGACCTGCTGTCCGTCAACCCAACAAAATCTCCTTATCAAAGCCTCCATCTTAGTCCGCACTCCAGCAAGCAACGACTTCGTGGAGCAAAAGAATATAGCTTTCACCGAGAGAACATGCTTCAAGAGCACCAACTTCTCTCCCCTAGAAAGCATACACACCTTCCAACCTGCCAATATCTCCTCCAATCTCTCCAACAGTAACCTCCAATCTCCAGACTTTGGCTTCCTTGCCACTAGAGGAAGCCCAAGTACATAATCGACAGGGATGCAACCATACACCTCAACACCACCGTTGCATTTCGCAGCTCCTGTTCCGTGAGGCCGAAAGGGATCACCACTGACTTCTCCTTATTAACCCGGAGTCTGGACATGTCCCTGAATATATACATGATTTGCGACGCTCGTCGAATCTTCTCGGCCTCCACCCTCAGGAATAACACTGTGTCATTAGCATACTGTAAAAGTGGGATGGAGATCTCCTCCTTCCCATACCCAGAACACCAGTCTCCAGCAACCAACAATCTCATCATCACAACTAGAGCATCAACCACTATTACAAAAAGGAGCAGCGCCAACGGAGAACCCTGTCTGATTCCCCTTTGCGGTTGGAAGAAACCCCCCTCCGGTCTACCGTTGGCAAGCACATCATGGGACGTAGTAATAACACACTACTTGATCCAAGCAATCCCCAACTTTGGGAATCTTCTCTTCTCCAGTGAAGCCTACATGAATCTCCAATCCACACAGTCATGTCTTGGAAAAATCTACCTTCCAGAGCACCCCTTTAATCCTGCATCCTTTCCAATCTGTAATCATCTCAAAAGCCATGACCAAACCGTCTGCATAGCTTTCCTAAGCACAAATACCGTCTGCTCAGGCAAAATGATCCCATGTAGCCCGCCCCTCAATCTGTTTGCAAGAATCTTTGAAAGCAAGAGATATATAGCATTGGATAATGCAATAGGCCTGTAGTCTTCTACTCTGGTCGGAGTAACCTTCTTTGGTAGCAGAAAATTGAGCGCCTTGAATTGGGGCGAGCACCGTTGAGTGCGTCCCCCTTTTTTGAGCCTAAAAAAAAATTGAGCGCCTTGTTCAATCTCTTGAACCCTCTATTCCTATACTGGAACTCCTCCAACACCTCCATCACATCCCTCTTGACTGTCTCCCAGCATTCCCTACAAAAGCATACAGGGAACCCATCCGACCTCGGTGCCCCGTCCGCATTAAGCTGAAAGAGCGCCCGCCTGGCTTCCACCTTCGTAACCTCCCTCACCAATGCCCTTGCCTCTGAGTCAGATATCCGCGCGACTCCTCTCCCCTGCTAGCCCCATTCTGAACAAGCATGTTGTTTGCCAAAAGCATGATAATGTGACCGCAACGCCAACCCTACATCACAGTCCCCCTCAACCACCACCCCTCCGATGGAAACCAAATGTATCAAATTTCTGCAGCTTCTTCCACTAGCAGTGACATGGAAAAACTTCGTGTTCGCATCTTCCTCTCCCTCCCTCAACCATCTCTGCCTACATATCTGCCTCCAAGTCACTTCCTCCTTTTTGTCTTCAAGCAGAATCTCCTCCAAGTGATTACCTCTCTCCAAAACCTCCTCAGTCGTCAACACTCTCTCATCCTCCAGCTTGTCCAGCCTGTTCACCTCCTCTTGGGCCCTTAGCCTCCTGCCTCGACATTGAGCTCGGTTCAATCTATTGAAATCCATCAAGTGCCTTCTAAGTAATGCCAGCTTGCTCGCCAGTCTACATGTTGTTGAACCACTAGGCCTGCACTCCTCCCAGATGGCTGAAACAGACTTCCGAAAGCCCTCCTCCAAAAGCCAGATTCGCTTAAAACGAAAGAACGTTCGAGGCCGCACATCCTCACCAGAGTACCAAAGCGACGGGGTATGTGGTCTGAATGTGCCTGAGGCAATTCTTGGGCCCCGGACAAAGGGAAGACAACCAACACCTCAGGCGACACCAGGAATCTGTCGAGGCAAGATCTGGATCTCACGTTCCTTTATGTGTACAAGCATCCCGTCGCATTGACAACCTGAAGACCAAGCTCCTCTACAAAGCCCCTTCAACTTTGATGAACCACACACTTCCCCCACCACAACCAGGACGATCCTTTGGATACAAAGTCACGTTGAAATCCCCAACAATGATCCGATCTGTATTTTAGTAGGTTTCCCTCACCAAATACAAGTCCTCCACCATCTGAGTCATGCCGACCCCATTAACCGAGCCATAAACATTCATCACCAAGACCTGGAGGCCATTCGCTCTCTGGCGCAGCAATGTAGTGAGCGAATAGCGATCTCGCATCTCGTCCTCTACCAATTCAAACCTATCATTGTCCCATACTGTCCGTCAATTCCTTGCGAGATCTTTGTTTCCTGCAGCGTGACCAAATCTGCTCTGTGATCCATCAACAACTGACGCACCGCCGCCCTTTTTTCCGACCGCCCCAAACCTATGACGTTCCAAGTGATCATATTCATTTACACACCACACATACCCCTCTTCGGCGGCACCGGTCCAAGATCCCTCAACACCTCTTCTAAACGAAGACCTCACGTGTCCGCTTCAATAAAATCCACCTCCTTTTTTGATATCTCCTGACCTGAGTGTCACAGCTCGTTTACCCTCACGCGCAAGCATGCCGAAGCTGCCTGATTGCCTGACTGCGCCTCTTCACTCTTCTCCTTGTGAGCAGGATTCCCCTCTTCAAGAGCAAAGCAATTCTGCATAGCCTTCTGAGCTATCCCCAAACTTTGGCACACCTCAAATCACCTTTGCCTCCATCGCTCACGCACCCCTCGACGAGAATACCTCCAGCCATATCGACCATCTGGCTGCGAACCCGATTGCCGCGACATCAATTTGGCCCCCCCTGAGAATCCCTGCCCATCCAAGCTTGCCACCTCCGACCGCACTCCCGACAACGCACCCGACCCAGAGGCTGACAACAATGCAAATTGGAGCCTCGATCTCGTCGCCGCAAACCCCATGACCGAAGGTCCCGCCTTCTGCTCTGGAGACTGATCCACGTCCATTAGCCAAGAGCTTTCGCCCATGGAATGCAATATCGATATCGATGTCATTTTGATATCGTATCAATACATTATTTCGACGATATATATCGTCGAAATATCACCCATATCGACAATCTTTTGTGAAGGAATGACCTGAAAAAGGAGGATATATCACCATATCGATACCGATATCGGTATCATATCGATATCGATATATCGACGATATATCACTGATATATCGTGATATTTCCTTCTATGCTTTCGTCTGGCTTAGCTGGTGGATCTGCCTTCTACCACAGGATCCACTCCGCACCGAAACATCGAAACCTGATGGCTCTCATGATCCACTTGCGGGTCCGTAAGAGGCGCAAATCCGTCCCGCTCCACCATTGCGCCCGAGACATCAATCAGATTCAAAATAGGGTCTGCACATGGATGCCCCCCTAGCTCTGCACGAGAGCACTCAGCCTGATCCGCTAGGAGGTGATCATCCAGTTCCACGAGAGGGTGACCATCCACGAAAAACTGGCCATTCAGATCTCCATCTGAGGGCGAGTTATCTCCGTACCCGTCGCCACCACCACCAACGACTGACCTTGCCGAAGTCCATCAGAGATGATATCCAAAATCCGCAGCGCCAAAGCAAGCATCTCGCGAACCACCTCCAGCATCCGCCCGAGCAATGGGATTTTAAATTTCTTGTCATCACCTCCTTTAATAGATTTTCTAGTTCTGATTAGATATAGTTTGAGGCATTGGCATTAATAAATCAACATAGCCCTAGCCTTAATTTAATGTTTTTGGAAAGTGTCAAGTTTTAATTTGTCCATGTCACCATCTCTTCCACCAGCTAAATCTCTGTGTTGAGGTAATAATATTTCTAATTTTGAGGTAGTGCTTTATCAGCAAAAGTTATCTTGACAGCCCTAGCCGTACCCTAGTTTTTGTAAACACCTGAAGCTTCAATTTAATCCATGGCATCATCTCTCCATCAGCTGGAATCCATGTCCTGAGGTAAAAAAATCAACCAAAGTCCAAAGTTTACAAGGATGTTTGTATATGACCATCTTCTGTTGTGCATATTTTTTCTATTTAGACCTGGAAGTATAGTCGACTGAGGATATTACATTTTTAATGTCATTATCTTTGAACATTACCATGCTTGTAAGGATGTTAGTATATAACCGTCTTCAATTGGGTCATTATGGGTACATATTTCCTCTATTTAGACATGCAAATACCCAATTAATGAGAATCTCAAAATTTTGAAGTCATTTTGTACATTATAGTGTCTAAACATGTTTAACTAAGTTTAAGTTCTGTCATTTCTGTTGGCAGATAATAGGTTCTCAAGTCATTGTTGATGGCCTTGTGAACCACAACCCCCTCAACGAGGGTTCGATTCTCTGGATATCAGAAACAAGGTCCCCATTAGGCCTGATAGATGAAATATTTGGACCTGTAAAAAACCCCTATTATGTTGTCAGGTACAACTCTGCTGATGAGGTCCCCTCTGGTATCCATGAAGGGACTGCGGTGTCCTTTGTTGCAGAATATTCTAATCTCATTCTCAATCAAGATGACCTACATAAGAAGGGATATGATGCATCTGGTGAAAATGATGAAGAGATTGGTGATGAAGTTGAATTTTCGGATGATGAGAAAGAAGCTGAGTACAAACGAATGCTCAGGCAACCAAAACGAGACATGGCTAATGAGAGGAATTGTATTCCAGATTCATTTAATAAAAAGAAGAATTCATCCAAGTGCAGTAGACTAGACAAACGTGAGCGGCGTAAAGGCCCTCCTAAAGAACAATCTACAGGCAAACCTGCTTCTCGCATTCCAACTCAATGTCAATTCCCTTCCATTTCAAGTGGCAGTGACACCATGGCTGCCTCTTCTGGATTCACAAATTCATTTGGCATAGTACGCCCTACTGTTCCTGCAACCCCTCAGGCAGTGAGATCAGATGGATGTTTTGGAGGTCAAACACCAAATTTTCTTCAACAGCAAAACATTGTCACATGGATGCCCGGAGTGCCCATTCAGCAACAGAATATACGGGTACCTAATGTATTTGGGGTAAATGCACCCTTCCATCATCCGCAGCAATTGCAGCAAACTCACCCAATGTTCCTCCAGCAACAAACTTTCCCTGGTCTTCCAGGTGGAGTTTCGAATGGATTTCCTTTTCAGCAGCAGATTTCTTCAATTTTGGGAGCTCAATTTAATCCTATACCATTTGATCAGTTAAATTCTTATATTAGTCCAGTGCCTCTGGGCTCCATGGGTGTCACTACTTTTGGTCAGCCTCCATTTATTTGCAACAATATGAATGCTGGTACCCTTAGGATGCCATCTATGACTAACAATGAGCAGTTGCTCGGTTCATCTTCCGTGCCTCAAAATGTGCCTCCAATGCAATTTCACATTGGTGCATCTTCTACAATGGGTGCATCAACTAATTGTGGAATACACCATCACCCTTCAAATATCAGACATCCGTTTGGAGGACATGGGCACCCTTGAGGGTAACAGTTTTCTCAAATTCTATATTTCTGCTGTCAATTGTTATTTAAAATTTTGCAAATACTTGCATAGATCTTGTTAACATTTAGAATATCTGAACTCTGGATGAATATCTCACAATTCCTTTCAATTGGTCTAACCATTTAGAATTCGAGTCCCTCGAGATCTTGTAAATATATGGTATATTTTCTCCACTGCCACCCTGCAATAAACAAACAAATAAAGCAATCATGAGAAGATTTATGCCTAGAAATTTGTGTAAGTTGCTGAATTTAAAATTAGAGGTAAGAGGTTGCTACTGTTTTTAATAAACAAAACAATAGTTAGCTTGTGTAGATTTGTTTTTTGAGGAGTCCCATACTATTTTTTTCCATGTGGTCTGCATTGGCGTTTTCCCATGAGATTGTCTACAGTCCTCTATGTGACCATCATTTGATGGTTGTTGCTTTTTCAGACTTACGGTTCAGGCCCTATCAAGGTTGCCATTCATTGGTTTTGGAACTTCAGTTAATCTTGTTCTATTTTGTTACAATTGGTGCAAGAAGTGCAATCTTCATTTATAGAATGATCATTCAAGATCTGAAAGTTGTCTGATACTAGTGTTTTATTGGCTCGTTTTCTGTAACTTCATGGATGTTCCAGACTCCCTACCCTGTGTGCTTTGCAGGGTGACCGATGTGTTAACTTTTTTTACGAGGCTAGCCTCTTACACAACAATTGGGATAGACCATGGGTTAAGGGAGGGGTTGCTGACCTTTTTCTGATGCAACCCAATGGCTATCGGACTAAATGGTGTTTTTTTAACAATTGAAATTAAGGTCTAAGTGACGAGCACAAATAGGAAGAAATGCAATGCACGAAAATCAGCAACAAAAAGAATGCAAAAACCGAATTTAGCGCCGTTCTCTTCCACAAATTTAGGGCAAATCGATTAGCTAATGGATAGAGGAAATAGACAACGATGTTGCAGTACTAGGACCTCAATAAATCACCAAACTAAACAGCAATGTAACAGCCACAAATCTAACTTTATAAAATGGAGTAATATGCGGTAGAACTCTCATACCACAACCCGCGAGGAGTTGGTAGACGCGCTTCAGATCTGGTCGGCATTGTCTCGAGGCTTGGAAAGCTTGCCGCGGTACGGGAGGCTCTGGAAGAGGCGTTGGACAGCGGGGATGTGGCTGGCCTTCGACTGGGCGGTACCCGCGATAATCGGGGCGAGGGGGGGATGGCTACGGTCACCAGGGGAAGGGGAGGGGCGGCGGAACATGGATGGGAGGGGGAGAAATGGGGCGGCCCAGGGATGCAGGTGGGGCTGGAGTGGCACGGGAAGGGGAGGGGAAAATGGCGGTGGCGGCGTCGGGCGCTGGCGGGGCTGAGTTGGGGCACCACCGAAGTCGGGAGGGGCGCGGCGTCAGTTGGGCTGGAGAGGAGTTGGCGCAGCGGCTGACGAGTCGTGAGGCGAGGGGAAAGGCCCGTGGAGCAGGGAAGAAGAGGCGGGAGGGAGAGGGAGGCGGGGAGAAGGGGGCGGAATCGGGAGGGGAGGAGGGGAGAAGGGGGCGGAATCGTGAGGGGAAGAGGGGAGAAGGGGGGGGGCATGGAAGGAGTAGGGTTACGGGGAAAGAAAGGGGTCGGGTAGAGAGAGGGTGCGGGACCGAGAGAGAGAGGGAGAGAGAGAATTAGGGATAGGAATAAAATAACTCAATTCAAAATTAATTACCCTAATACAAAGGGGGCCTTTTATAGAGGCTATTCCCCCCTCAAAATTAGCAACTACTCCCTAAAATTAGGGAAAGAAGAAAATAACAAAAAAAGAAAGGATAAAGGCCTTTTATAATAAGCCTTCTACATAGAAAATAAATAAATAACAAATGCTAAAAAATAACAAAATAAATGCCCCACAAGTTGGTATCATGCTGCATCAACTCCCCCCTGCTGAAAAGAATCTCGCTCCGTCGAAATGGCATTGTGGAAATTTTGAAGTATATCGGGGCGGAGTTGTTGGAGTTCATCCTCGTCAATCCAGGTGCAATCGGTAAGAGATCGTCCCTTCCATTTGACTAGATATCGTCGGAAGAGACCACGTCTAGTCGTCATATCTCGGATGTCTGCAATATCTTCAATCTGATCAGCATCGGTTGCGGCTGGCGGTTGGCGCATATCATCATCGGCGGGAACTAGATTTGATGCAAAATGGAATTAGGCGCGGCGCGGGAAATAGATTTGACGGTGGATTTTTCGATGGTAGAAGAAAATAGAGGGGTTGAGAAGAAGAATCTGGAAGGGTTGAGAAGAGAAGACACGCCGGATGCGCGGGGTTAGAGAAGAAGAAACGCGTAGACCGCGAGGGGAAGAGAGAAGAGACTCGTCAGGAATACGAGGGGTTTGGGAGAAGAAGAACACGTGTAGATCACGCGGGGAGAAGGAGAGAGAGGGGAGAGGAGAGAGAGATAAGTCTCTATTTTATCACCTCTTGAACTGACTAAAACATTGGACCCTCATCCCTTTATATAGGAGGGATGACATTACAAGAATAGAAAATAATTTAAACTGACAACCAATTATCCTAAACTGACTCTAACTAATTAATTGACTAACTACCAAATTTGAAATTCAAATTAAGACTAATTGAGATCACACGCGATCTCTTTATTTAAAATTGCGACAACTTAAAAAACGTAAATAAAATTAACGGCCACAATTTAAATAATTAGACGACCCTACATGTCGAGTCCACGCTGCATCAACTCTCCTCCGCTTTTAAAAAAATTCGTCTCCCGACGAATTGCTTGAACCTTGAGGTTTGACATAAGGCGCTTCATGAACTTGTGTCGACGTGCGCGTGAACGCGAATCATGAGATATGCAACTCAAATCATATTGCATCTTCCAATGCGCGACGGGATCGTCGAATCGTAGGGACGATTCGGTTGCCATGCTCTGATACCAATCGATGCAAAATGGAATTCGGCGCGGCGCGGGAAATAGATTTGACGGTGGATTTTTCGATGGTAGAAGAAAATAGAGGTGTTGAGAAGAAGAAACTGGAAGGGTTGAGAAGAGAAGACACGCCGGATGCGCGGGGTTAGAGAAGAAGAAACGCGTAGACCGCGAGGGGAAGAGAGAAGAGACTCGTCAGGAATACGAGGGGTTTGGGAGAAGAAGAACACGTGTAGATCACGCGGGGAGAAGGAGAGAGAGGGGAGAGGAGAGAGAGATAAATCTCTATTTTATCACCTCTTGACCTGACTAAAACATTGGACCCTCATCCCTTTATATAGGAGGGATGACATTATAAGAATAGAAAATAATTTAAACCGACAACCAATTATCCTAAACTGACTCTAACTAATTAACCGACTAACTATCAAATTGAAATTCAAATTAAGACTAATTGAGATCACACGCGATCTCTTTATTAAAAATTGCGACAACTTAAAAAACGTAAATAAAATTAACGGCCACAATTTAAATAATTAGACGGCCCTACATGTCGAGTCCACGCTGCATCATTTTCAAATCTTACTTATCATCCCCTCTATGTCATAATATATTAATTATTTAATTCATCATGTGTATGTCCCATCAGTACTTTCACTATTAACCGAATATGACATCAATAGTAAATATTATTGCTCTTCAAATACTAATCTATTACCATTTAAAACTGTCGAGAAAAATAAGCGTTGTGTTTATTCCTTGAGCCCTAGACCCTCTTATATAGGGAGAGGTCTATGGGCAAATTACATATGGTAGACAAATGAAAAGAACAGTAAATAAAAGATACAAAAACATAAACTAAACTTCTACACTCCCCCTCAAGATGGAGCATAGATATCTATCATGCTCATCTTGGATAAGCACTTTTGGAAGGGACCCTGAAGTAAAGCGTTGGTAAGAATGTCTGTTGTTTGATCTCCTGAGCTGACATGGGTTGTAGAAATGAAACCTTTATGTATCATATTATAGATATAATGGCAATCCACCTCAATGTGCTTCGTCCTCTCGTGAAATGCGGGGTTGTTTGTAATGAATAATGCAACCTGATTGTCACATTTTAGTGATTTGGGAAGAGGAACATCTATATGTAGATCTGTCAAAACTGTACGAACCTACATCACTTCTGCACATGCTTGGGCCATAGCTCTATACTCCGATTCCGCACTAGATCTCGCAACTGCTGTTTGCTTCTTGCTCTTCCATGAGACAAGTGACTCCCCAACGAATATAGCAAAGCCTGATGTAGACTTCCTATCCTTCGGGCACCGTGCATAGTCTGCATCTGCACATGCTGAGATAGTAATAGTGCCCTTCTTTATAAACATCAATCCTGCACCTGGAGATGACTTAAGATACCTTAGTATCATATGTATGGCATCCATGTGTACCTGTCGAGGTTACTCCATAAACTTGCTCACTTTATTTACTGTAAATGTAATATCTGACCTGGTAATAGTAATATAAAGAAGCCTCCTTACCAGTTCTCTGTACCTTCTTTTGTCAAACTCCTCAGTGTCATCATCATGCATCTTCATGCTTTTGGATCCATGGGTGTAGAAGCTTGTCGACATCCAAGCAATGCCTATGTCACTTAGCAAGTCAGTGGCATACTTCCTCTGAGTCATCACGAGTCCTTGTTCATTTCTAGCAAACTCCAATCCAAGGAAATATCTGAGTACTCCTAGATCTTTGGTAACGAATTCACGGCTCAAGAATTCTTTTGCTATTTTTATTCCCTGCATATCATCTCCTGTAATGAGTAAATCGTCAACATACACCATAATGACAGTCATACCTTTGGATGTCCTCTGTACAAAGAGAGAATGGTCTGCATTTGACCTTTTGAACCCTTGCTTCTCAAACAAATCTGAGAGCTTCGTGAACCGAGCTCTTAGGCTCTGCTTTACGCCATAGATCGCCTTATGAAGCCTGCATACCTGTACACACTCCCCTCAGCAGTAAACCCAGGTGGCTGCTGCATGTAAACTTCTTTCTGAAGATCACCATATAAAAATGCATTTTTGACATCTAATTGTAACAGGGGTCAATCTCGAATCACATCAACAAATAAAAGAATCCGTAAGGTAGTGTGACGAGCAACAGGAGAAAACGTGTCAAGATAATCTACCCCATACGTCTGAGTAAAGCCCCGAGCAACCAGTCAAGCCTTGTACCTATCAATACTGCCATTGGCATTATGCTTCACCGTAAACACCTACTTGCAACTCACAATAGATGCCCTGTAGGAGCTGGAACCAGACTCCAAGTACCTCTCGACTGAAGGGTAGCCATCTCTTCCTCTATAGCCATACGCCATCTACTATCAGCTAATGCTTCCTGGTGAGTCATTGGAATATTCACAGCGGATAAAGCACCTATAAATCTCCTGAAATCTCCTGCCAGACGCTCAAAGGTAACATGAGAAGCAATCGGATATGAAGCACATGACCTCTTCTGCTTCCTCAGTGCAATCAGCAAATCAAGATCTGCATCACCTGTACCAACATCTGTGTCATCCCCTTTTCCTGCTGAGAAATGCCGTCAGCCCCATCATTAGAAATAATGCTATCACAACAAACCTAGGGCATGTTTGATGATTGACCATGATCATGAGCAGGGGCTGGCCGTCGACTGTAGTGGCGTGGTAGAGGATGAACCAAAGATATGAGAGGTGTTAAAGGTGGTGGCAGTGGTGGTGGTGGTGATGGGGATGGTGGTGGTGGAGATGTAGGAGCATGCTGTGGGGCGTACAAGGGTGGAGGAGGAATATAGACTTCATTATTCATATCTGATGGCACCAACCTGTCACCTGTAGGAGAGAAAAAACATGCGGACTCAAAAAACTTGACATCTGCACTGACATAATATCTTCGACGTAACGGGTCATAGCAACGATACCCCTTTTGAGTCCTGAAATACCCGACAAAAACACATTTGACAACCCTAGGAGAGAGCTTGTGTAACATCCTTAAATTCTAATGACTAATTAAGCCAAGATGGTGAATCATTAGTGAGCTTGATGGAAATTAGAGATGCCATTAGTGGCTAATTGTTATAATTGTAGCTAGAGGTGATTAAGTGGCTAAGTATGATTAGTAATGTGATTACTATTCATGGGTGGGCCTTGGTTGCAATTAGGAGGAGTTGGTGGGGTTTATGTTGCAATTTTCCCAAGGATATAACCTCCCATAGGCGTCACCCCTTCCTCCCACTTCATCTTCTTCCTCTTGAAATCTTGGAGCTCTTTTCTCCATGGCTGAAAAATCCATGGATCTCCATCTTCTTTTTTAGTTTTCTCCCTCATTTCTCCACCAAAATTCGAGTTCTTGGGCTCAAATCAAAGCTGGGAAGGAGAGGATATGGGATCTTACATTGCATGCAAGATCAAGGGCCAAAGAAGAGGAGGAATCCAAGCTTGAAGCTCAAGGTGTGGACAACCCAACATTTTCTTGGAGAGTTCTTCTTCAAGCTTTTGAAAGCTTGATTTGAGGTATAAATTAAACCTTTCTCTTGCTGCCATTTGTAGAGTTTTTACCACCTACATTCCAGATCTAAGACCAAGTGTTTGTTTTGGGGATTTTGGTTTTAAAAATTTGAGAAAATGGGGCTTAGAGTGGACGGTTTTACTTGGTGTCCAGATCTGGTTGCTTTCTTTTTAATCCAAGTTAGACATGTATTTATTGATCTTTCTTGGGTTTTCTTGGATAGATTCATATATTGATTAATACTCCATTAAGTTAGGCTTAAATCCATGGGCTTAGATACGAAATTGCATGTGATTATAACATCTTAAAGAGACTATATCTATGGACGGGTATACTGAAATTTCAGATTTTGTTGTTGTTGATTGTTGGCCAATAGCTTACATGATTTGGGTATCTTCTTTAAGTTTCCTTGAGTATATTTGCTTACTGATATGACCTCACTAAATTGGCTTATGATTCTTGGTTTTAAATTTGGAAATTTAGGTGATTAGAACTGTTATGGATGTTGTCATATGCATGTAACTGAATATGTCCAGATCTGTCCATGAACTTTAGGTTAGTGTTTTAAGATGCATTTGAGGAGTTTCTTCATGTTTTCTTGAGTGCAATTACTTTTAGATATATACTCTTTCATATTAACCTTTAGTCCATGGAGTTGTTTTAGAAAAATAAGGAGTTTTCAAGAGTTGTTGACTACCTATATCATAGATGTCATTGAATGTCCAGATCTGTCCATGCATTTTAAATTAGAGTTTTAGGATGCATTTGGGGAGTTTCTAAATGTTTCCTTGAGTGTAATTACTGGTTAATATATACTCTTTCATAGCAACCTTTAGTCCATTGGTTTGTTTTAGAAAAATGAGGAGTTTTTGAGGAATTATTGACTACCTATATTATATCTCCACTGAATGTTCAGATTGGAGATGGTTGCCTTAGGAATAAGAACATACATGATTTTGATAATATCCTTAGACATTCTTTGGTGGATTTGACTACAGATATTTAGGGAGTGTAATACACATGAAATTCATGTATTTGGATTGGTTTTGATGAGGATTTTGGAGACAAATTCGGTTGCTGTCCATGAACAAAACAGGGGCCAAATTCCATTGTTGAGTGTATGTCTAACAAATTTTTAGGCATTCATTAATAAGTTTTAAAAACACCAAGTCCCCTTGTTTCCCTATATTGAAATGGGAAATCAATTAGTGATTTAATCCCAGTCAGGAGAGGGATTAAGATAGGATAATTTTCCTTATGTTTGCAGCCATATGCTTATTATACACATATGTCTATGAGTGGAATAGATACATGATTGGAGCATGGGATGCTCTCTAACATACCCCCTTTAAATGTTAGACCTTAAAGTAAATTAAACACCTAAATAGCATCTTTAAAGTCATGAAGTTGGGTGTGAACTTAAAAGGACTAGATGCCTTGGATTATTATGAAGTATACACACACAATGACAATGTTTTGGGGTGATCAAAAAGTGAATAGGGTAAATCTCTATTTGTAATCATTTTAGAGCATGCCTTAGGATAATTTCTACTTATAAAGGTGGGCTTGAAACACCTATTATGAAATTTAGAGATTGGGGATGATCTTAAGGATACATATATATATATATATATGTAGTTACTATACTGGAAAAAAAGACTATGCACTTGTCATGAAGAAAGTCTTCCTCTAAGGAGTAGCCCGATCCTTGTAGGTTTTTCTGAATCTTTTGGGATGTAGGAAAGAACGAAGTTTCCGGTAAGATAGCCAAGATCATAAGATTGATGTTCTTGAGTAGGAAATTAGAGAGAGACTATCGTATCAGGTCTGTATCGTCGACCTTGGATCAATAGAGGTTCTTATAGAATAAGTTTTAAATTTGGCTAAGCAAGCAACCACAAAAAAAACTAAAAGCGGAAGTAAGTAGTACACCAGAACTGAACGACAACATATCCATTCATTTTCATTTCATTCATATACATGCTGAAGTTTCGCAACATTCAATATACATGTATGTATCCCAAAAAATAACACTACAGAGGAGAACACAACAAACAACTGTTTAATGAGCTCCAAAAGAATATACCTGCTCTGTAAGTGTCAACACCAAAAGTACAACAGCAGCCTCAAGTACGTCGGCTACTCGATCGCAGGCCCTTTGCCTGCCATAGTAGAAAAAGGATAAGCAAGTATCTGTCACAAAGTTGTCGAGTACAAATTCTACACAGTTCTACTAAGGAAAGTAGTAAGCAAAGACTAGCACAACTAGAAAAACAGTAAGGTAACTGTAGTGGACAAAAGAAGGTAGCAAGTAAAAGTGGGTTAATAGATTCTTTTAAATTATTTACTTGCTTTCAGAAGTCTAACAGAACACACTCGCTCACTACCACACCGTGTCTCCCTTGGTCAATGGATCGAACCAACAACAACTCAAGCCTAGAAGTAAGTCTGTGGTCTTGGTCCGGTTAGGACCTCGATATCCGGGTAGGACTTCAAATTCCAGGTTGAACCTCACACTATGACTCTGAGGTATGGTGTACGCCTCAGGGTTGGGGTGCCTCCGTAGGCATGCGATGGTGTCTTGCATCCTAACTAAGTTCCCAACACTCCTTCTAGCTTGTTCTCTCAACTCACATTGATCCTCGGTCGACACATGTGATAGCTCGCTCCCGAAGGTGTACGTGTACTCACAACTCTCTCTCAGCATTCACTCCTCGTTAGACTTGACTAACGGTACTGTCGTCATTAGTCTCGTAGCGGAAGAGTCTAAAGATCACATATCTCTTACCCCATCACGAGGTCATAAACCTGATAGAAAGGTATTGATGAAGTTTTTAGTGTTTGTTACCCACTACCCCATCATCAGTGCACGACATGGTGGAAAGGTAATAATGAAGTCATCAGTGTTTGCTAACCACTACCCCATCACCAGTGCACGACATAGCGGAAAGGTACAAATGGTGACATTGATGTCTACTGACCACTACCCCATCACCAGTGCACGACATAATGGAAAGGTATTTATGGGACATCAATGTCTACTGATGAAACTTCATCTTAAGTTCTTAACTGGGCAATTGGTGAAATGTCACAAGTCTGTTAATCATAATCCCATCACTAGAGCACAACCTGGTGGAAGAGAATAATTATAGCGGTGAGGAAACCCCCGAAGGGATTCGTCTGCTCTCCCAATCCCAGTGGAAGTGTGGTCCAAGGGAAAGGCAGTGGTAGTACGACTACTACGCCACTGGAGGCAGGAAAGAGAAGTGGTAAGCCTGCCGGACCCGACTTCCTCTCTCGTTGCTCAAATCCCGGAGGAGAAGAGCTAAGTAAAAACCGGACGAGCTCGTAACTAACCGCAGAGAACCCCCAACCTAGGTTCTCAAAGAAAAACCAACGGGTCAGCGGAATGATCTAGACAACTCGTGGATCCCAACGAAGCGTAAAAACCGAGCCGGCTCGAAGAAAACACGTAAAAAGACTGGGATCCTAGACCCATGCTCTCAATGTCCGCTACCCAAGCCTGAGCGACCTCATCTCCTGCTCAGGTGAGGGTCACCGCGCCCTCGCACAGTCGGAGCACCATTCTCCATGACTTATCATATGTGACATCACCATTTCTTTATTTTCATATTACACCCTAAGCGTCTATGTCTTTGATTTGTTTCACATTTATAAGTTATCGGTCCTAGACCCGAACTTATTCTATAAGAACCTCTATTGATCCAAGGTCGACGATACAGACCTGATACGATAGTCTCTCTCTAATTTCCTACTCAAGAACATCAATCTTATGATCTTGGCTATCTTACCGGAAACTTCGTTCTTTCCTACGTCCCAAAAGATTCAGAAAAACCTACAAGGATCGGGCTACTCCTTAGAGGAAGACTTGCTTCATGGCAAGTTCATATAGTCTTGTTTTCCTGTATAGTAACTACATATATATATGTATCCTTAAGATCATCCCCAAATCTCTAAATTTCATAATAGGTATTTCAAGCCCACCTTTATAAGTAGCAATTATCCTAAGGCATGCTCTAAAATGATTACAAATAGAGATTTACCCTATTCACTTTTTGATCACCCCAAAACATTGTCATTGTGTGTGTATACTTCATAATAATCCAAGGCATCTAGTCCTTTTAAGTTCACACCCAACTTCATGACTTTAAAGATGATATTTAGGTGTTTAATTTACTTTAAGATCTAACATTTAAAGGGGGTCTGTTAGAGAGCATCCCATGCTCCAATCATGTATCTATTCCACTCATAGACATATGTGTATAATAAGCATATGGATGCAAATATAAGGAAAATTATCCTATCTTAATCCCTCTCCTGACTGGGATTAAATCACTAATTGATTTTCCATTTCAATATAGGGAAACAAGGGAACTTGGTGTTTTTAAAACTTATTAATGAATGCCTAAAAATTTGTTAGACATACATTCAACAATGGAATTTGGCCACTGTTTTGTTCATGGACAGCAACCGAATTTGTCTAAAATCCTCATCAAAACCAATCCAAATACATGGATTTCATATGTATTACACTCCCTAAATATGTATAGTCAAATCCACCAAAGGATGTCTAAGGATATTATCAAAATCATGTATGTTCTTAGTCCTAAGGCAACCATCTCCAATCTGAACATTCAGTGGAGATATAATACATGTAGTCAATAATTCCTCAAAAACTCCTCATTTTTCTAAAACAAACCCATGGACTAAAGGTTGCTATGAAAGAGTATATATTAACTAGTAATTACACTCAAGGAAACATTTAGAAACTCCCCAAATGCATCCTAAAACTCTAATTTAAAATGCATGGACAGATCTGGATATTCAATGACATCTATGATATAGGTAGTCAACAACTCTTGAAAACTCCTTATTTTTCAAAAACAACTCCATGGACTAAAGGTTAATATGAAAGAGTATATGTCTAAAAGTAATCGCACTCAAGGAAACATGAAGAAACTCCTCAAATGTATCTTAAAATACTAACCTAAAGTTCATGGACAGATCTGGACACATTCAGTTACATGCATATGACAACATCCATAACATTTCTAATCACCTAAATTTTCAAATTTAAAAACTAAGAATCATAAGCCAATTTAGTGAGGTCATATCAATAAGCAAATATACTCAAGGAAACTTAAAGAAGATACCCAAATCATGTAAGCTATTGGCCAACAATCAACAACAACAAAATCTGAATTTTCAGTATACCCGTCCATAGATATAGTCTCTTTAAGATGTTATAATCACATGCAATTTCGTATCTAAGCCCATGGATTTAAGTCTAACTTAATGGAGTATTAGTCAATATATGAATCTACCCAAGAAAACCAAGAAAGATCACGAAATACATGTCTAACTTGGATTAAAAAGAAAGCAACCAGATCTGGACACCAAGTAAAACCGTCCACTCTAAGCCCCATCTTCTCAATTTTTTACAACCAAAATCCCCAAGACAAACACTTGGTCTTAGATCTGGAATATAGATGGTAAAAACTCTACAAATGGCAGCAAGAGAAGGGTTTAATTTGTACCTCAAATCAAGCTTTCAAAAGCTTGAAGAAGAACTCTCCAAGAAAATGTTGGGCTGTCCACACCTTGAGCTTCAAGCTTGGATTCCTCCTCTTATTTGGCCCTTGATCTTAATGCAATGTAAGATCCCAGATCCTCTCCTTCCCAGCTTTGATTTGAGCCCAAGAACTCGAATTTTGGTGGAGAAATGAGGGAGAAAACTAAAAAAGATGGAGATTCATGGATTTTTCAGCCATGGAGAAAAGAGCTCCAAGATTTCAAGAGGAAGAAGATAAAGTGGGAGGAAGGGGTGACGCCTATGGGAGGTTATATTCTTGGGAAAATTGCAACATAAACCCCACCAACTCCTCCTAATTGCAACCAAGGCCCACCCATGAATAGTAATCACATTACTAATCATACTTAGCCACTTAATCACCTCTAGCTACAATTATCACAAGTAGCCACTAATGGCATCTCTAATTTCCATCAAGCTCACTAATGATTCACCATCTTGGCTTAATTAGTCATTAGGATTTAAGGATGTTACAATCATAAAAACCTCAAAGAGAGTCTCGTCCTCGAGACTCCACTTCTAAGTTGGGTTCGTCGGTCTGCCATAAAAACCTCAAAAGGTTTTTAACCCATAAAAACCTCAAAGAAGGTTTTACCCAAAGAGTGAAATGATTTGCCATACAGAGAACTGATAAACTAAACTGCGAAAGTACATGAGAAGAGTCGCGGGTATTTCTCGCGCATAGCTGCTTCGGTCTCCCATGTCGCCTCCTCAACACCCTGTCGGTGCCATAGGATTTTGACCAAGGGAATCTCCTTGTTCCGAAGCCTCCTGACCGCAAAATCAAGTATCCGCACTGGCTCCTCCTCGTATGTCAACTCTGGCTCTATGTCAAGGCTCTCATAGCTGATGATGTGCTGAGGATCGTGCACGTATTTCCTCAAGTTCGACACATGGAATATGTCGTGTATAGCCGCCAAACGTGGGGGAAGTGCCACTCTGTATGCCACCTTCCCGACACGTGAAAGTATCTCAAATGACCCAACAAAACGTGGCGCCAGCTTGCCACGAACTCCGAACCGTTGTATCCCCTTCATGGGCGATACACGCATGAACACAAAATCTCCAACCTGAAACTCCAAGTGTCGGCGTCATCGATCTGCATAGCTCTTCTGGCGACTCTGTGCCGTCAAGAGCTTCCTCCTTACCAAGTCAACAACCCTCGCAGTCTCCTCCAAGAGATCCACGATATACAATGCATGATCGCCTACCTCGCGCCAACTGATTGGCGTAAGGCATCTCCGCCCGTAAAGAGCCTCGAATGGCGCCATGCCGACGCTCGAATGATGGCTGTTGTTGTACGTGAACTCAACAAGAGGTAAATGATCCTTCCAGGATCCCTTCCACTCTAGAGAACATGCGCGTAAAAGATCTTCCAAGGTCTGTATCGTACGCTCGCTCTGTCCGTCCGTCTGAGGGTGATACGCTGAACTCATCTTCAGCTCGGTCTGTAAAGCTGACATGAATTGCTGCCAGTAATGGGAAGAGAACCTCGAGTCTCTGTCAGACACTACCTCTCGGGGTATGCCATGTAACCTCACAATGTGTTGTATGTACAATCTGGCCAGCTGAGAAGGTGTATAAGTCATGCTAACAGGTATAAAATGGGCTGACATCGTCAACCTATCAAGAATGACCCAAATGGAATCATGGCCTCCTGGTGTCCTTGGCAATCCTGTAACAAAGTCCATCGAAATGCTCTCCCACTTCCACTCAGGAATGAGGAGAGGCTGCAGTAATCCAGGTGGTCGTCTATGCTCTGCCTTCACCATCTGGCAAGTCAAACACCTGCTGACATGCCCAGCTACGTCCCTCTTCATCCCGTCCCACCAGAAATGTCGGCGAAGATCATGGTACATCTTCGTACTGCCGGGATGAATGGAAAGATGCGAACAATGCGCCTCGTCAAGTATGTCTCTTCGTAGCTGCTCATCGTTGGGAACCACTACCCGACCTGCCTTCCACAGAATAGACTCTGCAACAACAAAATCGTCAAATTCGTCCTTCACTGCCCGCATGTATCTGTCGCGAATCCACGGGTCTGTCTGCTGACCTGACACTATACAGTCCCAAAGGCTGCTGTACCTAGGAGGTACGGAGATGGGAGAAGACGCACTGTCCTGTGGATGCCAATCCGTCAGTGCTGCAAGTAAGTCCCAAGTGTATAGCCAATTCATCGTACCCTCCGTGTGCGCTCTCCTGCTAAGGGCGTCTGCAACCACGTTTCCCTTACCAGGATGGTAAGAGATCGTGCAATCGTAGTCCTTCAGCAGCTCTAACCATCTGCGTTGCCTCATGTTCAGCTCCTTCTGATCAAATATGTACTTCAGACTCTTGTGGTCTGTGAAGAGCTCAAAGTTAACCCCGTACAAGTAGTGACGCCAGGTCTTCAAAGCGAAGACCACTGCCGCCAACTCAAGATCGTGTGTGGGGTAATTCCACTCATGCGGTCTCAACAGTCTCGAAGCATAGGCAATCACATGCCCCCTCTGCATCAGCACTGCTCCCAAACCATCACCTGACGCGTCTGTGTAAACCTCATAGTCCTGTGTACCTGACGGTAAAGCAAGAATCGGAGCTGTAGTAAGTCTCTCCTTCAGTGTCCTGAAGGCCTGCTCGCACGAACTATCCCAAACAAAAGGTACCCCTTTCTGCGTCAAACGCGTCAAAGGTAGTACGATCTGCGAAAAGTTGCTGGCAAAGCGTCTGTAATAGCCTGCCAACCCAAGAAAACTACGGATCTGTGTCGCTGTCTTGGGCTGCTCCCAAGACATCACAACATCTATCTTCGCAGGGTCCACTGCGACTCCTGCTCCTGAGATGACGTGTCCCAAGAATGAGACCTGAGGTAGCCAAAACTCACACTTACTCAACTTGGCATACAGTCTATGCTCTCACAAGGTACCAAGCACTGCTTTCAAGTCGTTCTCATGGTCCCATTCATTCTTCGAGTAAACCAACACATCATCTATGAACACCACAACAAACTTGTCCAAGTAAGGACGGGATACTCTGTTCATCATGTCCATGAATGCCGCGGGGGCATTCGTCAGTCCGAATGGCATCACTACAAACTTGTAGTGGCCATACGTGTCCGAAAGGCTGTCTTCGGGACGTCTGTCTCCCGAATCCTCAACTGATGGTAACCCGAGCGGAGGTCGATCTTCGAGAACACCGAAGATCCCTGTAGCTGATCAAATAGATCATCAATGCATGGCAGAGGATAACGGTTCTTCACCGTCCTCTTATTCAGCTGTCTATAATCAATGCATAACCGCATGGTTCCATCCTTTTTGCGAACAAAGAGTACAGGAGCGCCCCAAGGTGAAGTGCTCGGCCTCACAAAGCCTTAGTCAAGCAACTCCTGTAGCTGCACCTTCAGCTCTCTCAGCTCTGCGGGTGCCATGCAATACGGAGCCATGGAGATCGGCTGCGTATCGGGAAGTAGCGAGATCTCAAACTCGATCTCTCTAACTGGAGGTAGTCCTGGTAACTCCTCAGGAAACACATCGGGATACTCTGACACAACTCTAATGTCTTGAGCCATCGACTCTCTATCTGCAACCTCCCGAACAAAGGCCAGAAAAGTGTCACATCCCTGATCAACCAGTCGTTGTGCTCTCAGCACTGAAATATACTCCATCCTAGAGTCCTGCAATGTCCCCTCAAAAGTGAACTCTGTCAAGCCGGGGATCCTGAAGACAACAGTCTTCCTGTAACAATCGACTAAGGCGTGATGTGTAGACAACCAATCCATGCCCAAAATCATGTCGAACTCAACAAGCTGTAGTAGAAGGCAGTCCGCAGTCATCTCGTGACCGCCTATGGACACTGGTAACCCTCTAACTATCTCTGAAATCACGAACAACTGTCCGCCAGGCCCTCGAATGTGAAATGGAGGATCTACGTCCTCCGCGACTCTACCCAATGTGGCTAGAAGCCTCACAGCAAGAAACGAATGTGTAGCACCAGAATCAAACAACACGTGAAAATGATGGCTCGAAACTGAAACCATACCTTTCACGACCGTGGCCGCGGACCGTGCCTGCTCAGCTGTAACTGCGTGAATCTGTCCCTGACGTATAGATCTGGCACTGGATCCTGCTGCGCTCTGAGCTGGTCTCTGCTGACCTCTGTACTGGGAGCTCCTTTCGGGAGCTCTCGAACGCGATGGAGGTGGAGGTAGTGGAGTCTGTAGCTGTGGACACTGGGACCTGATATGTCCCACCTGCTGGCACTGGTAGCACATGATCGTCCTGCTTGGCGTAGAAGATGGACCGGCACTCTCTGCGGGTCTCGCGCTCTGTGCTCCAAACCTCTGCGACCCAGATGGTCGCGCTGCCTCAAAACCTCTACTGGCCAGTGCTCCTCCCAAAGTAGTCGTGGGGGTCGAGCGAACACTGCCAGAAGAAACCGTCCCTGTCGGACGAAAGCGTCGTGCTGACCGCTGTGGCTGGAACTGCCGCCGAATAGGCCCAGATGACCTCTGTGGTACCGATGGCGGTCTAAAAGTACTCCCAAAACGTCTCTCACGGACGTCCTCAATCCGCTCTGCTGCGTCAGTCACCTCAGCAATGGTAGTCAGTCTCAGCCCTACCAACTTCTCCTGAACGTCCTCCCTCATGCCACAAACAAACTTTTCCAGATTCTCCTCTGGAAAAGCAGCTGCAGAAGATGTGTGGCGTGACAACTCGGTGTAGCGCACAAAGTACTCTCGCGCTGTCATCCTGCCCTGTCTCAGCTCTGCAAACAACCTGCGTTGTGTCTCTCTCCACTTCCCTGAGAAGAAGTGGGCTCTGAAGTGGGTCTCAAAGTCTGTCCAAGTCGGCACACGCCCCATCTCAGACACAGTAGCTTCCCACCAGCGCTCTGCAAACCCAATAAGTGAGAACTCCACAAAGGTTAACCACGACTCTGGTGGTGCCTGAATCATCTTGAATACCTTCATCACCGTCCTGAGCCACTGCTCAGCCTCGTCAGACGTACCCGTGCCCTGGAACCTGGGTACTCAAGCTCTCTGGTAGGATGTGAAGACATCATGGTGTCTCGGTGCAGTAGGAAGAACAAACCCCGTGACCTCTACTCCTGCTACAGGCCCTTGGCCTGCCTCAGCTCTGTTGGCTCCTGACTCCCTCAGAATATCTACCTCGGAATGCTGGGGAATCTCCTCAGAGAATAGATGCTCGGCTCTAGCGGACTCATCCCTGGATGGGTGGTATGAGGAGTCAGACAACTCCTCCATCCTCAGCTCTATCCCAGTTTGGCGCTCAGCCAACTCAGTCTGTTGGGCAAGTATCTGATCCTGTCTCTATCGCAGATCAGCGAGTGCAGCTAGTACCTGTGCCATCTCTCCTGGCTGATCGCGAGCTACTCGGGGTGCCATGCTGATCCTTCCTGTATTGGATCATAGCATAGTTAAGCACATTTTTGGAAATAATCAGTCGTATTATTTCTCCTCTTGGGTTACTTATATGAATGAAATGTTCTGGTGACTTGTGGTTAAATAAATCTTTTGAATGTCAAAAAAATTTCTCATTCGGCTTCTTGAGAAATCAGAAGACTCTCGCTATTAAGTTATGCAAATGCGTGTATCAGGGTAACTCTGCTCTGATACCAAACTTGTAACGACCGTCCTCCCGAGGACCTTAGGTTACCCGTCAAACACGTCATTTACACAGTTAACAAGTTTAAGTTAATCTCATGCTTATGAAAACCCGGGGAATTTTCGTTTTAAACATGACATTCACAAGATTTAAATTTGGCTAAGCAAGCAACCACACAAAAAAACTAAAAGCGGAAGTAAGTAGTACACCAGAACTGAACGACAACATACCCATTCATTTTCATTTCATTCATATACATGCTGAAGTTTCGCAACATTCAATATACATGTATGTATCCCAAAAATAACACTACAGAGGAGAACACAACAAACAACTGTCTAATGAGCTCCAAAAGAATATACCTGCTTTATAAGTGTCAGCACCAAAAGAACAACAGCAGCCCCAAGTACGTCGGCTACTCGATCGCAGGCCCTTTGCCTGCCATAGTAGAAAAAGGACAAGCAAGTATCTGTCACAAAGTTGTCGAGTACAAATTCTACACAGTTCTACTAAGGAAAGTAGTAAGCAAAGACTAGCACAGCTAGAAAAACAGTAAGGTAACTGTAGTGGACAAAAGAAGCTAGCAAGTAAAAGTGGGTTAATAGATTCTTTTAAATTATTTACTTGCTTTCAGAAGTCTAACAGAACACACTCGCTCACTACCACACTGTGTCTCCCTTGGTCAATGGATCTAACCAACAACAACTCAAGCCTAGAAGTAAGTCTGTGGTCTTGGTCCGGTTAGGACCTCGATATCCGGGTAGGACTTCAAAGTCCAGGTTGAACCTCACACTATGACTCTGAGGTATGGTGTACGCCTCAGGGTTGGGGTGCCTCCGTAGGCATGCGATGGTGTCTTGCATCCTAACTAAGTTCCCAACACTCCTTCTAGCTTGTTCTCTCAACTCACATTGATCCTCGGTCGACACATGTGATAGCTCGCTCCCGAAGGTGTACGTGTACTCACAACTCTCTCTTAGCATTCACTCCTCGTTAGTCTTGACTAACGGTACTGTCGTCATTAGTCTCGTAGCGGAAGAGTCTAAAGATCACATATCTCTTACCCCGTCACGAGGTCATAAACCTGACAGAAAGGTATTGATGAAGTTTTTAGTGTTTGTTACCCACTACCCCATCATCAATGCACGACATGGTGGAAAGATAATAATGAAGTCATCAGTGTCTGCTAACCACTACCCCATCACCAGTGCACGACATAGCGGAATGGTACAAATGGTGACATTGATGTCTACTGACCACTACCCCATCACCAGTGCACGACATAATAGAAAGGTATTTATGGGACATCAATGTCTACTGATGAAACTTCATCTTAACTGGGCAATTGGTGAAATGTCACAAGTCTGTTAATCGCAATCCCATCATCAGAGCACAACCTGGTGGAAGAGTAATAATTATAGCGGTGAGGAAACCCCCGAAGGGATTCGTCTGCTCTCGCCAATCCCAGTGGAAGTGTGGTCCAAGGGAAAGGCAGTGGTAGTACGACTACAACGCCACTGGAGGCAGGAAAGAGAAGAGGTAAGCCTGCCGGACTACAACGCCACTGTTAGACTTCTGAAAGCAAGTAAATAATTTAAAAGAATCTATTAACCCACTTTTACTTGCTAGCTTCTTTTGTCCACTACAGTTACCTTACTGTTTTTCTAGCTGTGCTAGTCTTTGCTTACTACTTTCCTTAGTAGAACTGTGTAGAATTTGTACTCGACAACTTTGTAACAGATACTTGCTTGTCCTTTTTCTACTATGGCAGGCAAAGGGCCTGCGATCGAGTAGCCGACGTACTTGGGGCTGCTGTTGTTCTTTTGGTGCTGACACTTATAAAGCAGGTATATTCTTTTGGAGCTCATTAGACAGTTGTTTGTTGTGTTCTCCTCTGTAGTGTTATTTTTTGGGATACATACATGTATATTGAATGTTGCGAAACTTCAGCATGTATATGAATGAAATGAAAATGAATGGATATGTTGTCGTTCAGTTCTGGTGTACTACTTACTTCCGCTTTTAGTTTTTTTTTGTGGTTGCTTGCTTAGCCAAATTTAAATCTTGTGAATGTCATGTTTTTTTTTTAAAAAATTTCCCCAGGTTTTCATAAGCATGAGATTAACTTAAGCTTGTTAAGTGTGCAAATGACGTGTTTGACGGGTAACCTAAGGTCCTCGGGAGGACGGTCGTCACAGCTTGTCAACCCCTGGAGACAACTGGTGAACGAATGCCACGAACCCATAGACACGTGGAGTTAGAGAAAACAATTCCTGGTCAGGAAAAACGAGGGAGAAAGGTGTCTTCTCCCCCAACACAGATGACGTCATGCGATTAATGAGATAACATGCAGTAAGAACCGCATCGCCCCATAACGAGTGTGGAGCACAACTCTGGATAAGAAGCGTACGAATGTCATTAAGAAGATGGCGGTGTTTTCTTTCCGTGGCACCATTCTATTGGGACGTGTAGGCACAGGACATTTAATGAAGAATGCCATGGAATGAAAGAAACTGAGATAATGTTCGAGTACAGATTTCAAGGGCATTATCATTTCTCACGATCTTGATAGAAACAGAAAACACATTCTGCACTTCTTTAATAAAATTCATAATAGTGATGCCCGCTTAAGATTTATTCTTTAACAGAAAAACCCAAGATAAACGACTAAAATCATCCACATCAACTAAATTGAACATGTGTCCCTGATGATCTGGAACACGACTTGGACCCCAAATATCGCTCGACAATGTAGATCCTTAGTAATATGGCTAATTGACAGTAAATTCATTGAGAAATTAGGAGCATGGAGCACATTCTGCAACTGCATGGAAGGTGATAAAGCGATCTGCTCCTGTCCTGTGATGGGAGAATGAGTCCCATCTGCTACGACGACGGTCCTTCTTGGGAAGGCCTTAAATGTCGGTTTCGGTCACCATTTCGGTATCGACCAAAACATAATTTCGATGGAATTTCGGTGGAATTTTGACCGAAATTTCGGTCATTTTTTGTACTAGGACCCCCATGTTTCGGTCATTTCGGTCATTTCGGTTGAATTTCGATTTCGACTGGATATCGATATTTGACAGAAATTCGACCGACTTTCGCTGAAATTTGAGGCCATGTTCTTGGGGAAACTTGCCTGTAGGATGTGAGTTGGTGTCTAGCTCTACACAAATGATGTGTGGCACAATCCATTCTGAGGTACGTGAACCCTGGTAGAAAGCATAAGTATGAACACTATCTGAGGGTACTGGCTGGTGGCATGATATCACGCAGACGAGACACTAGGTCATCATATCGTGGATCCGACACTGGCGTAGCACCATGATGCTGTAGCTATTCTGCTGCACGGGCATATGTTGGGAAACCATGCTCAGAGTAGCATGTGTCTTCTGTATGACCAATCCGACGACAATAAGTGCACTGTAATCCACGACCACGGCCAACCCTACCATGTGGTCCTCGTCCACGAAATTGAGATGAATTGCCTCTTCCTCTAGAGGCTGCCATAGTAGAAGAATTTGGCACACTAGTAGGGCTTGAGATGTTGATTCGGCTCAATCACCGAAAGACCTCCTCCATGGGAGGAATGGTAGCATCTGCCAGAATCTGAGAAGAAGCCACCTCATACTCTGAGTCAAGAGAGGCTAGAAAGACTCCCACCATCGTCGCATTCTAATATGTTTTAGTTGTTCTGGAGTAGCCGTGAGAGGCATGAAACTGTGAAGCCTCTCAAACATTCCCTTCGATGCAGTGTAGTGAGCATGCAGGGGTCGACCATTTTGCTTTATCGTGAAGATGTCATACTGGAGCTGTAAGATTTTTGTCTCATTCTTGACTTGTGAATACGTGGCAGCAAGAATGTCCCACATGGCTTTGGCAGTAGGTTAATGCAAGACATCATTAGCAATGTCTGGAATCAGAGTACCAGACAACCAAACCTGAGCATATGCGTCATCAGCCTCCCATGAGGCATATAACCCTGTTTTCTCCTCTGGCTCATCCTTGGTAAGAATATGTTTCTTACCCATCGACTTCATTAGGCTCATGAACTATATGGCCCATAACTCATAGCCGGATCCGTCCATCTTCACAATAGACACATGACCTTTGAAGGCGCCTGTAGTGGGGATCTCGATCTTGCTTTCTTACATTTTGACTGGAGGAAACTAGGGTTGTAGACAAGATGAGTCTTGGCCTACACTGACATGATTAGGTTTAGTTGCACGTGTAGACCTCTATGCAACCAAATCCATCAACCTGGAAATGACCGGAGAGCCCCTTATAAAGATGACAACCGAACCCTAGGGGCGGTGAAACCCTAGGGATACAGCTGGCGCACGGGCACAGCCGCATGGGCAGAACCGCGCGTGAGGTGCACGGGCAGGCACATCCGTGCGTGAGGCGCACAGCCGTGCGTGAGGCGCGTAAGGCACAGCCGCACGGGCACAGGCGGCACGCGCAAGGGGGCAGCGCACGTGGAGGCAGCATCGCACGTGGAGGGGACGACGCACGAAGGCTTGAAGGTGGAGGGCTAGGTTTAGGGTTCAGTACGAGAACTCCGGTCTAGGACCGCCGCTCTGATACCATATTGGGAAAAATAAACATTGTGTTTATTCCTTGAGCCCTAGACCCTCTTATATTATGAGAGGTCTATGAGCAAATTACATATTGTAGACAAATGAAAAGAACAATAAATAAAAGATACATAAACATAAACTAAACTTCTACAAAAACCGTTGGAAAAAATGAAATGACTTGTTATTCAAGAGACCCTAGGACTCTCTTATATAGGAGAAAAACCCTGTGTTAATTACATGAGAGGTACACAAAGAAAATGAAATAAGAAATAACTATGAAGAGATACAAATATCTCAATACTCCCCCTCAAACTGGAGTATACATGTCTATCATGCTCAGCTTGGAACAACATCTCTGGAATGGGACTCTATTAAGGGCTTTGGTGAATATGTCAGCAATCTGATCTCCAGTAGAAACATGGGAGGTGGATATGAGACCTTTCTAGATCAGGTCTCTGGTATAGTGGCAATCTACCTCTATATGCGTGGTCCTTTCATGGAATGCAGGATTATTTGCAATAAAGAGTGCTGCTTGATTGTCACATAAAAGTTGCATGTGAAGAGGTATATCAATAGAAAGATCAGTCAGAACCGACCTAACCCACATCATCTCTGTACTTCCCTAAGCCATGGTACTGTATTCGAACTCTGCACTAGATCTAGCACCACTGTCTGCTTCTTACTTTTCCATGACACAAGTGAGCTTCCAACAAATATAGCAAAACCATAAGCGGACTTCCTGTCCCTAAGGCATTCTTCATAATCTGCGTCTGCACACATTGTCACCTCAAGAGAAGTACCTCTGCTGAATATAAGACCAGTACCTGGTGAAGACTTCTGATATCTCAAAATCATATAGATTGCATCCATATGAACCTTCCTGGGCTGCTCCATGAACTGGCTCACATTGCTTACAAAAAGGATATGTTTGGCCTGGTGATAGTAGCATAGAGAAACTTGCCAACAAGTTCCCTGTATCTCCTCTTATCTACTTCCTCAGTGTCTTCATCATACAATCTTATGCTAGGATCCATAGCGGTAGCTTGCACCTTGCCATCCCTATCTTAAGTAAAAGGTCTATCATAAACTTCATCTGGGTCATCACAAGACCTCGTTGGTTCCTGGCGAACTCTAATCCAAGGAAATAACGAAGACTACCAAGATCCTTGGTCACAAACTGCTGACCTAGTAACTCCTTGGCAGCCTGAATGCCCTGCTCATCATCACCTGTGACAATAATATCATCAACATAAAAACCATAATAGCAACGATACCTCTCTGTATCCTATGGACAAACAACGAATGATCCACAATGGACCGCACATACCCCTGGTTCTCAATCAATTATGACATCTTTTGGTACCAAGCTCTCAGACTCTGCTTCAGGTCGTAAATCGCCTTGTGGAGCTTGTAAACCTTCTGAGACTCTTCCTCAGCAGCCAATCCTGGTGGATGCTGCATATATACCTCCTCCTACAGGTCTCCATATAGAAACACGTTCTTCACATCAAGTTGGTAAAGATACTAATCTTGAGATACAACAACTGATAGAAGAATGCGCAATGTCGAATGCCTGGCCACCGGTGAAAAAGTATCATGATAGTCCACCCATGAGTCTGGGTGAACCCTCTTGTGACAAGACTTGCCTTGTAGCGATCCACACTGCCATCTGCCCGATGCTTCACTGTAAAGATCCATTTTCACCCTACAACAGAGGCACTTAGAGGATGAGAAACAACACTCCAGGTACCGCGAGACTGCAACGTGGCCATTTCCTCCTCCACGGCAAGACACCAGCTACTATCCTGTTTTGCCTCTTGGTATATTTGTGGTATAGCAACAACCGAGTGTCCCATGATAAACACACTGTACTCCTTTGATAGATGATCCAAGGAAACATGAGCAGCAAGTGGATAAGCGACACATTTACGACTCGGCTTCCTCAAGGCAATAGGTACATCAAGATCATTGTCCTCTATGTCCTCCGATATCACCTCTTCCTGTCTTGTATCCTGGGGTACAAGCATATCACCAGTGCCATTAGTAGAAACAATGTATTCATTACATACCTGAGGCGTGTTGGATGACGGGGAAGGCACATGAACAGAGGGACGAGTGGGGGACTTGCGAATGTAGAAACATGCAAAAACTGTGCCAGGGTGGAGACGGAGGTGGAGGTGGAGGAGGTGGTGGTGGAGAGAAATGTGACTCAACTGGAGGTGGTGGTGGTGGAGATGGAGGTGGTGGAACAAAAATATCTTCTCCAGAGTCATAGTTAGACAACCTATCACCTGTAGGAAATACATAATAAACTCAAAAAATATGGCATTAGTACTCGCATAATATTTTCGTCTTACAAGATCAAAACATCTATACCCTTTTTGGTACGAGAATAGACAACAAACATACATTTGACAGCTCTTTGAGAGAGCTTATCACGACCAGGAGTAAAATTGTGGACAAAGTTCACTGGACCAAAAACCCTGGAAGTAAGGGAGAATTTGTACTTCTCGAGAAACACAATCAAGAAAGGAACCTTTTCTCCAAGGATCGTGGAAGGCATGCGGTTCACAAGGTAACAAGCAGTCAGAACTGCATCACCCCAGAAAGAATGAGGAGCTCGACTCTGAATCAAAAGAGTCCTCGTGACATCAAGAAGATGATGGTGTTTACGTTCAACAACACCGTTCTACTGCGAAGTGTAAGCACAAGAAGTCTGATGCACAATACCAATAGATCTTAGAAATTCAGATAATTGTAAAGTGGAAAATTCTAAGGTATTGTCAGTGCGAATTAAGTTCATATTAGAAGAAAAATAATTCTTGATTGCAATAAGAAACGATTGAATGACAGGACCAGCTTCAGACTTTTTTTTTAACAAGAAGACCCAAAATAATCGAGAGAAATCATCCACGTCAACCATATAGAACTTATGTTTCTGATGATCGGGAACACGATTAGGACCCCGGATATCAAAATGGAAAGACTCAAACGATTGACTACTGTGACGACTCGAAAAAGACGTCCGATGGTGCTTCTCAAGTTGGCATGCCTCACACTCCAAGGTGGTGCGAGTAGAGATCTGAGGCAGAATATGACACGGCTTTTGCAAAGGAAGATGTCCAAATCAAAGATGCCACATGTAAGGAGAAAAAGATCCAGAAGAAATGGTAGCAGCACCAGTACATGGAGGCTGGACAAGTATGTAAAGTCCTCTCTGCTCACGACCACAACCTATCACCCTGCCTGTGAGTATGTCCTGAAACAGGGGGAAGACAGATCAAATATGGCACAACATTATAAATCTTTTGTAATCTGGCTAATAGAGAAAAGATTCATCTAAAATGCAGGAACATGTAAAACATTCTGCAGACGCATGGAGGGAGCTAGGACAATCTCCCCCTGACCAAAGATGGGTAGATGAACCCCATTAGCAATCACCACAGATCTACCATGAGGGATGGATCTGTAAGAACTAAAATGAGCTTGATTACCACACATATGATGCGATGCTCAGGAGTATATGATCCAATTAATCAAATCCGAATTACTACAACTGGTAAGTACATAAGCAATACCTGGCGAACTCGTAGAAGCTCTGGCAATAGCTGCAACATCTGAAGTTCCTGCAGTTGGAGTGTCATCATTTCCCTCAATCTAGAAACAATATCATCAAACCACGCTTCATGAGACGAAGCTGGAGACGGCTGTGTCTGCTCAGCTACACGAGCAAACGCATGATACCCATGCTTTAGATAGCATGTCTCCTCCGAATGACCGAGACGGTGACAGTGCGAGCATGGGCCATGCTGACGTCCTCCCCGACCACGAGGTCCTCGCCCGCGAAACTGTGAAGTACCCCCTCTGTCGCGAGAAGCAGCCATAACAGAGGGAGTCTGGGCCACGGTAGTAGATGAAGTAGTGATCCTGCTCATCCTCTTTTAGACCTCCTCCATTGGAGGTACCGTCTCACCAGTAAGTAGTTGAGTACGAGCTGCATCGTACTCAGAGTCAAGTGATGACAGAAAGACTCCTGTCATTGTGGCATTCCGATACGCCTGCTGCTGTTTAGTGTCGGTAGTAATAGGCGTAAAGCTATGCAGACGCTCAAACATGTCTCTAAGGTGCGAAAAATGGGCATTAAGGGGTCGACCTTTATGCTTGGTCGAAAAAATGGCATACTATAGCTGTAGAATCCTACTCTCATTTTTGGCTTTCCCATATGTGACAGCCAAGATGTACCACATGGCTTTGGCCAAGGTTGCAGAAGTCAGCAGTCGGTACTCGGTCGGCCGGGTCACTGACTAAGGATTAGTCGGCAGTCGGACGACTAATCGGATTTAGTCGGACATTAGTTGGTTTTGATTTTTTTATTATTCTAAATATATAAATTATTATTATATAATATATATATATACTCAATCATAAATATGCATAGATTTAGCCATTTTCAATTTTATAAGAGCTAAAAAAAAGAAGCCATTGAAGGAAAAAAGTACCAAGTTAAGAACAAATGTTTGCTACATAACATTAGCTAATGTCCACCAACAGATACAACATGTCAAAATAAAAATAATTCCAGCAAGCATGAAGCATCAAATTAAAAGTCATTCATCTCCATCAAGGTCATCATCCAAATCAATCTCTTCATCATCATCTTCATCATCATCTATGTCTTCAGGTAGAAATTCCTCCTCTTCTTCATTTATAGGTGCAACATTTGAGCTCGAAGATGAAGCTCCCTTGCCACGTTCACCTCGTTGACTTCTTCTCAACTCCAAATTCTCTTCTGCACCACTTGCATGCGCCACAACACCCAAAGTCATTCCGGAACCTGGAAAGACCTCCTCATCTTGAGTTTGTACATTGACCTCTCCAGTCCATTCACGTAAATGTGCACGATCACGAGAGGAAAGAGGATCTTTTCCTTTCTCAAGACGACGTTCCATCAGGTTGGAATTGAAACGAACGTACACAAGATCATTTAGCCTCTTTGTCTCCAACCTGCCTCTCTTCTTGGTATGGATTTGTAAGCAACATTACAAAAAATTATGACTAATGACTAATTTACAACTAGTATTTCTATTAGGTGGGTCACTAGAGTCATTACCGAGTCAAACGTACTCCAGTTGCGCTCACATCCAGAGGATGCAGAAGTCAATCTCAAGATCTTGATGGCCATGTCTTTCAAATGTGGTGTGTCATCTCCATAATTGTACCACCAATTAGCTAATAAAATATAGAATGGTTAAGTCAATGAAATCAACGATGATCAAAATAACATTAATGGAAACTAATTCCTGAAATACCTGGATCGAAATTTTCATCATTTCTCATCCTCTGTCTCACGGCTAATGGCTTCCCAAATGCCCCACGACCATGTCTGTAATCAAGAAGCTCCTTTGTGGTGATAGCATCTTGTATATCCAAATCTGGATAAAATCTTTCCATGCAATCCATAAAACCTCTCTTCACCACAATCTCTACATCACCACCACACTCCGTGAAAAAGAAGTATGGGTTTAAAAAGTAAGCCGCTAGATGCAATGGAGTGTCAAGCCTGCCCTTGGTCTTGGAGATAATAGCGTCCACAAAAAACTTGTAAGATGACTCCACGCTATTAAAAGATGCAATTATCTCTCTCTCTTTGCCTCTTCAAGCCCTCCATAAACAAAGCTCATGGATGGGCGGCAATCCGCATCAACCACACGTAATAGACGCACCAAAGGTGTAAAAATTTTGATTGCAAATGCGATGTGGTTCCAAAAAGTAGCGCTGAAGACTATGGATGCTGCTTGTTCTCCCTTTTTGGTCTGTACCATTTGCAGGCCCTCCACTCATCTGATGAAAACATCAACCTAAGCTTGTCTTTTTTCTCTAGAATGCTTTCTAGAGTGAGAAAAGTAGTAGCAAACCTCGTTTGCCCTGGTCTAGCAATGTCTCTCTTGTTTGTAAACTTCCGCATCAACCTCAAAGTTTTAGTGTGAGCATAAATAAAGATTGTGAGCATCCTCGTCTTTTTAACTGCGCTCTTCACTTTTGAATCTCTGCTGATCTCCTCCAAAGCAAGATCAATAGAATTAGCAGCACAGGAAGTCTACCATATCTGAGGATATTTTGTGAGTAGCAATCTCCCTGCTGCTACATTTGCCGAAGCATTATCCACAACAACTTGAACAACATTATCCACGCCAACTTCAGTTATGCACTCATCCACGAGATGAAAGATATAGTCGGCGGTGTGTGTCTCATTAGAAGCATCAATAGACTTCAAAAATGACGTCCCCAAGGAGCAATTGACACAGAAGTTCATGATGCTCCGTCCTCGCATGTCCATCCACGTATCAATCATTATAGAGCACCCTGTCTTCTTCCATGTAATTCGATGACATTGCAAGTCATCAGATATTTTCTTGACTGCCTTCTTCAAAAATGGACCACTAATCTCATACCTCATAGGAGTCTTCAAGCCTGGGCCATACATCCCAATTGCCTCCACCATCTGCTTGAACTGTTTCGTGGTCAATGCATTGAAAGGGATCACCGATGTATATGTCCAGTTGCATATATAGGAGATAACCCTTTCACGATGGTCCTTGGATAAAGCGTCTTTTATGCTCATCTGGCGTGTTCCTTGAACGGCGACATTCTGTTCCAAAGATTCGGAAGATCGATGTCTTTTAGCAGATCCAGCATCTCCAGCAATGTCAATATCAATCTCATCTCTCATCTCAGAAACCTCAATGGCTTTTTGACTCTTCTTTCTAGCAACATCATCCAAGTATGATATCATCATCTTCTTCGTCTCTTCGTCCACCTTAGGACATGCAGCCACATTGCCTTTACGGTGCGCAAGATGTTGCTTGAACCTAAAACCCCCTCCTTTCACCACCTTCTTGCACAACCTGCAAGTAACCGTGTTCGGATCCGCACGGTTTGAAAGGTATCCAAATTGCCACGCAGGATCACTTGATCCTGGCGGCACATAGAAGGACGAGTCGCTATCAGAAATGACGTTCATGGGAGGGGGTTGCCATCTACATTGTTAGAAACTTACAAGTTAAATAAGAACACACAATTTCAACTTCAATTACAACTTCACATAAGAACACACAAGTTACACATATATCAAGTTACAACTTCACATATGCTAAAAATACAAGTTTTTTGTAAGTAATAATTGTATACTAAAGATATCACAATATCAAGTTACAACTTCACATAAGAACACACAATTTCGATTTGCATTTAAATAAGGACAAACAATTACAACTCATACAAGTGCATTAAAAAACAAACTAGCTACACCACCTATAAGTGCATTTAAACCAAAATAAACAAACTATTCTTAAGAACCATCCAACAAATATCCAACAAAAAAGAGCATAGTAACCTAAAAAAAATTAAAACCTAAAAACAAATCATTATCAACAATGACAAAAAATGCATAATAATCTACAAATGCATAGTATAACCTAAAAACAAACTATTATCAAAAATGGTAAAAAAATATAAAACCCTAACCGAGATGAATCGGTTGGAGCAGGAGGGATTCAGAGTTGCAGGGAGTCGGCGACCGGATGAAGAAGGAGGCGACACCGGAGCGGTCGCCGATCGGAGCAGGCTAGCAGCACGCGGCGCGTGACTGACCACAAGAGAAGGCGACGACTGGGGCGACTGGGGAGGGTCGGACGAACGAAGGGAACGAAGTTTGGAATGAATGAAGGGCTGCGTTTTAGGTTACTGTCTAACAGTAACCTAAAACAATGGGTTTTCGGATTCGGGTAAACTGATACCACTTGCAAATATCGGCCGCCTAATCGACCGACTAGGCCGACTAGTCGGTCGGACTACTCGGGGTACCCGAGTAAAGGCCGATTAGGCCAAATCGAGTCGGTCAGGTAGCCGCTTTGAGTAATCGGGCCGACTAGTCGGTCTAGTCGGCCGATTTTTGCAAACTTGGCTTTGGCCGTGGGTTGATTGACTATGTCATTGGCAATCTCCGTGGTGAGCGTCCCGGAGAGCCAAATCCGTGCATATGCATCATCTTGCTTCAAAGAAGCATTATCCCCGGTCTTGTCTGTCGGCTCGGAATCCGTCAGAATGTGCTCCTTGTTATGGCACTGGATGAGGATGTGAAACTGCATGGACAACTCGTAGTTGGTCCCATCCATCTTGACGATGGGAGCCGGGCCCTTGAAGGCACCGGACGATGAAAAACATCACCCTTGTTTTCTGAAATGATAAAAGAATGCTAGGCAAATGAAATCTGGAACAAGACTGTGTAGTAGACTATTTTGAGTGTGTCGACACAATCATATGTAGGAGTGGTTGTATGTGTAGTCTCATACAACCATCCTCTTCAATCCTTTATGAAGTCTAGATTCGGAAAACACACATAAGAACACAATTTCGATTTGCATTTAAATAAGGACAAACAATTACAACTCATACAAGTGCATTAAAAAACAAACTAGCTACACCACCTACAAGTGCATTTAAACCAAAAATAAACAAACTATTCTTAAGAACCATCCAACAAATATCCAAAAAAAGAGCATAGTAACCTAAAAAAATTTAAAACCTAAAAACAAATCATTATCAAAAATGACAAAAAATGCATAATAATCTACAAATGCATAGTATAACCTAAAAACAAACTATTATCAAAAATGGTAAAAAAATATAAAACCCTAACCGAGATGAATCGGTTGGAGCAGGAGGGATTCAGAGTTGCAGGGAGTCAGCGACCGGATGAAGAAGGAGGCGACACCGGAGCGGTCGCCGATCGGAACAGGCTAGCAGCACGCGGCACGCGACCGACCACAAGAGAAGGCGGCGACTGGGGAGGCTCGGGCGAACGAAGGGAAAGAAGTTTGGAATGAATGAAGGGATGCGTTTTAATAGTAACCTAAAACAATGGGTTTTCGGATTCGGGTAAACGGATACCACTTGCAAATATCGGCCACCTAATCGACCGACTAGGCCGACTAGTCGGTCGGACTACTCGGGGTACCCGAGTAAAGGCCGATTAGGCCAAATCGGGTCGGTCAGGTAGCCGCTTTGAGTAATCGGGCCGACTAGTCGGTCTAGTCGGCCGATTTTTGCAAGCTTGGCTTTGGCCGTGGGTTGATTGACTATGTCATTGGCAATCTCCGTGGTGAGCGTCCCGGAGAGCCAAATCCGTGCATATGCATCATCTTGCTTCAAAGAAGCATTAGCCCCGGTCTTGTCTGTCGGCTCGGAATCCGTCAGAATGTACTCCTTGTTATGGCACTGGATGAGGATGTGAAACTGCATGGACAACAACTCGTAGTTGGTCCCATCCATCTTGACGATGGGAGCCGGGCCCTTGAAGGCACCGGGCGATGAAAAACATCACCCTTGTTTTCTGACATGATAAAAGAATGCTGAGCAAATGAAATCTGGAACAAGACTGTGTAGTAGACTATTTTGAGTGTGTCGACACAATCATATATAGGAGTGGTTGTATGTGTAGTCTCATACAACCATCCTCTTCAATCCTTTATGAAGTCTAGATTCGGAAAACGTGATTTATGCGCCCAAAATCACGATCCCCAGTCAAAATCAGACCGTATGTAGCTTCAATGCCGCCCTATGGCGTTGGAGAAGCCCACGAAGTGTTGGGCCGCGGCCGACTACTGGGGGAGCAGCAGCCCACGCCTCGAGAGTGCAGTGGCGGGCGGCCACAGACTAGAGGCGGCGGCCAGGAGCGGCTCACAGCCGGGCGGAGGGCTGACAGCGATGGGCTGGAGAGCCGGACGACCGACGACGGTGGGGAGAAGGGGTTTGGGGGCTGGCGGGTAGGGTTAGGGATTTGGTGGAATACAGGAACCTTGGTCTAGGGCCGTTGCTCTGATACCATGTTGGCAAAAATAAAATGACTTGTTATTCAAGGGACCTTGGGGCTCTCTTATATAGGAGAAAAAGCCTGTGTTACTTACATGAGAGGTACATAAAGAAAATGAAAAAAAACTATGAAGAGATACAAATATATCAACAAAAACATTTCTGCTAATTCCTCTGCTGTATCTTATTACCGATCATTTATCAGACATCAATTGTCACACCTTTCAAAAAAAGTATCACATTTAATTATATTTCAATACCATTCCTCTAGCCTCCAGACAGTAATAAGGGTTATCTCATGGGTTTCTCGCATGTTTAGCCATAAGATTAAAGTTAATATTCCTAATGCCAACCTCTAATTAAAGGTAGGTGTTCCAATTTCTGACCTTGTGCTCTAGTCCTGTGCTTATTCCTTGTTGATTTTGCATTCGGATGCAGTTGTGAGATGTCATCATTGAGCCTGGCATTGTAACCGCCTTATAAGGTGATTGTTTTATGGTTATCTCTATTTCATCAATTTATGGTTATCTCTATTTCATCCAGTCACATTCCTATAATTCTTCTAACAGCTTCTTTTTGTCCCTCAGAGCAAGATGCTGTAGAAAAGGTCCTTATTGAGCAGGGACCTTGAGGAAGAGGAATGAATTACGAGAGACTTAGGGAACACAGTTAATGCCCGATAAGAGGAAGACTATGTGGGGGAAAGAAGGCTAGTCTTTAGAGTTAACTTTAGTTTCAGATGAAACTATCACTCCGATATCAGTTCCTATATTTTACAGTCGTTCAGTGAAAATATAAAATTGGTCAAGGCTCTTGAATCATCCTCTAACAGGTTGTAGGTCCAGTGATGTCGTCTTGAGATTATTCTAGGACCTTCACATCATCATGTGCTTATAAGCTTTTTGTGATCACCTTCTGTTACAGATGTTATTTTGTGACCATTGGATCATGTTTCTTCTTATAACCATTAATGAAGCTCTTATGATTGATTTGTTAAATCCTCAATAAATGTTTAATTGATGATGGTTCTCACGATTGATATAAATATGAAACAATAAATCCAATTCAATCAAATCTTGGATATCCTTCTCAGCAAAGGTTTGCTCGATTCTAGTACATCGAGCTGATTTGGACTATTCAGCCCGAAGTGAAAAAGCTGATGTATCGAGGCTGTCATCCTTTTTTATAGAAGTAATTTGCCTACTTAAGATTTCAAAGAGAAAGGGAGTTCTAGGATTCTTCCTACCGTTCCCACGGTTGGTAAGTAAGCGAGAAACAATCACAGACTTTTTGCCATTTATTGTTTGGTCATAAAAGGAATCAATCACCTAGAAACCCATGTTTTATAATTGAGTTCCGCCATCAGATTGTATGTCTCAGATAAAGTAGAGTTACCGACATTCTCCCTAATGCATCAATATGCATTCAGATTTTGCAGGCTCATGGCCCTTTGGAAAGAGAGCCTGTGCTCTTTAGGAAAAGGGTCTTAAAACCGTTTGAAGGGTGTGCACATAAATTACCTTATTGAGTAAATCTCGTGCCCATCTTAGGAGTTAATTTTGGTGGTTCATTCTTTGCTCCTTACAAGCGCATATCAGTCTCCATGCTCTTTTTAAATGTCAAATTTCATGCTTTATTTGTCCTTTAGAGCGGCATAATGTTGAGCTCAAGCTGCTTGTCTCTTCAGGAGATGTATCAAGGCTATTTTATCATTTAGAGGGATGTAATAACAGCACTTTTAATTCTCTTTCTTGCAAGACTTCATAAAATATACCAATCCAAAAAGATAAAGTACACCTCATCATTTTCCCTCAAATACTTATTATGGAAATACAAAATAAGTAGTACTTGGATAATATTCAATCTTTTTTCTCATCATGAAGGTGAAAGTTGTATATGCGTTCAAAAGTAAAATTTTGATTTCCAGTTATATTTTGTTATTCATTCAACACTATCATCATTTCCTCTTTAAGACCTATTATTAGACCTGGTGTATTAACGGTGATTTAAGTGAATGTTACTTAATTACATTGGGGTTGCGTTTAACAAAATTTGAGGATGAAATTACACCGCTTTCGATTGAAGCCAACCTCTTCGATGTTCTCAACTTTTGTTTATTATCTTTCCGGTCTTCCATCAATTGTTTTTGTCGAAGAGGTTTCTAGGAAAAATATTGTTGGTGTGACCCTCATAAGAATATTGAAGGCCATGAACTTTGAAATATCTTGAGATAATCGTGAGTATATTGTTTTAGTATCGCAATGGATTGGATTTAGAGACTATGTACTTCCCTTCGCCAAAAGAAGGCTAGTTTGATTGGAGATGATGATGTACTTCCCTTCGCCAAAAGAAGGCTAGTTTGATTGGAGATGATGTTTTGAGATATAAGCTGTAAGTTTTTTTTTATAGAAAATGTGGGTAGATGGCATTATTTTTAAAAAAGCACTTCTCAAGGTGTTTTTGATAAACAATGCCTTGAGGCTTAAACCTCACCCAGATATACGAGGCATGCGCTTCGGTGTACACGTGAGACATGAGGCGGTAGTGAGGCACAATCTCAACCTCCCGAACTAACTGCATGATATTTTGAGTTTTAAGATTACAACTCTTTAAGCCTAAAAACTTCTCATCCATGTTTTTTAATAGAGGTTTTTAGTCTAGTCTTTGATATTTATACTATTGTACAGTGGGAATGAATGTGTGAATAACTCGAATAACTCAGTAAAAGTTTTGAACAAGTTCGACCCTATCATTTTTTAGTACATAGTAAATGTGATGCTGATCTCATTCATCCTAAACAAAGGCAATTTATTGAAAAATGTTCCTACTTTACAAACTCGATCAAAATAATTAAGCACCATTCCTTAGATATATATGAGATTAAATTGCCTTCTGAATCTATGCTCCTTTTTCTTCTTTTGGGCTGTTTATGACCATGATGTTCTTTATCTTATTGCACATATTGACTCTTGGTATGGGTATGACTATGATTAAGAAGTATAGCATTCAATGATTACTTTTATATGACATGCTAAATAGAAGTTTATTTATAGATGCATACATAGAAAACATGAGGTGCAATGTAATAACAATTAAGGGATATTTACACCACGAACTTTGAAAACTTTGTAACTTATCTTCTCGACCTTGTATTCTTCATAATCATCACCTAAACCCTTCAAACTTGCTACCTTTTATGCTACAAACCTTGATGGGCTTGGTGGATAACTCTTGGAAGGGTTGTGATGTAATAGTTAGCAACATTATGGGGCGTAGGTGATAATTACAAAGAATACAAGGTTGAAAAGGTAATTTACAAAGTTTTTAGGGTTTGTGGTGTAAAAATCCCAACAATTAAAGTAGTTAGTAGTTTATATTTCCTAAAAGTAGTTAGCCTTTTATGTCATATATCTATTATACGTAAAGAAAAATGAGGATTAAAATATTATTTGTAATTAATAATGCCTTAATGTGATGGTCAGATTGATATGGAGGTGATTTTCTCATGGCCTCTTCATCTTTCCTTATCGAATAACTTGTTTTTATCTAATATTTATTTATTTATTTTCTTAAAAGGAAGGCTTACACCTTGGCTGCCTCGAGGCTTACGCCTCACCTTGATGATATGGGAATCATCTCGTTCCACCTCGCATTTTTAAAAGCTTGGTAGTTGGAGGTGTAAACTGTTTGGATCCAAGGGGGACATAGTTAAGGGCATACTTGGAAATCGACTTTTCCACCCTTGTTGCTAGTAAAGATTTATGGAACTTTGTATTTTGTAAAAATATGGTAATATCGTTGATTATATTATGGAAGAATAAATTATGCTATTGGTGGTTATATTAAGGTGGGAGGATCAGTTTATTGGTTTTATTTTGGGAGGAAGATCGTCATGTTACTAGTAACATAAGACATTAACAAAAATCACCTGCTCTTGATGTTGAGTCTGATTTGTGAGGGGGTATTACAGTTTGGGCTAGGGAGTGGTGTGTTGAAGAGTTTTTATGTTATGTTACTGTTTCACAGTTCATTTATTTATTTGCCATAGTATGTAATTTACCCATTATGGTCTCTCTCTTCTACATAAGAGAATCCTTGTGCTCTATGAAATAACAACGAAGTATTTGTTAGCCATGTGAGCCCGATGCGAATCATTATGTTATTGTAATCTTTTATATATCAATAAATGCTATTGGTTTATTTCACTCCCTATCTGAGATTAAATGAATAAATGCACTATAAGGTCCCTTAGTACAATTAAGGTTATGTACCATAGCCATCTTAATGATCATACAACTGTTGATTCAATGTTGAATCATAGAGGTTGGTGCTTGGATGCTATCTAAATGATTATTAAGAGATGATCTCCAGTCTGAGAAGGAGATGACAATCCTTCTCTATAGGCTGATATTTGACCGAACTCTTGATGCAAGTCCTCTGCATAGGAATAGAAATTCAGATGTGTCAGATAAGTTAGGTCAACGAATTAACTTAATGAGATCGAGATAACTAAGACCTATGTCATATATTATCACGATATAAGCATGCATCCTCTGATCGGAGACAGATGTATTGCTATATGTCTGAATATGTACATTTAGCAGACCTATAGATCAAGGTATATAAACCGGTGAGTTGGTGTGCATACAATGGCATATGAGTAAATACAATCTCTCAAAGGGATCATACATGTTCACTACTGAACCGGAAGACATGAGCTCGCTCATGAGGTATTGGGACCAATCAAATTCCATGCATAGTCGTCTTGCTTTGGAAGCATGACAGGAACTTGTAGGTATGATATATGCTTGGAAAGCATATGATCGATACCAATTCCTGATGATGGAATGAGAAACTTAATTTTAAAACCTTGAAGAAGAAAAAATGATCTAAATCTTCGGGTTTATTATAAGTCTTTCAGTATGCAGGATGTACGGGTATTAGAAATACTCGAGGGTGATGTAATCATAAATGACTATATAACCAAGACGCTTCCATTCCGAGAGAGTGATGAAACAACTCTGGATTTTAATACAGGTCTCGGTAGAGAAATCTGATCTTAGTCCAAGTGTTGGACATTGATCGGAATATGATTCAGATGCAATGAGAAGTTTAGTATCTTTGAGAGGTCCCTGGCATTTGGATTTGAGATATGATCTCAACATCAAAATCACTATACGTAGAACATATAATCACCCTGTCCTTATCTCCAAGTATCTGCGGGGAAAGCATATTATTGTTGAAAGTGTTCAAGAATAATTCTATTGATGAATTGTATATTTGAGCATTGACAAATTGATAATTGAATGTGATTTAATTATCATAAATAATGTGAATATGATTCGTATTATTTAGATGAATGAGAATGATGATCCAAGATAATTAAATATGATTTAATTATCATGGATATGAATAATGTGGATAGTACTATCCATATTAATCATATATGTTATAAATGTGATTTACAATATATTAGAGATAGCTATTTGTAAATAGTATTTACAAATTAAATGTTGATGTGAATTGGATTCACATTGGACAATCAATTGAAAATACAATTTACATTTTATTTTGGGTGTGTGAATATGATTCACAATTTCTAATGGCATAATTGAAATTGTCACATAATAATTTGGAATTATTTTTGTGAATTTGCAATAGAAGTTGTAAATAATTAAAGGATTATGTGAGATACATAATCTCACATAATTGGAAAAAAGGAAGTCCCTTCCATATAGGGAGGGTGGGCGACCACCCTTGAATCCTAAATCAAGGTGGCCATCCCCCCTTGATTGGAAGGAGCTTAGCCTTCTTTCCTAATCTTTTAATGTGTATTGATTTGATTGAATTAATTTATATTGATGATTATTCATTAAATTAAATTAAATTAAATTAAATTAAATTAATTGTTGTTGAAAATTTACAACAAAATCATGTCCATTGAAAGAAATACAAATTAATCTCAGCCATTGATTTTGTGTAGCACATGGATTGTGATCCACAGACTTCCAAAATGTTATAAAAGAAGAGGCAACCCTATCTCTTCTTTTACACAATATTATTGCAAGCCTCTCTCTCTCTCTCATTCTCATCATACACGTCCCCTCTCTCTTTTTCAAAAGTGACCGTCCACCCTTGTCATAGAGAGGATTGTTGTCGTCGCTACGTCGTCGTGCTGCCGCTTAGATTGCTTGTGGATCTTCGTCTTCCTCCATGCTTCTTGCACGTGAAGAAGACCTCAAATTTCGTGTGACGAAATCAGGAGATTCTTGGCTTGGATCTACATCTTGGATTTCGAGAAGGACGCGTCTCATTAATGCGCTCACTAGCATCTCCTCCGTCGGGTCAGAGTTGAGACATGCTGTCTCTTGCTTTAGAGACTTCGATGTCAACCACACTTCAAAAGATATTCCTATATCTTCTTTGTGATTTTGATGAAATGATTCAAGAAGTATTCTTCGATCATGTAGTTTCATTGCTTTAAAAAGTTAGTATGACTAGTCGCTCTCGATCGCATATGATGCAATCTTCACGCTTCCGTGATGTGCTTAAGATTTTTTCATAACCTTCATGTGGTATCAGAGCCTTGGTTGATGTCTTGGATATGATCCAAAACCCTCGGTGAACAAGGTTTTGTTTTTAGATGTGCGGAGGCTCGTTGTTTTGCATGAAATGCAAGTTTCAAATTGGTTTTTTGCTAAAATAAAAACTTCCTGTTTGTGCACTGTTTGTGCGTATTTTTTTGTTATTAAAATGTATTTAGAAGTCTAAATATGTCTCAAAACAGTAGCCTTTCTTTGGTACCAAAAGTGTATGATTAAAATTCGAAGAGTTCCCGCTACAAAATAATTTTTGCATGTATTCACGGATCTGTAAGAAAATGATTTTTGCTTACTATTTTCTCGTCATGAAACATGAAATAAACACTTGAATTAAGTAGAGAATCAAGGTAGCAAACCGTTCGATTTTATTTCGTGCGATTCCGACTCTATTTGCCTTAGATATCTGATATTTACTGGAGATGTATCAAATGATGATTATATCATCAAATCTTCTTGCTTAATGTATTTATCATTCAATTGAAAAATTTTTCTTGATTAAATTGATGCTTAATATTTATGAAAATAATTAATTAAACATCATTGGGCATTGAATGCATGTTTCTTGAAAACCCTAGTTTATCATACAATAGTTGTAGGACAACTTTTACATGCAAAATATGGTTGCTTGATATGCTTAGAAGTTTAGAATCTCATTTTTTAAGATGCCTAAGATTTACGAGTTATTACTATATAGTATAATGCCATTCATCAAATTTAATTGATAGAAACACAAGTACATTGGCATTATTTCGTGTTCTCAATTGGAATGATGAAGGTATCTAGTCTAGGTATGCTGGCTTGGTTTACTAAATAACGCCTTGCATGTATAGGAAATGCTCCCTCCCAGCATAACTCGAGTGTATTGGTCGGATGCATTTTGAGGAAAGAATAAGATGAGTAAGTCAAGTTGTACTTTAATGATTAAAATACAAAATAATACGTACTTGTTAGAGTGTAATACTATATAGTAATAATAAGCAGACCCTAATTATTTGGTGGTTGCATTGGATTAATAATTGATTTAATATGATTAAATTAATTAAATCCAATAAACACTCTATTATGAATAGAGTTGTAATTCCTTTGGAAGAAATAATTGTGTGAATATGATTAATAATAATTAATAAACTTTGAATGAGATATGAATGATCATATAAATGACATCCATGGTCTCCCGTCAAGGCGAAGGGTTTCATTGCCATGGATTGTATGTAGGAGATGCATGTATGAATTGACAGCTCTTGCATACAAGCGTACATGGATCAAACTCATTGCTTCTCTAATCCTGTTGGCGGTTGATTCAATTGACAACGGGTCAAATCACCTTAGGGCTGGTGGGTCCGGGTGTTAAAGACTGATTTGGAAAATGCAAGTTGGACTTGCAAGGCAGAATGAGTTCTCGCTTCTTTTTTATCCGAGTTACAGTTTCTCATATTATTGGGATGCAACAAAGGTAGAAAATGAGATCCCAGATCTTGCTAGAGATATAACGGTAAGTATATCTCTTGCTTTAAAAGTGAATAAGGGAATAAACTTTCAAAATTGAAAAGGCAAGACTGATTTGATTAAAAATTCTTAATCAAATATTTTTTTAATATAATTATTTATATACATTCTAATATAGTGCATTCTTAATTTCAAACAATGAAATCCATGAACCTATTTAGCAGACTCCTAGTGGTCAATTAGTTGACCTGACTAAACTACTCGGATTGGATCCGTAATTTGGTTCTTATTCTCTATGCGGATCGCATTTCTTATGTGCTATCCAAGAATAAGCACACAAACCATCAAACACAGGAAGAAATAAAGTACAATGAAAAATATGATGAAGATCATACATTGGCTAGATGTTATATTCTGGATCTTTATCCAATGCGCTTTATAAGCAACATGTGGATATGGATACTTGTCAGGATATAATGCTGAATCTCAAAGAGATTTTTTTTTGAATAAGGAATCTCAAAGAGATGTTCGGTGATGTCAACCACACTCAACGTTATAACGTTATGAAAGAACTTATTCACTGCAAAATGCAGGAAGGGACTTCCGTTCGTGAATATGTAATCAAAATGTTTGGTTATCTGTCAGAACTGGAAACTCTTGAGGCTGAGATGGACGTAGATATGCATTCAGACTTCATTTTTCTGTCTATCCCCAAGTCTTTCAATAATTATGTGGTAACATACCACATGAACTTGACTAATGCTGAGTTAATGACTTCATTAAAGTCTGCAGGAGATATAATGAAGAAGGAAAATCCCACTGATAGTGCAATTGTTGCACATGCTAGGGGAAAGTGCAGTCGGAAGAAAAGGTCTCGGTAGGGACTGGTCCAGAAAAAAAAGAAGACTCAAGGTGTTGGCTCGTCTTCTAATACTCTCACACTGATAGCATCGAAGAAGACCGATGTCTGTCATCACTACAAGAAGCCATGACACTGAAAACGTAACTGTCCAGATTACCTGAAAACTGTAGAGAAAGGTAAAGCCTTAACATGTATAGAATCTACTTTCATCATTGAAATCAGTTTTCTCGTAGGACGAGAAGGTAGTTGGATCATTGATTCTGGTGCTTCTGTTCATGTATGTAATTTGTTGCATCTACTTCAGGAAATTAGGAATCTTGATGAAGGGGAAATAGTCATCCATATGAGATCTGATGCAACTGTTGCAACAATCGTTGTCGGGACTTACAGACTATCATTATCTAGTGGAGAGTCCTAGTACTTAAAGAATGTCTTTATGTTGCAGATGTTAGAAGGAACCTTATATATGTATCTAAGTTAGTTAGAAATAGATGTTCGTTCTTATTATGTAATAAACTTGTCATAAATCGTTATAATAAATATATTACGGATGATGTTCTAACTTATGGTGGATTCTATGAATTGTGTATTGATGAATTTGTAATGAATGTTATTACTACTAAAAAAATCTAAAGAATCAAAGAGGATGGAAATCATTAAAAAATGATTTGGCATCAAAGGCTTGGTCATTTATCCATTGATAGGATCAATGGATTGATAAAGGATGGACCCTTGGATTTTCTACAGGTTCAGAATTTGCCTACCTGAGAACATTGTATTTGAGGTAAGATGACCAAGATGCCTTTCCGTAACAAGTTTACACGATGCAAGGGTATTCTTGACCTAATATATACCGATGTATGTGGTCACTTCAGTACCGCGACACGAAATGTATATTGATATTATTTGACGTTTATTGATGATCATTAACGATATATTTTTATCTTCCTACTATGTCATAAATCTGAAACCTTTCAGAAATTCAAAGAAATCATGGCTTTGGTTGAGAACCAAACCGATAGGAAAATTAAACGGATTCGATCTGGCCGAAGTGGCGAATACATCTCAGATGAATTTAAGGAATACCTCAAAGGGAAATGAATTGTCTCCAATCTCACTCATCTTGAAACTCTCCAACTTAATGTTGTTGCTGAAAGACGCAATAGAACCATCATGGACATGGTCCGTTTAATGACGAGTAAAGCACATTTGCCTCTTAATTTCCGTGGATATGCAGTAGAGACTTCAATATATATATATATATATATATATCCTAAACAAGATTTCTAGCAAATCTGTACCTACATGAGCTTTGGTATGGTATCAAACCCAGTGTTAGACACTTAAGGATTTAGAGTTGCTTGGTTCATGCAAAGAACGTGGGCGCAAGTAAGTTAGAATCTCACACTCGAGACTGTTACCTCATTGGGTATCTTAAGGACGGTATTGGATACCAACTTTACGACCATGAGACTCAAAAGGTTTTCGTCTCTAGAGATGTAAAATTTTTGGAGGATGACTTTCTTAAGAGTCAAGACAAAAATGAAGTAAATGAACTCGTTGAATCCCATAAGGATACCGAGCTTCCTGAACCAGAAATTGAGAAGTAGATAAAGATGAAACACTCGTACCTTTTCGATAGAGTTCGAGGGTGGTCGCACCATTTGAAAGGTATGGATTCCATGTGTCAGGTGAAACTGACAATGATCGATATTCATTCGATGAAGTACTCATGGATCATGGCATGTATCGATGCTAGCAATGAGGTCTGAAATAGACTTCATGCATAAGAATGGTGTATGGACCCTATAGACACCTAGAGGGGTAAAATCATGGGTGTTAATGGATCTTCAAGAGAAGGAGGGGGCTTGATGTGAAGGTAGAGTCCTTCAAAGCACGGCTCGTAGCCAAGGGCTACACTACACACAGAGATAAGGCATCGACTACGATAAGACATTCTCTTTTGTAGCTATGCTTAAGTCCATCAGGACATTGCTAGCTATAGCTGCATATCTTGACTATGACATCTGGCAGTTGTACGTCAAGATGGCTTTCCTTAATAGATACGTCGAAGAGGATATCTACATGGAGCAACTTCAGAACTTTGTAGCTGAGGAAGGCAAAGTATGCAAGCTGAAGAAATGCATCTATGGGCTCAAACAAGCTTCTCGTAGTTGGAACATCAAATTCGATAAAACTATAAAGAGTTATGATTTTGTTCAGAATCCTGATGAACCATGTATGTACAAGAAGCTTAAATGAAGCGCCATTGTGTTCATCGTGCTTTACGTAGATGACATCCTTATCATTGGGAATGATACTAGGATATTGCCACTGTTAAGATTTGACCGTCCCATATCTTCGAGATAAAAGATCTTGAAGAAGCCTTTTATATCTTGGGTCTGAAGCTGTTCAGAAATCGAGAAAATAGGATTTTGAGATTGTCACAACATGGGTACATTAAGAAGATCTTGAAACGTTTCCATATAGAGAACCCCAAGAAAGGCTTCCTTCTCTTAAGATATGGTATCCATCTATCTAAAGAGATGGCTCCTCAAAGTGTTGATGGTAAGAAAGCTATGGCTGGATGCCTTTACACATCAGTTCTACGCCACGATTTGCACAAGGCCGGATATCTGCCATGCAGTGGGAGTGGTAAGCAGTTACCAATCCTGCTATGGAGAACAACACTGGAATACAGTAAAGAATATCTTTAAGTATCTAAGACGGATGCTAGATTATATCTTGGTCTATGGATATTACACTTTCCAATTCTTGGGATAAATAGATTCAGACTAACAGTCTGATGTTGATGATTGCAAGTTGACATCAGGGTTTGTGTTCCTGTTGAACGGTGGTGTTGCGAGCTGGAGAAATAAGAATCATGACGCTATAACTGACTCAACAAAAGAAGCCGATTACATTGCAGCATCAGATACTGCAAAGGGGCGGTATGGTTACGCAAGTTCATCCTAGAACTTGGCGTAGTTTCCTCTGATACTTCCATCCCGCTACTCTGCGATAACACGAGAGCCATAGCTCTTGCGAAAGAACCTAAATGGCATCAAAAGAGCAAGCACGTGGAAAGGAAATGCCACATCATTCGGGAAATTCAAATGCATAGTGACATCATTATCACCAAGGTGGCCTCTGCCGACAACATTGCTAATCCCTTTACCAAACCTTTGACACGGAAGGTTTTCGACCACTATGTAATGAGTATGAGTTTAAAGATTATACCTGAATGGTTCTGAGGGCTAGTGGGAGATTGTTAGCCATGTGAGCTCGAGGCACTATAAGATCCCTTAGTACAATTAGGGTTATGTAACATGGTCATCTTAATGGCCACACAGTTGTTGATTCAATGGTTGAATTATAGAGACTGGTGCTTGGATGATATCTAAAGAGTTATATTGAGGACTCATCAAGCAGACAAGCATTGCCAAATTATTATTAAGAGATGATCTCCAGTCTGAGAAGGAGATGCCAATCCTTCTTTATAGGCTGATATTTTACCGACCTCTTGATGCATGTCCTCTTCATTGGAATAGATATTCGAAGGTGTCAGATAAGTTAGGTCGAAGAGTTGACTTAACAGGATCGAGATAACCACGACCTATATCGTATACTGTCACGATATAGGCATGCATCCTTTGACCGGAGATAGATGTATTGCTATATGTCTGAGTATGTACATTTGACAGACCGATAGGTTGATGATTTAATCAAGGTCTATAAACCGGCAAGCTTGTGTGTATACGAGGGCATACGAGTAATACGATATCTCAAAGGGATCATACATTTTCACTACTGAATTGGAAGACACAATCTCACTCATGAGGTATTGTGATCAATCACATTCCATACATGGTCGTCTTGCTTTGGAAGCATGACAAGAATTTGTAGGTATGATATATGCTTTTGGAAAGCATATGATCGATACCAACTCCCGATGACTGAATGAGAAACTTAATGATAAAACCCTGAAGATGACAATTTAAAAACGATCTAAATCTTCGGGTTTATTCCAACTCTTCCAGTATGCAGGATGTACGAGTATTATGGATACTCGAGGGTGATGTGATCATAAACGATTGTATAACCATGATGCTTCTATGCCGAGGGAGTGTTGAAACATGTCTAGATTTTAGTGATTTCTCTCAATAGAGAAATTTGATCTTAGTCAAATTGCTGGACGTTGATCTGAATATGATTCAGATGCAATGGGAAGATTAGTATCTTTGAGAGGTCCCCGAGATCTGGATTTGAGATACGATCTCAACATCCAAGTCACTATACGTAGAACGTACAATCGTCCTGTTCCTATTTCCAAGTATCCGTAGAGAAAGCACATTATTCTTGAAAGAGTTCAAGAATAATTCCATTGATAAATTGCATATTTGAACATTGACAAATTGATAATTAAATGTGATTTAATTATCATGATTAATGTGAATATGATTCTTATTATTTATATGCATGAGAATGATGATCCAAGATAAATAAATATGATTTAATTATCATGGATATGAATAATGTGGATAGTACTTTCCATATTAATCAGTATATATTATAAATGTCATTTATAATATATTAGAGAGAGCTATTTGTAACAACAAAATTAATTGAAAATATAATTTAACAAAATAATTTTAAATTATTTTTGTGAATTTGCAATAAAAGTTGTTGCAAATAATTAAAGGATCATGCGAGATACATAATCTCACATAATTGGAAAAGAGGAAGTCCCTTCCATATAGGGAGGGTGGACGGTCACCATTGAGTTCTATATCAAGGTGGCCGTCCCCCCTTGATTGGAAGGAGCTTAGCCTCCTTTCCTAATCTTTAATGTGTATTGATTTGATTAAATTAATTTATATTGATGATTGTTCAATATATTTAATTTAATTAATTGTTGTAAATTTTTTTATAACAAAATCATAACTATTGAAAGAAAACACAAATCAATCTCGACCATTGATTTTGTGTAGTACGTGGATTGTGATCCATGGACTCCCAAAATATTATAAAAGAAGATGCAACCCTAGCTCTTCTTTTACACAATATTTGCAAGCCTCTTTGTCTCTCTCATTCTCATCATATACTCCCCCTCTCTCTCAAGATTGGCCGTCCACCTCTTGACCTAGAGACGACGACGCTACGTCGTTATGCTGCCACTTCGATAACTCATGAATTTTCGTCTTCCTCGATGCTCCTTGCACGTGAAGAAGTCCTTGGATTTCGTGTTACGAAATCAGGAGATTCTTGGCTTGGATCTACATCTTGGATTGCGAGAAGGACGCACCTCATCAACGTGCTCGCAAGCATCTCCTGTATCAGGTCAGACTTGAGACAGATGATCTCTTGCTTTAAAGACTTCGATAGCAACCACGCTTCAAGAGGTATTCCTATATCTTCTTTATGGCCTTGATAAAACGATTCGAGAAGTGTTCTCGGATCATGTGGTTTCATCACTTTAAATTTTTTTAATTCTGCTACCTCGAGCTACTAGTATGACTAGTTTCTCCCGATCGCATATGATGTGTTCATGCTTCCATGATGCGTTTAAGGTTTTTTTCATAACCTTCAGTATTCTATTCCACATGGTATCAAAGCGACAATCCTAGATTGGAGCCCCGAGCCCTAAAATCCTAAACCTACCTTCTTGCCTCCCCTCCTTCGTTGCTCCTTCGTATGGCCGCATCAGGACCTCGCAGCATGTAGCAGCCGCCGCCTAGCAGCCCTCAATGCTGCGCCGCTCTCCCATTGCTGCAACGTATCTCAACAACAACCAAGCGGCTGTGCCGCCCCCTCACGGAAGTGCTGCTCTCCAACCTGACGATAGCAACCTGGCGGTGTTGCCCATGCAGGTTTTTCGTCTTCTCGATCGCCTGTGCAGTCGCATCGTGAACCATAGACACGATCTGGTTACTCTTGCTATCCTGAAATCGTGGCTTTGGGTCTGATTTTAGAGGTTTAGATCTGATTTATCCTATTTACGATCAAAATCACACCATGTTTTGTCTCAAAGTGGTTGCGGTATGAGTCTAAGCCCATTACCATCTCTTCTCATATCTTCTTAGACATCTTACAATCTGTCTAAGGTCCCAGTGATTATTCACGATTTCAGAAAGCAGAGTTGTAAGCCATCTATGGGTGCCTTCAAGGGTTCAACACCTATTGTCAAGATAGACGGTGCAAATTACGAGTTGTGGGTGATGCAATTCTTGAATCTACTATAGAGCCATGACAAGAAACACATTCTGATCAGGATGAGTTGATGGACAAGACTTGGACCAATGCCTCACGGGAGGTAGATGATGTTTACGCCAAGGTGTGGCTATCTGGCACTGTCTCTGTTAAAAAAGCCAACGATATCCCGAGTCAACCCACAAAAAAAGGCGACCTGGGATATACTCGCAGGAACATACTTTCAAATGAGTAATGAGTTGAAAATATTGCAACTTCAACATGATATCTTCACGATCAAACAAGGTGATCGTCCTCTTCACGCCCTGTATACATCTTTGAGGGGTATGTTTGAGCGACTCCATAGCTACATACCCTGACGGTCTCTCCAGAGCAGCACAAGGCGTACAGAGATTCTGTCATGACCCGGGTGTTTCTGGCTGCTCTTAACCCATAATATGATTCAGCTCGCTCTTAGCTTCTTACTGACGCTACTATACCTTATATAGAGGAAACGTATCGCAGGCTGAGCCGATTGAGTATCTGCTCTACCACATCCTCTCAGACATCTTCGGTTATGGTAGCTTACAGTGGAAGAGGTTGTTCATCTCCGTTTAGAGGACGAGGTACACGTGGCAGAGGTGGTCCACTCCACGTCAGCCATGTTTATACTGTCATTGATCAGGTCACTTGAAGCACACATGCTACTCCAAGCACTGCTTTCCACCATCGGTCTGTGCTGCAGAGTAGGCTCATGCTGCTCCTGATCTTACCGACCATCGTTACGAGGTCTTCGTTGCTCGTCTGAGAGAGATCATTGTTAGCCATGTAAGCCTAAGCTAGATCATTTTACAATAAATATTATTATAATCTTTGATATATCAATAAAGGATATTGGTTTATTTCACTCCCAGTGTTCGGAAAGTTGGCCCAGGCGTCCGCATAAGTGGAGTTGGTCCTTCTACTGCACCAAGTATACCAAACTTGCTCCATATGCGGGTTATGGGGTATATGCGGTCGAGTAAAGCGCATATGCGGCCACATATGTGATAGACTTCGAACCCGGTTAGCTGAAGCAACTGGTTCATGGAATACGTAGCAGGTTTTCCGATTAATTGGACTCATTTTGGGACCCGATTATGTGGTTGATTAGGGCATTTCGCATGAAACCCTCTCCCTCAACTTGACGAAAAACCTTCGTATAAACCCTGGGCCTATATCATTTCCAAACATATCTTTTTGGTTCTAGTTTTACATCATGTCGCTTTTAAATAAAATTTTAATTTGCATATATTTTTTTAAATGCAACCATTTCAATGTATATAAATGATCTATTGGATTTCATGGACAGAATGGATTTCAATCAAATACAATTTTATTAGATTTATCTTGCCAACATTAGATTTGCATCATGCTACTATTAAATGAAATTATAGTTTGTATATATTTTTAAAATACAACCGTTTCAATATATACAAATGATCTTTTTGATTTCACTGGATAGATTTGATTTCAATCAAATAAAATTTTATTAGATTTGTATCTTGCCAATATTATATTTTCATCATGTCAATGTTAAATAAAATTTTAGTTTGCATTCATATTTCTTCCATGTTATATTTTTAAAAACATAAATATCTAATGTTTGAATTTATTAATATATTTTTAATTATTTTTAAGTAAAATAATAGAAATCACATAATCTGCATATACTTCTGCATGCCCGCTTACTCGCTTCAGAACGTCTGACTGAATGTATACCTCATACCGACTTTCTGAACTTTGTTCACTCCTTGTCTGAGAATAAATGAAAATACACTTATAAGGTCCTTTAGTACAATTAATTTATGTACCATGGCCATCTTAATAATCATACAACTGTTGATTCAATGGTTGAATCAGAGGCTGGTGCTAGGATGATATCTAAAGAGTTAGATTGAGGACTCATCAAGCACCGTCAAATGTTTGTTAAGAGATGATCTCCAACCTGAGAAGGAGATGGCAATCCTTCTCTAAAGGCTGACATCTGACCGAGCTCTTGATGCATGAGACTCTGCATAGGAATAGAGATTCGAAGGTCTCAGATAAGTTAGGTTAAAGATTTGACTTAACGAGATCGAGAAAATCAAGACATATGTCATATGCTGTCATGATATAGGCATGAATCCTGTGACTGGAGACAGATGTATTGTTATATGTATGAGTATGTACACTTGACAGATCGTTAGGTTGATGACCTAATCAAGATCTATACACCGATGGTTTAGTGTGCATACGAGGGCATATGAGGAATACGATCTCTCAAAGGAATCATACTGGTTCACTACTAAATCGAAAGACATGAGCTCACTCATGAGGTATTGGGACCGATCGAATTCCATGCATGGTTGTCTTTCTTTGGAAGCGCGGCAAGAGTTTGTAGGTATGATATATGCTTTTGGAAAGCATATGATCGGTGCCAACCCCCAATGACTGAATGTGAAACTTAATGATAAAACCCTGAAGAAGACAGTTTAAATGTGATCTAAAACTTCGGGTTTATTCTAGGTTTTCCAATATGCAGGATGTACGTGTATTAGGAATACTCGAGGGCGATGTGATCATAAACGATTGTATAAGCATGACACTTCCATTCCGAGGGAGTGATAAATCATGTTTGGATTTTAATGACTCATCTGAGAAGATTAGAAATCTAATCTTAGTCCAAATGTTGAGCATCCATTTGAATGCGATTCTGACGCAATGAGAAGATTAGATTCACAGTTTGATTTAATCGAACATCTTTGAGAGGTCTTCGAGATCTGGATTTGAGATATGATCTCAATCCAATTCGCTATACATGGAATGTACAACCACACTGTCCTTATCTTCATGTATTCGTGGAGAAAGCACATTATTCTTGAAAGAGTTCATGAATAATTCTATTGCTGATAATATACACGAGAATTGGAAAATTGATGATTAAATGCGATTTAATTATCATGAATAATATGAATATGATTCATATTATTTAGACACATGAGAATAGTTATCGAAGATAATTAAATATGATTGAATTATTAAGAATGTGATTAATGTGGATGTCACTATCTATAATAATCATAAATATTATAAATATGATTTATAATATGATGGAGAAATTTAATGTAAATAATACTTACAAATTAAATGTTAATATGAATTAGATTCCCATTGAATAATTAATTGTAAATACAATTACATTTTATACATTACAATTAGATGGTTTGGTCATTTGCAAAGAAGGTCAGCTGATGCACCGGTTAGGAGATGCGAGTGTTGGGATGTTGAGCCGGTTAAGAGAGGGCGAGGACGACCCAAGAAGTATTGGAAAGAGACTATACGAAGGGATCTTAGTTTTTTGGATATAAGCCCGAGATTGACCCAAGATAGATCTGAATGGAGGCGAAGAATCCATGTAGCCGACCCTACTTATGGGAAAAGGCTTTGTTGTTGTACAATTACATTTTATATTGGATGTATGAATATGATTCATAATTGTTGATGGAATAATTAAAATTATCACAAAATAATTTGAAATTATTTTGATGAATACTTATGCAACAAAAGTTGTTGCACATGTGGAATATTTGGTGAGATATGATATCTCAAAAAATTTGAATGGGATAGCCACCTTTCATTCAAGGAGGGTGGATGATCACATTGAGTCCTATTTCAATGTGATCGTCCACTCCATGAATGGAAGGGAGCTTGCCATCTTTCCATTCATTCCACATGAGATTAATTTGAATTTAATTTAAATGTGCTGTAAATTATTTGCAACATATTTAATTTATTTTAAATTAATTAATTCTTGTTGCAAATTTATGCAACAAAATCATGGTCATTGATTGAAAGCACAAAGTCATCTAGACCATTAATTTTATGTGCATATGGATTGGTATCCCTGGACATTCAATATAGTATAAAAGAATTAGTATCCTTAGCTATCTCTTTTACAACAAATTGCAAGGGCAATCTCTCTCCCTCTATTCTCCTTACACACCCAATCTCTCGCTCTCTCTCTCTCTCTCTCTCTCTCTCGAAATTGTGGCTGCCCACATATTGACCTAGAGAGCTTCGCCATCGTCGTCACATTGTTGTGCTGTCGGATCGACTACTCGTGGCTCTCCGTCCTCTTCGATGCTATTTGCTCGTAAAGAAGACGCTGGATTTCGTGAGACGAAATCAAGAGATTCATTGCTCGTAAAGAAGCACCTGTTTCATCCATGCGCTCGCAAGTGTCTCCTTCGCAGATCAGACTTGAGGCATGAGGTCTCTTACTTTAGAGATAAAGATCGCAATCACGCTTCAAGAGGTATTCCTATAACTCGTTTGTGATCTTGATGAAACGATTTGAGAAGTGTTCTCGAATCATGTGGTTTCATCTCTTTAAAATTTTTTAATTTCCGCTGTCCCGAGCAACTAGTATAACCAGTCGCTCTTGATCGCATGTGATGCGATCGTTACACTTCCGTGATGCGCTAAGGACCAAACCCAAGCCTTCTGAAGAACGCGAAAGTACGAAAAATGAACAATGCCTTTAGTTACAAACACCTTCTGAAGGAAGGCCTTGATCTCACGAATACTTGTGCTGTCATCACCAGTGATAGTCATATCATCATCTATAAAAACTAAAAAGTACCACAATAGTTGATGAATATCGTTGAATGAACACATAATGATCAATTGTATTCCCACGAAAACTAAGAGAGTCGATTTTCAAGGTAAGTCTGTCAGAACAGGCTCGTAGACTTTGCCTTAGGATATAGATGGTCTTGTATAGGTGACAAACGTAAATGGAGTATCCGATGATTGTGTCATATATACTCTTCCAGAAGATCTCCACAGAGGAATGCATTCTTCACATATGGTTGAAAACATGCCAATTTTTATTGGCAATACCATATATAATTGTTCGAATAGAAGCTATCCTAGTCAATCGATGAAACATTTCGAAGTCGTCTAACATTATACATCTGAGTGAAAGCTATTGCCACTAGTCTGGCCTTTATTCTATCAATTGATCCATCGAGTGAATTTTTAATCATAAGGACCCATCTGCAGGCAACTGATGCGAAACATGATGAACATAACGCAAGATGGCACATGTCTATGGAAGTAAGAGTATCTATTTCTGAACTCATGGCATGCCTCCAACTATGGGCTCGAAGAGTGGTACGATGGTCACGAGTAATGTGCATTTCCATAAGAGAATGCGTAAAGTTCCTTTCAAATCTAGATAAACTATCAATGTACGTAAAAATGCAACTGAGGATGTAGAGTGCCTTGCCTTTTGGACTTTCATAGTGCAAAATGAAGGTACGAAGGATGATCCAGATTTGCAGTGGTGGAACCATCTGAAGAAGTAAGAACGGATAAATGCTTGGATTGTAGTTCTAGTTTCCCATTAATTTCTTTGGCTACTTTGAGGCTAAGCAAAAAAGGCTTAGACCGGACCTCGTTTGCAGGTGAGAGTTAGACAAGGGAAGTCCCATTTCTTCTCTCCTTATCTTGATCCGTCTGAGGGCCGAGCCTAGACCCGAGTGGAAGTGTTGTGTCTGGAACTCACGATCGTAAATGGATTCGAGTACCATTTTAATCGCCTCTTTCATGATCTTTTCTATAGGTAGAACTATTGTGAACATTCTAAATTTTGACACTTATTTCTTGTTGGGGGGGGGGGGGCGCAAAGCCCCCGAACAGACAAGCGCGGAGTACCTGCACTAAGTAGAGGTCGTGAATCGTCAAACAAATATCCACTAAATCCGACCCGAGAATTTGTCACCCTTTCTTTTCCACCTTAGCCCTTAAAGAAAGTCTTGATCTAGTCCTCGTTCCCCCATCTTCCAACTTCCCGGTATAGCTCAAAATGGTTGAGGGTCGAAGATTGCTCAAGTCCTAGCTTAACCCAGAACAAGGATATATAAGACAACCTGTCCCACAAAAGGCCCTTTGGCTCTCATTTGCTTCGACCTGTTCACTCCTTTCACGTCAAAGTGAATTTTGGTTGGCTCAGACAACTTCTTTGACCTCTAAGCGGCAAACTAATAAAGTACACTCTTGTTATAGACCTAGAGGGAGGAGGGAACTCAAAGGAAAGATTACTGACAATTACCTAAACAATAATTATTATTTTTTCAAAAAAGGTGACGTTTGCATAGTTATATTAACGACGACTGATATGGTTGTAATATAAGTATCCCTTTGGTACTATAATATCCAAGAAAGACACTTGATTACACGTGCATATGATTTATTTTCAGTATGGAAGTTATGAACGAAGGTAGTACAAACAAAAATTTGCACAGAAGCGGAAACGATTCTTCACCCTTGGAAAGTAGGAAGAATGGAGTCTCATCAATGACAACTAAATATGGGCACACTATTGATAATGTACGTCGCAATAAGAATATCTTCTTCCCAGAATATTTAATGGACCTTCCTAAAGTTTCCTTTTTGCACAAGAAAATGAGTAAGTAGAGTGCGAGCAAAGTTCAGAAAATGAAAAAGTTTCCTTTTCACATACTCATTCTGCTGAGAAGTATATGGCCATGAAGTAAGGTAAATATTGCCTGAGCAACAAAGAAAGTGGTAATGCTGCGTTGATGAAATTTAAGAGGATTATCGGATCTGAAAAATTCCTTTTTGCAAACTCGAAAAAGGACTTGACAATATTATTCATCATCGACTTTTCCTTTATTAGTGTACACCCAAGAAGATCAACGATAATCATCAATAAAAAAACAACAATATTGTGACCACCCATATTACATACCGAACAAGACCCTCAAATGTCACAATGCACTAAAGAAAGAGGCCAGGAACACCGAGGCCCAGTCTTCCAAGGAAACAATGCTCCGTGATGTTTACCATGCTGATATGCTTCACACTCAAAGGTCTTTATCGAAATTAGTTAAGGAAACATCTGCAAGAGAGCTATGGCGGATGGTCGATCAAAACGAAAGTGCTATAGGAATGGGTCGACAGAGATGGAGAATACACCAGCAAAACAAGAATTAGTAGCAATATTGACATGGTATATGCCATTCTTTTCATGGCACCCACCAAAGATTTGCTTTCTCGAGTGTCCTGAAAAAGGAAAAATGCTCATAAAAATGAACCTCTACATATAAGCTCCAAACATAATCTATTCTATGCACATATAACAAGCTAAAAGGAAAATTAAGGGCATCAAAACTCCAGCTAGTTTGATTCTGGAATAGAACTCCACGTTGCTGTAGAGGTGATTGGTCATTATGCACCGTTGGCCACCTTTTGCAGTTAAATGAGTAGATGCTCCTGAGTCAACAATCTAGGCCAATGTTCGATGGACATCAAGTTCGTGGGGTAACATTTTGCTTGATCATGGGGCAAGGGTGCTCTGATGGTGAGGTAAGGCACATCCCTTTTGGGGTGGTTGTACAGCTTCACAGTCAGTCAGAGAAGAACATAGATGATGCTTGAAAGTGGCAGAGGGCTATAGTGCAAGAACTCGATTTAGGACCGTTACTGTGATACCACATGGAGAAAATTGATGGAATAAATTTTATTCAAGGAACATGTTTTCTTATATAGCATAAAACCCTAAAACCCTAATGACGTAAAATACATAAAGATACTCGACAAGACTCCTAAACTTAGAAGGGTTACAAATAGGAAGTGCTAAAAATCGAAAATACACATATTACCTATAATGACCCAATATCACCAATAAAGTAAAATGTAGTGCACAAGGGGACTTATCTAAAATTAACATAAAATACAATAAAAAAATAAAATGATCCCTATGCCAAGGGAGCGCATAAGCATGGGGGGTTGTGTTTCAACCCCTTTCTTTCTTCTATCATACATGTTTTATGTAACAAGCATTTCAACACATCACTTGGAGGTGCTCGCTCCTCATGCACCCTCTTTTTCTTGGAAACTACAACTCAATTGGAGGAGTGATTTGCTCGAATCATGTGCAAGTAACTATGACGAATGAAAGAAAAGATGAGAAAATCAGGGAAGGGTTTATTGACTGTCACTTCCTGGGACTTGATGTAACTAACGACAATGAAGATGGCGAGGTCAGATGAAAAGATTTGTCAAATCAACAATGCGAGGCATGGGAATTGCTTCTGGCAAGTGGCAACTGAGTATTTGGAAGATCCCGCAAGCACTCCTCTTCGGCCACAACATGATGAGGTACTTGAGCACATTGCACACACACACCACAAACTTTCTATTCTCGTCATCACTTTTCCATTTGGATTTGGGTGTGGGGAGGGGTGGGTGAGGTTAAGGGGAATTGATGACCTAGCATGAACATGGGATGATGGGGCTATTGGCTACGTGGTATCGTGGTTGGGCGGGTGAGAGGTGTTGCGAGACAGATGCTAAAAAGAGGGAAAGAAGGTGGGTTCATGTAATGACACGTGGAGCTCATGGGTATTCAAGTGAAAGAGACTGAAATGTGGATAAACAGATCAATACTAGATCCTAAATTAAATCCATAAAGTATGAAGAGGGTTTTAGGTCGTTGGATATACATGCAATACAACGACCACGAATAAGGGGGCTTAAAGGGAGCACAAGGAACGTTGGATGTGATAGAGGGATGGTAATGATACACGACACCGCTTTATGATTAAAATACCTTGATCCAACATTCATGGGGGAGACAACATAAGTAGAGCAATGCATGGACTAAGCTTGCCCCTTGGAACACCTGACTCAACATCAAAGATTAAAATGAGTGAAATGAAATCAGGAGAGCCCTTGTATCTCAGATCTGACAGCTAATGTAGGTCATCCTGGATCTTATTGGTTTTTAACCCAGCCGTTGAGCCGGGAGAGATGACCTTTAATGAACACCTAATTTTTGGATCGGCTCCATTGGTGGAGATTTGAAAGTGAGGGGGCTTTTAGTGGGCTGGGAGTGGCTATTAAATGTAATCCAACTGTCGGGATATAAGGAATGAAGGTTATGGGTTAAAAGTGGTCTGACTTGATTTATATCAGCTGAATCTCTGATGAGTATTAAGTCTTGCGAACCGATCGGGTAACCTTAATGTTCTTAGTTCAGGTTAGGTAGACCCTAGTTAATCTAGGGCTAGGGTTGAGGCTTGCTAAGGTTTTCTTTGACATGGGTTAAATCTTCGCGTTTAGTTCAACCATAGAATTGACTTGGGTTAGGTGTGTGTTTGGTCCTGAGGGTTATGGTTTCTACCTAGATTCCAGTTTACGTTTGTTTAGGTGTTAACTGTGGTATTTGATTTAGGATCAGACCTAACAATTGTTCTGTCTGGTTGTCTAACTCTAGGTTAGTGATCATGATGATCACTTGAATGTCTAAACCAGATTTAAACCGAACTATGATTTAGTTTGGTATTTGGCTTTGGTTCTTTTGAACGTTTAGACAAGTTAAGGGTATATGTTCATCTAGGTGGCTAATATAAGCATTGGTACTTTGAGCTTCTCACCAAGGGTTTGAGTTGTAACCTATAGGTTGGCTTTTTTGATCCACCAAATCGACTTCACTTCAATTACACCTATTTAGAGTATTTACAACCTAAATGAAGTTCATGTTATAAAAATATGTACATGAACTAAGGTTCTAAAGTGGCTAATGCATGTGTGTTAAGCTTGATTTTGCTTAATTCGGGTCTGGTATCCTACTGAATTAAAGAACCATCACCGAGTTAAGTCAAGCGGTGACCTGGGGTTTTTGTACTCGCGGGTGATAAACCTTGCACTGATGAGAATCATGGGAGGTGGAACCAAATTTTCTTGCAATGTGGTCTTCACATGCTATGGTAGATCGTGTCCATGATCAAGAGGGCTAGGAATGTTTCCTATCATGTCACGATATTGAAAAGCAATGGATTATGATAGTGGTTTGCACTTTTGGTTTTATGATTGGTAGGATATAAGGGGTGACTTTGAAGACTCCTTGGTATCACTTCAGACCTGGGGGTGGTGGTTGCTAAGTGCTGGGATGTAATGTGTTGAAGGGGGCTGATGCCCACATCTTTGGTATCAGCATGTTGAGGAGCCGGTGGAGCAGATGGGAATACTTTGTGGCTTTTTCCTACCGTGCAATTTGACACCCCTCGCATCTGGAGGAATGGTTTATGACACAAGATCGTAAGAGGACTAGCAAGTTGCTGGTTTTGCTGAAGGTGAAAATTGTGATGTGGCTCTTCATACAACAAAGATTGTTGACTAGAGCAAGGGGGGCCCAAGCTCAGACTTGAGCTCCCTTTTATGTAGGGTGGAGCAGGTATATTGAGCAACTATACTTCAAATATCCAACGGTTCAACAGGTTTTGGAAGAAGTGGGGATCAATTATTTGGATTGCCGCTCGTTGAGAGAAGCCTTTTTGCTCAATAGCGTTAGTGATCACTAACTTCAGTTAGAGAGGCTGAAGTCCCCTGCAGTGGTTTGGGCTGTTTGGTTGCACTGAAATGACTATATGCTAGGAGGTGAGGGACCATACTTGGAGAATGTGATTTTCTCATGTAGGATGATGTGGTCTTTGGGGGCCACTCAAGGGGGGTGATTTCATTTGGCCTTAAGCTGCTATTCAGTGTTTCCATGCGTATTCCTTTGGACAAAATTTTCTTAAAAGTTTCAAGTGAAGTTAATTCTTACAATTATCCAGTACCATCCTTTAGTGCTGTAAACATATAAAGAATGAGTCACCAAGATCAGACAAAGGATACATTTAACATCACATACTATAAATTGGGTCACCAAAAGCTAAGATTTTGCATGATTAGAAGGGGATTAAAAGAAATGATTATGGATGGGACAATGCGGGATGTCAGGGGAGGGGTGATGGCAGAGGCCGAGGGTCCTCTATTGTGATATCCCCTGCTGTGATGCAGGGGATCCGTCGGATGGGAGATGGACGACCCTAATAGGGGGTCGAGGATAGTCGTCCCCCTATCACGGCCATCCATCTCCCATCGGACGGATCTCCTGCGTCACAGCAGGGGATATCATAGCAGACGATCCTCTTGCGATGGCAGATCACATAATGGAGGAAGAAAGAGGTGAACCAGGAAGATTGGGGAAAAGAAGCATCTCGAAGAATGACAGTAGGCTGGTGTGACACCAATAAAAGATAAAATGAAGTTGTTTAAGGTGGTTTAGAAATAAGCAAATACCCAAGTTTACCGTAGTTGATTGACTAGGTCGGCTTGTTGATCCGACTATATGGAAGTAACTGCATGGAATAGCTGTACTTGGTCATATATTCTGTCTCACGAACTAGTCATTTCAATTAGATGGCCACATTGTCCGCTGATTATTGTACGCAATTAAATGGTCTAGTGGGTATAGTGTGTCTACCACCCAAAAGACCAGGATTCAAATCCCCCCTTGTCAGGGTTGTGTTAGGTAGTTGACAACCAACGTAAAAAATAGTTGAGTATTTCAACATGGATTTGAGCAAGAATTCATGGAGACCCTACTTATAGTGGGAGAATGCCTCGTCATTTTTTAAATGAAAAGTAAGATGCATAATGTTTGATTGATATTCAGTTGGTACTCTAAACTTATTGCGATCTAAATTTATTATGATGGTATTGTGAATTATCAGATATATATATATATATAAATATTTAAAAATGATGTATTAAACATCATTTGTGTAGTTAGAACAATAAAAATTACAAAAATTGAATGTTTGGGGTAGTTACTTAGTGACCTGTCTGACTTAATATTAATATTGGCTTTTGCAACCTTGCGAAGTCCAATCTAGTTCATCATGGAAAATGAAAAGAAGAGCTCCACAATAGGGAACCTGGAAGGTCTAAGAAATGTTGGGAGGATTTTTTTGTTTTAAGAAAAGTTGGAAACTCTATTGTTCTATGTGATAAGAAAATTTTATTGAAAATCAAAGGAAAGTATTACAAAACAACCATGAGACCTTGTGCTCTACGGATCTGAATGTTGGCATGTGAATCATAGACATGTGCAAAGAATAACAATAGCATAAATGAAAAATGCTAAGATGGATTTGTGGTCATACACGAAAAGTTCGGATTCAGAATAATGTGATCAGAAGCAAAGATGGTGTAGCTTCATTTGTGGATAAGATGAGAGAAAATCGATTAAGTTGGTTTGCCCGTTTTCAAAGGAGGTTGGCTGATGCATCAATTAGAAGATACGAGATTTTGGATGTTGAGCCGGCTAAGAGAGGACGAGGAAGACCCAAGAAATATTGGAATGAGGTTATTCGAAGGAAACTTAGTTATTTGGATCTAAGCCCGAGAACGACCCAAGATAGATCTGAATGGAGGCAAAGAATCCATGTAGCGGACCTTACTTAATGTGGGTGAAAAGCTTTGTTGTTGTAAGCTATGTTTAACCCACAAATTTTATTTGTTTCGAGACAGAAAAATAGAAATTGAATAATTTAAAATGGATAAATGGCATGTGTAATTTTTCACGTCTATGAAAAATGGTAGAAACTGATTGTTTTGTTATGTTATCACGGCTTCAAACTGATTGTTCTGTTTTTACGTAAAATATGAATACTCGAGGATCAGAAATTCAGAGTTTTGTAACCGGACTGTGAAGTGTATAACTGCAGAAGAGTTGACAATGTGTTTTTTTGATGCCATTATAAGGCAGGAGATTAACCGCTTGCTTGTGTATTTATCTCATGAGAAGCGTCCTGAAAAAGGCCTGATCACAATCAAAAGCGATTCAGTGATTCTGGTAAGTGCTCTAGATCAATATTCTGTTGTTACTAAATGTAGTTCAAAGTTATTAAACAAGTTCAGTTGTCCACATGTTCTAATCCAAAAGATCATGAAGCAATGGGCTGTCTGGGTGTTCGATTTTGCCTGTGGCAGAATTTCGCAGATGACCTCTGTCTACTGCTGAAACTACTGCTTCCTTCATCCAGTTCTCTGTGCTCACTGAAGAATGTAGATCTTGGTTTTATGTTGTTGAGATGATGCCTATACTGTATTCGGGGTGATGTACTAAGTATCAAGAGGTTTATTTACTACGAACTTCATTGCCTCGCATCTAACGTACAATGTCGTCTTATGCTGGTGTGTTGACGGCTATGCTGAGAAAATATGGATTATCTAGGTGTTGTTCGGGAATGTAGAAATGCTTGCTTTCACCTCTATGAGGCTTCAATTGCTACATAAGTTGATATCATTGAATCTTTAAATATGTTTCATACGTTTTGCAATGGTGCATGCAGTTTATACATTCTGTTCTTTTTTTTTTCTAAACCTTATTTTAGATGCATTTGGGAAGGTAAGGGATATCTCCATGTCAATCTGCTAGCATATTTGTTATCATGTAGATTTGGGTTATGTATTTAATTAATAATTTTTTAATATATTACGTCTTTGAAATAACTCAGCCATAGCCGGTCTCAAGCTTGGGTAAATCGCTTAGTTAGCCCGCAACCAGTGCAAGAGAGAAATTCCGAAATAGTATTCTTTTTAAGATACTATTTAGGAATTTGTGTCAAAAGATTTCGGATCTTTTCAGCATGGATTTAAGTAACATTTAGATTGTGTTGTTGCATTGTCTATTGGCAACGTGTTGCATTGCTCGAATGCAATGAGAAGTTGGCAAGGACTGTCAAATCGTTGTTTGCATGAAGTTCAAAATTTGCAAGGGTTCTTGCACGAGGAACACATGCGAGTAAATAAGCTAATTCCATTACATCGCTGTTCAGATGCAGTCCCAAATTTACAAGGGCTCGCCATGTAAACAGTTGGCAAGGGCTGTCAAATTGTTGTTTGGATGAAGTTCAAAATTTGCATGGGTCCTTGCATGAGGAACACATGCGAGTAAATAAGCTAATTCCATTACGTTGTTGTTCAGATGCTGTCCCAAATTTGCAAGGGCTCACACGATGGACACATTCGAGTAAAGAAGTTAGTCCAAGAGAGGTTGCAAAGAAAGTTGCGGATAAGTAGTTTGAATAAGTTACTTTGACTGACAAATCGATAGAGATTGTAGATATGATGGAACGAAGGTAGATTCAGATATTATGTCTTCAAGAGACAAAATGAGTTGGAGAGAAAGCAAGGGAGATCGAGAAGACAAGCTCTAAACTCTGGTATTTAGGTAAAAGTATGGGTAGAAATGTTGGAGTGGTTTTCATAAGGATTTGAAGGATTGTGTGGTTGAGGTGTAAATATTCGGGGATCAGATTATTTTTGCTAAAATTGGTGATTGAAGAAGAAGTTTTGAATATCTTCTCAATTTATGGATTGCAAATTGGTTTAGATGAAATGATTAACGAAGCTTTTGGAGAGGATTCGGATAAGATTATGTAAGGAATTACACAAAGAGATGATTTGCCTAGGTGGAGATCTTAATGGACATGTAGGAAAGGATGCTTCATGATATGCTAGTGTTCATGGAGGCCATGGCTTCAGGGATAGAAATAAAGAGAGAAAAGGCATTCTGGATTTTGTAACAGTTTATGATCTTTTCGTAGCAAATACTCTCTTCAAGAAGATTGAGGAGCATTTAATTACAAGAGTAGCTTGACTAAAACACATATCGATTACTTTGCATTGAGGAGAAGAGATTGGTTGTGTTGCAAAGACTACAAAATAATTCCAGGAAGAGTTTGACAATCTAACATCGCTTGTTAGTCATGGGTGTGCAAATAAATGGGTTGGTAAAGAAAAGGAGGGTTTCCAAGATCACTGAAAATAGATGGTGGAATCTTCAATTGAAGCAATTAAGCTCCAGGGAGAATGTTTTAGAAGACTTTTCTTTGGATTGTAACGGAAGTGCGAACAAGATGTTAAGCGAGTCAAAGGGCGGAGCTCCAGGTCAAAAGGAGGCTTGGTGGACGAGTGGAGGGGTGCAAGAGAAGCTCAAAATTAAAAGAGCATGCTTTAAAGCTATGTCTAAGGATAGAATGGAGAAAACTGCCGCAAATTGCAAAATATCGAAGAATGGAGCAAAGAAGGCTTTAAGCGGAGCTAAGTCAAAAGCTTATGAAGTTTTGTACAAAAATCTCTTTTCTAAAGAGGGTCGGAAAGATATATTTAGGTTGGTCAAAGCAAGAGAAAGAAAGACCAAAGACCTTTTTGAAGGGAGATGCATTAAGGATGAGGAAGGTCACACACTTGTTACTTAGAATGATATAGAGACTAGATGGAAGCAGTCTTTCCATTTTCACTGGGGAAGGAATAAATAGAGATGCCATTTTGAGAGCTCTTGCTAGTAATGAAAGTTACTTGAATCATGCAAGCTATATACATTACAAATGAAGGAAGTATTGGAGGCTTTGAAGGTTATGAGACATGGGAAATGTGTAGGACCTGCCAACGTTCCTATAGAAGTTTGGAGAGTTTTAGGTGAGCGTGGTTTGACTTGTCTTACAAATTTATTCGGTGTTATTTGACGAAGCAAGAAAATGCTTAAAGATTGGAGGAAAAATATTGTGGTGCCTCTTTATAAGAATAAATGAGACATTCAAAATTATTTAAATTACCGAGGTATCAAGCTGATGAGTCACACTATGAAAAATTGGGAACGTGTGGTCGAAAAAAGGTTGAGGTAAGTTTTCAAAGTAAAAGAAAACTAATTCGTATTTGTTCCAGGTCACTCAACTATTGAAGACATCCACTTGCTGAGGAGAACAATGTTTATTTATAGAGTTAAAAGGAAGAACCTCCATATGGTTTTTATTTATTTGGAGAAGGCTTATGATTCTGTCCTATGAGAGATATTGCAGAGTTTTGGAGAAGAGATAAGTGCCTATCCTATGCATTAATCTCATAAAGCATATGTATGATAGAGCTTCATCTTGTGTAAGGATCCCGTATAGGAAGATTGCCTATTTTGACATAAACATTGGTCTGGATCAAGGTTTAGCTTTGGGACCATTGATTTTTACTTTGATTATGAACGAGTTTACAAGTCACACTCAGCATGAGATACCTTGATTTGTGTTTTCGTTGATGATATTGTGTTGATTGATGAGACTAGAGATGGAGTACATGAGAAGCTTGAGGTCTGGAGACATGCATTGGAGACTAAAGGATTTGTATAAGTAGGACTAAGACTGAATATATGGAGTGTGCTTTTGATGGAAGCAATGGTGAAGGAATCGAGGTGAAGATTGCCGATGATAACATTTAGAAGAGAGACTGTTTTAGATACTTGGAATCTATTTTGCAACATGATAGGGACATTAATGGAGATGCTACTAATAGAATAAATGCAGGTTGGCTAAAGTGGAGAGGAGCCTCTACTGTTCTCCGTGATAAGAAAATTCCTTTGAAAATCAAAGGAAAGTTTTACAAAGCAGCCATGAGACCTTCTATGCTCTATGGATATGAATGTTGCATGTGAACCATAGACCTGTGTAGAGAATGACAGTAACAGAAATGAAAATGCTAAGGTGGATGTGTGAACATACACGTAAAGATCGGATTCAGAATGATGCAATCAGAAGGAAAGTTAGTGTAGCTCTGATCGAGGATAAGATGCGAGAAAGTCGCTTAAGGTGGTTTGACCATTTGCAAAGTTGGTATTAGGCTATTTATTTAGATTAAATATTCATCTTATGTGATATTTAGTGCAATCTAGGTTCATACATTGTTTCATTGACTTTGTTGTTTTGTTGACTTTGTTGATTGTTTATATTTTGTCATTTTATGTTCATTGTTTCCCTTGATATCTCTCTTTAGATTATATCTAACCATATTGTTGTTGTAGGGCCCGCTGAGCGAAGAAAGATCGAGGTGAAGCGGTGGCGAGGAGTTTGGAGCAGCTCATTGATAGTCCACTTCAGCTAATAAAGTAGAGAGAGATAACTAGCCAATTTAGTTTAATTTTAGCTTATTATTTATGTATATTATCTATAATATTTAACTGCTCATTTCTAACGGCTCTTGATTGAGGACTCACGTGTGTATAAGAGACAATCTAAGACTATTTAATAATTGTGGTGTGTTGAGGCATGTTTCACTCTTGATAAAAGGGCGGGTCTCGACTTTGAGTGGCAAAAGTTAAGGACATGCACATGGCTCTTAGAGATACTTTAGGTCATTATCTGTGCTCATTTAACTTAGGCCACACGATCAAAATAAATTCATTAATAAGACACACTTAGATCATTTTGATTAGCTTTAAACTTAAACTCAATTGTTCACCGCTAATAGAACTCCTGTTTAGGTACGGCTTTTCTCGACTTTCATCTCATATAGTTAGATTTAAATATTTTATTGAGCATCCCACGTGGATAGAGCTAGGAAATACGGTAAGCATTCTAACTAAGCATGCGTCACTAATACACGCTTGCATTCCATTTTCTCAACTTCTCCCTCTTGAGTTTTTATCAACTTAGAATTAAAAGGAATTAGGACCGACGATTAGGTGTCTATTTGCTATGCTTACATCAAATCTTCAGTGATAATCGAACATGAAAATGGAAATGTTAAGAAGTCGCTTCAAATAAACTTGGATTAAAAACGACCTTGTCTTACATGAGAGTAATCCCCTCATTGCTCGCAGGTACACACATCTAGACTGACCGAGTGAGGACACATTCATAAAGATAGAGCGCGGATCTTTGGACCTGTACTCGAAGTCTCCATTTTTGACTTTTGCAGATTTCAGAGCTGCAATTGCTCACCTTTGACTTTAGTTGATGTTTTGGTTATGCAAGTTTACTAGTTCCTTTAAGGGTGTGATATAACCCGGTAGTCTGGGCAAATCAATCTTTTGATTGATGGCTAATAGAATCACTACTGGGCTTTAAGGTGACAAAGTGTGCATAAGGGATTCAAAATTTTATTTTATCACCAATTAAAATTAACAAGATAATTGACTGGTCTCTTGTGACCTTCACATGTGAAGTTGGTGAATTAAAGGGGTTTGCATTACATTTGTATTGTGTGCATTCCTACACCGCACATTTAACCTCGTGAGATTTCAACTCTTGATTCATTTTCATGCTTGATTTAAATCCTTTTGATATCGAAGATGAATATTTGGGGGAGGGGGAGTTTATTAGTACTTCACAAACCTATCATTGAACTCCTCGAATGTTATGTCTTTTGAGGTCCATGATACCTCACTTCTTGGACCTCCCTAAACTCATGAAGACCCTCTTCTTGAGTCTAGGTTCACTTATTTCTTAGGAATGGTCACACACTCTGATTCCTTCCTCTCTCCCTTTCTCATCGAAGATGAACTTCACCTTGGTGAGTTCATTTTGATTTCCACCTCTCCTTCTAATCTCAATCGATTTTTTGATGAAGGTGACTTAGAAGATTCATTATCTATGATGCCTCCAAAGAAGCACCCAAAGGATGAGGATCGTGATGATCCCTTGTAGGCAATACTAGCTAGACTGGCCACAGTTGAACAATAAAATGAATTAGTCAGAGCACATATGGGTCAGTCGAATGTGGGAGTAGACATACCGATGGAAGTAACCTACAATCGAGGTTATATCCAAACCTCAATTGGTTGAGTCCAACCACTCCGGATGTAGAGTATGATTTGAAATCACATTTTCTTTCTTTGTTTCCAAAGTATAACATGAATGCCATTGAGGAACCTTATGCATTCCTTAAAGTCTTTGAACCGGTCAATGATAATCTTAAGCACCCTAGGGTTACCAAAGACTACATCAGGCTCAAAGCTCTTCCATTCGCATTGGGAGATAAGGCGGATTACTAGTTGAAGAACCTAGAGGTAGTTATAACTACTTACACTCAGTTCAAGGACCTTTTTTGAAGAAGTTATACCCTTTAAGTAGGACAATTAAATGCAAACTCGCATCACGAGCTTTACCTAACTACCCGATGAGTCATTTTGTGATACTTGGGAGATGTTCCAAGAGTTGCTTCAAATTTTCGCTGTCATGGGATGGAAACACTATCCTAGTTCAAGCGTTATTCAGTGGTCTCACCCTTGAGATGCATGGTTAGTGAGTGCTGCTTGTGGATGTAGATATACATCTAATGGAGCTGTTACCATCTGCTTACAAACCACTAGCAGGGCATACATAGATACCCCGCTTTCATTCCTATCAAAAGAGAGGGTAAGTAGACTATAGTTGATCTGGTAGAGGACTCGATTCCTAACACGGGAATCATTGTAGATAAGTTGACTCTCATTGAGTGGATATACAAAAGAATGAATGAACTGGAGAGCTTATCCAAGATTCCAAAGTATATGGAGGAACTTATCGAGAAAGTGTCTAAGATGAAGATACATGCCATGTTTGCATCTTCTGCTCATGTTTACCGTGTGCGTCATGTACAGGAGACACATATGTGAGGGCCTCATCTTCATGGGTAGAGGACTACTCCTATGTCCGACATTATCAACACGATCCTTCAGCAGAGACAGTGACAAAGAAGCCTCCTCAAGTGTGGGAGGTGAATGGTGTATCATATACACATGACCCTGCCAACAGATAGACATGAATGATGGATAGTTAGCAGTACCAACGTCCCTGTACTTTCCAAAACACAAGCTTCACCTCTATACCTTTTCTAGCACATCCATTTCTTGGACCTTATTACTCCCAACAATAGTGACATAAACATATGCATCAACAACATTATCAGTCGGGCCAAAAGGGCCCACTTTTTCATAGTACCCTACAATGACAGCATTAGGGCCAACAATGCCAATATTCATGTCCTTTCTAACTTGGTTAACCTCTGCAGACCCTAGGCCCTTCTTCTTCTTCTTCAGCTTCAACGTAGATACTTGATGAGATCCATTCATACAGGAATGAGATTCAAGATATGAGGGTTGATCTCAATCAGGTGAGAGATCTAGACCAGTTACTTCCATTCTCGCTCCAGTTCAGGCTTATCCCAATAGCCTGAACAAGAGTCAGCAACATGAGTACCATGATCAGGTATACTACTCGGATTCACTTAGATCTGAGCATTAGATAATTTCATTCGATAATGTTAATCATATATCACTCAGGAGCAGGAGGATGTAGTCATACCTGATCGGGAACGAGACATGGAGGAGGATGTTTTTGAGGCTTCGCATGAGGAGACCTTAGATAGAGGATGATGAGGAAGAGCATCATCATGCACAACACACGTCCCTTCACTAGCAGAAGAGGAGGAGATCTCCAGGAACAGAGAGGATGACGAGCACCAAGACAACATTCGAGAGATTCAAATCCATAGTCTATGGAGGATCTTGCGCCTTCAGTTGTGGAGAAGGTATCAACAATATACATTCCCTAGCTTGTAGTAGATAATAACATTTCAAGTTCTAAGTTTGTAAAAGATTCAATTTTTTTGAAGAACTCAGATTCTAGAAATAAAAAGATATATGTTTTTGCTTACGATTCTGATTCTTCATCCTCTTCTAGTGATTCAATCCCTTTCCCCGTGCTCTTATGACAGGAAAGCGATTTAGCAAAAGGATTCAAAAGTATGACCCTGATATGGCATAATTTTGTAATGAGAATACCATGGTTAAAGTGCCATTTGACAGATATGTGACCGACAATACTACCTTTCAAAAAGTACCTTAAGGTGAAATGCACACTTACTAGGGTAAGTAGGAAAAAACCAAGTAGTCAAGTATATATACATGTCTTAACAATTGCTACTACTTATTGTATTAAGAACCAACAACAACCTCGAAAGAAAAGAGATATGAGTGCACATTATGTCGTGAGTCATATCGATGACATTACGTTTGTCACAATCTCCCAGATAATGGTTCTTCCATTAATCTATTACCTTTAGTCTTGTTCAACAAGCTAAACCTAGGACCTCTCAGAAAGCTCTACCTCAATTTGCTTATATATCTACTAAGAGGGCTAAAAGAGAGGTTAGGAACAATATCATCTCGATCGTGGGACAATAATATATGGTGGACTTTACAGTCCTTGACTGAAAATTTCCAATCATTGCAGAGAATCTCAGATCATTCTATGTGGCTTTTCCTTAGGACTGTCGATGCTTCATTTGATTACTAGATTAGGATGATGAAGTTCCACTCTCCAGAGGGAGAAGCGAAACTGGAGATGCAACAAACCAAATGACAAAGATCTGATTCATAATCCAACACAGAGTATTTTTCTTCTGAGGTAGAGTGCAAAGTGATAGGCACAGTTGGGCCATGTAGACAGACCCCAACAACACTCATTGATACCCTTGCATATGGAGAGGAAAGTGTACACGAAGCAGTTTGTTAGGTGTTGCCTTATTTTGTGATAAATGCATCCCCCTACTCCTTTGATGACACGTAAGTCTATTTGATGACACGTAAGTCTATCTTGACTTGTCAGTTCTTTTTCTCATGGAATAGCCAAAGGTTGAGGATGTTGAGTCGGATGTGGCTTTGGTTGACCTACTGAGGATCTTTGGCAATCCAACTCAAGACACAACACAGTTGGTGGCCAACACATTACATCCAGATCTACCTTCTTGCAACATGGGTCCATATTCAGATATGGTGAAGCCTGATTTGCTAAACGATACACCATTGCTAGAACTTAAGCCATTACCTCCTATACTACGCCTTTCTTGCGGGATCTGAGAGCAAATATCCTGTCATTATTAGCTCTAAGTTGACTGTAGAACATGAGTCTAGGTTGCTTAAAGTATTAAAAAAGAACTGCATGGTAATTGGCTGAAGAGTGTCAGATCTTGTTGGGATTAACCCTTCTTTCTGTTTACACTACATTATCTTGAGGATAATGCGAGGCCTTCCCGTGAATTTTAAAGGAGATTGAATCTAAATTTAAGAGAAATGGTCAAGAAAGAAATTGAAAAGTGGTGGGAGCATGTTTTATTTATCCCATCGTTGACTCTAAATGGGTGGTCCCTTTACATGTGGTCCCGAAGAAGTTGAGAATTCAGATGGTCACTAATGAGGAGGGGCAAGAGATCATGACACTAGTACTCATGTCATGGTGTGTCTATGTCGACTAGAAACGCCTGAATGTCGCGACCAAGAAAGACCACTTTCCCTTACCTTTTATTGATCAGATTTTGATGAGATTAGCAGGGAAAGATTTCTCTTTTCTTGATGGGTACTCGAGCTACAATCAAGTAGCCACAGCTTTTGAGGATCAAGAAAAGATCACCTTTGAATGTCCATTCAGTACATGTGCATTTAAGCGCATGCCTTTCGGTATGCAATCTCCTAAGTACTTTTCAGCGATGCATGATTGTTGTGTTCGACGAGATGGTAGGAGATTTCCTGGAAGTTTTTATGGATGATTTCTCTGTTCATGGGGATTCTTTTGATACTTGTTTTGAACATTTGGACCGAGTACTTCAACTATGCAAGGAGGTTAATCTAGGGTCCTCCTGCGAGAAAAGTCATTTCATGGTACAAGAGGGTGTCGTGTTGGAGCACGACATCTCCAAGAAGGGAATGGAGGCCGACCCTGCTAAGGTGGATGTGATCAAGAAGCTTGATCCACCAAACAATGTCAAGTCAAAGCGTTCTTTCTTAGGGCATGTTGTATTTTACAGGAGATTTATAAAAGATTTTTCAAATATTTCCTGACCACTGACTAAGCTTTTAGGAAAAAACATCAAGTTTATTGTAGATCACAAGTGTCTAGAGGCATTCGAGCTCTTAAAAGGAAAAATTTTAGATTCTCCTATTTACAAGCTCTTGACTGGCCGCTTTCCTTTAGGATCATGACTGATGCGCCGGATTTGCTATAGGAGCTGTGTTTGGATAGAGAAGAGATGGGATATCGTTCGTCATTTACTATGCGAGTAAAGTTTTGGATCCTACACAAAAGAACTAGACAATGACTGAAAAGGAAATGCTCGTAGTAGTTTGGTCCTTAGAGAAGTTCAGATCGTATCTTTTAGATTCTAAGGTGATTATTTATACTAATCACACAATTATTAGATACCTAATGAAAAGGAAGGATGCGAAGACACAACTTCTTAGGTGGATTTTGTTACTCCAGGAGTTTGATTTGGAAAGTAATGATAAATCTAGAGTCAAGAATGTTGTGGATGATCACTTATCCCAACTTGAGCTGAGGAATTACCCTGATTCAGAACCTATTTGAGAGACTTTCCCAGACGAGTCAATTTGTGCTATTGACTCACTCCCTTGGTATGCCAACATGGTGAACTTTCTGGTCTCCTAGCAAGTTCCCCAAAGTTTGACTAGGAACAACATTGACTAACTGAAGTCGGATTCAAGGAAGTACAATTGGGAGGGTTCGTTCCTTTTCTTCGAAGGATCGTATTGTGTCTGGAGAAGCTGTATTCCTCAGGAGGAATACCCGAGTGTCCTCACTCATTGCCATACTTTGGTGGTAGGAGCGAACCACTCGGAAAAGCGAACCACTCACAAAGTGCTCCAATGCGGATTCTAGTTGCCAATCTTGTTTTGAGATGATTATGATTTTGTTAGGTCGTGTCTGATTTGTCAAAGAATGGGAGTGATAATTGATTCAAGAGATGAAATGCCCATACATCTTGTGATATTTTGTGATTTTTTTATGCTTGAGGTATTGATTTTATGGGTCCCTTCCCTAACAATAATGGATATGATCACATTTGTTAGCGGTGGATTATTTATCAAGATGGGTGGAGGCTATCCCAACCCGAATCACATATAGCAAGATTATCTGTAAGTTTATGAAAGATCACAGTATTTCCAAGATCGGGGTTCCTAAGGTCTTTATTTCTGATGGGGGCAGATATTTTGTGAATCGTGAAGAGCTTAGCTATACTACGGAATAGATCATAGAGATACTAGTCCTTACCACCCGCAGTCGAATGGCATAGAAGATGTTTCTAATAGGAAGTTAAGATCATACTACAAAAGCTAGTTTATCATGATAGGAAGAATTTGTATCAGATCAGGCTCTTGTTCGGCAATAGGATATACGCCCCGATTAGCTTGGAAACAAGTACCAGATGTAGAGGAGCTCATAATTATGGTCAGTTCTAAACTTTATTAGGGTTGGAGATATAGACGGAGTAAAATCAATCTCCATCCAAAAGGGAGAAAATTCAGAACAAGGGTGATATCCCAATTTATTTGAGAACTTGAGAATGTCTCGCAAGAGCCGAACTAGACTCGCGGGAATCACCCTGAATTATTGGAGATGTTGGTATCGAGGAATCGATATGGGTTTCTACGGAGTCTGTACTAATCCATCCCTGAGCCGACATCTTGAGAGATAAAAAGAATGAGATAAGGAGTAGAGGACACGAGAATGAAAGAGGAATGAAGAAAGAAAAATAAAGAAGAAAGGCTCAAAATGAGTAAATAAAAAGATGAAATAAAAAGAGGTGTAGATAAAATTATGCAAGTGCACGATATTTTTGATCTGGACCAAATTGAACTAATCAATCAAAGCTCAATAAAAGGATGAATTCACCAATTCAATACAATGAATCTTAAGAGTTCAACAATTATCTTGGAAATTTTATTGATTCTCAAGCAATCTTTTTTAAAATTAGTCCTTACGTCTAACTTTATAGGAGAGTAAGTATTCACCCAACAAGCATTGTGTATTTTCCACTTCCTTTGTAACATGTAGTTTGCTCTTTTTAAGGTCCTTTTTATCGTATCGGGGACCACTACTCAGCCAAAGAAGTGGGGAAAAGGGAGCTGGTATGTCGAATCAAATACTTTCCACTTGCGGGGTACTCGGTTGTGGAACGATGAGACATGGACCTGCCATCACATTTCCCCTATACTCAAGTAATTCAGACTAAGCCCGCAAGCGAACTTAGACTTACTCGCCTATGCACGATAGAAGCGCCAATACTTCGTAAACCCATGCGATACACAAGGCAAAATCCATGCTGGGTTTTTAGCTCTAATCCTTAAGGATGGTGCCTGAGAATAATGAGGGTTTTAGGTACCCAACACATGGAAGTCCAATTAATCAATCTTATTCTGATCAAATTTTCTTAGCAGTCCCTTCTTAATTTTTTAGATTTTCACTTATTTTGAGTATTTTCTATGAAAAGGTTTAATGCATTTTTCAATTCTTTGCTTAGCATTATGTGATCAAATAAGAGGAAGAGGTTAGAAATGCAATGTAGTATAGAAATCAATGATGAATGCTCAGTCAGAAAATGCTCACCTTGCTTCCCAGCTCTCTCCATGCGTTAGAAATTTAATTACAATAAATGAAATGCAACAATGAAATCACACTAAGACATGGATTGCTATTAGCATGAAGCATCAGTTGATTTGATCTATGCCCAAGCGTATTAATCTACAGGCAGATTAAATAGTTAGGGCTTTGGACATATTTTACTCGATAAAGCAAGCCCTAGATCTAAGGGCTCATTCACACAAGATGCAAAATGAAAAATAAGGCGGAAAACTCAAATCCAAGAAAATAAATAGAAATAAGAGGTAAAATAGGAGAATAAAAATATAGGAAATGATGAAAACTACCAAAAACTGATCGGATCTCGAGGTTAACGAACACCTAGTAAAATAGACCAGATAAAATATGTGCCCATAGTTTGGTCCTGTATTATTATAAATAAAAATGAGCCTCTCACTAAAATAAAGATAACCTAAAACTAAACTACTCTACTGAAAATAAATGCAACTTCCTAAGCTGTGTCTGATCCTCTTCGGCTCTCTCCTACTGAACCACTAGGAAGGGTTCGGTCTCTACCTTACCTAGATGCGTTGAATCTCTAAAGTGACTCGCCAAGATCCATGAACCCTCGCACGAAAAGAAACAGATCACGGGTCAGACAGTTAAAAATGATAAACAAAAACGGACATACAATAAAGACAAGTGAGATAAATGAAGAAAAATACAAGGAATCAAAAGACAGGCAAATACGATAAAAACTCTATACAACCATTGTCCCCAGTAACAATGCCATTTGATGACAAGTATTTGCCTTATTGACATAGCAAGCTAAGCCAAAAAACATTGCGTCGACCAGCCTCAAACAATCAATAATCAATACATAATGAATTTCAGTGATCAAAATGTGTCAAAATTTATTTAACTCATAATATATGTGTATAGGTATAAGTAGTCTAAGTGTCAAATACTAAGACAACAGACAATAGAGCACAAAATTATTATTAATTACTTAATAATAAGTTTGTTTTTATTTTCTGTATTTTTTATGTCTCTTTTTCTATTTTTATGGGGTTTTTGAAAATATTCAATTTTTTATATTTTTTTAATATTTTTTAATATTTTATATTTTTCCTTTTTTTCATTTTTTAATTAACTTTAAAGTAAGATATATAATAATTAAAATATATTTATTATACATTCTATATAGGTAATAGAAGGAAATTACGTGTTTTTGGATTTTTAAATAAGTCAAATAAAGTCAAAATTGGGCAAATAAATTAATTTTGAGTTTCCTATATTTTTTCTATTTTTAGTGATTTTTGGAATTTTATTTATAATTTTTATGGATTTTAAAGTTGAAAATAAGTCAAATTAGTGAATATGATAAATTTTTAGCTTTATATAGGTTTAGTTAATTAATATCAGTGATAAATAACTCTAAAGTAATTTTAATATATATATTATATCTCAAAGAAAATTCAGAAATAAAAAACAACATTTTTAATTTTTTCTAGATTTTTTTGCAAATTTTTATAAGTTTTTTGTATTTTGTAATTTTTAGGAGTTTTGTTTTTATTTTTTAAAGATATTTGGTCAAATAAGAAAATAAGATAAAACACACATACTATGTTTTTTTTAGAATTTTTGGAAATATTTTGTAATTTTCACGAGTTTAGCAAATAGGAGAAAAATATAATGTTTTTTTTATAAATAGGAAAATAATTCAAAATTCCATAAGAAAAATATATGCGATAAATATGGAATGCAAGCATATATTTTTCCTATAATTTCTTGATACAAGATGGTATTTAAAACAATTAAAATATATGCAAGGAAATAAATCAGCAATACATGGACTAAAATGCAATTTACAGGAAATATTCATGCATTTGATAACATACACATGAAATCGCGGGGCCAAACATGCAATTCGCCCAAGTAGGAATAAACTGTATATTTAAAAATGCTTGGCATGCATATGTGTGAATATGACATGTTTCAGGAGCAAAGACACAATTTTCCCAAAAAGTATGACACTGATTTAACAAAATTTGGGACTAAAATGAAATAACTAAACTCGTAAGAGGTTCCTTGCAAAAAGCCCAAGCGCCTCATGTGGAGAGCCATGCGAGGTGACCTGAAACTGGGCCTAAGCGTAACTGAAATAAATACGCTACTCTCGATGCGAATATTACAAAAAAATTACAACTACAAAGAAATGTTTCAATATTCAAAATAAAATACAAAAAGGGTCAAGAGTCGGTCTATAAAATACCCTTGGTGCACGGATCCAACAGTGGGGACCGCTCCACATGGCTTCACTTAAGTGCTGACGATCTGGATGCACGCATGCTTGTTCGCTGATCAATGGATAGGATTAGATTCCAAATGGATCTGACGGTCGTGGATGACCTCGATTGGACGACTGTGTCTAGCCACCTCCCGAGCTCGGGAGAGCTCAAAAGATAGTTGTAGTCCTCCCATAGCTACTGATGCCCTTAGATAAGTTCGGATCTTTGTTGAAACGAGATATGGAGATGAAAGAAGGTCAGCCGCATGGAGCTGAAAGGTGAACTTGATTCCCCCCAAATGGAGTCCTCCTGGACTGAGACCTATACTAACCAATTGGTGGCTCGAGGGCATAGCTCTCGGCCTAAAAATCAGGTGAAATGAGTGAGGGGTGGAGTGTAGCAGAGGTATCTGGCAAGGTAGTGGAATGGGGACCTTGATCTCCTAATCTGAGCAAGATCAGGGTGAGCGAGGATGATCTGGAGCGTGGGGAAGTGTCAAGGAACGAGATGGCTGCGTGGTGGGGTTGGAAATTAGAGATGTACAACTAGGATAGAGGCTGGAGTCTAGAGCTCCAAGGAGATTTATTTTAGGATTTTAAGTGAAACAAGATAAAATCAAATGAAATAAAAAGCACACTAAGCTACTGGTTACACTAGGAATAAAAAACTAAGGATAAACATGTCAACTGATCTATAGAGACGAGGTGTAGAAGTCGCACGGAGGAGCTCCAGCGAGGTCTGGTCAGCGTTCAAACTCATTCTCCATGCCAAGGATCGATTGGGAGAACCTCTCTTGTCACAAGGGCTCACACTCCAAGTCAAAATTTAGGGGTTACAGTAGCTAAAATGGATTGAATTTCAAAAACGGAGGAAGAGATACTATATAAACATTAACTGGAGGAGCCTTCTTCGCCAAGGGTTTTCACGAGAATTAAAGGGTGACTCTAGTGAAGCTTGGGTCCGCATGAAAGGGTCATTGAGTTGTGAACAAATCTCATGTAGGAATCGGGTAGAGTAGAGGCATGGATCAGTCTAGAAAAATTTGGCGAAGAAGGGGAAGGACATGGCACTGACCGGTCCAAAGATCGACTGGGGAGCTGACCATGGTCAACCCTAAGCGCCTCCTAATTGGCCCACGTGGACCAAGTCTGGAAAAAATAGGGTTGAACATAGAATAAAAGGAAAATAAAGTAGAAAATTATTTTATTAAATAAATCTTAAAACATGAAAGTTGTTTCTTATTTTATTACTATTTTTAGATGATTTTTATTTATTTATATCAACTTATTTATTATATGTTAATTTTTACATGTATAATTATAGGTATATATACCTATGTTTTGTGTATATTATTTTTACTTTTTATTTATATAAATATTATTATATTTATATATATTATATATTTACACTATTATTTATATGTATTTACATGTTTCTAATGTTTTGTTATGTAGATAAATAATTACATGTATATATTATTAGTATAGTGTATCTATGTATTATACTTCATTATTTATTTTAATTTTTTAAAATTATGTATATATTTTTACTATGTTTTATATAATATATACAATTATTTAAAAATACAAAGGGAGTCAAAATGTAAAAAAAATTTATAATATAATATTATATACATTTGCCTCAGTACAATGGTACCTCAGAAAATCGACTTTTGATCTTGACTCTATTTTAAATGGAACCACCTTTATTAGATAGATAAATTAATTTGAAATATTATGAATGTGAGTTTGATGAATTTTGAGTTTATATGGACGAGATGTTGATCAATGAAGTTCTATTTGTGCCTTTTTTAACGGTGTGTACCATATGCACAATGTGTGATTTTTATTGGCTATTATTTTTCTTTTTTCTATAGATTATTATTTACAAGTTTCACGGTGGAAATATATAAATTAGATGTATGTAGAGTGTGTATAAAATAGTTTAAAATAGACCATGTACAATGCTTTGAATAAATAGGGTTTCTAGGGTTCTGTGTATGATTGTCGTATTATTTTTGCCCTTCTCTACCCCTACTTTATTCCATGCCGACCTAGTCAATATTGACTTGGTCTCAGGATTTAGGGTCAGTCAGTATTTACAATGCTTCCTTTATTTTCCTTTCCTTTTCTTTATTCTTTTATTTTGAATTTAAATATAACTAATTACATGTTAATTACAGGACAATGTATATATTAATTCATGCAAGTTAGTGATATTTACATGTATTTTACTAGGCATTTAAATCAAAATAGGAGAATAACGGTGCAGAATGACTATTCATCAGGTCTCTAAGTTTGTTATTTCTAATGGGGGTTGCCATTTGTGAATCATGATATGAAGAGCTTAGTTATACTATGGAATAGATCATAGAGTTACTAGTCCTTATTGCCCACATTCGAAATACGTAGAGGAAGTTTACAATAGGAAGTTAAGATCATACTTCAGAAGCTAGTTTATCATGATAGGAAGAATTGGTCCTACCTATTGGATCAAGTTTTATGGACCTCTGGGACAACATACAAGACACTGCTTGGTACTTCCCCATTCTATGTGATGGTATGGCAAGCCATGCATTTGTCCGCTAGATTAGTTCATAAATATGGATGGGACTGAGGAAAGAAGAGTCCAGACTTGGATTTAAGTGCGCCCGTAGATATCGAAAACAAAGCATATGACAACAACGTGTCTACAAGGATAAAGTTAAGAAATGGCACGATCAACACATCACGGGTAAGAACTTTGTCTCGGGATAGAAGGCATGGTTGTTCAATGCTAAGTTGAAGATCTTCATGGCAAACTTAAGTCAAAATTAACGAGTCCTTGCATAGTGAGAGAACTGCACAATAATGGTAGTGTAGCGATATCTGATCTTACTGATGGTACACATTCTTTCTTAGTGATCCATTTGATTATTAAAGAGATTTGTGGGTTTTAATTTATTTAATGAGAAAATAATATGAACAATGTCGTTGCAACCCAAAATGTCCCAATCAACAATTATTTTTATTCTCAAGTAGAAATAAATCAACGAGAGATAAAAATGCTATTTATTTCAATTTTATAGCCTACATGATCAAATTCAAGGAGGCTACAATACCTGATGATTATTAATTAATGAAATAAAAAAGTTCTTTTTCTTTTTAGCTTTTGGTGATTTTATGAGATTTGATGCTTTGTATATTTTTATGAATTTTTACTTTTATATTTTCCGATTTTTATTTTTTTTAGGGATTTTTAATTTTATCTATTTTTATTCTTTTAATTTTTAAAACGAAAACAAATAAAAGAAATGAAAACTAAGGAACACACACTCTTTTTTAAATTTTCAAAAATGGTAAAAAATGCAGACAATTCAACCAAAAATATTTTATGTTCTTGACAATTTATTATTATATTTATGATTTTCAAAGATTTTTAGATTTTTAAGATTTTCAAATCAATTAAAAATAGAAACTGAACAAAATAAAAAAATCATTTCACTATTTTTCGATTTTCAAAATATAAAATAAAGTCAAAATTACTGAAAATACACACAATTAGAAAGAGAAATTTTCTAGCTTTAATACACGCTATTTTATGTATTTTTGTGTTTTTCAATGATTTTTAGTGTTTTCTGTATTTTGCAATTTTAGGGATTTATGAAATCTTCACACGAAATTTGTACAGAAATTAAAATGAATAAAACACACTTCCACATTGTTTTGGGATTTTAAAAACTATTTTTGAATTTTTATTGATTTAATAATGCAATTAGGAAACTTTTTATTGGTTTTTGCATTTTTAATATAAAAAGATAATTATTTTTTTAAAACAAAAATTAGAGATGATAAACTAATTAACAGGAAATTAAGAGAATTTTTATTTGAATTTTTGGAAGCACTTAAAAAATTAATGAACACAATTAAGCAACAAACAATTGTTCTGGAATATTATGGACTGAAATGCAAATAATTTTATTCAAGGCACTGAATGAATAGCAAAATCTAGAAATAAAAGGCAAAATACGCAATTTACACCACAAGGGAGCACGTAGACGCACGTGAGATACGCTAGCACGGACTCCAATGGAAATATTTTTATTTTCTAGACCAGTCAATAATAGAAACCCTACAAGGCTTTTATTGCAATATCACCATGAATCACAGGCTTGAGCACATGCAGCTGCTTAGATCAGACCAATATGCAAATATTGTTTAAGTAAAAATAATAAGGGTCTCGAGACAGTTGTTTAAGTAATGACAAACTGACGCATGTCCTTAGAAGAGTTATTTATAATTAAACAAATTAGTGGGGGCTAAGGATGTAATTACTCACCGAGTGCGTGCAGCTCAAGTGCTGGATCTGCGACGTGGCTTGAATCTGGAAGCTTTGATCCTAGGCTTGAGCTTTAGGGCAAAATGAATGGCTGAGATCTGATCTGGGCATCTTGTTCTTGTTTTGGCGACGGAGACAACATGTGTAAGAACAAGGATGAAGGTGGAAGCTAGTGGACTTTGATCAACTGTAGCCCTACTGATCTTAGTCCGATCTTAGTCTGACAGTCGCTGGAGGGAGCTTTGACAACCCCGTGTCGAATGGATGTGGCAAATGTGGCTCAAATGTCAATGATCCGTGATCTAGAGCAGCTTGTGGCTGTATGTTAGACTCGAGTTCCAAATCATGATTCACGCTCCAGGAAGGATCCAAAGCACCTATAAGAAGTTTATTGCTCTGAGATGGATGGTCCAACCGACTTTACTAAGCAGAAAAAATAGAGAATATGGGGAATGGGTGTCCTATGACGTAGGTGGTCGGACTAGAGGTCGAATTCCATATCCAAAGTGATTTGGATGATCAGATGCGGGAAGAGCGTGTAGAATCGATTAACATATATGATGGAATGATCAAGGTGAAGAAAATTATGCAGATGAATTTCGATCATGAAGATCGAAGGCTGGTCTAAACTAATCTGATCTAAACAAAAATCAAAATGAAAATTATAGAATTTAAAGATGAAAGTAAAGCTAAATTATCCTAGAATTAACCTACAGTGAAGATGAGATGATCATGACCTCGATTCAAGTGCGACAGCTCAAAGAAGTTGAACATCGATGGAGCTTCAGTGACGTGATCAATCACACAATCCATGCCAAATCAATGCTCTCCGGCTGTGGAAGTTATGCCCTGTCACTGCGCGACTCTCCAAGATCAACCTCGGGCGAAGAATTGGGTGGAAAACAGATCAGGGAGTGAGGAAAGATCTAGAGCCATTTATATAGAGGAAAGGTCCGACATAATTTGAAAAGAGTGAAGTGCGTGAATCGAGGCACAAAAATTAAAAATCTTATTCGGGCGAAGAAGTGGATTATTCGTGTAAGAAATTTGAAGAAGGAATCGGGTGGAAATAAAGGTTACATCAGCTGGGAAAAATCAAAGAAGAGAGATGGGTTGTTATTCGGGTTATTAAGGAGGACTGGGATGTTAACCCCGGTCAACAGACCCAGGTCCGACCAATTAGGAAGGGCAGCCACTACAGTCCAAGGAGAAAAGGACAAAAATAGAAATAAAATGAAATAAATTACAAATAAATTATTAAATGAATTAAAAAATAATTTTAAAATAAAATTATAATAATTAAATAAACTTAATTTAGATGATTTTTAATAAATTAAATAAATTAACATAATATGTAAAAATAATTAATAACCTTTATTCATAGGATTATTTTTACAAATAATTATATATTATATAATTTATTAATTTACATAATTATTCGAAGATTTAAAATTATATTTTGATTTGATTTTATAAATTAATTTATTAAATCAAATAAATAAGTTATGCACAATATAGATATGTGATATATATACAATATATACAAGATTTTTATTTTATTTATTTTGATTTTTGTGATTTTTATTTTTATTTTATATAGATCAAATAAAAATATATACAATTATTTTAAAATATAATTTATACAAAATTATAGAAAATAATTAGAATAATAAAGAGTACAATGTACAACATAAGCATATTATACAATAACACTTCAAAAAGCTACTTTTCACATCTTAACTCTGATTTTAATGAAACAACTTTCATTTTAAAGCTTATATAATTTTGAACACAATGAAAGTGAGTTTGATTTATTTTGAATTTTTGTGGAAAAGATATTGTTCTGAAAGTTGAGCTTTGCGGCTTTTCAAAATGATGTTATTTTTATTATGTACAATGTTTCTTCTTGCAATTATTTTTAATACGTACAACTTATTTTTGTACACAAGTTCCAAGAAGAAAACATTTTTATTTGAGATGATTTTGATGATAAATAAAATATTAGAAGGAATATATAAATGTCTTATCTCCCCCTACTTTATCCTTGTCGATTAGGTCAAGCCTTGACCTACTCTCGAGATTAGAGTTAACCTGTATTTATTTCACATATATAGTCTTTTTATTTTCATTTTCCCTTTATTTATTTGTTTTAGGTTAAAAGAATAATAATTATACAATATTTACACAATAATAATGATTTATTAAAAACGGTATTTATTGATTTTTATAGGTATTTTATAAGGGATTCTAAGCTCAAATAAATGTATAAAGATGATGAATTGGTGATTCATCAACATCTGCTCAAGCACTTTGTAGAATCAAATGAATAATTAAGTCTGGATTGAGTTTCTTTCACGCAGAGTGATGATTCTGATGTCATTCTAAACCACTTTGCATGATGTACATCAACAGAAGGCATTCAGTTCATAACAGATTCAACAACATTGGTGATCTGGCTTTTCCTTTTTCTTCTTACTCTGACTCCCTTTTTCTGAATTCTTTCCCTTTTATCCTATGTATCTAGTCCTCCTCTTTGTGTTGTTCTCTCATTTTACTTAGGTTATTTAAAGCCTAAGTATAGGGGGTCGACCCATGTTTAGTATACTCCATTCGGTTCTTTTATTCACTATGTACCCTTGTATTCAATACTCCCTTTCTACACTTAGGCTTTTTTAAACCTAAGGATGGGGGACGAGAGTGTCCGTTTCGGTTCTCCGTCCAATTTTCTCCACTATATTTAGTACAAGTTATGCTGTTCATTTCATTTTGTGCGCTGAGGTCATAGCACAAGCTAAATATAGAGGAACATGTGTATATATTTCCTTTATATTGTAAACATAGCTCGTACTTAAATGTTTTGATATCATATAATGGGATAAGGGTTTGGGTACTTAAAACTAATTTCTAAAGTGATTTGCAAAATGTCTTCAAAAATCTTTATATCTATGTTACATGTTTTGTAAAAAAAATATTTTACAAATGGTTGTTAAAGGGGTACAATATGCTTTGAAAAATAATTTTGTCAAAAGTTTCATATATACGTAAAGAAATCATTTGACATTGTTTGAAAATTGATTGAAAAAAACAAAAAAAATAATACAAATACATCCTAAATAAAAGAGCTAACTAATAAGTGGTTTTATCTCTGACATATTCACATCACACAAGACTTGTGTGGTTCAGGATATTTGGTTTAGAGTGACACTTAACTCAAATTTTCGCCAATCTTGTTCATTAGGATCTTAGGACTCAATAACTAAAATTCCTTAGTTTGAAAGACATGCATGCTATATTGCATGCAGATCTCTATTCTTAAAAGAATGTGATAGTCAATGCACATGCACGATTGCAATAATCATTGTAATGAGTCGATGTTTTGCCTGAGGAACTAGGATGAGAGGTTGACTTGGGACCTGATTTTATGATGCTTAAGGATGTGATAAGATTAATGATGCAGCGTGAGATGGATAAATAGGGCCGCATTTTTTTCTACTTTATCCGTTAGTTTTATTTATATTTATTTTGAGTCGTCGTAATTTTATTTAAATAAAAGAGATCGCCTGTGATCTCAAAGTAGTTAGTTTCAATTTCAAAATTAGTTAGTTAGTCGGTTAGAGTCACATTAGGATAATTAGTTTTGAATTTGAATTGAGTTACTTTTTTTGTAATCTCATCTTCCTATATAAAAGGATGATAGACTAGTTGTTTAGGCAGGTCAGAATATATGAAAACTTGATATTTTATCTCTATCTCCCTCTCTCGTCTCTTTCTCCCTTACGCGATCTACGCGCTTCGTCCTCCTCAAATCTCTCGTTCTACGACGAGCTTTCTCCTCTCAACTCCTCCATTTTCTTCTTCCACCGAAAATCCACCGTTCAAAATTATTTTCCACTGTCGCCGATTTCATATCGGCATCATTTCTTCCATTTTCTCCACACCAGTTCTTCCATGGGATGATCGGGAACGCTGATTCGAATTCATCAACCTCCAAGCCTGCAGATCCCAGCATTTCATCGGGAGACGAATTTTTCAATCGGAGGAGAATTGATGCAGCGTGAAACGGATAAATATGACCGCATTTTTTTTTCTACTTTTATCCGTTAATTTTATTTACGTTTATTTTGAGTCGTCCGTAATTTTATTTAAATAAAAGAGATCGCCTATGATCTCAAAGTAGTTAGTTTGAATTTCAAAATTAGTTAGTTAGTCAGTTAGAGTCAAATTAGGATAATTAGTTTTGAATTTGAATTGAGTTTCTATTTTTGTTATCTCATCCCTCCTATGTAAAGGGATGATAGACTAGTTGTTTAGGCAAGTCAGATTATATGAATTTTTGAGATTTTATCTCTATCTCCCTCTCTCGTCTCTTTCTCCCTTACGCGATCTACGCACTTCTTCCTCCTCAAATCTCTCGTTCGCGAAAGATAGCTGACAGTCAGAACTATAATGCTCGGTCCCCGACCAAAGGTAGCTGACTTGCCCCGAGGGCTCAGCTACAAGGTCCCCTTCTACTTCTCTCTCAGCGGGAAGCTTTTCGGGAAAGAAAGATGGAAGAAGTCTACAGATTGAGATAGTGCCTCTTCTGACTTGAGAAGTCTAAAGCCTTAACCGACTAAGTACAAAACGGATAAATAGGGCCACATTTTTTTCTACTTTTATCCATTAATTTTATTTACGTTTACTTTGAGTCCTCGTATTTTATTTAAATAAAAGAGATCGCCTGTGATCTCAAATTAGTTAGTTTGAATTTCAAAATAAATTAGTTAGTCGGTTAGAGTCAAATTAGGATAATTAGTTTTGAATTTGAATTGAGTTTCTATTTTTTTAATCTCATCCCTCTTATATAAAGGGATGATAGACTAGTTGTTTAGGCATGTCAGATTATTTGAATTTTTGAGATTTTATCTCTATCTCCCTCTCTCGTCTCTTTCTCCCTTACGCGATGTACGTGCTTCTTCATCCTCATATCTCTCGTTCTCCGACGAGCTTTCTCCTCTTAACCCCTCCATTTTCTTCTTCCACCGAAAATCCACCGTTCAAAATTATTTTCCACCGTCGCCGATTTCATATCTGCATCATTTGGTATCAGAGCATGGCCTACAGATCGTCGTTACGATCCGACGATCCGTCCAGACATTCGCACCGACATGCGACGAAACACCATCATTCGTCAGAGCAGAAACGACGAGCTGAAGAAGCTTACAACAAGGAGATGATGGGTATACTGCTTGATTTCCAGTCAAAGTTTCGAGATTGGATTGCTGACTTCGATACCCTACGCGCCACAGAATCAAAGTCTTCGATCATAGAAGCTGTTGTCCAGACCCACGATGAATAAAATCACGAAAATATCACAGTCAACGCCGACCTGCTCGCTGTCCAGGCCATTCCAGGAGAAAAAAGTGACCAAACACTTGCTGTCCAGGTATTTCCAGACTTGAAAACACAACAGGAATCGAACTACAACCCACTCACGACCTTCTCGTTACCCCCCTCCGACACTCTCGTGTCCCCAACATCCAACCCAGCCCTGCCCTCATGCCTCTCCCAGCCCCTACACCCTACCCCAATACCCCCGCGACCCCTTGAAGCCCAACCCCTGACCCCCGTGCCCCCTCCTGCGACCCCAGCCCCGTCGCCACCACTCCAACCCACCGCCACCCCCGCGCTGTCCCCTGTAGCGCCAGCGGCCCCCTCCGCCATCTATCCGCCATCTCCGATTCCCCCTGCCCCCGCCCCGTCAACCTCTCCCGCCACCCGACCCATCGCGATACACCCACCAACCCCCGTGTCCCCTCCCGCCGCGACTCCCTCAACCCCAACCCTGCTGCAGCCTACCCAGGCCTCCCCGATTTTCGCTTCATCGCCCCACTCCGCATACCCCGTACCACCTCTCGAACCTATGACCCCCTCACCCCCAACAAAACCCCCTCCCGACCCCACCCTCGTGCCTCTCGCGCCACCGCCAACACCCCCTCCCGCCGCCGCTACCTGATGAAGCCACATTTCATCATCTTTATTCTATCATTTTGGCATCAAAAATCCTAGCAAATACGTGTAAATTGCATTAAAACCATCATCTTAGCATTCATGCATGTGCATCTAAATATATTATAAAATACTTTAATTAAAGCCAAAATTATAGAATAAATAAAATAAAAGAAAAAGAATAAAATATTGTAAATATTTTATGACCCAAAATCTCGAGACCTAGGCATCTTGATGAATAGGTCGACAAGGAATAAAGTAGGGGGAGATAAGGGGTAAATACCTATACTATTCAATTCATTCTTTATTCATTTTGGGACCTATTTTTGGTTCCACTTTTTATACATCAAATAAAGAAACCTTGTACATGAAAGTTGTAGATAATTAAATAAAGAAAAATACAAAATTCATTTCACTCAAAAATAATAAACAGATAAAATGTTATGGTCTGAATAAAAATCCAGAATCCCAACTTCCCAGACCCGTATCTCACAATTGAAAACTCCAAATGCAGCAAACTCACCTCTAATTGTATATAGAATAAAATAAGTTATTTAATGGCGGTGGTTTCACATTTGGCGGAGCTACGATCTGAAAGTTGAGTTTTGGACCCTCATTGTATACTACTACACATTAAAATATTCAATTTATTATTTATTTATTATTTTTATATTTTTATATTTTTATAATTATGTAAATATTACTTATAATAATTATGTATATTAAAATCAAAATAAAAACTCAAAGAAAATACAAAATAAAATTATATGTATATAGAATACATAGGTACTATACCTATAAACATACTTATATAAACTATACTTTTATTTTATTAATTGTACAAAACACATCAAAACAATAAAACAAAAATACATTTATGTGTATAAAAGTATCCTATGATTTTATAAAATACTAAATAAAAAGAATAAAATGAAAAACACCAAATAAAAATAAAATACTAAAATATACAGGTAAAATACCTATATAGGCTATAAAAAGCAACTTGTAAAATATACTTCATAAAAATAATTAAAAATCACTATAAAATAGTTTATTAAATTATAAACACTTTTTATTTTATAACCTAAATAAAATAATACCATTTACTATTTTAAAATGATTTTAGGAATAAATTTTTCCAGGTTTTTCCTGGTTGGTCCACGTGGACCAACCAGGGGGCTCGGATGGTTGACCATGGTCAACTATCTGACATGCGCCTGTGGGCTGTGTCAGAGTAGGTTTTGACCCATTTTCTTGGTTTTTTCTAGGGTGCTCCTTACATCTTTTCGTGATGGAGTCCTCAGGACTTTTGATGCACATCTACCCATGAATCTCGCTAAAGGTTTTTTTCGGGCATCGCATCGCTGTGGCGCCCGTTGCCACCTCGTTTTTCACGTCCCTTCACCACATCTCAAAACCACCCCGCCACCTTCCTCTTCCAGTTTGAACCGCCTTTGGCCAGTGCCAGAACCTCCGAGGGCTCTCTGGTGGATCCCCGGTGACAGGGGGTGATCCCCGACCACGTTGAGGTGCAGCCCAGGCACTCCTGGGCGTGTTCCAACCATCTCCGGCGGCTGCACCACCGTGAGGTCCTATCTCCTCCTCCTTGGCCGAGTCGAGGTCGTTTTTGCTGTTTTTCTTTTTATTTTCATTCCTGCATCTGGTCTTTAGTGCTATCTCATCATCTAATCGCCGCCGAAGCTTAGATATTCCCAATTTGACGTTCGCCGGAGCCTTGCCCCGGCGAACCGTCCCGCCCACCATTAACTTCTCTCTCCACCTTCTTTGGTACTTGGAACCATCTCTCGCCGTTTGTTGTTGTTATTGCAGGATACAGGGTTCCAGTTGACTCCATCTGGGGGTCACAATTTTGAAGATAAGCGTCCTGGAGCAGCCCCGTCGCCCCTTCACGTCGTGGTGGACATCCGGCTTCCCTCAAGCCATTTTGCGCCCGCTGCCCTATCGTGGATTGCTCCAGGAGCTTCCTGGTCCGTTCTGGACAATAGTCGGAGGTCGGAAGAGCCGAGGGATCCCGATTTAAACTCGCCCCACGCGAGTTTCTTCAGTTGTTCTTCCACCTTCGCCGTGCGACGTTGGATCTTGATCCGCTGCCCAGTTCGTACAGGAGCCATCAGATATTGCGAGCGCCCAGCCGTCCGATCGCCCTTCCCATTCTAATCAGAACCATCGACATCGAAGGGGTACGGGCCCGTAGGATCTGGACACGTGGCAAGTGGAACGCGCAGAGCCGTTTGATTGCGAAGTGATAGCAACCGTCGGATTGGCGCCACGTGTGACACACTATCTCATCAGCCGGCCGATCAGTTTGGTTGGGTATTTTGCGCTTACTACCCTGCCATTTTTTTGTGTTTAAATATTAGTGTTGAAATATTTGACTACTGTTATTAATTTTTGTCACTTTTGCAACTGTGCCCCTTGAGTTTTCAACTATTGTATCTGTGCCCCTCCCAGGCGTGCGTGCGACGCACGTGGGTCTGGGATTTTTACAGAAAAGCCCCTGCGGCTTTGGCGATTGGTTTTTGGCCCAGAAGATACTTAATTCAGTATAAATTTTGTGCAAAAATTGCCTGAAAGACCCTGGAATTTTGTCTTGTTGCAAAATAGTCCCTGTTAGGCTTAGAATTTTTGCGTACTTATCTGATTTATCTAAGGCTCAATTTTAATTTGAAAAATTCTCAAAAATTCAAGTTAAGCTCCTGTGTGCTTGTTCTTTAATGCCCTATTTTTAGTGTTTAATTTTATTGTATTTTTATATTTATTAAAAATCAAAAACTTGCTTTTTGCCTACTATCTAGCTTAGAAAATGCCAAAAAAATATTAAAATACCTCAAAAAATTCCAAAAAAAATTCCTACTGTCTATTTTAACCTACTTTAGTGTCAGTCCAAAACTCACTAAAAATCTCAAAAGAAAATCCTTAAAAATTAGAAAATACTTAAAAACTTCAAAAAAATCTAAAAAATTGTAGAAAACTCCAAAAATTGCAAACTCAAGTTCTGTAGTTTCCTATTTTTATTATCTTTATTTAAAAAATAGTTTGGAAAAATTTTGTAGTTGTTTGATATTTTTAATTTCATTTTTACCCCCAACCAGTAGCTAATTCCCTGTTTTCCTTTATTTTGCTATTTAAAAATACCAAAAAGATTTTGAAAAATTCCCAAAAATCACAAAAACAGTAAAAAATCATAAAAATACCAAAAAGATTTTTATTCTGAATTTTTGGCTATTTTTGCATATTTTTATAAATATTTCATCATCTCTTTTATTACATAGCTTATATATTCCAAAAGTAAAAAAGAAAAAAAGAATATAAAATATAAAAAAGAAAAATATAAAAATCAGAAAATTAAAAACCAAAATACAAAATTAAAAAAAATAATTAATTAAAAAAATTAAAAAAATTTAAAAACCCACAAAAATCCTTGCATTGCATAGTGTAGGAAACACTTCACACTCACACACACACACACTAGCTTGATTTACCATGCTTGCTCCCTGTGTTCGAACTCTCTGCATACTTGTCATATACACCTTGTTTGTAGAGTTAAAAATAAATTTTAACTTCACATTGCTTTTCATTGCTTGATCTATAGTGTGGGTTAATTGTTGATTAAATACGAGATTCATTTGTGGGTCGCCACAGCGACGGTTGTCTCCGCCTTGTGTGAGACACCACTTTAGACTCCCGTGAATTTCTCGTTTATCACTACCCGCTATCGCCCCCTCCCCATCTCACAACCACCACTGCAAACGGCCTCACCACCCTTACGAGCAGCGTCCGCCGCACGGGACGCCCGGGCACGAGCTCGAGGACGCCTCCTCCCCATTCTTATTACCGCCAATTAGTTCGGAAGGAAAAAAAACCCTAACGCTAGTTAGGGATGCAGTCACATCCGAGTCCCTGGAAATTAGGGATATGAATCGGAAAATTTACTGGAAAACCCCTCCTCATAAAAATGTTTACTGGAAGGCCATGATTGAAGGGGTACGAAATTTGCATGCCAACCCCCTGGAGTAGAAATAGTCTAAAAGAAGGGCTGAAAAAGAGAAATCTGGAAGGCCTCCTTATCCAAATAGGATTAGGATCATGGGTCTCACCTATTTAAAGGCCCCATGGCTTAATTCATTGGACGCATCTCCTCCTTTACTCTCCTTGTGCTATTGATTTGCTATGGACTCTCCAAAGGCCGAGTTGTTCGTCATGAAGATGCCCTATCAGTTCTTCGAGCACCATCTCAAAGGGACGAAACCCGGATGGATGCCTGCATGTGCGCCACACCTGCTCTTCCGCCACGACGCCAACGTCGCCGACACTCGCACCGTGCACGCATGGATTCCGCCATTTGAAAATCTACCGTTTTGAAAATCCACTATTCAAAATGATGCAGATATGAAATCAGCGACGGTGGAAAATAATTTTGAACGCTGGATTTTTGATGGAAGAAGAAAATGGAGGGGTTGAGAGGAGAAAGCTCGTCGGAGAACGAGAGATTTGAGGAGGACGAAGCACGTAGATCGCGTAAGGGAGAAAGAGACGAAAGAGGGAGATAGAGATAAAATCTCAAGTTTTCATATATTCTGACCTGACTAAATAACTAGTCTATCATCCCTTTATATAGGAGGGATGAGATTACAAAAATAGAAACTCAAATTTAAATTCAAACTAATTATCCTAATTTGACTCTAACCGACTAACTAACTAATTTGAAATTCAAATTGAAACTAACTACTTTAGAGATCACATGTGATCTCTTTTATTCGAATAAGATTACGACGACTCAAAATAAACGTAAATAAAATTAACGGAAAAAAATGCGGCCCTATTTATCCATCTCACGCTGCATCAACTCTCCTCCGCTTAAAAAATTCGTCTCCCGACGAATTGCTGGATATTTATGTGCTGTGCTGGAGAGTCCTTCCTGAATTCATTGAATAATTTGCTCCAATTGCATAACCTTTCTCCTTAATTCAGCATTACGTTGATAGTTCTTTTCAATTGGAGGGCGTCCTTGCAAATTTTCTATCCCTTCATTTAAAAACATTCCATAACATAATGTAACCTCCAATTGGCACCTTTGATAAATACTTGTGGGATGAAGGGATTCATGGCAATTGTTCCCAATTAATTTCCAGTTCTTATTTTTGAGGGATTCGAATGCTTTCAAAGAGAAGTCCGACATTAGGGTTACTCGTCCTTCTCCATTGCGGCAGCGATGGCGGTGGGGAGTTCGTCTTCCATGGCGGTGGATGAATGGCGAAAGGAGGCGGCATCGGCGGTAATGGCCCATGGGGGATGAGCAGCAGGGTGGTGGCGATGTGGGCAACATGTAGCAACGGTGGGGTAGGGGGAATAAGGGAGGCACGAGAATGGGGACTGGAGGCGGGAGTGTTGGAGTCGGGGATGGGGCCTGCTGGGGAGGGGGTAGCGACAACGGTAGGGAAGGGGGGTTCGCCGAGGAGGTGCGGGTGGCGGCGGACTGGGGCGATGCGACGAGAGTCGAGGAGGCATGGGTAGGCCGCAACGGGGCTGGGGTTGAGGGGGTCGTGACGGGAGGGAAATCTGGTGTTGTGGGAGGGGACACGGGGGTTGGGGGGTGCATCGCAATGGATTCGGGGTGGTGGGAGGGGGTGTCGGGGCGGGGGCAGGGGGTTCGGCGATGGTGCATAGATTGCGGGAGGGGGCGCTGGGGGTGTGGGGGTCGCGGCGGGAGGAAAATCTGGGGTTGTGAGAGGGGACACGGGGGTTGGGGGGTGCATCGCAATGGATTCTGGGGTGGTGGGAGGGGGTGTCGGGGCAGGGGCAGGGGGTTCGGCGATGGTGCATAGATTGCGGGAGGGGGCACTGGGGATGTGGGGGTGACAGGAGGGTGTACGGGTAGCGATAGAGGAGTTGGGTGGCTCACCAGAGGTACGGGGAAGGCGAGGCAAGGCTGCAGTGGGGCTGAGACAGTCGTCGGAGGCGATGTCATCGATGGTAGCTGATCTGAAGCAGCCTGGACGACGATCTTTTATTGGCCCTTTTCTTCGGAAACTTGGGCGGATGTTTCACCGGCCCTTTTGGAGGCATTTTCTTCTAGTTGGCGCGTCAATGCCTTGATATTCCGTGGCTCTCGCATCTGGGATGCCAAAACTTGCATATCGGCACAAACTTGGAGCATATTCGATAATGCTTGTTTAACCTCCACACGCCATGCACGGTCGTTGGGGCGAGATCCGTTGGACTTTCTGCGTGAATGACGAGAGGGATCGCCAGATCGTGAGGACGACCTAGATGCCATGCTCTGATACCAAATGATGCAGATATGAAATCGACGACGATGGAAAATAATTTTGAACGGTGGATTTTTGGTGGAAGAAGAAAATGGAGGGGTTGAGAGGAGAAAGCTCATCGGAGAACAGGAGATTTGAGGAGGAAGAAGCGCGTAGATCGCGTAAGGGAGAAAGAGACGAGAGAGGGAGATAGAGATAAAATCTCAAAAATTCATATAATCTGACCTGCCTAAACAACTAGTCTATCATCCCTTTATATAAGAGGGATGAGATTACACAAATAGAAACTCAATTCAAATTCAAAATTAATTATCCTAATTTGACTCTAACCGACTAACTAACTAATTTTGAAATTCAAACTAACTACTTTGAGATCACATGCGATCTCTTTTATATAAATAAAATTACGACAACTCAAAATAAACGTAAATAAAATTAACAGATAAAAGTAGAAAAAAATGCGGCCCTATTTATCCGTTTCACGCTGCATTAATTAAGGATTACTTTTGGAAAATCGAGTGTCGGAACATTACCCAGTATGAGAACAAGGTTTCTATACTATATTGATGGAAACCTAGGTTCCAGTGTATGTAGAACCATTAAAATGTTGGTTAGTATGCGCCAACTTAATAAAAGCAGTGGAGCTAGCCATCTAAAAAGAAATATCAAAAGAGAAAATCTCAAACATTTCAAGACAATACAAATGTGACTGGCAAGCGCTCCTCGCCTTTTCAAAGGGTCAACTTGGACAAAAGCTACTAGGCCATATGAGTTGTGTGGGCATAATGATAAAAGAGCTCTGCGTCGTAAGCAATACAAGTCTGAGTGTAGAATGTATATTAGATACTCTAAAGAGACACATCCCAGTGTACCCAAGAAAAAGAAGTGCAGACAACTCGGAATTCTTGACGGACATACTGATTAACACCAAAAATACAAGTGTTTGTTTAATAAGGCACTCGAGAGATCCTTGTTCCAATGAGAGGTGAAAAGAAATAACACAATCCTACAATCCTCCATACTTGGCCATTTCATCTTATACTTTTAAGTCTGAAATCTAAAGTGACCGTGGAACGAAGTGAAACTATATTTGTTCCCAAGAGTTGAGGCTTGGGTTCTTAGGATGACTTCTTAGACTGGGACTTCCGGCGAAGATGAGACTCTACACTTGTATATGTGATCAACACTAAATGTCATACTTCTAAAAATATATGTACACGAAGAGTCTGATAATTAGGGAAGTTGTGTTCCTCTTGAGTGAGATTTGGTTAAACTTAGAGTTCAAGAGTCACATAAAAATTTATAGTATGAACTTCAAGTCGTGTATCTCACATGCACAGTCAGGGATTTAACCTACTTATTCTTTCTTTAATTGCTTGAGGACGAGCAAGGTTTAGGTATAGGGGGTGATGAACCTCATATTCATCAACATTATTCAGATTATTTAACCCTTTATCTTGGCATATTTAGTTAGACTAAATGTAATTAACATTATATACTACGTAATTAATTAATGCTAATTAATGCAAATAAATAGTCTTTATGTATTTTTTTATGTGTGTTTTGTTTTCTTTATTTTATGTGTTTCTCATATATTTAAAATCCCATACAAATTATTATAATATTGTAAATAATATAATTGTATAATATTCCTATTCAAAAATACAAAAAATACAAACCAAATAAAATCAGTATTTTTATTATCATAAAAATACTTACAAAAATACATGAAAGTTGTAGATCTTAAAAAAACACAACTTTCATGTAGAACACTTTTTTTATTTGACTTTATTTATTATTATATTTTTATTTTACATTATTTTGATATTTTCTTAATCCTGATTGGGCTACGTGGTCTTCTCTTAGTTGACCACGTAACCGACCCTTCAGTCCGAGCTGCTTGCAATCTCCACTGTCTGATCTCTTGATCAGACGACCCTTGATTAATCACGCTCACTCCTCTTTGAAACATATGATCATTTGACCATATGCTCCTAGTTCACTCTCTCGCATTTCCATCTAGACCGTTAAATTACATGATCCAACGATCACCCTTCATCTTCAACCCACAATAGTTGTTCCTCCAGGCGACACAACTCCTCGTCGTAGGAACTTCACCCTTTAACCATCGTCGGCCTATGTGTCGCCTTCACCTCTCTCTCAAATGCCATTCGCAAGCTTCATCATCCTTCTTCTTCGCTAACCAACATGCCTTGTCATCCACCTATGCCCAATCAACTAGTTGTAATTGAAACTACCATTCCCAACCTCCATTTTGGTGAACATAAACCATCGGTGGCCAACCGTTACGCGCATCTGCCCTTGCATGAGTTCCCTCTGAGCCAATTCCTCCCTCCGGTGACTGTTATAGTGAGTTAGAGCGAAGATAGAGGCTCAACTCCAATGACATCCACGACTGTTGTGGCCATGTCACAACCTGCATTTGAGTGTTGCTCGAGCTTCACACCGTCACCGCGTGTGTCATGTGATGATCAGGAGAGTTTTAAGCTCCTGCATAGGCTTCCTTATCTTCATTCGACCTTCTTTGATTCTATAGGTTTGATCCATGTTACCTCTTTCGTGTTTTATCATAATTAATTACACACATATACTTCTTCACACTCAATCAATTCGTCGAATACCTTCACCCATCATTCTAGACCTTCATGCATACCCTCGATCATCTCCTCCTCCTCCTCCTCCTCCAGATCTCTCCCTCCACTCCTATACTTTGTCTTGCTCAGAGGAAGAACCCACCAAGAAGTTCCAACTTCTTCACCCTTGATAACCCTTCATCTCCATCCATTTCACTCTATACAACACCCAAACGCTTCATCTATACCACTAACGCATGTAGGTGATGTGAGGCTCAATGATCAAAAGTTTTAACCTCCTTCTGATCTCAAGCTTCCTCACCGATGAAATTACATCACCCCAATGATTCAAGCATCACCGAGGTTTATTAGTCCTTATTCCATCTTCACCATACCTTAGCGAAGGTTCTCCGACCTTTAGATAGCCCTAGGTCTGATGGAGGAGGAGCAGAGCGTCTACCGGAGCACAACCCTCTCGCCATCACCTGCGAAGGTGGAAATCCTACGTCGAAGTACTTGCGCCCTCTATCTTCTTAATCGAACGACTTAGATCAGCCATCGAGCCAGCCTCTGCACCTTCGGCCTTGGAGTTCCACACCTGGAGCAAAGCGCCCACAACCATCCACGTGGCCCGCACCTCCATTCTACCCGAGCCTCACACTGAAGCAAGCCCTCACCATGCGCTGAACGTGTTGACATGGTGAATTTGCAGCCAATCCTTGCCAGGTCTTCATTAGCACATACTTATCCCCACACACATGGGAATTCATAGATAAGCCCCCTCTGACTTTATTTTATTATATTTCAGTCCATTTTGGACCCATATCTAATGTTTTATGTATTATTTAATTAAGTTTTATTACGAAAACCCTCTTTGATTTTTTTCATTAATTAATTGAGCATCTTGTATCTAAATTAAATGAAATTGATCTTGATTTAATAGCAATTAAATTCTCTTTAGATGATGCATTATTGTTTTGATGTATTGATATGTATTACTTTACATAACAAGTTTCTTGATTATTTAGTGATAAGTAAGTTGTCTTAATTTTGTTTTAAACCTAAAATTAGGTAGTAATCTCAGGCAAATTAATTCTTGTTTCTATACTTCGTATTTGAATGATTTCTATATATGATTCTAAAGTGAACTTTTCTTTAATTAAATACAGAGAGTAGCATTTATGATTAAGGACTTAGATGCCTAATTATTACTTGATCAATCAATCCACCTAGTATTTAAGTTTGTGCATCATTGTCTTAATTACTCTAGTGGACCAACTTGAGTCAATTAAACATGTAATTCAGGAGCTACATATGTAATATTGTGTATGGTTTTATGTGCATTTTACTTCATTATGTAGCCTTGTAACTTGCATTGTAAAAAGCAATTAAAAATCAAGCATACATCCACATTGTCTTCATTAACCTAGACCACATTAGAATCCTTAACTTAGGTATTTAATCCCCGTGTTCGACCCTAGATTTATCCATGTATAAATTTACACCTCATCACTCTCTTCGCGGGGATTCTTTTAGCGAGGTTATGCTTGAACCACTGATTGCTTCTATTACAATTCAACATACCTAGATATCGATATTAGTGACTCGTCACTTTGTGGTATTTAATTTAGGATTTAGGGTTGGTCTTCAGTAGCATCCATTGAGTGTTTTGTGTTTAGCAAACTTATTGATATGTGCAAATTGCATTACTCAAGTACAACACAAAAAGTAGATGAATGAAATGTGTCGGGTAATTTTTATATAGAGGAGATCGATCCCTAAATTACTTAGATGTTATACTTAAAAGTTAGGTTCTTTAAGCTATGGGTTGGTCTTTAATGAATCTGTGATCCATCTATTTTTGAATTTATTTTGTTATTATATCCTGAGCAAAAACACATTAAAAGCACATAAAATGATCAAATAACTAAATCAACTTTGAAAATGAAAATAGACTAAATCTATTATTAGCCTAAAAATAAGTACAAGAAATAAAATCAAATAAAATCTCAAAAATAAGGAGTTGAAAATGTGTATATTCTCACATGTATATAAATATAATCTTCCCTTAAATTTAATAAGCTCAAGTTAAGTCCAAATAATATGAAACAAACTCTAATGTGTATATAACACTAACCTTAATAAATTAAAAAACTTGAAATTTTCTAAACTGTAAAAATTGTAAATAAATCCAAACCCGAGTTTGAAAAGACTAAGAATAAAAACTGAATTTCTCCCTCATACATTATACTATGAAATTATAGTCATCCTTGATTTAATGTACATTAAGTTATCTAAGAACAGGAAGAATCAAATTTCATATGTGAAACTTGGGTTTTAAAACCTAATTGTATATTATCTTAATTTTAACCTAATATTTATTTACATATGTTAATCTTTTTAGTGAACTTGATTTTTGTTTCCTTTTCTTTACTTTATGTTTTAACTGACTCCAGCAACCAGACCCACTTGTTGGCAACCACTTGTGATCCAAGACCTTACCCTCCGGTACATCAACTCCATTCATGCAAGCCTCACTCCTCTAACCACTCATCAAAGACCAACCTGTCATTCGTCCCTCGCTCTTATTTCACCCATCTCCTTCGAACTCAACTGCACCCAAACAAAACCCTAGTATCTCCTCCTTTCCACTTTGCTTGTCAATCACTCGAGAGCATGCCAAAGCTCCAACTGATACTCTTGCGTCGGTGACATGGACATAGAAGAAGCTTTGGCTAAGACGAGCTTATCATCGGTGAGATGTGATCCAAAGCTCTATAAAGGGCTTTTCTATAATGCTTTACCACACTCTACTAAAGATTCCACCGATCAAGGCACAACCTTGAGGTGATAATCAAAGCACCTCCATGCTCCTAATCTATCTCAAGAAAAACCCATAGGTGATTCTCTAATCTTTTCCCTCTTATTCCCCCATTCCCCTCTTTTTGTTGTTATTATTCTTCTTCTTCCCTTTAGTCCTATATTGAACCCATTCCAGACTTTTGCTCGTTCCATGTTCTTTTCTATTTGATTGAACATCCGACATTAGACCAAAACACCGATCATCTCCAACCATCTCCCTCTTGCTCCCCTTTTTCATTTTGACCACAAGGCCAAGCCTCCAAAATTAGGATGTGAGTCCAACAAAAGAGGGGGAGGGAGGGTGAATTGTGTAATATACAATTATCCGATAACAATATCCAAATAAAAAATAGTTATAAACCATAGAGACAGAGGTAGAAAAATTCAAACCACAATGCAAAATGATTTTTACGTGGACGCCCAAACAAGTGGAAACCACAACCCAGAACCTTGTTCAAGGATTTTCCCTTCACTCTCTCGACATAACATGTTTCCATTATTCCATCACTACTTTAACCCAAGGGTAGTGTAACCTCTTGTATAACATGTACCCTTCCTTGGAAAACTCCTAAAGGAAGATTTAATCTCTCATAGAGGAAGGAATCCACAACTCAAATACCTATACAAAAAATATTAAATAGAAAATAATTAAGCAATGAAACTTGATTCATAAGCTTACAGATTTTAAGCGTAGAAAATGCTTGAGGATGATGAATATGATCATAGTAACACATAGAGTAGAAACAACTTCAATAGCTAAAAGCTTTGGATTGAAGAGAGCTCGAGAGCGTAGAAACGTTGTAAGAACTTGAACATTACACAAAATGATCGCTCTTTCTTTTCTTTTGAGAGTAGAGGATGTTTCTCTTGGTTACGTATCTCAGACAATGAGCCATAGGATCCCTTATATAGGGTTGGCCTCAACCATTGGCATCAAAAATGAAAAGTCCAACATTCTGATATCCAAAGTCCATGAAATGGCTGATGATGATAAATAAGGTGATCGATCATGTCACAAAAGTGATCAATCAAATTTGATTGTTGGCTTGAAATTCAAAAAGTGATTTATCGTGGTCCAAAGGATGGTCGATCAGCATTGATCGATTGTGAAAAATAAGATGGTTGATTAATGGTGATCAATCATGTGTGTCATGATGATCAATCATGCGTCCAAAAATCGATTATGTGAAATTGATGATTTTGGCTTAAGTTTACTTGCTGATCAAGAATATGCAAAACTGTAAGATTGCTCTTCAGCATAAAATAAAAACTGTGTAACATCACATCATCAAATCTTGAGCTTTTTGAATTGAGTCTTTCTTTGGTTCTATCTAAAATCTGATTTTGAGTCTTCAAGCCGAGTCTTTCAGAGTCACTTTTTGCTTTGAGTCAGCTTTTAGTTTTTCTACACTTTTCATCAAAGAGCTTCTACTTGAAAAGTTAATCAAGATACAAAACAAATATGCAACTGAGTCATTAGTAAAGTCTAAATTACTAACATAAGCCTCTACCCCACTCTTTGCAGGTTGGTTGCAATGAAGAATCACCAACATATCATGTCTCTGCAAGCATTGTCCAGTGTGCATGGCATCAAGGCAATAATATGCGGAGCTCATCCACATAAGACATCATGCATTTGACCTGAGAAGATCCCCCTCATCCGATTAAGGGGTCACATACACACTTCGATCAGACCTCGACCCCATCACACCCTATCATCATGTACAACACGCCCTATAATCACGGAGACACTATCTCAGCCATCGAAGGTTGGGGCTCAGATCATCTGTTGTAAGTGAATTACAAAAAAATTGTTGTAAACTCATGGATGTGCACTACATGGATGGTAGTGATCCAATGACTTGAACTATTGGAAAACATCCCCAAACCTGCATGATCCCTCCTCGCAAGACAAATTCCTCCCAAAAACCCTCCCTCATCCTCGAAGCCCACCTTGAACCAACTCTACAGTGACTATGCGTCCATCCTCACGGCTCCTCTCTCTTCTATTGTGCCTCCCTTTCTTGACAACCCTCCTCGCCATGTAGCTCCCCTCCTCCATCGCACAACCCCCTCCACCGCGTAGCTCCCCTCCATCACGCATCCCCCTCCGTCGTTGATCCAACGGCTGAATTCTATTGGAAAACACCCCCACCTACGCAAACCCTCCTCACTCAAAACCCTCCTCGAAACCCTCCTCACACCCAATCTCTCAACATGCATCCCCTTTGATGTGTATCCTCCTTATCACGCCTCCCCCCTCCACCGCATCTTCGATGTCATCGACGATAACTTTGTGGATGTGGGCTTCTTCGAGGCATCAATCGATTCGGGACGTGCACTTGGTGAAGAGGTCCATGTTGAGATCCTCAAACTTGGTGGCGCTACTAGATTTCCTCGCCATCATAGAGGTATTCCACGTTGATGATTATCTCAACGATGAAGGAGAGGGCCTGCTTGGCCTGATGATAGCATAAAGATCTACGCCTCGTATTTTGGTGCTGATCAACAACTATACAATTGATTTCAGAGTAAGAACAAATTCCAAATGCTAGTCATTAATTAATGCATAATCCAACCACCAAAACATTTAACATGTCATAGGGCAATCTATCTGAGATAAACAACTAAAATTCTACCGTTGCTACCTTAATGGCCTCCATAGTTTCATCCAACCACCAATTACAATCCTCTAAATATCCTACTTTTCAAATCAGTTCGCAATCTACAAAGAAAACCATAAAACCCCAAACAACACACCCATTTCCCCTAAAAAGAACACTCCAAAGAGGTCAAAGATCAAAACATTCCACATGGCGCCCAAAATGGGATGCTGCCAATATCAAATCAAGGGGATTTTAACATGAAATCACCACCCATATCCAAGAATTCTATCGAAAGAAGAAAAGTATATATCCTTATCTCAAAATCTACTTTGGTGATGGAAACAAACCAAAAATGTTAGAAAATAGGAATGCAAAAGTGTATCAAATATAAATAAATAAAAGAATGAAGAACACGAGATTTAACGTGGAATCCTACTCCCTAAGGAGCGAGATGAAACCATGAGAGAACGCCTCAGAGGGCTGATAGTCTATTGCTTTTCTCCTCTGAATACAAGGGATGTGGGGGTCTATATATAGCCCCCACTGAGTCTCCACATTTCCAAACTGGTAGATGTGGGACTGAACTCTGGATGAGTAAATGGATCCTAGAGAGATCCATTTACCCATCTATAATATAAGTGGCGCACAATATAATACTCCAACACTCCCCCTCAAGCTAGAGCATGCTATGCTCAGCTTGAACAAATAGAAAGAAAATCTCAACTCACGCTACAGGACACTACGAACAATATCAACTCAATGCGCACAAAGGTCAGTTGCTATCGAGGACGTTGCTTCTCATGCCGTGCAGGTGAGGAGGACGAACATGTTGGAGTGTGAGTCAACTGAATCTCCTTGTCGGAGAGCATGTGCTCTGTACTGCGCTTGTCAGAGTTACTGCAACTGAAAATGAGTCTCCACATGGAGAACTCTGACCCGCCACAACATGTGGACAATTGCTCCATCTCTGTGGAGTCCACGTTCGCTGGAGAATGGAGTCTGGAAGTCTCCTCGTTGGAGAATTAGGATCGCCGCCCCCTGAAGCCGGGTTGAGAAGGGAGATGCTACCGCCCGCCTGGAGGCTCTACGTGCGGAGGTTGGAGTGTCATGCCTTATGCGGTGCACGGAGGTACGAGCAGTGCTGCCTGCATCGATTAAGAAACCCCTTTTTGAGTTTTTCACATGATCGAGGAGCAGCCAACACGGAGAAGGGGCTTCCCCTGATGCGTGCAGACCTAGAGCTGTGGAAGAGGATGTCGTCGAAGGTTTTGGAGATTCCGAGGAGGTGCAGGAGATGGAGATGCACCGTCAAAGGAGAGGACGGATCTGCACCGCATGGGTTCTCCTTCTAGGGTTTCAGAAAGGGGGAGTATCTCCTCGTTGAGGAGGAGGAACGGGACGCGCAGGTCTGCGCCGCCTGGAATCGAGAGCATCTCCTGGATGGTGTATCTCCTCGCACGTGGAGGAGGAACAGGGCGCGGATTTGCACTACCTGGAATCAAGAGTAGTGCCTGGATGAGGCCCCCGTGTGAAGCAGCCTGAGCGATCTTGCAGGGTTTGCGGCCTGGAAGGAGATGGCGATGTCATCGCCCGGGGGCCGCCGCCACTGGAGCTTCTTGCATGAAGGAGGAGAGGCGATATGAGAGGGGCAGCGTGATGGAAACCTGCCGCCTATTGCGGCTACGGATACTGCCCTTACGATAGGATGCATTGCTGGGTGAGGGCACACAGCAACGCTGCCTTGAGATGCGCTATTGCACGAAGAAGCTGGAGCTTCCGCTGCCTATCCCTGAATCGCGCGCCTGGAGAAGTTTCCAATGAAACTCTAGAAAACAATCTTGTAGAACCTCCTTGGTGAATCACAACTCTCAAATATTGAAATAATCTTCACAAATAATTTTCAAAATAGATACATAAGAACTTGAAATATTGAATCTCGAATAGAGACATAAGAACTTGAAATTCTCGAGAATCAACCCGCTCGGATACCATGTTAGAAAATAGGAATGTGGAAGCGTATCAGAGATAAATAAATAAAAGAATGAAGAACAATAGATTTAACGCAGAACCCTACTCCTTAAGGAGCAGGATGAAACCACAGGAGAACGCCTCAGAGGGCTGATAGTCTATTGCTTTTCTCCTTTGAATACAAGCGATGTGGGGGTCTCTATATAGACCTTACCGAGTCTCCACATTTTCAAACTGGTAGATGTGGGACTAAACTCTGGATGAGTAAACGGATCCTCGAGAGATCCATTTACCCATCTGTAATATAAGTGACACACAATATAATACTCCAACAAAAAAAGATGAGAGATTTTGATTGATACATGTTGATGAGATGTGGAGTAGATGTTCTTTTTAGGAATAAGTAACGAGATATTTTAAGTTTTTGGTGCAAATATGCGAGCTTTCTCTACCTTTGTGGAGGTGTTGTCATGTCAAGGTGGTGCACAACGAGGGTAGCGGAGTGCGATCGACAGGGTTGGTAGGGGGGCATGCGTAGGGAATGCGTGGCAAGATTATGCGCATTGAGGAGGTCAGATCACTGGTGTAAGGGGGAGGCCATTATTGTAGGCGTAGGAGAGGGCACATACAAAGACATATCGACTAGAGAGGAACATGTCGATGGGGATGAGATGGGTGTGTGCCAAGGGCAGATTGTTGGGGGTAAGGGAGGACGTCAAATGAGGAGAATTTCGGGAAGGACTAAGGATGAGAAAGGTTGCACATCCATGGAGAGTTGCACATCGAGGAGGGATGTGCAGTGGAGGTGGGGGGGTGCACGACGGAAGGTTGCTGCACGACAAAGGAGGTGCACGACGGAGGAGGGGGTACACGACGAGGAGGGTCATTGAGAAAGGGAGGCGCAATAGAGAAGGGCAACACGGTAAGGATAGACAGACGACCATCATCAAGTTGGTGAGAGGTGGGCTTCGGGGAGGTGAGAGGGTTTAAGGGAGAAATGTGCCGGGTGAGGAGGGATTGAATGGGTGGGGGAATGTTTTCCAATACGTTGAAGCCATTAGATCACCACGATCCGCGTGGCATTCATCCATGAATTTACATCAAGAGTTTGTTGTAATTCGCTAACACTAGGGGCTCGTTTGGTTGCTGGGTTGGAGTGGGTTGGGATAACCTGGTTGGAATAGTAGCTGTTTGGGATGGTTATGAGGGTTGGAGAGGGTTGGAATAAAGAATTTGATGTGATGTCACTGTGATTTGTGATAGAATTCCATCTCATCAAAAGATGGGGGTAAATCAGGTTACCTCGGGATAACTCGAGGGTAACCCGATTAGCAAACGAGCCCTAGACAATCCGAGCCCCGAAGGTTAACTCCTACATATGCTTCTGAGTGAGACATGCAATGCATCCTTGCCCCTCAAATTGAGGTGTCGTGGCTGTATCAGGTCCACATGTGTTAGAGCCATAGTCATCTGAGCTCACTCAAGTGTCCCAAACATTTACGTCCAAACCCTCAAAGATATCCACCAATATTGCACTTGAATCCTCTCCTTACGACAACACATGGCTCACCACGGGCTAATTGCATCAACGACTAGCGGAGGTTTCATTATTACATATAACTCCATGTATATGTCATTTGATTTTTAAAGTCCAATTCCAAATTTCAATTTAGTCCTAGTCCCAGAGTTGTATGTTGAATATTTTGCAAACCAAAACTCCAAAAAAACTGTGAATTTGGTATTTGAAAGGTTATTTTGTGCTCTTTCTATGGCATATTATGGAGCCTGGTCTGAATTAAATTGCCATTTATATCACCTTTTGATCGAAAGCATTGATATGTGCTTATAAATTTAATATTAATTCAAGTATATGCTAGAAAATTATGAAAAAATTTACCATTGCGTAGATAATTTGTTAATGAAACTTTTGTTAAATTTAATTGAAATACATAAAGTATTGGGTCCTGGAATATTATTATGTGAAACATTTGTTTAATTTTTTAGGACAATTTTTGTAATTATTTTGAAGTTTAAAAGTACACCTAGATGCACCGCTTAGTGCCCTACCATTAATGTTTTATTGAGAATTTTTTATTATGATTTGTATACCTTTAAAAACTCAAAATTAGGATGTGGAAATATTGTATCTTTATTTATGGGGTTTTATCAGCTATGCTCCTCTGAGGTATTGCAATATTAATTATGCTCCTTTCTTTTTTGGAATATTAATTGTGCATTCAACTTCGTGTCATTCTATCACTTGTGTCCCTCGGGTTAGTTGCGGTCCATCCCCAATGCAAGCAGACGTTAACTTTGTGGACACAAGGGGAATTAAATATTTTTAGAAATGTTAGAAAGGTTTTTCCACAACGCTCCCCTCCTCCTCCTCCCCCCATGCTCTTCCTCATCCCCTCTCCCTCCCCCCAGCCTCCATGCTCCTGGCTCCTCCTCCTTCCCCTTCCTCTGGTGCCCCCTCCTCCTCCCACTCATCAACCTTCTCCGCCACTCTCTCCTCCTCCTTCCCCCTCCTTCAGCGGACCCTTCTCCTTCCACTGCACAGCCTCCTCTTCCTACCCCCAACCTCCTCCTCCTTCCCCATCCTCCGGCACCTCTTCCCACTCCCTAGTCTCCTCCGTCCCCTGCTCCTCCTCCGCCCGCTTCTCCTTCTTCCCCCTCCTCCGCCTCTGATACCTCCTCCCTCTCCCAAGTCTCCTCCTCACCCTACTCCTCCTCCTCCGCACCCCTCCCCCCTGCTTCTCCTTCTTCCCCCTCCTCCGCCTCCGACACCTCCTCCAACTCCCAGGTCTCCTCCGCGCCCTACTCTTCCTCCTCCTCCCCGACCTCCTCCGCACCCCCTCCCCCCTCTTCCCTCTCCTCCACCTCCGACACCTCCTCCCATTCCCCAGTCTCCTCCGCCCCCTACTCCTCCTCCTCTCACTCCCCAACATCCTTTGCCCCTTGCTCCTCCATCGCCCCCTCCTATGCCCCCTCTTCCTCCTCCTCCAAACCTCTTACCAGTCATTCGACCCACCACTTTCACCTCATGGAGATCCTCCCCAACCTCCCATGACCTCGATCTCACGTGAACCCTTGTAATTGCCCCCATCAAATCGATCAAGTCCTTCCCTGTAGTGACGGCCTTTCTCATCCCAGAAACGATCTAGAGCTCTAGAAGCTCTGCTATAAAGCTCAATTAAGCCATGTTCTTCAAGAAGATCTACTACATCTTGTTGTTGACTGTAACTTGCGGTGAAAACCCTTGTCTAAGTTCATCCACTACCTCAGTCCGAGACCACCATCCCATTCAATTCCACTCCACTACCAACCACATGTAAGTTCCCTCTTTATGTGTCCAGATCTTCTTCCTGATATATTCGCTTCTTTTTATTCCCTTTTTTATATGCTCCAATTCTTCCCTAATCACCATTTTCTTTCTCTTCTTATTAAACCCCATCCGATCTTTGACACCGATCACCCTTTCGCTCCGCCACATCTCTCACTCCAACCCCCTTGAGTCATGCACATGTCAACCATCTTCTTCGTCTTGCAACTCCCTAGACACTTATGGCCCTCTTAACCACACCATGGTTTGAAAAAATCATGGTTAAGCTCAACTCATAGACGACTAAAGTAACAGAAGGGTACGAGTGATAGAACAATAAGAAGTTGAGGGCATAAATGCTATTCCAAAAAAATAAAGGACATAACTGATATTGAAATATCTAAGAGGGGCACAACTGATAACAAATTATTTTTTGTCATATTGATTCTAAGAATTCTAAAAACTTTCCAGTAGATTGCACTCGCTTTCTACACCATCCCACATTTTGATTTTAAAAAATATTGTATTTCATCAATAAAATTTAAAAAGAGAAAAAATCTAGCAATAAGCATATTTTATTCATTCGATTTTGAAAAATCCCACAATTGTTTTAAAAACTATGAATAAACCCCTTATAAAGAAAATAAAATTTACATTTTTAGGTTTAAAATCACAGAGAAATAAGTGTTCAAAATCAATCCTATTTGCGTTGAATAACATGTTCAAAATCCTTATTTTGTTTATTTTATTTTGATTTAATTTCATAATTATGAAATACCGGAAAACACCTAAAAAATAAAAATGCTTTCCCCCCCATTTTACTGCGTTTTATCGCATTTGTAAAATATTACAACCCTTCAAATTGTCACCTCTCTATATATAATAATCACCATTTGTATTTTCTTTTTAAATTGATTATAAACTCGATTATAAATAACAAAATTAAATATAAAAATATAAAAAGAATAAAAATATGAAAATAAAAAGAAAATCAAAACACACATTGCATTGCATACATTTCACATAAAACTGCATTAATTTGATTTGCCTTTCAAATCATACATTGTTAGTTGCACATTAATTGGATACATCGATATGAGTCATTAAATGAAATCTTCCCCGCCCTCTTGAATTCGACCTTGATACACTTGCCAAATAAAACAAAAAGAAATTGACCACAAGTAACTCATACATTCTATAGTTTTTGATCATTTTCTTGATATCTGACTATACTACAACTTCACATTATCAATTTAAGGAAAATGCATCTTTTAAAATGGCTATGGTGGGAAAAAGATTTATAAGGGTCTTTCTAGTGATGTTGCAATTGCATGTTAGGTTATGTGATATAAGCACATGGATTTATATAAAGATAATAACTCAATAGAGTCATGAATCCAATGAGCTTTTGGTAGAATGGATGGTTGCACATTCAAGAACTTACAAGGAATTACGAAAAAAGGAGAGTACAATCATGAACATGCAATGCAACACCGCAATCACATTGTCGTAAATTTTGAGGACAATTTAATGTTCCATTGCTTTAGTGGAGTGCTTTGTATCCATCCTGACAGTAAATTCTATAGTAGCTACCCATTGAGGTGTACTATATAGAGTGAGTACAATTAAGCCTGTTATAGCTTCAAAGACCCGGCCATGTCAAACAAAAGTAATAAAGAAAAAGATTTATTACAATTAGATTCTATTTCTGTGTCTACTTTGATGGTTATATGCTTACATTGTGGTCAAATACTTTGTGGGTAAATGCTTCTACTAGTTGCTCTTGATTTATAGTTAATTGCTAATTCCAGTATATACTTCATTATTTTCTTACGTACATGCCTTGATATCATGTTGGTTATACCTGGATTACTACAAATAAAATCGAAATAAAAGCATATTAATACAACATGTATCTATTGCATAGATTTGCTAATTATTAAATAACATTTATTTAGTTATTCAATTATGATACAAATCACCTTGATATATCATGTATAATTTGCCTCACTAGATTAGATTCAGTTCATTCGTTAGTTATGATCTAGTTTAGGAAAGCAACAAGATGAGGGAAGGCTTTATCGAATTGTCTGGAGAGTTGTAAATCGAAAACTGAGATGGTTTTATTGTATTGTAAAAAGATTATCCTAATTTCTTCAGAATAGTACTCATGGAACGTATTTGATACCATCTAATAGTTAAGGGTTAAATGGGGCTGCCCCCTGGGAGTAGCTAACTTGGCTACTCCCACCTCTATTTTTCCCTCATTTTTTTATTTCTTTGAAAAATAAAAATTTGTTAATTCATCATTATATCCCTCTAACATTATATTAAAATTTCGTCAGAAACAGAGACTCCTACGGCCTCCATCCAAACAAGGTCGATTTAAAAAATCCTGCGACCGTTAAAAAATGATGTCTGGATGGAGGGCCTAGGAGTCTCTGTTTCTGATGAAATTTTAATAGAATGTTTAAGGGATATAGTGATAAATATACAAATTTTTATTTTCTAAAGAAATAAAAAATAAGGGAAAAATAAGGGTGGGAGTAGCCAAGTTGGCTACTCCGAGGGGGCAGCCCCATTTTACCCAATAGTTAATCTCTTCCATCTATTCTTTGCGATGTATGTATTGCTCCTCAACTCTTATTAGCATTCTTTCTTGGGCATAACTGAAATAAATCCAAAAAATGGTTAGCAAGTACATCTCGAGAAGCAAAACAAAACAGTTCTAAAAAAAACCTTATTAGTAGCAGGGAATCACACCGCATAACACCGTGCTTAGAATAACACAAGAGAAGTGGACAACCACTACGAGACCTCTCCCGACAGTACTAAAAGCGGACGCTGACAGCTGTGTAGGCGGCCATCGAGATCTACGTGAGATATATATACATACAGAGACGATAATATTACTACAGTACAGTACAGATAGATCCCATCCCATAGAAAAATATATTAGCAAGTAACATAATTAACGGCTTTCCCTTTCTCTTCTTGCCCCCATCGCTTCTCCCAAGTCATCTCCGCTTCCCAACAGGCATTGACTTGTGATAAAGGAGAAGCCCGTGCATGTAGAGAGAGAGAGAGAGAGCTGCAAAGTAGACAGCCCACACGAGAGGAGTATACACGACTCAAGACCGGGCAGTTCCAGTGTGCGAGCGTGATGATAGAGGGAGAGTCAGAGAGAGATTCTTCCAACGAGGAGAAGAGACAGAGAGAGAGAGAGAGAGGGAGGGAGGGAGAGGAGGAGGGAGTTGCTTTTGCTTTACAAAGGTCAGAAGCACACAGGCACCCACAAGACACTGCTGCCTTTGACATGCAGCCGTGCTTCCCTTTCTCTTTTTCTACGACTTTTATTTTAACCTCCTCTATCTTTTCATGCGAACCCCATCTCTGCTTTTCCTTCGTCTATTGTATACTCTCCTCGCGAGACAGACTTGGGAAAGCTTTAATTCTGCTGTTAGTTTTTGTTAATCATGTTATCCATGGAACAGCTCCACTGAAAAAATATGATTTTAATCCATGCTGTACAGTAACCATGGCAGTTTTGAAACTTGGGTCCTCCAAGTCCAAGGTTAAAATCTTTTGAAAGAGAAAGTTAACCGAGAAGTAAAATAAGGATTTTGTCACGTAACCCTTGTCTGCTTTTCGTTGGCTGTATTTGTCTCGAGGAAATTCGTGCAGGTCTGCCTTGCTAAAGGTCAACCACCGTATTATTTTATCCTACCATTTTCTCTTTTCTGATATCAGGGGAATGTATTCAATGATTATGGCAACTTTTAAGAAATCTCCTCACAGTTTGGCTGAATTTTAATGTGGTCCCTAAATTTTGAGAAGGGACTTTTATCCGGCAAACCTTGTAATCTTTGCCAATTATCTCCACGACCTCTGAAATAATTTAATTCTTCCCTCGACACTGTAAACTTGCTCTGTCTTACACCACAAACACTGCCATTAAATTGACACATCTTGAGCTAACTTGGGTGGTTAAAACTGAGTTAATCAAACCACATAAAATCTAACGGTTGGATTTATTCCTCTCTTCCTCATTCGTTCTTTTATCTTCTTCTTCATCTTCACTTCCCTTCTCCAATACACTGACGGGTGCCTCTGTGGTGGGGAGGGGTGCCGGCCTCCAGGCGAAGCGGAGTCGGCCTCGGTGCAAGGGAGGGGTGCCACTGTGCAGGGGAGGGGTGCCGACCTCTGTGCGGGGGGCGGGAGTTAGCCTCTGTGCGGGGGACAGGGTCTGTGAAAGAGGAAGAGATGGTGGTGACAGAGGAAGGAGGCAGGGAGGGAGGGATCAGAGAGGAGGGGCGCGACATCGAGGAGGGTGGAAAGGGTGATAGAGATAATGAGGAGGAGGCAGTCGAGACTCAAAGAGGAGGGATGCGACCACACCAACCACTCCCGCTCCCTCTCTCCCCTTCTCTGCACAGACATAGATAGAGCTCCACTCACCATTCCCTTGTTGATGGTGATCTCTCTCTCCCCCTTATCGTCTCGATCGATCGATCGCTCCAAAAATAGCATGCAATCCTATCTATTTTTAGGTTGATCGCACCTCTGCTCGATTTTCGGTCGTTGATCTCCATTTTTGCCCTTTTTTTCGAGAGTCGACGACCTCCGTTTGACTCTTCTCACTTTGACGACGACTGCTCCGGTGCGCCCGATCAATCGCCTTGCGTTCTTGATCAATGCATTAGAATCTTCCGATTTTGTTTCTGTTCATTTTGTTTTTGTTTGAAATGATCATGCAACCGCTCTGATCTTATGCTCCGGTTTGTGCCGATTGTTCATGACGTGTATTTTTTGTGCGATTCTTTTCACGAAAGGAAGATGTTGCTGGTTTTTGCGTGCAGATCGACGTACGCTGTTATAGTTTGTTGTGTGATAAAATTCCAATCGAAGAATAGAATCGGGCTTGTTGTTATAGGATTTTGTTTTCATTCAATGCGTGTTGTTCTTGCTGTTAGGTTCAGTAGAATAGCGGCTCGAGGCGGAACAACAGGAGGAAACGAGGCGGTGGAGGGGGCAGGGCGGAGGAGCAAGGGGAGGGGGAGGCATCGGCTCGGGGCTGGGCGGAGCAACGAGAGGGGAGGAGGAGGTGGACGAGGTGGAGGAACATGGTGAAGTGGTGGTGATGGAGGAGACGAGGAGGAGGAGAGACGGGGTGTGGTGAGACGGAGCCATTGCAAATGTGGTTGTGTGTGGTCGGGAATAAGATGCCATTTTATAAATTTATGAAACAAAGGGTTCAATACACATCTATACACATCTTGTTTTAATGGAATCTGGTTATATCTAACGTGCAAATGGACGGAGGTTAACTACGGGGTTTGTAGGGTAAGGGTTAGCAAGTCTACGAGGTCGAGGGAAGAATTAGGTTGTTTCAAAAATCGTATAGGTAATTGGCAAAGATTATAAGGTCTGTCGGGTAAAAATCCCATTTGAGAAATGTTAATACGAGAGGGTCCCTTCCTGAGTTCTTGGAGGTCAAGTAATTAACTTATATTTACTGCAATCTGATATCATGCGTAAATGCGATGGGTTAGAGGGCAGGTTTCTTTAGTTAAAATGTAGTAGTACAGTGTAGGTCGTTCTGTGTCGTTAAGTTATCCCATCCTTTTTTCAAGAATACAATCCAAATCTATTTTCTAACGAGTTGTATGAACCAATAACATCACTGCAAGAAACAATAACAATAATAATAAAGTCTTTTCCCAAAAGTAAGTAGCATCGACTACATGGATTTTTTATCCCCATTTAGACCTATTTTGGGTCATTTTCGGGCTTAAATCTAAATAACTAAGATCCCTTCGAGTAGTCTCATTCCAACACTTCTTGGGCCTTCTTCACCCTCTCTTAACCAACTCAACATTCCAAAACTCACATCTTCTAACTGGTGCATCAACCGACCTCCTTTGCCAAATCATTTTAAATATTTTTCTCTCATCTTATCATCTATTGAAGCTACACCAACTTTCCTTCTTATTGCATCATTCCGAATCCGATCCTTTCGTGTATGACCACGCATCCACCTTAGCATCTTCATTTATGCTACTGTTATTCTTTGCACATGTATATGGCTCATAGGCTAACATTCTGATCCATAGAGCATATCAGGTCTTACAACTACTTTGTAGTACTTTCATTTGACTTTCAAAAGGATTTTCTTATCACAAAGAACAGTAGATGCTCCTCTCTACTTTAGCCAATTTGCATTTATTATATAAGTAACATCTTCATCAATTTCTCCATCCTGTTGCAAATAGATCTGAAGTATCTAAAGTGTCTTTCTTCTGAATGTTACGTCTCCAATCTTCACCTCGAGTCCTTAAGCATTGTTTCCATCAAATGAGCACCCCATATATTCAGTCTTAGACATATTTATATGAAATATTTTAGTCTCTAAGGCATGTCTCCAAACCTTTACCTTCTCATTTACTCCATCTTTTGTCTCATCAATCAACGTAATATCATCGACGAACAATATACACGAATGTATCTTATCCTGAATGTGACTAATCAACCCAACCATAATCAAAGTAAAAAGGAATGGACTCAAAGCTGAACACTGATGCAGACCAATGTTGATGTTAAAATAGTCACTCTTCCCAGTATGGATCCTTACAAAAGATGAAGCACCATCATACATATCTTTTATAAGTCTAATGTACAGGACATGTACTTGTCTCTTCTCCAAAACTCTCCACAAAATCTCCCTGAAACTGAATCATAAGCCTTTACTAGATCAATAAAAATCACATGAAGGTTCTTCTTTCCAGTTCTAGAAATGTCCATTGTTCTCCTCAATAAGTGGATAACTACAATAGTTGAGTGACCTGGCATGAATAACAATTGATTTTCATTTACTTTGCAAACTTATCTCAACCTTCTTTTGATCACACGTTCCCAAACTTTCATACTACGACTCATCAACTTGATACATCTATAAATTGAACAATTTTAAAAGTCTCCTTTCTTCTTATAAAGAGGCATCACAATGCTTCTCCTCCATTCTTCACGCATTTTCTTGCTTCGCCAAACATTGAATAAATTTACGAGCCAAGTCAAACCTTGTTCACCAAGAACTCCCTGAACTTCTATAGGAATGTCATCAGGTCCTACCCCTTTCTCAGGTTTCATAACCTTTAAAGCCTCCTATACTTCCATTCTTTGTATCCATCTATATCTTGCACGATTCATGTAACATTCACTACCAACAATATCTCCCAAATTAATATCTTTATTCCCTTCCCCTATGAAAAATATATTGAAATAATGCTTCCACCCAATCTCTATATCCTTTTGAGTAATAAGCACATGTCCTTCCTCAACCTTGATGCATCTAACTTGGAAAAGATATTTGATATTTCCTTCTCCTACTTTACCAATCTGAACATATCTTTCTAGCCCTCCTTCGAGTCAAGTTTTTTGTATAAAACTTCACAAGCTTTTGACTTGGCTTCATTTATAACATTCCTTACTTCCTTCTTTGTTATTTTGTAGTTTATGATAGTTTCCTATGTTCTATCCTTATACACAGCTTTAAAGCAAGCTCTTTTAATTTTAAGCTTCTCATGCACCCCATCACTCCATGACCAAGACTTCTTTTGATATGGAACTCATCCCTTAGACTCGTTTAGCATCTATTTGGCTACCCATCAGATACAAGATGCTAATGCCAAGCTTGCAAAAATCGGTCGACTAGATCGACTAGTTGGCCTGATTACTCGAATCAGCATACTGGCTGACCCAATTTGAGATAGTCGATCTTTAGTCATGTCGACTAGTTGGGATAGTCGACCGACTAATCGACTGATTTTTGCAAGTGAGATCATAGAACCCGAATTCGAAATACCCATTTACGGAGGTTTTAGGTTACTGTTAGACAGTAACCTAAACCCCCATGCATACCCCCGATACGTTTAAGCTCCTGCCTAGGTGATCACCACACTATTTCCTCCCCTGGTTGTCGCCTGCTCCCGACAGCGCTCGTCGCTTGCTACTTCGGCAGCCGACTGCTCTGGTGTCACCTCCTGCTCTATCCGGTCTCCACCTACTCCGAACCCCGCCTGCTCCGACTGATCTCGGTTAGGGTTTTTAGTTTTATTTTTTGGTATTTTTTAATAATAGTTTGTTGGATGGTGATGTTGTGATGATTTACTATATTGGCATGCTCGTACTATTTATTTTATGATTCTTAAGAAGCTCATACTATGCATTTTTTGTTGGATAGTTCTTAAGGGTCTATTTGTTGGATGGTTCCTAAGAATCTCATACTATATATGCTCATACTATACTTTTTTATATATTATTGAATACAATGTGTTGGATGGTTTTTGAGAATGGTCTATTGTGTATGTGTTACATTGTTACAAACTATTGTTTTATGATGTAGGTGTTGTAGTTTGTTTGTTTTTATTTAAATATAAATTGGAATTGTGTGTTCTTATGTGAAGTTGTAACTTGATATCGTTATATTTTTAATATATAATTGTTACTAATAAATAATAATTGTTAGCTTATTTATATCAAGTTTTAACTTGTGAGTTTTTGACAATGTAGATGGCAACACCCCCCATGAATGTCGCTTCTGCTAGAGACTCTTCCTTCTATGTGCCGCCAGAATCAAGCGATCTTGCATGGCATTTGAATACCTTTCAAACCGTGTGGATCCGAACATGGTTACTTGCATGTTGTGCAAGAATGTGGTGAAAGGAAGGGTTTTTAGGTTCAAGCAACATCTTGGCAACGTAAAGGCAACATGGCTGCATGTACTAAGGTGGATGAAGAGACGAAGAAGAAGATGATATCATACTTGGATGACAATGCTAGAAAGAAGAGTGAAAAAGCTATTGAGGTTGCTGAGATGAGAGATGAGATTGATATCAGCATCGCTAAAGATGTTGGATCTGTGAAAAGACATCGATCTTCCAAAACCATTACCATTCAAGGAACACGCTGCATAAAAGATGCTTTATCCAAGGACCATCGTGAAAGGGTTGTCTCCTATATATGCAACTGGGGATATACATCGGCGATCCCTTTCAATGCATTGACCACGAAACATTTCAAGCAGACGATGGAGGTAATTGGGATGTATGGTCCAGGTCTCAAGACTTCTACGAGGTATGCGATTAGCGGTCCATTTTTGAAGAAGGCGGTCAAGGAAATATCCGATGACTTGCAATGTCATCGAATTACATGGAAGAAGACATGATGCTCTATAATGACTGATGCATAGATGGGCATGCAAGGATGGAGCATCATGAACGTTTGTGCCAATTGTTCCTTGGGGCCTTCATTTTTGAAGTCCATAGATGCTTCTGATGAGACACAAACCGCGGAGTACATCTTTCAGCTCGTGGATGAGTGCATAACTGAAGTTAGCGTGGAGAATGTTGTTCAAGTTGTTGCGGATAATGCTTCGGTAAATGTAGCAGCAGAGAGATTGCTGCTCCCCAGATATGGTGGACTTCCTGTGCTGGTCATTCCATTGGTCTTACTTTGGAGGAGATCAACAAAGATTAGAAAGTGAAGAGCACAATTAAAAAGGCGAGGATGCTCACACTTTTTATTTATGCTCACACTAAAACTTTGAGCTTGATGCGAAAGTTTACAAACAAGAGAGGCATCGCTAGACCGGGGCAAACGAGGTTTGCTACTACTTTTCTCACTCTAGAAAGCATTCTAGAGAAAAAAGACAAGCTCAAGTTGATGTTTTCGTTAGATGAGTGGAGGACCTGCAAATGGTACAAGACCAAAAAGGGAGAACAAGCGACATCCATAATCTTCATCGTTATTTTTTGGAACCACACCGCATTTGCAATCAAAATTTTGACAACTTTGGTTCGTCTATTGCGTATGGTTGATGTGGATCGGTATCCATCTACGGGCTTTCTTTATGGAGGGCTTGAAGAGGCAAAGAGAGAGATAATTGTAGCTTTTAATAGTGTGGAGCCATCTTACAAGTTTTTTTGGACGCTATTATCTCCAAGACCAAGGGCATGCATGACGCTCCATTACATCTAGCGGCCTACTTTTTGAACATATACTTCTTTTACACGAAGTGTGGTGGTTATGTAGATGTTGTGATGAAGAGAGGTTTTATGGATTGCATGAAAAGATTTTATCCAGATTTGGATATAAAAGATGCCATCACCACAAAGGAGCTTCCTGATTACAAACATTATCATGGGGCATTTGGGAAGCCATTAGCCATGAGACATAGGATGAGAAATGGCGAAAATTCGGATCCAGGTATTTCAAGCATTATTTTCAATAAATATCATTTGGATCATCTTTGATTTCATTGGCTTAACCAATTCTCTATTTTATTAGCTAATTGGTGGTACACAATTGGATATGACACTATATTTGAAAGGCATGGCCATCAAGATCTTGAGCTTGACTTCTGCATCCTTTGGATGTGAGCGCAACTAGAGTACATTTGACTCGGTAATGACTCTAGTGACCCACATAATAGAAATACTAGTATTAGATTAATATTATAGTTGTTAGTCATGATTTTCATAATGTTGCTTATAAATCCATACCAAGAAGAGAGGCAGGTTCGACACAAAGAGGCTAAATAATCTTGTGTACGTTCGCTTCAATTCCAACTTGATGGAACGTCGGCTTGAGAAAGGAAAGGATCCTCTTTCCTCCCATGATCGCACACATTTAGGTGAATGGGCTGGAGAGGTCAATGTACAAATTCAAGACGAGGATGTCTTTCCAGGTTTCGGATTGACTTCTGGTGCAGTGGCTCATACAAGTGGTGCCAAAGAGAATTTAGAGCTGAGAAGAAGTCAAAGAGGTGAACGTGGCAAGGGAGCTTCATCTTCAAGCTCAAACATTGCACCTATAAATGAAGAGGAGGAATTTCTACCAGAAGACATAAATGAAGAAGAAGAAGAAGAAGATGATGATGATGATGAGATTGATTTGGACGGTGATGTTCTTAACATGCTACTTTTTTCCTTCAATTGCTTCTTTTTTAGCTCTTATAAAATTGAAAATTGCTAAATCTATGCTAATTTATGATTAAGTATATGTATAAAAAATAATTTATATATTTAAATTAATAAAAAAAATCAAAACCGATTAATGTCCGACTAAATTCGATTAGTCGCCCGCTGCCGACTAATCCTTAGTTAGTGATCCGGCTGACCGAATACTGACTGCCACCTTATGTAACCTTGGCTAACACCTCCCACATATATCGTTTGCACTTCCATTACAAATTCCAAGATAAGACTTCTAAAACCTTCTCTTTGAAGCTTGATTGCTTTAGTTAAAAATTCCACCATTTAGTTCTAATAATCTTGGGAACCATCCTCTTCTTTGCCAACCATTTTATTTGCACAACAAGCGATGATGAGGCGTCACGATCTCTCCTGCGATTACTTTTCAGTCTCTGCAATACAACCAATCTCTTCTCCTGATCGCAAAGTAATCTATCTATGTTATAGTTTATGCCACTCTTTTATAAGTAATTAAATGTTCATCCCTATTCTTGAAGAGAGTATTTGCAATGAAAAGGTCATAAGCCGTTACAAAATCCAAGATGACTTTTACCTCTTCATTTCTATCCCTGAAGCCATGGTCTCCATGAATACTAGCATACCCTGAATCATCCTTTCCCACATGTCCATGTAGATCTCCGCCTTAGCAAATCATCTATTTTTGTTGGATTCGTTGCACAATCTTATCCAAATCTTCCCAAGAAGTTTGTTTAATCCTTTCCTCTAAACCAACTTGTGGTGCGTAAACTAAGATTATATTTATAATTACTCCTTACAGAAAAGATTTTAGCAAAATATCCGATCCTAAAATATTTGCACCTCAACCACACTATCCTTCAAATCCTTATGAAGAACCACTCCAATACCATTTATACCCCTCTTTACCTAAATATCCTAATTTAAAGAACGATTTCTCGATCTTCGTTGCTTTCTCTTCAATCCATTTTGTGACTTTTGGAGACATATTATCTGAATCATCCTTCTTTCCATCATATCTTCTATATCCATCGATTTGCCAGTCAAAGTGACAATATTCCAACTACCTATCCTGAACTTCTTTTGCAACATTTTTTGGACTAACTTCTTTACTCGCATGCATCCATCATGTGAGAACCATTGCAAATTTTGAAATGTATCTGGATGGTGATGCAACGAAATTAGCTTATTTGCTCGCATGCATTCCTCCTGCAAGAACACTTACAAATTTTGAACTACATCTATGCAGCGATGTAGCGGCTCTTGCCAATTTCTCATTGCATTTGGGAGATGCAACATGTAGCTAGTAGGGAACAACCCAACAAAATCTAAATGTTTGCTTAAATCCATGCTGAAAAGACTGATTGTCTTGAGGTAAATTCTTAAGTAATATTTTTTTAAAATAGTATTTAGGAATTTCTCTCTGACTATTTTACGCTGGTTCCTCAATTTGCCCAGGTTTGTGGTTGGCCATGTCTGAGTTACATCACTACACGCATGGAATAAAAATTAAGAGTTCAAATATCCTAGCTTTCTAAAAAATTTCTATGGAAATTAGGTTTTGGTGTAAGAAAATAAGGACCACCTTTCCATTGAGACATTTTGTGGTTTAATTTTTTTCTTGGAAAACACTACTACAAAAACATCTTTTCGCGATGGATTAGCCTTAGTTACAATAGCCATCGTACCATGGCAGTTTTGTAAACAACTACCAACGATCATGCCAAACATTGCTGACTGTTTCATAACTGCCATCGATAGTGCTAAACCAACTTAAACGTATATCATTTCCATGGTCGATGTTAGAACCGTCACCATACTCGAGGTACGTAGTTTTAAACTATCATAGTCGGGTTGCCAAACATTTTTAATAGTTTCTCGTTGAGTTATTTTACGAGCCAAGTTTGCGGTGGTTAATGAAACTATTGAAAACGATCCAAGGATTGTCGACGCTTACAAGCCATCCACTACTGGAATGCACAGTATACTCGGTGGTCCATAACCACCAAAATTAATCTCCCTCCGTCGAGAAAGAAATGTCAAGAAAGGTGTGTTACAAAAGACATTTGCGTCGGTATATAACTACACATACACATATGCATATACAAACACACACACGTATTAGATACATAGATACACAAACATAAGCATGCACATACATGCATAAATACACATAGACATACGTATATATTCTAAATAGAAACATCTACTTTATTTTAATTGTGCATAATTACATACACATATACCTATACTATATATGCATATACATGCATAGGCACACACATCCTATTGTAGTGTTTGAGCAACAAATCAAGGAAAGGGGCATACTACTTTTAACTCTGCAACTGTCACAAAGATTGTATTGTTCTAGGACCTTAGAAAAGAAGGATTGTGCTCCATTAATACAAAAATAACACCATTTTAGATGTACAATATTCTACCACCATATAGACTACAAACATTTTACATCGAATGGAAAATCGAGTGTCACAATGTATTTAACAAAATTATAATCAAACGTTAATTCATATCACAAATCTATAATCTAGCACAATTTATCAAGAAAAAAATTACGTAAGTAAAATAGATGTTGAAAGTTATATCTTTCCTTGAAAGGATTTGGGGAGGAGGAGACATAATAGGTGATTGTCCTTGGAGGAGGAGGTTTCCTTGGAGTATTTTGGGAGGAGGAGACGGAGGTGGTGGGGGGACTAGGCGTCTAGGATGGGGAGGTGGAGGGGGAACTGTTGAGGTGAGGTGGTTGAGCGGAGGAGGCGACCGAGATGAAGAAAGGGAGAAGGGCAGAGGTAGGGAGGAGGTACTGAGGTGGCACATGTTGTGGAGGTGGAGCGGATGGGAGGAGGAGGCGGAGATGAGGAGGGGGAAGTGTGTGTGTGTGGGGGGGGGGGGGTGGCGGCATAGTGGGGAGGAGGAGGTGGGGAGGAGTAGGCGCGAGGAGGAGGTGGTCAGAGGGGAGGAGGTTAGAGGAAGAGGGGAGGAATGGTGCATCTCAATCGATTAGGAGGCGATTAGGTCACTGGAGGGTGGGAGAAAATGAAATGTTGGCGCTGGAAATTTAGGTTCAACATTCCGATGGTCATATTACCCGCTGAAAGATCGTTTACGTTGGCATCTACTTTTTCATCATTTTTGTAACTGTCGACTATCTCCTTGCCGTATTTGTCAAAAATACAGGCATGTGTATGAGGCAACTACTAATTTAACCGCTGAAAAAAATCTATTTATCGGTGGCTCCTGCATACCACTAATAATAGGATGACAAAAATATTAGCTTTTTTAGTAGTGATCAAAACAATTGTTGGTGATAACTACAAATCATTGAGGATGTATCACATCCATGATGGGACTCGTGAAGCATCAACATTGATGACCATTGACGATAGACTAACCATTTAATATTGATGGCATTTTCGATGTCCTTCGTGTTGGTAGTTGGTAAATCTCCGGAGACAACTATCTAACTATTGCCAACTAAATCTTACCCACGATGATTCTAAACAACCATCGTACATAACGAGAAACCACCGACAAAGGTGTTCAATAATGATAGTTTCACAAACAAAGTAGTTTTCAATTTTCTACAATGTTAGGATCAGACAAAGTAGTTTTCAATTTTCTAATTTTTTGTCATTTTTCATAACATCAGGAAATGGAATATTTAGAAAATCAAAAGTATTTTGCTTATTTACATCTGAATCAGCTTGTACATTTGAGTGACTAGAAGGAATACAATCATTTAAAATAGAAGAGAAACTGAAACCAGGAAATTTGGCTTCGTCAGCTCACACGGGGTCATCTGCTGGTGTTGGCATCTCCTTGGCTACATCGGTTTGGCCTTGGATGTTATTAATGGTGTTTAATTTTTATTTTTCTTCATTTTTGGTCTTTTTCTTTATCCGGTGCTGCTCCTCTATTCTGTTCCACAACACTTGATGCGGGCTTAGTTGATGACTTTCCCTTCGAAGCTTTATTCTTCCCCTTCGTGGTGGCAGACGACTACAATGTCCTACCGCTCCCGAGTCACAAAGTTAGATAAAAATACATGATTTGTGCCTAACTCAGGTGGGACATTGCAAGATACATGCTCCTTGCGACGAAAGTTATTTGGATCTGCTTCGACCTATGTTGTGATGGAAATCTTTGTAGCGGCCAGGTCGTCTAGCTTCTGGCTCATCTCAGATAAATTATTCACTAGCCATGCCAACCAATCAAGCGTTGGGTTCAAATGTGATGCCTCAAATGTTTCAGCCTGATATGATCGTTGAAACTGATGGTATTACGGAGGCGACTGTTGTAACCCTCATAGTTACAGTGATGAGGTGGGTACTGTTAATAGTGTGGTGGAGGAGGGTATTGTTGTTGATACTAAGAAGTCGACTAATGTTGGTGGTACGAAGGTTGGCGATAGGGAGACTGCTGGTAATTCGATCTCCAGTTGTTGGCATTGTGTGGAGATTGATGATGCGAGTACTGGTATTGGTATATGGCTTTCCACCTTGATGTTGGTGGAATAAGCATGCAACCAATGATTGACCATGTGGTTATCCGCCAGGACAGGTTAATTATTGATCATTGCTACAAACACCGTTCACCTTTTGGAATTGTGGAGGTGGAGAAAAGAATGACTCGACGAATGACTATAGCTCAAGATGGTACACTATCATCTGTGTTTGTTGCTACAGCGGTGGTGCCTAGTCAGGCTACACGTAGTACATGTGCTGGACTAACTAGGGTTGCCCTGAACTTTACGACAGGTGGGCTTTCTTGATCTCGACAGATTCTCGGTAGATGAACTCGCAAATTGACACGAGTTGATAGTGATAACGAAGAGCTCCATTTGATTGATAATTTGGTCGAGCTTGTCAAGATGTTTGGTCCTTTGTTCGATCACATTTAATTTGTCCAGGTCTTGTGACCATTTTTCAATTATATCGACCTTTGAGAGATGGTTCCCGGTGATGTTGAGGTTGGAACTCTTGTCTCTCTCTTCTCCATATGATGATGCCATAAATATAGATTTTGGAGGAATATGTGGATATTTTTAGAAGGTACGGGATGAAGAAAGGGTGACCGAGCTTTCGACTATCTCCTCGAAGATCTGCCACACGACGTATTCATCCTTATTTTAATGTGATCTCCCACATGTTGCATCTACGAACTTCTGACTTTCCTGGTTCAAGCTCTCGAAAAGGTCTGGACCAAACTGGTCTTGGGAACATCATGATGGGGACACTTCTCCTGCATATCTATGAATCTTTCTCATGCCTCATGGATAGTCTCATGGGACATTTGCGATAAGTTTGAAATTAATGCTTGTATTTGGTCCAGGCGGCCAAGTGGATAATAGTTGTGCAAGAATACAGACTTCGATGCATCCCAGGTTGTCATGCCCTTCCCAAAGTGATTAATCCAATAAATAGCCTTATCTTTCAGGCTAAAGGGGAAGATTGTCATTTTTACCACCTCCAACGGGATGTTGGCGTAGTGCATTGTTCTGCAGACGTGGTTAAACTGTTGCAGATGAATGTACGACTCTTCATTTGTTCCCATGAAAAATAAGAAGAAGCGAGAGCAGTTGTGGTTTTATCTTGAAGTAACCATGTATATGAGGGATATGTATCCACTCGGTCACTTGCCCGGCTTCATAATTGTATGTTTCATTGAGAGTTGGCTTGGGTTTCTCTCTTACTTAACCATCCCCCTTATGGTTTCCACCTGCTTGGCAGTCATATCTTCCATGGTGTGCTTCTCCTCCTCTACGGTTTTCTAGGTCCCTCCTCAAATCATTCAACATGTCTTGGAAAACGACCTGGATGAGAGCTTGATCTGTCAACTGCTGTTGGATAGCCTGGATGAAAGCGAGCAGTTGATTATCAACTTCATTCTTATATGTCTTTTGGCCCTTTACTTTCTGAGGAGCCATCTCTGAGTCTAAATATGACAATACGTCCACATCAGGTCTTTCAATTGCAAGAGTAAATAGACCCCAATCAAACTAAAAATAGGCACCGGATGAATGTAATTGTTAAAGATTAAGATCAATCCTCAACTTCATGAGAGTGGGGGAATTGTACGGAGATAGGTCAATCTCCATCTAAAAGGGAGCGAGTTTGGAACAAGAGTGATCCCAGTTTATTTGAGAAAGAGGAAGCAAGGAATCTTGAGAGTGATTTGCAAAGTTTGAACCGGTCTCTCCAGAATCACCCTGAATTATTGGAGATGTTGCCATCAGAGAATAGATGTGGTCGTCCATGAAGTTCGGACTAAACCATCCCGGATGCGACATCTTGAAAAGACAAAAGGGAGAAAGATGATGAATAAGGAGCACAGTAATTCACAAGGACATAGAATGAAGCGAAAATGAGATAAGGCTCGAATAAGAAAAGTAAAAAGGGAATGACATAAGAAATAAAAAGAAAAAGTGCAAGTGTACTGGAATGTGATCTTTGACCTTAATCTGGATCCAAACAAACACCAAATCAATCGGATTCACCAACACAACACAAAATGATGTCGTCAGAGTTCGACTATTATCTTTATAGTTTTTATTGGTTGTTTTCAGGAAAACTTATATCAAGTCCATATCGGCTAACCTATAAGAGATCGAGTACTACCAGACAAGTGTCTTGTACTTCCCGCTTCCTTTATAGCATGTAACATATACCTTTTTTAAGAATCCTTACTGTTGGGTTTGGATCCACTACTCAATGAAAAGAATAGAGGAGGAAGCTGATAGATGAAACCATTACTTTCCTCTTGTAGGATACTCGATTGTGGTACGATGAGATAGGGACTCGTCGTTTGCAGTTTCTATATGCTCAGTACTTCAGACTAAGCCTCAAGCAGACTCATCCCTACTCGCTCACACACTTATTGACGCGCAAATACTTCGTTAATCCATTCAACAAGAAGGCAGTATCCAGGATGGGATTTTGGCTTGAATTCCAAAGGTTGTGCCTCAATCTATCTTGAAGATGCCTGAAAACAATATGGGCTTTATGAACCCAATACAATAAAGTCCATTAAAGATTTTAATTAGGGTCAAAGTTTATTTAGAAGTCCCTTATTTTGATTTTTGGGGTTTCTCTTTTTTGAGTATTTTCAATAATAATCTCCTAATTAGATTTCCAATTTCCCGATTATCCTAAGTGCTCAAAATTAGAGGGAGAGGTCGAGAAAGCAATGCATGTCGAAAACGATGATGAATGCTAAGTCAAAAGTACTCACCTTGCTTCTCAACTATCTCCATTCAGGATGCTAGATAGGAACTAAAAATGTATACTATATGTATGCATAGTGAAATCACTCTAAAATAGGAATCATTATTATCGTGAAGCACCATTTTGATTTGATCTAAATACAAATGTATCAGATACTATAGACATATGAGATAATTAGGGATTTGGACCTAGATTACGTGTCAAGAAAATCCTAGTGTCTAAGTGCTCATTCATGTAAGACGTAAAATAGAAAAAAAATCAGGAAACACAAATCATAGAAAATAAATAAAAACAAAGAGAAAATATGGAGAAATAAAATGTAGAAGGCAACTAAAACACGAAAAACCATGCGAGCCCCAAGTAAACAAACACCGTGTAAAATAGGCCTGAATTATTCAAGTGACTTGAAAGCCTTCAACCTGTATTATTACAGCAATAATATGTCCCTCGCTCACCAAAAAAAGCTAAGCTAAAGCTATTATAATCATCCTTCAGTCCTCATTATTGTTCTCTCCTATCAACTCAATAAAGAAACACCGATCTCTGCCTCGCTCGGGTGCTTCTGTCTCCTAGAAAACCGCCCTAGCTCCATGAGCCCTCGTAACAAAGTCAATAGAAGAAATGGATTAGAACATATAAAAACTTATTGATAAAGATAGAAAATGAAAATAAAAAGATACGACTATATACAAACTATACTACATGTTTCTCCCTAGCAACAATGACATTTGATGATATCACGAGGATAGGAGTACCAAGGTCCACTCTAGGAGGGCTTGTAGTGTCCAACAAGTTGGATCTGACAATCGTTGTATTAACTTCTCTCATGGCGCGCAACACCCATCCCGGGTGATTAATCAACAATTAACCCACAATATACATAACCAATGCAAATATGTGTGGAGTTAAAATTTATTTTAATTAGAAAAATATCTATAGAAGTAAGTAGTATTGTGTCGAACCATTCAGAGAAAATAGTAGATAGCTTAATTATTAATAATTATTTTTAATTATAATAATTATTTTTGTATTTTTATAACCATTTTCTTATTTTTACGTGGATTTTTAATTATATGTGTTTTTATGGATTTTTATTGATTTTATATTTTATATTTTATATTTTTAATTCTTTTTAATATTTTGTAAATTATTGTTTTCTTTTTTATTTTAAAAATATTATATATAAAAATTATGATATTATTTATTATATAAGTAATATAATGGATATATATTATATATTAGATATTATATTTTAAATGTAAATATAGCCAAAATACATGAAATAAATTATTTTTTTGTACTTTAAATATTGTTCACTATTTTTGATAATTTTTGTAGATTTTTTACTAATTTTTCAATATCTTAAGCTATTAAATATATCAAAAAATGTACATATTAAATACTTAAACTTGTTTATGCTGAAATAAATATAAATAAAGTCCAAATTATTCTACAACTATTTTTCACATATAGTGTATGCTATAAAGAAAATTCGGAAATAAAAATCTATTTTTTTGGATTTTTTTAATTTTTTACTAATTTTACAAGTTTTTTATATTATGTATATTTTAAGTTTATATCTTGTATTTTTAAAGTTTTTTTTGGATATGTGGTAATATATAATGTAATATAGATAATATATTTTTTGGGAATTTCTAGAGGTATTTTTCTAATTTTTAGGGGTTTTAATAATTAGACAGGATAATATGCAGGTTTTTGTATTTTTAAAATAAGAAAACTAATTAAATACCATGCGAAAAATATATGTCATCAAGTAAGGCTATAAACACTTAAATAAAGCTTTCTTTAATTTTTGGAGCAATAAAAATATTTATGATGACAAATACTCAAAAACTAAAATCATTGAACGGGCACAGACCTATTTGCAATATTTAGAAACTTTAAATGTTTTTCATAAATAGGTCTAGAATAGTAGGGTAGAAATTGCAAATAGACCATCTCTTCACATAGGATTTTATGTGAGTTGAGCTGGCACAGACTGAAATGCAAATATGAATAAGTCCATGATCCATGTTATAATTTTAACTAAATTATTACACAACTTAATTATTTATAGGACTTAATAAAAATTACAAAAGGTGAGGGGCTGTAATTTATTCCTTAAGTGTGTGCCAACCAACGGCTGGATGCACACCACTTAATCACATGGCATGCCCTTGGCGCAATATGTCCCTTCGTAGATAGAGGTGGAGATTAGATCCTAGGCTAGATCTGACGGTGGCTATGGGGCTTCATCCAACCAATGCTGATGACCTGGAGGGTGTGTTCTTGATCCAACGAATCTAGGTATGCTTAGAAGAACAAGGGAAGAACACAATCTAGGCGAGCTTTGATCAGCCTATTCTCCATGCTCCGACGTCCTCCCTTCGATCTGATCAACTCTGCACGTCCCTAGGGTCACTCCGCTTCTGCAGGAGACCTCAACCAAGTTTAAGCCTCATCGGAGGAAGCCTAGCAGTGTCTTCTCTTCTAGGCACACGTTGGTGTCGTTCTTTGACTAAATTCGATCCTAGATGCCTTCAATGAGATTTCCTACTGCACAAAATGATCAAGGGGCTTGAGGCGAACATGCTCGACCCAAAGTTGAAGCTAAAAACAAAAGGGAATGAAGAGGCAATGAGCTTCTGAGGAGTCATCGAGGTGGAGGCTCGATCTCCCTAATATGTGCGAGATCAGAGATGGTAGATGGCGATGGATGATGTAGAAGGTGAGTGGAGACGAAATGGTGATGGAATGGGGCCAGGACAAGCTGTAGAACGATGAGGAATAATGGTTGGAGGACTAGCTCTAGCGAACTACGGATTGCAATTTGACACTAAAACTAAGATGCAACACTGAAATAATATTTTGGCTTGGGACACATTTTATTCGTTAGTTTTCTAGATGTTAAATACTATTGGATGGCTTAACTTTTATTAGCATTGGAAGCACATCACATTATGCAGGGTAACATTTCCTAATTTAATGAATCCTCTAATTATTTGATGGGATGGTTAATAGATTATATGTGGTTAAACTCATCACAACTTATCAATGGTTATAACCATTTTGGTATGAATAACTTATCGATCTGGGCGTGGATGTTCTTATTTGGATACCTTGTTTGGGCTACTGGATTTATGTTTTTAATTTCCTGGCATGGATATTGTCAGGAATTGATCGAAACTTTAGCATGGGCTCATGAATGCACACCTTCGGCTAATTTAATTTGATGGAGAGATAAGCAATGACTGATGAATAGTCATTCATCACTCTTTATTCTTATATTTTAGCTACAAAAACCTTTGCAAATGCATGTATATAGTTGTAAATATAAATAATTACCAAAAGCATGCATGTTGTAAAAAGTAATAATTAGCATGTTTTTGTGCAAAAATAAAAGAATAAAGATCAAAAAGAAAAAGAGGGAAATATTTAGAATAAATATTGAGCAACCTAACCCAAGGGAGGGCTCAGCATGGGCCTGACCGCATAAAAGCCAAAGTAGAGGGAGATAGAGGCTCATGTGTGTAAATAAATATGTAAATAAAATAAAAATATTTTCCTCCCAAAAATAGACTCAAAAGGGCTTGTGAATATTTGTATATATTTATAAATATAAAAATAAGATAGAAAAATCAAAAAGAAACTAAAAATAGATCACTTGTATATACCTACCTTGTACATACCACCATACTTTTATTTATTAAGTTTTATAAAATTTGTACATATTCTATGTTTTATGATGTAAATAAATAAAATAAATTAAAATTAAAACAAAATAAAAATAACAAAATTAAAAATCAAAAATAATATTGTAAATATACCATGTATATATATACATATCTATTTATTTCACCTATGTATAAAAATAATAAAAATAAAATAAAAATATATTTTTATTCCTTATTTTATGATATATATAAATAAAATATAAAATGGGAATAAAATTGTATAAAAATAACAAATTAAAAATCAAAATTAAAAACCCTATATTGTATATATACCTATGTATAGTACTATATTGTAAATACCCTATTTTTACTTTGAAAAATTAATTAAAAATCACTAAAAATAGAAAAAATTAAAACAAAAATATTTCATGTTTTGACCTTTTAATAAATCGGCCATTTACTATTTTTTTAATGATTTTACAAATATTTTCCAAATGGCCTCTTCCCATTGGTCCAGGGGGTTGTTGACAGCCCGGTCAACTCCCCCCCCCCAGGACCACCTTCCACGGGTTTTGGTTCACGGACCCGGTTTCTCGGATTTTCCCCATCCATACCCGATCACCATCTCCCTAGACCCCGGGTCCATCTTAACCGTGGCAGATCCGGCACCTTCGCCGGCGCATCCGCATCGAGATCCGCGCCTCGTGCAGCCCTACCCGATTACTCCTAGCCGGACCTGCAACCAAACTTAAGCTGAGCTCCGCCACCCTATTGCCTATCTTTGGCTCATTTGCTCCACCACCAGTGACCTCCAGTGCTCGAGTGAGAGTGACAGCTTGCTCCGGGTGCTGTCGTAGCGAGGAGAGGGGCAGGGAACCACTGATCCGGCAGTTTGCTCCGCCGTGCTCCGCCCAGAGCCGGAGCCAGAGCCTCGGACGTTGACGCTCCTCGAGGCAAGGACCAAGAGCTGCACAAGCTCCTTCCCAGTTGAACCATCCACCCAGGTAGCTTCGATTTCTTCTCTTTTTCTTTAATTTCCGATTATCCCCAATTCGCCCAGTCACCGTCCACCGTCGATTCCGGTCACGTCCGCCTCCCATTCGATCATCGGGCTGCGCCAGAGCCTCCGCCTTCCTCCCGCACACGTTCTCCGCACTTTCATCCAACCCAGCTCGCACAGGAGCTGGGGTTCGAGCTCCTCCGTCCACCCCCTCGCCGGAGCTCGCACGCACCGACTCCCCGACCACTTTCACCACGCCTAACGGGGTCGAGGTGCTTTGCCCTCGACCCGCGAGTCTTCTGGACCCCTCTTGCAGGTACAACGAGGGCCATCTGAGGTCCTCTGATTCGAGCCAGGAGCCGCTTCTCCGTCGGCGCTGACCGGGCTCCTTAGAACTCCGTTGCTCCATCGGAGAGTCCCACTTGACGCGGAGGCGCACGACGAATCTTCTCCGACCATCAGAGCTCCGCGAGGAGGCCAGGAGCGCGCACATTGGGCCGGCGAAGTTCGCCGGCCGACAGTTCTTCCAGGACCTTCGGCCACCGTCCGATTGCCCCTGAGCCCCAGACTTGATCTTGTCCGTCCATCTGAGGAGTTCACAGCACCGTTCGATCCAAGGAGGGGCGGTCTGGACCGTTCGATGCGCAAGGTTTAGCCAGTGCTACCCTCCACCGTGCGATCTTCCACGTGGCTACGCCTTGGCCGTCCGATCATCCCGAGGAGCCCAGCGTTGGAGCGCCACCCGCATCTCAGCCGTTCATCCACCACGTGACACCCATCGAGTGGCTTCATTAATAAAGGGTAATTTACCCTTAGGTCCTTTTTCTTTAGTTTAATTTCAGTTTAGTCCTGTAATTATTTTTAGGATTTTATTTACGTTAGGTAAATTGCATGTTGGACCTTGAGCTTTATTTTTTTTGCAAAGAAGCCCCTGTGTGTGGTGTGTCACGTGCATCGACACGTGCTTCTTTGGGCTATTTGCACTTTGTTCCCTGTAAATCTGGTTGGTTATGGAACGAGTGAATACTTTTGGATAATTGCATTTATACCCCTTGATGAATCCACGATTCATCATCTCAATATCTTGATCTTAGCAAAATCCACGAGTAAATTCCCTAATAAATATCCATAAAATCAATAAATTAACAAAATAACTCTTGTAAATAAAACACACTAATTATTGTATATAAGATTGTACAAAATAAATTAACACTAAAAAGCCGCAAAAATAAAGGAGTTTTATACTTGTAAATAGCCCAAAACTTCATGGATTTTTAATAATTTCATTTCAACTCCTTTTTGCCTAATTCTTTCTCTAACTTGTTTATAAAAATGTATATAAAAATAAAAAAATATAAAACAAAATTTACCTCAAACAAGTGCTCCTAGATCCCAAACGGAAAAAGCCGTAAAGACCAACTTTTAAGCCAAATTCCTGCTCCGTATGAACTCCAAATTCACCAAACTCACGTTTAAAGTTCAAGTTAGAAAATTATCTATCCAACGGAAGTGGTTTCATTAAAATCGGAGCTCATTTGTAAAAGTTGGGTTTTTGGACCTAGATGTACATTGTATATTATGTATATATTCATTCCTTCTTCATTTTTTATTTTATCTTTCTTAATTAGTAAAAATACAAAAAAAATCATACTTGTGTTATATTTTAATTATACTATTTTATTGTATTTTTTCCATTGTAAATATCTCTTATTAAAAAGAAAAAAAATACATATTAGAAAAGCAAACAAAAAAATGTACATGTTGTATGTATTCACTTGTAAATTCACCATTTTTCCCTTTTTATTTTTGTTGTATTTAAAGTAGCATACTTTATATCATTATTTATTTATTTTCTCATTCTCTACAATAACTTCTATTTTCCTCCATTAACCTCCAAGTCTTCTTTCAACCTCCATTCCACTCCATATTCTTCCACCAACCTCCCATTCAACTCCACCAATAATAAAACTTCCCATTCAACACCACCACTTCTCTAACTCCCATTATTCATCTCTTTATAATCATCTCCACATCCACATTTTTCCCCATCCGCCATTCATATAAAAAAGGAGAGAGCTTGGAACGTGGAGTTGGTGACAGCGGCGAAGCGTCTTCCTCAAGCGACGACCTCCTTCAGGCGAGATCCGCGGAGCTCCGCTCCGCGTCACGAGTTCCCCATCGAGCTCGCGTAGCCTCTTCGATTTTATTTCGCCAATCGGATCGAGGCGACGACAGGAGTCCAGCGTAGCTGCTCCGCAAATCCGGCGAACTTCAGGTAAGTATTTCCCTTCATTTATCTTGTTGTTTTATATTATCTAATATTTCATTTCCTTGTTTTTTTTATATCATACCATTTCATCATCACATCCTTCATCATATTACCACCATCCTCATCATACCCCTTTTATCACCACACCATCTTTCTTTTTCTTTTATCTGTTTCCTGTTTATAAAAAAATAAAAAAATTTAAAAAAAATTAAATCAAAAAAAAATCTTTTGTTTTACTACAACAGAAAAACTAAAAAAAAGAAAAATAAAATAAAAATAAATAAAAAAAAGCCGAAGGGAGCAGCAGCGGCACCGCCGCCGCCCCCTCCATTCTCTCTACCGCCGCTAGCCAGTGGCCACGGCGCCGCCCGCGCTCCGCCCCTTCAAGCCGCCCGTCGCTCCTCCAGCCGGTGCTCCTCCCCCGCACCGCTCCTCCGCCGCCCAGCCGGCCGCGAACCCCAGGCGCCGTATCCGCGGCCTCCGTTCTTCCTCCTGCCACGCGCCCTCCCGCCTCCTTCCGCCATCCAGCGACCTGCCGCCGCCACCTCGCACCGCCCTCCTCCGGCGCGCGCTTCCGCCACCCGCGTGCGGCCGCCGCGCCGCCCACCACCGCCACCGACCTCGAACCCCATTTGGGTTCTCCCCTGCGTTCAACGAAGAAGGAAGAAGGAGGTTAATTTTTTATTATTATTATTTTATTGTACAAATTGCAAAAAAGTTCTTTCAATGTTTCTGTAATTACTAATTAGTCCCTGTACATGTTTTCTTTTGTAATTTAAGTTTCTAGATTTGCAAAGACAACCATGTGTTCACATCTTAATTTGTACATCATTGTTGCATCATTTTACTCAATAAAAAATGTTTTTATATTGAGCAACTTATCCTCTGTAATGTGAGTATTTATTTGTATTTTTATGGAAGTTGGGTAATTAATTAAAAATGGTTAACTGAAATATTGTATATTTTACCCAATCTGGACTCCTAAAATTATATCTCACACACATTTGCTTTAAAAATTCTAAAAAAATTATATGTGATGCCTTGAAGCGTGCAGGACTTACTGTCCAAATTTCATTTAAAATGGAGATGTCTTGTGCCTGGAATAAATTGTAGAGTGAATTTAGTGTTCGATTTTTAATTAAATCCACATACATGCTTTTCACAAAATTTCAATTCTCCTGGATTGCACATAAAAATATCTACTTGCGATAATTTGCACTTTGAATAATTTGATAACATGGATTAATTAGGAATCAATTACTCACTGTCACTCTGTTTCCACTAAAAAATACATAAAAAATTTTGTCAAAAAATTCCAAAAAAATTACTGTAGCTTCCTTGCATCATTTTTTAGTCTCAGTAATTTTTCATAATTTTTGCGTACTGTTTGTGTGACAAATTGCGAAAAAACCCATAAAAAGTGTGTATTTTTAGTTATTGCGTTTTAACCCATAAAATTCCAAAAAAAATGTGTTTTGTGTTCATCACTGGATTAGGATTCTAGGAAAAATACGAATTGGCTAATTTGGACTTCTTTTCCATTAAAATTAATTTGGTCTTGTTGTATGTTTTCTTAGTGTCTTGATTCACTTGTATTCACCTTTCACCTTTGTTTTTGCATTAAAAAATTCTAAAAAAAACCGCATTGGATAATCTAGATCTTAAATTTGCAAATTAACCCCCAAGTTGTTCCTTTGCCTCCCTGAGTTCGACCCCGGACTTGCCCGGGATATAAATTAAAGCCGAGACACTCTTCACGGAGATCTTCTCTCGGTTCTGACTGAATCGCTAAGTACACGTATTACAACGTGACCAAATTAAACATCGTATTTAGCGACTCGTCAGATGGCGCCGTTGCCGTGGAGGCAAACGGCTTAGGGATTAGTTTAAAAATTTGGATTTAGTTTTCCATTTACTCGGGTAGTCTAACCCCCGAGCCACTTGTATTTATTCCATTTTTTTGCAATTATTTCTCTTCATATTTTTGTATATATCTTGTTTTTATCTCTCTAACATAAATCTTATTTTCCTTGCGAGGGCCCGGTGAACTTGGAGTGCATCGGAGGTCGACGGACGCGACGCACGCCGACTGCTGAAGAGCAAGAAAATCAATTTATCTTCGAGAGAATTTTTATAAATTTTTATAATTATTGTGTTGTAATAACTTAGGTAATTCGCTCTTTCCAGCGGCTCTTGTTTGAGAGCTCGCGTTTGTATCCGGACTGGACTTTGGACCCGCTCGTGGTCGTGTGGTTGATTGACGTAGAATAGGACTTGCACTCGCGGCTCTTAGAGCATTTTATTAGAATATCTTTATTGCTTGTGCTCGTAATTTTTAGGACCACACATCACATTTAACGAGACGCACTTAGATCGCTGGGCTATTAGTCAAATTAAACTTGTTCATCACTCGCTAATAGAACTGCTTGTCTAGGAACGGTTTCTCGTTTGCATTCATATTAGTATAAAATTTCAATTCTGCCTTGCATCCTGCATGTAGAGCGCGAGGATCACTGTAAGTCTTCTGAACTGGGCATGCATCATTGATTTCATTATTTGCATCGGTTTTTCTCGACTCCCTCCCCTTGGTTTTTGAAACTTAGTTTAAAAGGAAATCGGGACTGATCGTTAGGCGTGCTTTGTTTGGTGGACTAATCAAGTGATAACCAAACTTAAAATCGGGACTGCTAATCAGAGTTGACAAAAAAAACTGATTAAAACTAACACTTGTTTTGGGAGAGCAAAACCCTCATTGTATGCTTGGCTAATTGTGATTGTTGAGAGGTGAGGACGCATCCCTAGGATAGTGTCCAAAACCTACTTTTGAGCCTTGCATAATTGAATTGATATCTTGATTTATCACCTAATTAAAACTGAAAAGATAAACGGTCGGACTTTTGCGACCATCACTGTGTTGAGTAGGTGAACTCAGGGTTTGCTCTTGTGTTTGTTTGTTTTGTGTGTTATTCGGTGCACTTGCACGCTTTCTTCCTCGATCCGCCTCATTCTCCCATTTTACCTCCAAGATGTCAGAATATTGGTCATCATATCCACGTCATTCTTCTTCGACCATATTTCGATCATCTCCACCCTCTCATTCCTCTTCATACCCACACCCCAACCGCAAAGTCAGAACTCCGACTGACTTCTCCACTTCTTCGTCCTTCTCACCTACCCCACATTCTGGCACCCCTGACCCACAACCACCTTGGATTGATTCACTATATTCTCGTCCGCTTGTTGGAATCAAGGAACAAATCAAAGAGCAAGCGACTGCTGAGATGAATGATTGGCATAATCAGTTGACCCCACATACCTCACTTTCACCTCGAGTTGGGACAGAACAACAATTTCCATATATACATCCCGACTTAACCTTAGGGTACAACATGGTCGACCAGACAAACCGAATGGAGAGGCCTGCACCGTATGATCTTCCTGACTTGATTGACCTGAGTGATAGAGACCACATTGACCAACCTTCATATCACCCATTCGGAGAGCCGACATATACAGGGGATTGGACTCATGAGACTGATCTACAGACCCCCTGTCCACTGACTCCACCTTATGAGGCTCCGACCAACATCTGCCATACAGATGGGTCATACTCAACCCAACATTACACGCCTGAGTCAAGATGTGTTGAGTATAAGATCCCAAGTTCTCAGCAGTATCCTCCAATTGTGCCAACTTCTCTCATGAGGTGTCATGAGAACTTATTGGAGGATGACATCTGTAGACCGATCAAGAGTCCAGGTAGGAATGTGGATCGTGGATTTCGCGGATTGAATCTTGAAAACCTGGAAGACACCGGATTGACCGCTTGTCATGTACAGCTGGAGTCCCTTCTACCTCCCTCTTCTACTAACCACTTTCCCTCCAAATCAGAGTATGTACATTCTCCTAGTCCTCCTTCACCTACCAAAAATACCATAAAAATTGAAAAAGGAAAAGATCTAAAAAAATTGGATCCTGCGGTTAGGGAAGCATTGGATAGAAAGTTGATTTTTGAGCTTCCCTTAATAATGGCCATTGAGCACTTTCCTGACCTTAAAAGATTTGTGAAGAGTAAATTGATGCCTACAAGGTCGGGCAATAAGAGAACAAGGACTGAGATACATATAGTGTCTATGGCCACATCTTTGATGATAGGGAGAAAAACCAAGAGCCGCAGAGTAAAACGGTTACCTAGATTTGATTGTGAAATCAAAAATACCACATTCACCCGTGCAAGAATCGATGATGACTTACCGATTAATATCCTCCCGACCTCCGTGTTTGCCAAGCTCAAACTCGGATTTGCCAAGAAGTCAAGAGAGATCATTCAGTTGGCAGATCGGACCATTAAACGGTCGAGAGGAACCATTTCAGTCATCGTCACTTTTCAAGGTGCTCTACTAGAGATAGACTTTACGATCATTGACATTGAGCACCGAGGAGAGTTCACCCAGTCTCCAATCATTCATGGGAAGCCGTTCTTAGCCTTGGCTAAGGCAACTATAGATTGTGAGACTCGGGAGATCGATTTCTCTGCATTGGGAGCACTCCGACCTCACCCGATCTTTGAGAACACACGATATTCCAAGGTAACCCGTAAAGTTGCAGACAGTCGTGACATTCGAGAGACAGTTGAGTCCCATCTCTCTACTACACCTGAGATACCGACTGTCCAGACGACCATTGGTTTAGAGACTTCCTACAACCACACACTGCCTACTGCTTGCACTACCACCACGACAGCTTCTAGAGAGGACTCACGACCAGAAGCTATCATTGAGTCGGACATGACCTTTGTGGATTGCCTTGATCATTTCGATGATCCGACACAAGAACCCAACAATATCAAGCCAACTGAGAACACTGTGCCTTATCAGAGACGTGTGCTGACCCTGCAGGAGTATTACAATGCATATGGTGACTCATCTGATGATGAACCTCTGGTCAGAACCTCACACACACCGCATCCAAGACATACACCAAAGGAGACAACTGGGACCAAATTGACCAATCTTGATAAATCGGTTGCTCCATCCTCTAGTTGGTCATCTGGTAAGAAGAAGATTGGTGTTGATTCCTTGAGGTGTTCCCCCGAACTCCTTAAGACGTATCAATCTCCTCTTCCTCTTAATGCTTCAGGTTCTAGAAAACCGACTAAGAAGGTTACCTTCGATGTTTTAGAGAAGGAACTTTCTGAGGAGTCCTCATCAGGTCCGGATGAGGTGATCTATATGAGTGAGCTCAGTTCGACTGTTCTGAAGCCATACTTGAGCAAGCAGCCGTGTGTCGACCCTCGTTGGACGTTCCCCACACCTCACTATTATTCTTCGGAGGACGATTCTGACAGCGACACATGTGTATACTTCCCACCCATCGCTCCAGCAAGAAGGTCCGTCACAAACCTTCTTGATCCTTGTATATTCTTCCTCCTCCTTGTACATATCTTCCTTCCTTTATTCACCTCCTTCCCTCATGATTCGCATCACTCGCCCCAGTTCTGTATCGTTTTCATTTTGTGGCTATACTTAGGATGACTAGATCCTAAGTATAGGGGGGTGAGTGACCCGATTTGCTCCTTCTCTTCTTTTTATTTTCTTTTTGTATATTCTTTCCCATTCTCATTGGTCCCCCATTCTTGTGTTCTTTCCAATACTTAGGCTGACCAGAGCCTAAGTATAGGGGGGTCGATGCCCATTGTGTATTATCCACATTTTTTTCCCTCACTTCTCTTCTTTTCACCCACTTGTACTTAGTACGAGCTATGGATTTTTGTCACCTAGTGCCATGAGGACATAGCACAAGCTAAGTATAGGGGGGCGTGTATATATTACATATATACTTTACCCATACCTCGTACTTTCACGTATTTTTTGTATATACTATACAATAATTATGGGGTGGGTTAAAAAAACAAAAAAACAAAACAAAAAACAAACAAAACTTTTTACTAAAAAACTTCTTTGCCTTTGTTTGTCAAAAAAAACTTTTTCTAAAACTTAAAAAAATCATTAAAAAAACTAAAACTAAAAAAAACTAACTAATAAGTTGGTTTAACCCCTGACACATTCACTTTCACACAAGACTAGTGATGTTCAAGAACACTTGGTTTATGAGCTCTTGAGATTTTGAGTTAACCAGCCTTAGTCATTAGGGTCTTGGACTTAATTATTCACATTTCCCTAGTTTGAAAGATTTGTGTGCTATATTGCATGCTTAGTCTCTACCTTAAAGAATATGATCAGCACCTCACATACACGACTGCAGTTATGATGAGATGAGTTGAAATTTCACTTGAGGATCTGGGATGAGGGATTTGAGTTTGGACTTGATTTAATGATGCTCGAGGTTGGGATAAAATCAATGAATGCTTCATGAAACCTGAGTGTCAACATCTTTAGCCAGTATGAGAACATGGTTCTTGTACTATCTCTTGACATTTACCTATGTGCCAGGGTGTGATAAAATAAAAAAATATTGATCAGTGTACGCCAACTCTTGGTAAAAGCAGTGGAGCTAGCCAAAAATACTACAAAGCAATGAAATGTCAAAGAAAAGCTCTCATTCCACAAAGTCAATTATCAAAAGAGCTTCCACCAAAGGCGAGCGCTCCCAACCATTTCAAAGTGTCCACTTGGACCACCGCTATTAGGACCAGGAGTCGGGCTTGCACCAAAAAAGGGCTCTGCATCGTAAATGCTACAAGTCTGGGTGTAGAAGGTATAATAGATACTCAAAAAAGACACACCCCGATGTACTCCCAGGAAAACAAGTGCAGACGGCTCCAACTTCTCTTGACGGACGCACTGATCAACACCAAAAAAAAATGCGTTGAGTAATAAGGCACTCGAGAGGATCCTTGTTCCAATGAGAGGGAGAGAAGAAATGACACAATCCTATGCCCTCCATCAACTGGCCTTCCATCTATACTTTCAAGTCTGACAACTACAGAGACGGTGGATTGGATGCAAGAAATGATTTATTCCCTAGTGTTGAGGATCGGGTCCTTAGGAGAGTCTCTTGTACTGGAACCTTGGGTGACGTTGTGACTCTACTCTTGTAACTGCAGTCCACACTTAAAGTCATATCCATTATATATACATATACAAAGAGAGTCTGATAATTAGGGGAATTGGGTACCTTTGACTAGAGCTCAGTTCAGTTTAGAATTTTAGGATCTCTAAAATCGAGAGTTCTTGAACGGATCAAGTCTTGTATTCACATGCACAGTTAGGGGTTAACCAAACTTATTCATTCTTTATTTGCTCGAGGACTAGCAAAGTTTAAGTATTGGGGGGTGATGAATCCACGATTCATCATCTCAATATCTTGATCTTAGCAAAATCCACGAGTAAATTCCATAATAAATATCCATAAAATCAATAAATTAACAAAATAACTCTTGTAAATAAAACACACTAATTATTGTATATAAGATTGTACAAAATAAATTAACACTAAAAAGCCGCAAAAATAAAGGAGTTTTATACTTGTAAATAGCCCAAAACTTCATGGATTTTTAATAATTTCATTTCAACTCCTTTTTGCCTAATTCTTTTCTAACTTGTTTATAAAAATGTATATAAAAATACAAAAATATAAAACAAAATTTACCTCAAACAAGTGCTCCTAGATCCCAAACGAAAAAAACCGTAAAGACCAACTTCCAAGCCAAATTCCCGCTCCGTATGAACTCCAAATTCACCAAACTCACTTTTAAAGTTCAAGTTAGAAAATTATCTATCCAACGGAAGTGGTTTCATTAAAATCGGAGCTCATTTGTAAAAGTTGGGTTTTGGGACCTAGATGTACATTGTATATTATGTATATATTCATTCCTTCTTCATTTTTTATTTTATCTTTCTTAATTAGTAAAAATACAAAAAAAAATCATACTTGTGTTATATTTTGATTATACTATTTTATTGTATTTTTTCCATGTAAATATCTCTTATTAAAAAGAAAAAAATACATATTAGAAAAGCAAACAAAAAAATGTACATGTTGTATGTATTCACTTGTAAATTCACCATTTTTTCCCTTTTTATTTTTGTTGTATTTAAAGTAGCATACTTTATATCAGTATTTATTTATTTTCTCATTCTCTACAATAACTTCTATTTTCCTCCATTAACCTCCAAGTCTTCTTTCAACCTCCATTCCACTCCATATTCTTCCACCAACCTCCCATTCAACTCCACCAATAATAAAACTTCCCATTCAACACCACCACTTCTCTAACTCCCATTATTCATCTCTTTATAATCATCTCCACATCCACATTTTTTCCCCATCCGCCATTCATATAGAAAAAGGAGAGAGCTTGGAACGTGGAGTTGGTGACAGCGGCGAAGCGTCTTCCTCAAGCGACGACCTCCTTCAGGCGAGATCCGCGGAGCTCCGCTCCGTGTCACGAGTTCCCCATCGAGCTCGCGTAGCCTCTTCGATTTTATTTCGCCAATTGGATCGAGGCGACGACAGGAGTCCAGCGTAGGTGCTCCGCAAATCCGGCGAACTTCAGGTAAGTATTTCCCTTCATTTATCTTGTTGTTTTATATTATCTAATATTTCATTTCCTTGTTTTTTTTATATCACACCATTTCATCATCACCACCTTCATCATATTACCACCATCCTCATCATACCCCTTTTATCACCACACCATCTTTCTTTTTCTTTTATGTGTTTCCTGTTTATAAAAAAATAAAAAAATTAAAAAAAATTAAATAAAAAAATCTTTTGTTTTACTACAACAGAAAAACTAAAAAAAGAAAAAAAATAAAAAATAAAAAAAGCCGAAGGGAGCAGCAGCGGCACCGCCGCCGCCCCCTCCATTCTCTCTACCGCCGCCAGCCAGTGGCCACGGCGCCGCCCGCGCTCCGCCCCTTCCAGCCGCCCGTCGCTCCTCCAGCCGGTGCTCCTCCCCCGCACCGCTCCTCCGCCGCCCAGCCGGCCGCGAACCCCAGGCGCCGTATCCGCGGCCTCCGTTCTTCCTCTTGCCACGTGCCCTCCCGCCTCCTTCCGCCATCCAGCGACCTGCCGCCGCCACCTCGCGCCGCCCTCCTCCGGCGCGCGCTTCCGCCACCCGCGTGCGGCCGCTGCGCCGCCCACCACCGCCGCCGACCTCGAACCCCATTTGGGTTCTCCCCTGAGTTCAACGAAGAAGGAAGAAGGAGGTTAATTTTTTTATTATTATTTTATTATACAAATTGCAAAAAAGTTCTTTCAATGTTTCTGTAATTACTAATTAGTCCCTGTACATGTTTTCTTTTATAATTTAAGTTTCTAGATTTGCAAAGATAACCCTGTGTTCACATCTTAATTTGTACATCATTGTTGCATCATTTTACTCAATAAAAAATGTTTTTATATTGAGCAACTTATCCTCTGTAATGTGAGTATTTATTTGTATTTTTATGGCAGTTGGGTAATTAATTAAAAATGGTTAACTGAAATATTGTATATTTTACCCAATCTGGACTCCTAAAATTATATCTCACACACATTTGCTTTAAAAATTCTAAAAAAATTATATGTGATGCCTTGAAGCGTGCAGAACTTACTGTCCAAATTTCATTTAAAATGGAGATGTCTTGTGCCTGGAATAAATTGTAGAGTGAATTTAGTGTTCGATTTTTAATTAAATCCACATACATGCTTTTCACAAAATTTCAATTCTCTTGGATTGCACATAAAAATATCTACTTGCGATAATTTGCACTTTGAATAATTTGATAACGTGGATTAATTAGGAATTAATTACTCACTGTCACTCTGTTTCCACTAAAAAATACATAAAAAATTCATATTTTGTCAAAAAATTCCAAAAAAATTAATGTAGCTTCCTTGCATCATTTTTTAGTCTCAGTAATTTTTCATAATTTTTGCGTACTGTTTGTGTGACAAATTGCGAAAAAAACCCATAAAAAGTGTGTATTTTTAGTTATTGCGTTTTAACCCATAAAATTCCAAAAGAAATGTGTTTTGTGTTCATTACTGGATTAGGATTCTAGGAAAAATACGAATTGGCTAATTTGGACTTCTTTTCCATTAAAATTAATTTGGCCTTGTTGTATGTTTTCTTAGTGTCTTGATTCACTTGTATTCACCTTTCACCTTTGTTTTTGCATTAAAAAATTCTAAAAAAACCGCATTGGATAATCTAGATCTTAAATTTGCAAATTAACCCCCAAGTTGTTCCTTTGCCTCCCTGAGTTCGACCCCGGACTTGCCCGGGATATAAATTAAAGCCGAGACACTCTTCACGGAGATCTTCTCTCGATTCTGACTGAATCGCTAAGTACACGTATTACAACGTGACCAAATTAAACATCGTATTTAGCGACCCGTCACCCCTGTGCGTGAATTAATTGTGCATGTGCGCTTTTTATTGGGTATTTTACAAACAAGCCCTCAGACTTTTGGTACCTGTTACCAAATAGCCCCCGGAACTTGTTTTTATTACATTTAGGTCCCTGAGTGCCTCAGGCACCGCCACACGCATGTTTTCCTGGGTATTTTGCACCGGACCCACCAGAGCTTTGGGTATTTGCACTTAGGTCCCTATGCACAGTACCTAACTTTTATTTTTGAATAAAATAGCAAATCAACTCCAAATCCAATGAAAATTGGATACATGGCTCCTGCCATGTTGTAAAATTTTCTGGAATTTTTGGAGACATTTTTGTTTTGTTTTGATATTTTTAAAAATTCAAAAACATCCATTTTCATTACTATTTGATTTTTAAAAATCACAAAAAAATATTAAAACCTATCTAAAGATTACAAAAAAATTAGCGACTGTTCATTTTGGCTTGCTTGATTTTCTAGCCAATTTTGGCTATTTTTCATTATATAAAACTTATAAAATTTACCAAAACACCTAAAAACTCATAAAAATTCTAATAAATAACTTAAAAACCCAAAAATAATAATTAAGGTGCCTACATTTTCCTTGTTTCTTTCTCTATACAGGAAAATTACCTCCAGGCTTATTGGGGATTTTTAGATATTTTATCTAAGTCTCTTAAGCTCGGCTGGACAGTACATCCTTTTTCTTTCATTGTTTTATTTTTAGAAAATTAAATAAAAATCAAAAAAATCCCAAAAATTCACTAAAAACAGTAAAAAGTATAAAATACACAAAAATATTTTTATTTGAATTTTTACTTGATTTTGATGCATTAAATAAATAGTTGAATTGCCTTGTTCTCTTGTTTTTTTTATTTTCTTAATACATTAAAAATCCAAAAAAATATAAAAAGATTAAAAAGCCACCAAAAATTCCCTTTTCTTTTCTTTTATTTTCTTTTTGACTACTTCGTAGGCTGCAAGGCCATTACGTGCTCCTTGTGTTCGACCCTGGTCGCTATACTAGGTTAAAATAATAGCAAGACCGCTACCTTGTTTTGAGTTGATTTTATTTTATACTGGTAGTCTCTTTTTCTTGATTGACACACCCGAGTTATTGAGGTCGCAACGACCACTTGAGACATACCTGATTACCTCGCTCGCTCGCATTTTTGTGTCCATCAGAATGGCACCATTGTCGGGGAGCACGACTTAGTAGTTTTCTTTTTATTTTCATTTTCTTTTTCGTGGCTTTTCGCGACTCTTTCTGAGTTCGCGGTTTTTCGCGGCTTTTTGTTTTTATTTTATTTTTGCTTTATTTTATTTTATTTTATTTTCTTTCATTTTTGCCTTTATTTTTTGTTTGTTTGATTTTATTTGCCATTTTGCATATAGACCCTTGTTTTTATTTCTTGTTTATATTTGATTATTTTATTGGTCTGACCACTTTGTTTCTTTCTTGCGAGGGCCCGAGGACCGAGACGGCAGCTTTCGAGAGGCCGGCGCAACCGCGGGACTTGGAGGCGGCTCCTGTCTGCAAGGAGCCGCAGGAAAGAGAGAGAGAGGAGCTGAGTGAGAGAGAGAGAGAGAGTAGCTTAGTTTTCTTTTAGCATATTTTATTTGTATTGTAATAATACATGGACACTTAGAGACTTTGGACTTCTTTCTCGGGTCTGTTTCGCCGAGCACCGGTGTGCTCGGGGGACCCAATAGCTAGTTTAGATTTTTCGTGGCTTTTTCGTGGCTTTTGTTTTCTTCGCTGCCTTTTACGGTTTTACGCGGTTTTTATCGAGCTCCTAGACTTAGGATTTTCTGCTTGACTGTGCCGTAATTAGTAGGATCCCCACACCTAATTGCTTGCTTGTTCCTATAGTGCGATTAATTGGACCTACTAATAATTCACTAATAAAAATAACTGACTCATCCCCTTCGTAGCCTACGTGTCGTAGCCAGCCCTGCCAAGCGCTGCTCCTGAACCCGATGTGTCGGGAGGAGGAGGGGTAGACCGAGACCAGACCTTTGGCTTGAAGGATCGGTGACCAGTTAGACGGTTCTTCGAGTAGACTTGCTTGTTTAGGACTCGGTTTTCACCGCTGCACCATATAAGTAGTTTACTTTCTGTCTTTACATTTCTGTGTGGATCACTTGCACGTAGAGTGCTGGAGGAAGGTACGCAATTCTATCTCTGCATGTATCATTGATTTCATTGCGCATCGGCTTTTTCGTCTTCTCCCCCTTGTTTTTGACTAAATAACCAGGAGAACCGAAAAATTCGTTAGGCCTTTGTTGTTTTTGAAAAATATTAAAAAGAAAAACAATAAAATTGGGAATGTTTAAGCTATTGACCCTAAAAGACACCTGACTTAAAAATTTTGTCTTGGGGAGAGCAACCCCCTCATTGGTTGGTTTGATTGCGCGAGAGAGTGACCCGCACACTAGGTAGAGTCCTCCGGTGCTATTCCCGACTGATTACCGACTTTTCCGTGCGGGCCAGTCGGTTGGGGTAGCATCGGGTATCCCAACAGGTCACGTAAGCGCTCTGATAGATTGTTTGTTCACCTAATAAAATTTGACAAGATAATTTAACCGAGCCTTTACGGTCTTCAGCTCGCGTTGCGTTGGTGAACAGAGGGTTTGGTTGCCGATCATAGTTTCTCCAGATCTCATCCACCTTACTCGTCAGATCACGATGATGGGTAGACGCTCTCTTAGGCAGCCTCTGGATGCACCGCTTTCGGGCACGTCTACCCGTTCATCTAGGTTGGCATGCGAGAGCCGAGACCAGCTCTCCGAGCCCGAGTATGATTCCGCCCTGTTCCCCCTCGACCCCCTTTCTTTCGGTTCTGAGAAACATGAGCCAGAGGAGAGATTAGCAGATTTGTCAGCACCTGAGTTTGGCTCATTTGATTTTGCAGACGCCATGGCCGGCAGTTCCGAGGATCGCTCCCGAGGTCCACAGCCTGAGCACTTTGTGTTGGACCAGGGCGCGATCAACTCCACCCTGATCACCTCCCTCGAGACCGTTCAGCAGCAGTTGAGGGATCAAGGAGCATTCATGCTTGATATGAGGAGAGAGATGGAGCAGATGAGAGCAGAGCGAGAGCAAAGGAGAGACGGGCCGAGGATCCCAGATGATGCAGATGCAGCAGCCGCCGCAGCCGCCGCAGCGGCAGCAGCCGCCGCAGCCGCGGCAGGAGGACCACCGAGACCGATGCGGGAATTACACAACCCCGGATCGACGCTGACGCACCACTGGGTTGTACTTCCAGCTATCGTGGGGGACTTCAAGTTCCCCCCGAACACCTTGCAGTTACTCCCCCGCTTCCACGGACTCGCTGAAGCACTTGGCTGAAGCACTTGGGGAAGTTCGTTTACACCTGAGAGCAGCTCCGCACCGAGTACTTGAACAAGTACTATCCACTCGGGCGGACCAATGCAGCAAGAGCCCTCATTAGCAACTTCTCCATGCTCCCCAACAAGCAATTCCATGAGGCATGGGAGAGGTTCCGTGAGCTGACTGATCGATGCCCGCACCATGACATCTCGAAGCCCAACCTTGTGCAGAGCTTCTTCAGCGAGCTGACACCAGAGCTCCAGGGCTTGGTGAACGCTTCTTGTGGTGGGTCTTACTTCGCCAAGGATCACGACCAGGTTTGGGCCATCTACGAGGAGATGGCCGAGAACTACATGGTGATGTCCCAGACCAAGTTGTACACTCAGGGCAGACCCCAGCAGCAGCCAGGACCCGTGTAGTACCAGAGGATAGCACGGGTCGACGCCGGTCCATCTAGTTCATCCGCAGTAGCAGCAGCACAGGCAGAGTCATCCGCTGCGGATATGGGCATCATTAGTGAGAAGTTGGATCGGATGGAGCTGATCGAGAAGAAGCAGTGCCAGGGCATCACTCAGATGGAGCAGATGGCACAGACTCTGAGCGACATGAAGACCCATCTCATGTGTCTCCAGGAGGCACAGACGGCTCCACAGCCCCGTCTTCAGTCGCGAGGCGATACCGGCGGCAACAACAGCTCGTTCCAGCGCTCCAGCTCACACCAGCAGCCAAGACAGGTTCACCTTGTACAGGCGGAGCCGTACCAGCAGAAGCAACCCTCCTACCAGTCACCACCATCTCCAGACTTGCAGATGGTGGTATACCAGCCGGATCAGCCTCTGGAAATACTACCGCCAGCCCAGTACGACGCAGAGCCGTTGATGGATGTCAACGGGATTTGGTATGACCGTCCTCAGCCTGGGATCTGACGAGACCATCTCGGATTTAGGTGGAGGAACGGAGGTGCCCAGCCCCAGCAGCAGCCATCTGGTCAGGGAGGCCAGTACAGCCAGCAGAGGGATCACCACCAGCAGCAGCCCCTAGTCTACCCTTCACAGCAGCAGTCATCCTACGTTCCTTGTCCCTATCAGCAGGGAAAGTCTTGGAGGCGAGAGCAGCCTCACCAGCCACACCAGCAGCAGCATCCTCCCACTTACCCCTCTCAGCAGCAGCACCAGTTCCAGCAGCCTCATTACCAGAGAGGCTACCCGTCGGGCTCCCATGGTCCACCATATGAGAGCCCCGCCTTGGACGACATAGCCCTTTCACGGACCAGCAGGCTACTTTCAGACGGGAGATGGACGAGTTCCGCCAGGAGATGCAGGACATTGTGAGAGGGAAGGCCGACATTCCTGCCCAGATAGAGCCGAATCCCAACAGCCTGAAGCGGAAGTCTGAGCAGGTAGCTTCCACTGAGCATGCCACTCCTAGTGATCCATTTGATGATATGTCTTCAGACCTTTTTGATGCTGATTTTGTCACACTTAGGAGCGATAGGGCACCAGCAGGCGGCGTCTCAGCTGAGCGACATCATGAGGATACACCTAGAGCGCCAGATGAGGAGGAGGAGAGCGGTACTGAGGCCGCTCGAGATGATGACGGTGGTACTGATGCCACCAAGGATGCTGATCCCACCGGCATTACTGAGGCCGCCGTTTTACCAGTTCGAGGAGGTGGTACTGACGCCACCCAAGATGCCGAGCCAGAGCGCGGTACTGAGGCCGCGAGACGTCCAGCAGAGCCAGCCCGTGGTGGTACTGAGGCCACCGGTGTTCATTTTGAGAGAGCTGTTGTTTTCCCTCATTCTGATGTACCTCGGAACAATGTTGTGAATAAAGGAAAATGTTTAGTTTATTCTGGTCCCACTGTGGTGCTTGATGTATGTGCGGATCCGGCCGTCGAGCCGTCTAGACCTATTCCTAGTCCTTCATCTGAGAAGGACCCTGTGATCCCCTTCCCTAAAGCCCTTCAGATGGGGAAGGGGAAGAAAAAAGAAAAAGATCCAAAAAAGAGAGAGCAGGTGGAGTTCAGCCAGAGCATGATTGACAGGATTCCACATACAGCTGAACCTTCATGAGGCTTTGCAGCACATCCCCCTTCTTCAGCGTTCGTTGAGAGACAGGACTACAGTCAGGAGGAGGAGGAGGAACCACCACTCAGAGATCTGTGTGCTGACGAAAGCCACGTGTTTCGCGATCCAGAACCGTCTGCCGGCCAAGAGGCCAGATTCAGGAGCCCCATATGTCAGATGTCATATCAGAGAGCAGAGGTTCGACCTGACTCTACTGGATAGCGGATCGTCTATCAACCTCCTTCCGACAGCCCTTCTCGACCGCTTCGAGTTGGGCACTCTTAGACAGAGCAGGACAGTCCTTCAGTTTGCTGATCGATCTGTCAAGAGGCCAAAGGGGTTGTTGCGAGACGTTGTCGTCACTATTCAGGGCCTGCATTTCCCCGTAGACTTCGTAGTGTTGGACATGGAGATCCCTGATTCAGTGGCCGATACCCCCATCATCCTCGGTCGTCCGTTCTTGGCCACAGCCAAGGCGGTGACTGACCATGATAGCGGGAAGGTATACTTTCACGTCGAGGGTGAGAGTGTACAAATAGAGACGGTCGAGGACTACAGAGCCAGAGACAGAGCATGCTCAGAGACCAGTACAGATACAGAGCAGCTGACAGATGCCAGGCTAGACATCCACCAGGACTGTGATTTTGTGATCACAGACGAAGAGGCAGCATGGGCAGACCCTGCAGCACAGGCCATCCTCTCATTTCCAGACACCGCTGATGCCGAGTTGATAGCAGAGGAGAGCTTGGAGAGCACAGCCCTGGTTCAAGATACTTCAGAGGCAGGAGAGCCGGTTCTCGACCGCGACACGGAGTTTAGTGATGGTGGTACTGAGGCCACCTTGTGTGACGGTGGTACTGATGCCACCTTGTTTGATGCAGATCCCTCGGATTCAGAGTCTGATTGGGCAGATTGAGAGGATCACATGCCAGACCTGAGTCCCACAGAGCCTACAGCTGAGGAGGAGGTAGATGCCGAGCAGATCAGAGACAGTTCAGTTGAGCAGCCTTCTCAAGATCTAGTTTGCGAGAGTTCGTTTTCTTTCTCTCAGGCAGACTTGGCAGCATACACGCATCTTCTTCCGAAGCCAGATTTGCCAGCACCCAGCTGTCCAGAGCTGAAGCCGCTCCCTACTTCGCTGAAGTATCGATTCCTTGCGGGCGAGCCTGAGATGTACCCAGTCATCATCTCCGCCGATCTGACTGGAGAGCAAGAATCCCGTTTGATGGGGGTTCTTGAAAAGAACCGCAAGTCAATCGGATGGAGCGTAGCAGATCTCCATGGGATTAGTCCATCGTTGTGCTCACACCATATCTATCTTGAGGAGGGGGCGAAGCCGTCGCGTGAGTTCCAGCGGCGGCTGAACCCCAACCTGAGAGAGGTCGTCACGAAGGAAATCTCAAAATGGTGGAGCGCAGATTTTATTTATCCCATTTCCGACTCCAAGTGGGTCAGCCCCTTGCATGTGGTGCCCAAGAAGACGGGCATCACGACTGTGATCAGTGAGTCGGGAGAGGAGATTGCTACACGAGTACCCACCTCTTGGCGGGTCTGTGTTGACTACAGGAGACTCAACCAGGCCACCAAGAAGGACCATTTTCCCCTACCTTTTATTGACCAGATCATTGAGAGACTGGTAGGGACGAGCCATTACTGTTTCCTGGATGGGTACTCGGGCTACAACCAGGTGGCCATCGCTCCTGAGGACCAGGAGAAGACCACCTTTACCTGTCCTTTCGGTACATATGCCTTTCGACACATGCCATTTGGGCTATGCAATGCCCCTGCGACTTTTCAGAGATGCATGCTGTCGATCTTTTCGGACATGGTAGGGGAGTGTTTGGAGGTCTTCATGGACGATTTCTCGGTCTACGGTGACGGATTCGACTCCTGTCTTGACTGCCTAGACCGGGTACTCCAGCAATGTATAGAGGTCCATTTGGTACTTTCTTGGGAGAAGAGTCACTTTATGGTGACTCAAGGGACGGTGCTTGGCCATATCATCTCCAACAGGGGCATGGAGGTTGATCCGGTCAAGGTTGATGTCATTAGAAAACTCGCACTGCCGTCTAATTTGAGGCAGCTACGATCATTCCTGGGGCACGTTGGTTTCTATCGAAGATTCATTCATGATTTCAGCAAGATTGCCCGACCGTTGACTGACCTCTTGACGAAAGACACCGAGTTCCTTGTCGATGACAAGTGTCTTTCGTCCTTTGCGACTCTCCAGTAGTGTGTTATTGAGGCTCCTGTACTCCAGCCACCCGATTGGTCTCTCCCATTCGAGATCTTGACGGATGCCTCCGATTTTGCCGTGGGGGCCGTGCTGGGACAGAGGAGGGATGGAGTCCCCTTTGCTATCCACTACGCTAGCCGTACATTGGATTCCGCGCAGCGGAATTATACCGTCACTGAGAAGGAGATGCTAGCCGTAGTGTTCGCCCTAGATAAGTTTCGATCTTACATCATTGGATCTAGAGTGACCTTGTACACTGATCATACCGCCATCCGATACCTCATGGCAAAGAAGGATGCCAAAGACAGACTGACTAGATGGATCCTTCTACTCCAGGAGTTCGACATTGAGATCAAGGATAAGCCTGGAGTCAAGAATGTGGTGGCGGATCATCTCTCCCGTTTAGAGCAGCCTGAGGAGTCTGAGCATATTGATCCCATCTGTGAGACCTTCCCAGATGAGGCGATCCTTGCTATCGCCTCACTCCCGTGGTATGCCGATATGTAAACTTTCTCGTTGCTGGGAAAGTCCCACAAGATTGGCCTCCTTGCGAAGGCCAAGTCTTACCACTGGGAGGATCCCATCCTTTACCACGAAGGAGGCGATAGCGTCTGGCGTCGGTGCATTCCTCAGGAGGAGCACCATAGCATCATCACTTACTGCCACAAGCTTGAGGCAGGAGGACATCATTCTGGGAGGAGAACGACACAGAAAGTGCTCCAATCCGGCTTGTGGTGGCCTACCCTCTTCAAGGACTCCGATGAGTTCGTGAAGAGGTGTACTGACTGTCAGAGGATGGGCACTTGTGGACAGCGTGATATGATGCCGATGCAGCCCATTCACTTCTGTGAGGTTTTGTCGCATGGGGCATCGATTTCATGGGTCCATTCCCTAAGAGTCAGGGATTTGAGTACATTCTGTTGGTCGTGGACTATGTTAGTCGTTGGGTTGAGGCTATCCCCGCCCGAGCCGCTGATGCAAGGACAGTTTGCAGATTTTTGAGGAAGCACATCATCACGCGGTTCGGGGTCCCTCGAGTTTTGATTTCAGATGGGGGGTCTCATTTCATCAACGACCAGGTGAAGGCCCTTGCTAGCGAGTCCGGTATAGACCATCGTGTTGCTACACCTTACCATCCACAGAGAATGGTCTAGCCAAAGTGTCGAATAGGGAGATCAAGACTATATTGCAGAAAGTCGTCCGCCCTGACCGAAAGGATTGGTCACAGCTTTTGGACTCGGTCTTGTGGGCATATAGGACGTCTTTCAAGACACCATTGGGCACATCTCCCTTTCGCCTCGTATATGGCAAGCCGTGCCATTTACCTGTTGAGCTGAGGCACAGGTCACTTTGGGAAGTTACTGATATACTTATGGATCCAGATGGTGTAGGAGACCACAGGAGGGTAGAGTTAGCAGCCCTGGAGGAGCTTAGAGATACCGCCTTCTCAAACAGCCTACAGTATAAGGAGAGAGTGAAGGAGTGGCATGATTCTCATATCCGCCACAAGCATTTTGAGCCTGGTCAGAGAGTATGGCTGTTTGATGCGAGGCTTCGTTTATTTCCAGGGAAGCTACAGAGCAAGTGGAAGGGACCTGATGAATACCCATTCATCACTCTTTATTCTTCTATTTTAGCTACAAAAACCTTTGCAAATACATGTAGATATGTGTAAATACAAATAATTACCAAAAGCATGCATTGTGTAAAAACCTATAATTAGCATGTTTTTGTGCACAAAATAAAAAGAATAAAGAGCAAAAAGAAAAAGAGGGAAATATTTAGAATAAATATTGAGCAACCTAACCCAAGGGAGGGCTCAGCATGGGCCTGACCGCATAAAAGCCAAAGTAGAGGGAGATAGGAGCTCATGTGTATATACTTCTGTAAATATATATTTTCCTCACCCAAAAATATGTTTGTACATATTGTGTGTATATTCTTTTAAAAACAAAATAAAAATTTTAAAAAATCAAAAAGTCAAAAATACCCTTCCTTCACCATGTGTATAAACCACACTCTTGTATTTATTTAACCTTGTAAATAAATTCAATTATTTTCTAAACTTTTTGTAAATATTCTATGTTACATATTGTAAATATATAAAATAACAAGAAACAAAACAAAAATCAAATAAAAATCACAAAATTGAAAATACAAAAATACACTGTATAAATACCATGTATATAAATGTATATATGTATTTATTTCACCCTTGTATATAAGTAATAAAAATAAAATAAAAATATTCTTTTATTCCATATTTTATCTTGTAAATAAATAAAATACAAAATAAGCATAAAAACACATAAAAATAACAAATAAAAAATCAAAAATAAAATTCCATATAGTGTACATATACCTATGTATATAGCTAACCTATTTTTATTTCCAAAAATTAATTAAAAATCACCAAAAAATAGAAAAAAATAAAAGAAAATTATTTCATGTTTTAAGTTTTCTCTAATTCGGCCTATTTCTACCCTAAAATAAATAAACAAAAAAACAGCACACGTGGCCGCTCCTGATTGGTCCACGGGGGAATGTTGACCCCGGTCAACTCCCCCGCGACCTCTTGCCTTTTCTGGAAGTCGCGCGCCACCCCATCTTCCCCGATTTTCCCACGCGCATCCAGGCTGTCCCCCACGCATATCTCGAGCCCGGATTCTTCGCCATTCATCCCTCTCCCTCGCCGGATCCTCCGCCATCAAATCCACGCTTTCCATCGCCGTCGAGCCTCAACCCTAAACGCCCCTGTCACTCTATATAACCATCACCTCCGCCGCCTCCGCGCCGCATCTTTGGCCCATCTCCTTCTTCCCCGTGACCTCCATCGGCAAGGCGAGAGTGACAGCAAGCTTTTGCCCGTGTTGCAGTGAGGCGAGGAGGCGATACCATCGATCCGGCGTAACTTCGCCGTTCTTGCTCCGCCGCCGGTGTTGAGCATCGAGCTTCAGGCCTTGACGCCCTTCGAAGCTACGACCAGGAGCAAGATCAGCTCCAGCCCAGTCTACTGCATCCACCAGGTAACCCTAGTTCTTCCTAATTTCTTCCAATTTCCGATTACGCCCAAATCATAGCTCCGACGTACATCTCCGATTCCGATCACTTCGCGTATCATCTCGACCATCCGACCCTACCATCACCTTCGCCGTACCCTCACGCACCTTCTACGCACTTTCACTCAACCCAGATCGCACCGGATCTGGGAATCGAGCTCCACCGCCGACCACCCTCGCCGGAGCTCGCCATCTCGACTCACACGTCACCTTCACGCCGCCTAACCGGGTCGAGGCACTTTGCCCTCGACCCGCGAAGCTCCTTGACTACTTTGCAGGTCCAAAGGGAGGCGTCTGAGGCTTCCCAACTTCCAGCCAGGAGCTTCTTCTCCGCCGGCCTTGCTCGAGCTCCTCGGAGCTCGGTTTGACCATCGGAGACCCGCAGCAGCTGCGCAACTTCACGCCGGAGCTTCTCCGACCTTCAGGCGCAGCAGAGGAGACCGGAGCCACCTTCACGAGGCCGGCGAAGTTCGCCGGCCACCTGTTCTTCGAGGACCCTCTATCGCCGTCAGATCAGCCTCACCGCTCCAGATTAGATCTTGACCGTCCGATCGAGGAGCTGCTTCCACCGTCCGATCTGAGGAGATGCCATCTGGAGCGCCCACCAGCCGCAGCCGTTCGATCTACACGTGGCGCGCATCCAACGCTTCATTAATAAAGGGGTAAATATCATAGGGCCCCCTCGTAGTTTATTGTTTTCGTTTAAGTCCTGTAATTTTTAATTCAGTTGTTTATTTTCTGGGTTATTTGCATCAAGGACCTCGCGCTTTATTTTAATTGCATTTATACCCCTGCCAGTAGAGACCCACGTGCTTCGTCACGTGTTATGTTGGGTTATTTGCATAAGACCCCCCTGTTGTTCTGGATGTTATGCAATGAATGAAATGTTTTGTTTATTTGCATATATACCCCTGTGAGCATTGATTTTGCACATGTGCGAATTATTTTGGGTAAATTGCATATAAGCCCCTGGACTTTTGATACGAGTTATCAATAGGTCCTTGGAACTTATTTTTATTACATTTAGGTCCTTGAGTGCCCCAGACACGTGCTTGGCACGTGACTTCTTGGGTATTTTGCACCAGGACCCCAGAACTTTTGGGTATTTGCACTTAGGTCCCTGTGCACAGTGCCCCAACTTTATTTTTGAATAAAATAGCAAACGACCTCCAAATCCAATGAAATTTTGACACATGGCTCCTGCCATGGTGTAGGAATTTCTATGATTTTTGGGGACATTTCTGATTTCATTTATTATTTTTAAAAAATCAAAAACCCCTATTTTTGCTACTGTTTGACTTTAAAAATACCAAAAAAATATAAAAACTCCACCAAAAATTCTAAAAAAATTAGGTACTGTTATTTGCTTGTTGGTTGATTTTCTAGCCAATTTTGGCTACTTTTCATCACTTAAAAACCCTAAAAATTGAAAAACCCCTAAAAACTCATAAAAATTGTAGTAAATAAATTAAAAATCCAAAAACAATAATTAGGGTGCCTAAATTTTCCTTATTCTTTCTAGATTATAGGAAAATTACCTTTAGGGCTTTTTGAGATCCAAAATTATTTTATTTTTGGATCTTAAGCCTTGCTGGACAGTACCCTCTGTTTTTCGCATTGTTTGATTTTTAATAAATATTTTACTCATTAGAAAAATTCCAAAAATTCACCAAAAACAGTAAAAAACTTAAAAAACCTAAAAACCAATTTTCTGGAATTTTTGCATCATTTTTGTGTGTTGTATAAATTGTTGAAGTCCAGTGTTTGTGTGCTTTCTTTCATTTTCTCATCTTTTAAAATATTCTAAAAAAAATTATAAAAATCAAAAACCACTAAAAAAAGATTCTCTCTTGGATTGCTGACTACATCGTAGGCTTTTTAGCCAATCTGTGCTCCTTGAGTTCGACCCTGGGAGCTATACCAGGTTAATCCTATAGCAGGACCACTTCTATTTTGTGTTTTGATTGATTTATCTGCATGTGTGGTTCATTTTCTTGATTGACGCATCTGAGCGATTGAGGACAACGACATTGTGATTTATTTTCTACCTTAGTTGTTCGGGATTTTTGTGTCATCAGGACCCTACTTGGTGAGAAAGGTACATGACAACGGTAGCATTGATATATCCGAGTTGTCTTCTGAGAGTACCGTTCGAGTGAACGGCCAGCGGCTCAAGCCATTTCTAGATCATGAGCCGTAGGTCGTTGATCTTGCCCCTATTCATTTTGCGTGAGATGTGGTCTTTGACTCACATCTAATGCATCTCATGCCTGAGTTTCACTGATCTTCTGCCTTGTATAGATCCAGATGTCTATATCACTACATTCTTTAGTCCCACATCCCTTTCTTCATCTTTTGATTATGCTATACTTAGGGAGCACTTTACCCTAAGTATAGGGGGGATGTGAGACCTTTGGGTATTTCTTTTGTTTCTGTCTACCCCTGATTTTGCTGCCTATACTTAGGGATATTTTACCCTAAATATAGGGGGGGTAGACCCTGTACATTCTCCGCTCGGTTTTCCCTTCGTATACAGCCTGCTATACTTAGGATTACTTGATCCTAAGTATAGGGGGAAAAGCCGAGAGTCTCTTGATATTCATTCGTCTTTGTATATAGCCTTCCTTTTCACTTCCCTATACCTAGCACGAGTTATGTCTTCTTCATCGCTCTTGCTGAGGACATCGTTCGAGCTAAGTATAGGGGGGTGTGTATATATTTCATATATACTTTAGCCATAACTCGTACTTTGTGTGAGTGTGTTAATAAATAAAATGGCTAAAATCCCTAAAAATCACAAAAATTAAAAATTTCATGTACATGAACCTTCTTTTATTTGCACATAAATAGCTAGTGTACAAATTATTATTGTAAAAATGATTTCAAAAATCTTTTGTGTAAAGTTTGTGTAAATATTTTCTTATCAAAATTATGTATATAGTACAAAATTTTTCCAAAATGTTTTGAAAATCAAAAGTTTGCAAAAATCTTGTGTAAATGTGTGTAAATACTTTTTGCAAAACTTGCACTTCATGCATCATCCATTCATGATTTCAAAACATTTTTCAAAAATTTTGCATGATTGTAAACTTTGTGTAAATAGCATCTTTTGTACATATGTATATAGTTTTTCTGGATGATAGTTGACATTTAAACTAGCCTGGAATCAAATTGAGAAATGGAGCTTGATTAAGATCTTAATCCACCTAATTTATAAGAGGAACCTTATAGAGCTTAGGTTTAAGGCTTCTCAGGTCCATGGTGACTTAATTCTTTGAGTCCACTAGGCTATGATCACATGTCAACTTAATGAGCCTAAGTAGAGCACTTAACAACAATACATGACTCATAGAGACAATGGCTTTACTTGGACACCAGCACTTTGCACTGAGCTCTCTACGGATGAGGTGATGAGGAGGCAGTCTTCCTTGACTTGGGGTAGCATATGAGGGTAGTACTTCTAGGCGGAACCTCTCTTCTTCTTTTAGTGAAGGAAGTGCGTCTCAACTTGGTCTGGTTGCCATGAGGTCTAACGATGGGAGTTGTGGGTTGCAATAAAGCTTCAAAAGAGGGATAGTCTACTGGCTCAAGAGGAAAAACTCCTTGTATATATGCTGCACATGTATATGTTGTATAGATGCACTTAAAAAAATAATAATAACTCCAAAAAAAGTGGTGGGTCTGATAGAAAATGATAATCCCACCGGAGTATGTATATAGAGTGCAATAAGCAAAGCTTGAGTTCATGATCCACCTTATGTAGCTTGCAGCAGGGAGACTTGGCTACACTGGTCAAGCTCCCAAGGGTACATGGCTACACTGGCCTTGACCCATTCTCTTCTTCCTCCTCTTCTTGAGCCGGTTGAACTTGAACTTAGAAGGGAATACCCCGCTCCTCGAGGAAAGAGTGGTCAGATTGAGGTCATAGAGTTACCTTGTTGGGGAGGGTTGTCAAGTCGCCATTTCTGAGGTGGAGAGCTTAGACCTCACATTCACAGGACAAGAAAAGATTCATGGTTTTCAGGGTTTGTGATTGATGACTTATTCTGATCTGGAGCATTGAGGAGTCTTGGTTATAGATTAGTGGAACTTAGAGGCTGTTGAGTTTTAAACTTAAGTCCAAATAAGGTTCCGACACATTAATAATCCAAAGATCTGATCGAGCTCCATACCTTAATTTAATGAAGGCAAGTTTAATAATCAACCTTGATCCATGTACATTCTCTTTTTCTTTTTCTTTCTTTCTTTTTCACTTCTTTTTCAAATAAGTGTTTGCTAACGGACTAGCAAAGTTAAGTATAGGGGGGTGATGAATACTCATTCATCACTCTTTATTCTTATATTTTAGCTACAAAAACCTTTGCAAATGCATGTATATAGTTGTAAATATAAATAATTACCAAAAGCATGCATATTGTAAAAAGTAATAATTAGCATGTTTTTGTGCAAAAATAAAAGAATGAAGATCAAAAAGAAAAAGAGGGAAATATTTAGAATAAATATTGAGCAACCTAACCCAAGGGAGGGCTCAGCATGGGCCTGACCGCATAAAAGCCAAAGTAGAGGGAGATAGGGGCTCATGTGTGTAAATAAATATGTAAATAAAATAAAAATATTTTCCTCCCAAAAATAGACTCAAAAGGGCTTGTGAATATTTGTATATATTTATAAATATAAAAATAAGATAGAAAAATAAAAAAGAAACTAAAAATAGATCACTTGTATATACCTACCTTGTACATACCACCACACTTTTATTTATTAAGTTTTATAAAATTTGTACATATTCTATGTTTTATGGTGTAAATAAATAAAATAAATTAAAATTAAAACAAAATAAAAATAACAAAATTAAAAATCAAAAATAATATTGTAAATATACCATGTATATATATGTACATATCTATTTATTTCACCTATGTATAAAAATAATAAAAATAAAATAAAAATATCTTTTTATTCCTTATTTTATGATATATATAAATAAAATATAAAATGGGAATAAAATTTAAAATTGTATAAAAATAACAAATTAAAAATCAAAATTAAAAACCCTATATTGTATATATACCTATGTATAGTACTATATTGTAAATACCCTATTTTTACTTTGAAAAATTAATTAAAAATCACTAAAAATAGAAAAAATTAAAACAAAAATATTTCATGTTTTGACCTTTTAATAAATCGGCCATTTACTATTTTTTAATGATTTTAAAAATATTTTCCAAATGGCCTCTTCCCATTGGTCCAGGGGGTTGTTGACCGCCCGGTCAACTCCCCCCCAGGACCACCTTCCACGGGTTTTGGTTCACGGACCCGGTTTCTCGGATTTTCCCCATCCATACCCGATCACCATCTCCCTAAACCCCGGGTCCATCTTAACCGTGGCAGATCCGACACCTTCGCCGGCGCATCCGCATTGAGATCCGCGCCTCGTGCAGCCCTACCCGATCACTCCTAGCCGGACCTGCACCCATACTTAAGCTGAGCTCCGCCACCCTATTTCCTATCTTTGGCTCATTTGCTCCACCACCAGTGACCTCCAGTGCTCGAGTGAGAGTGACAGCTTGCTCCGGGTGCTGTCGCAGCGAGGAGAGGGGCAGGGAACCACTGATCCGGCGGTTTGCTCTGCCGTGCTCCGCCCAGAGCCAGAGCCAGAGCCTCGGACGTCGACGCTCCTCGAGGCAAGGACCAAGAGCTGCACAAGCTCCTTCCCAGTCGAACCATCCACCCAGGTAGCTTTGATTTCTTCTCTTTTTCTTTAATTTCCAATTACCCCCAATTCGCCCCGTCGCCGTCCACCGTCGATTCCGGTCACGTCCGCCTCCCATTCGATCATCGGGCTGCGCCAGAGCCTCCGCTTTCCTCCCGCGCACGTTCTCCGCACTTCCATCTAACCCAGCTCGCACAGGAGCTGGGGTTCGAGCTCCTCCGTCCACCCCCTCGCCGGAGCTCGCACGCACCGACTCCCCGACCACTTTCACCACGCCTAACGGGGTCGAGGCACTTTGCCCTCGACCCGCGAGTCTTCTGGACCCCTCTTGCAGGTACAACGAGGGCCATCTGAGGTCCTCTGATTCGAGCCAGGAGCCGCTTCTCCGCCGGAGCTGACCGGGCTCCTTAGAGCTCCGTTGCTCCATCGGAGAGTCCCACTTGACGCGGAGGCGCACGACGAATCTTCTCCGACCATCAGATCCCCGCGAGGAGGCCAGGAGCGCGCACATTGGGCCGGCGAAGTTCGCCGGCCGACAGTTCTTTCAGGACCTTCGGCCACCGTCCGATTGCCCCCGAGCCCCAGACTTGATCTTGTCCGTCCATCTGAGGAGTTCACAGCACCGTTAGATCCAAGGAGGGGCGGTCTGGACCGTTCGATGCGCAAGGTTTAGCCACCGCTACCCTCCACCGTGCGATCTTCCATGTGGCTACTCCTTGGCCATCCAATCATCCCGAGGAGCCCAGCGTTGGAGCGCCACCCACATCTCAACCGTTCATCCACCACGTGGCACCCATCCAGCGGCTTCATTAATAAAGGGTAATTTACCCTTAGGCCCTTTTTCTTTAGTTTAATTTCAGTTTAGTCCTGTAATTATTTTTAGGATTTTATTTACGTTAGGTAAATTGCATGTTGGACCTTGAGCTTTATTTTGTTTGCATATAAGCCCCTGTGTGTGGTGTGTCACGTGCATCGACACGTGCTTCTTTGGGCTATTTGCACTTTGTTCCCTGTAGTTCTGGTTGGTTATGGAACGATTGAATACTTTTGGATAATTGCATTTATACCCCTGTGCGTGAATTAATTGTGCATGTGCGCTTTTTATTGGGTATTTTACAAACAAGCCCTCGTACTTTTGGTACATGTTACCAAATAGCCCCCGGAACTTGTTTTTATTACATTTAGGTCCCTTAGTGCCTCAGGCACACGCCACATGCGTGTTTTCCTCGGTATTTTGCACCGGACCCCCAGAGCTTTGGGTATTTGCACTCAGGTCCCTATGCACAGTACCTAACTTTTATTTTTGAATAAAATAGAAAATCAACTCCAAATCCAATGAAAATTGGATACATGGCTCCTGCCATGTTGTAAAATTTTCTGGAATTTTTGGAGACATTTTTGTTTTGTTTTGATATTTTTAAAAATTCAAAAACATCCATTTTCGTTACTGTTTGATTTTTTAAAATCACAAAAAAATATTAAAACCTATCTAAAAATTACAAAAAATTTAGCTGCTATTTGTTTTGGCTTGTTTGATTTTCTAGCCAATTTTGGCTATTTTTCATTATATAAAACTGATAAAAATTACAAAACACCTAAAAACTCATAAAAATTGTAATAAAAAATTTAAAAACCCAAAAATAATAATTAAGGTGCCTAAATTTTCCTTGTTTCTTTCTCTATACAGGAAATTTACTCTAGGCTTATTGGGGATTTTTAGATATTTTATCTAAGTCCCTTAAGCTCGGCTGGACAGTACATCCTTTTTCTTTCATTGTTTTATTTTTAGAAAATTAAATAAAAATCAGAAAAATCCCAAAAATTCATTAAAAACAGTAAAAAGTATAAAATACACAAAAATATTTTTATTTGAATTTTTACTTGATTTTTGATGCATTAAATAAATAGTTGAATTGCATTATTCTCTTGTTTTTCTTATTTTCTTAATACATTAAAAATCCAAAAAAATATAAAAATATTAAAAAGCTACCAAAAATTCCCTTTTCTTTTCTTTTATTTTCTTTTTGACTACTTCGTAGGCTGCAAGGCCATTACGTGCTCCTTGTGTTCGACCCTGGTCGCTATACCGGGTTAAAATAATAGCAAGACCGCTATCTTATTTTGAGTTGATTTTATTTTATACTGGTGGTCTCTTTTTCTTGATTGACACACCCGAGTGATTGAGGTCGCAACGACCACTTGAGACATACCTGATTACCTCGCTCGCTCGCATTTTTGTGTCCATCAGTGACTCTTTCTATTGTGAAAGCATACATTGCAGGATTAAACCATGGAATGAAAATGCCAGCTAATTATGCTAACCTAGCAGCTCGACTTAGCCAATATCTAAGATCAATAAACCATGTCGGAGTTAAACTCCAAGCAGCGGTGGACCTCCTCTCCTTCACCCTTTGTTCACACAAACGCTTGTCGGAGCACGCTTCTGCACTAGGAAGCTCGGAGGACACCAAGGAAGGGGTTACATGGCTTGTAGAGAGATCAAAACACAAAATGAAGTCGGAGGTCTTTATTTGTAACAACAGGATCGACGAACTTTGGAAGAGGGTTGTGTGTAGAGGCGAAGAGGTTGGTGGAGGTTAGATGGAGGGTGTGGACTAGGGGAGTGGAAGCTACATAATGGTGGGGAGTTCGAGGTAAATGGAGGAGTGGAGGAAGGGTGAAAATTGGAGAAAAGGAGGGAGGCACATGACTATGACAGATTCATAGGGAGGAGAGGATAGTTGACCCACTGGTCAACAATCCTCAGGCTCTGATTGGTCCATGTGGTCCAATCAGGAAAAGATAGATACACATTTTTTTATTAAATAGTAGATTAATTTATTAATTAGAATTCAAGACATAAAAAATGTTTCTAATTTTATAAACGATTTTATAGTGATTTTTATTATTTTTTACAATCCTATTTATTAGGTGTTGATTTTTACAAGTACATACATATGCATATTTACTTATATTTGAGGTATTTTATTTTCATTTTGTATTTTCAATTTTATTTTCATATGCACACATGTTATATATTTATAATATATTTAGATACATATTTACATATTTTTATTTTCCCTATTTTATTTATATGCGTAAGTAATGTAAACACATTATATGTATACTATACCTATATATTTTAATGTAGTATTTATTTTAATATATTTCTAATTATTTTATTTTATGTTTATATTTTTAATATATTTTCAACAATATATGCAATTATTTAAAAATATAAAGGAGTAAAAATGTAAAGAAACAATTATATGAACAAAATATACAATATATAGTGGAATGCGACACCGGAAAGCATGCTTTTGTATCTTAACTCCATTTTAATGAAATCATCTTCATTAAATAGATAATTTAATTTAAAATATAATGGAAGTGAGTTTGATTAATTTTGAGTTTATATGGAGAAGATATGGATCTGTGAAGTTTGATTTATGGATTTTCATCTATGTGCCCCAATTACACAGTGCGTTATTTTTTTGTACAATTATTTTTATATTGTTTATGTATTTTATATATGAGTTTCATGTTGATAACTTTATTATTTGAGGTGTATAAAATGAAAAATAAAATCAAGTGAAATATCTTATTTTGAGGAATATAAATTAGGGTTTCTACACAGAGTATAGACCTCTCTCCCTACTTTATTCATTGTCGACCAAGTTAATATAAACTCAGTTTTGTAGTTTAGGGTCATTCAGTATATTTGATACTCCATTAAATTTTCTTTATTCTTTTATTTTGGATTAAAATATAGATAAATAGACATTATTTATAGATAAGTAATGAATGTTAATTTGTATTAGTTTACATATGTTTTTGATAGGGATTTAAATGCAAAATGGAAGAACAAAGGTAGATGAATGACTATTGATCACCCTTCTAATGGTGCCGTGATCCCCAAACTCACATGATCTACGAATTACTGAGAATGTCTCCCTAAAACTAATCTCGGATTTCACCATGTAGATAAATACAACACACACATACTGCATTCTAAATATATTTTCTTATTATTTTGTTATCCCATGCTACAACAATTGATATAAATTAATTCGAAGAAAAAGCAGCTTTTCAAATAACACTATTATCGAGAGGTAGTCTGCTTAGGATCATCTTTCGACAACTTATTGCATTAGCATTTACACCCCCTCAGGTAGTCTTATCTTCAAGAAGTTTGTATTTATTGTTGTCTTCTTGTTTTTATGTTATTTTTTTGTAAATTTAATTGCATCAAATGTGTTGAATCTACTATGTTATTGTGTATCTAATAAGCATTGCAAGGCCCTAATGATTCAGTCATTTTTTCAGGAAATGGAGAAAATAGAACCACTCGGGGACTAGTGTTTAGACTGAGCCAGTTGCTGAGAAGCAATATTTCAAGATTGTAATAATCTAGTGCATGTTGATTTCCTTTTTGCACACATTTTATTGTTACAATACTTTATGAACTTGTATGGTTGGACTAAATACTCTTGACATGTTTTGACTCAATGGGAAGCACATAAACAATTGCTAATACATAAAACATAGTTCATAAATCTAGTAAGGAGATTGATTGAAATTTTATACATGAACTTGTGCTCTTGCACAACCTCCATCTACCATGATCGAGATGACCATCATTAATTTTCCTTTTTATTTAAATATGGGACTTTGCTCGACTATGAAATATTGTCATTACATATAAGAAGTTAAAAAAGAATGGAGTACTATCATATGATTACATTCTCTGCATGTATGCTCATTCTTATGTTCTCGAGATATGTTAGGGTCACATAAGTTGTATAATTGTTGTGAATTGTAGAAGTAAATATGCACAAATGATCAAGAAAACAAACACACAAACACACATATTTACAAAGTTCATCCGTAAATAGACTATGTCCTTGAGAAACAATGATTGGTTTTCACTGTATGGAGAAGAAGATATAGAGGATGTAGAAAGCCCTAACTCTATGGAGTTTATATTCTATTCCACGTACAAATGGATCCATATACCCAAATAGAGAAGGAACCACTAATAAAATTTATGATTGGGTAGGGTATGGTGCGAGAACCCCATCTAGTAGAGTATGGTGCGCCATGGGGGGTACATACAATGATTCTCTAATTGGGTTCAACAAACAGATGTTTAGTATTCAAGGCATATCAACAATAACCATTCTTCCACTCAATCAAGAGGGGCTCATTGTTTAATTTTATCCAAATTCTTTCAAGCTTCATCCAGGATGTTGGGACCATTTGGTTGGATAGTTATCCTTCCATTTTGTGGGACATCTCTCAACCACCTCATGTCTCATAAGAGGGATGAGGGCAGCTTGCGAGCCAACCCAAATCCTCTCCGTCTCTCCAATCAACTCATACCGCTTTCTATTCGATCAATTTATATCACTTTTCTCTCTTTTCAATAAACTCATATTTCTCTCTCTCTCTCTCTCTCTCTCTCTCTCTCTTCTTCTTCTTCTTAAAAAAAATCTATCCTTAACAACCAGAAAAACTTTTCTCTTCATATCACTTACTGTTCAATCAATTCATATCATTGTATCATCACATCCTCTCATCTGATATTTATAAAAAACAAAAAAATTCAATAATTCTCTCATAATTCCAATAAAAGCACGTCATAAATAACCTCCCAACATAAAAGTATCAATCCAAATACCATTTTCTGCCACGTGATTATCCACAAGATTATCCCACTAACTCCGGTCAGGGTCACTTTGGTAATTGGGTTGGATTGGGTTAAAGTAACTTGTTGTGAATAATAGCTATTTAGATGTTTATGAGGATTATGAGGGTTGTAATGCGGAATGTGATGTGATGTCATATTGATTTGTGATGAAATTCTAACTCAGAAATTAGAGAGGTAAATCAGGTTGCCCTGTGATAATCTTCTCGAATAACCAAACAAGCTCTAATGGCATGACCTCCAGCTCCAAAAATGTCAAATCCACCCAACCATCACAGGAGCAACAAGTGAGTAGACAGCCTAATTGGCACAATGCTTCACTTTCTTCTCCTTTCCTTGAAGCAGGCTATTTATTTTTCTCGAAATAAGAGAGGAGAGAGAGTCAAACTGTGGCAGCACGAGTGTCTCGACCAAATTATATCTCAGAAGAAATAAAATAATGGATAGCACTCAAACACTCGGGTGGCTCATCAATGTCAGCAAGGGGGAGCTCACATGGACTTCCATTTTTTCCTGCCATCGAGGGCCCAATGGCACCTAAACCACTGTGCCACAACATCTCCACCTCTCTCCCTCTCTCTCTCTCTCTCTCTCTCTCTCTCTCTCTCTCTCTCGTCTATTTAGAGCTTTCTCTCCTCCCACTTCTTCCATCTCCCCCACCACCACACACATACCCACAAACCCAACTCGCCCTCCCTCTGCCATAACACAGCCAAAAAGAGATCCCTCACGAAGTTTCCTACCTCCTCCCCTCCCCCTCCTCTCTCGTCCCCCTATTAAAGCACCACCAGGAGGAGCCGTTTTGAAGCACTCAAAGACTCATCATACGCTTACCCTCCACTTACCCGTTCGTGGGTCGACGGCAGAATCTCTTCTTGCGCAGGCAGGTGCACCACCCTGTTCCGTCCTCATCTTCCTCTGTTTTCGCTTCTCTTTCACTGGGGAAATGCCGGTATCTTTATTGGACTCGAGGAGAGAATGGAGGTTGCTTTGGGGTTTTGCCGACATGGGTCGTCCGCCATTGTTGTTGTGGTTGACCACGTTCTTCAAAGTTTTGACCTTGTGGCTTCTGGAGATGCCAATCCGTTTCCGCATCTTTGTGTGATATTTCCTTTTCTTCTATGTTGGTAGTTTTTTAGTTCTTGAACAGTTGGGCGAGGAATCTTCTATCTTTGTGATGTTGGATTGATTATGAGTCTTCTGTATCGGTACCTATTATAGCTTCTGGGGTTGGAACTGCCAATTGATGCCACATTATTCTCCGGGGAATAATCTGCCTTTTCTTTAAAATAAAATGCTTCCTCTTTTTATTGTTTCTTGTTCTTTCCACCATATTCCCATCTTTTATCCAAGATCTACATGTCTTTGCTCGTGTTGCCTGCTTCTTTCTTTGCTTCTAAAGTTCCATTTTATTCGAGAACCTTTCTGCCTTCATCTACCAAATTCTCTCTTCCAATGCTTTTAGTTGCATTCCTTAGGAAGGAAGTGTATCTGTAAATTGTGAGATTGATCTTGGTGATTTCGTTCATCTTAGACCAAGTTGTTTTGTTGTAATTAATAGAAAATTATCTTATCTGCAGTTACTTCCATGGAGCTAAACTCAAGATCTGAGATGCAGAACATCCGAAAAAGGAGAAGATCGACGGACGATCTCACAAACTCTTTTATTTCCTTTGACGAACTCAACCAGGATCTGCTTGAGAGGGTGCTTTCTCGGCTCCCTGCCTCGAGCTTCTTTCGCTGCCGCACGGTGTGCAAAAGATGGAGTTCAGTTGCAACCTCTGCAACATTCCGCATCGCCTGCTCGCAGCTCCCCTTCAGGGAACCGTGGTTCTACATGGTTGGCTCCAAGCAAGATCAATCCATTGTCTTCGACTCCAGTGAATGGAACTGGAGAAACCTCAAGCACCTGGATTTTCTCCAGCAATTCAATCACCCAAAACCAATCCCTGTTGCATCCTCTGGTGGATTGATCTGCTTCCGTGCATCATCTGGCAAGTTCATCATCTCTAACCCCGTAAGTGGCGACTATCGTGAGCTTCCCCCACTTAGTGAATCTATTGAAAGCCAGCCCATACATGCCATTGCCATGAATGCAAGCTCAAAAGGTGGATGCTCGTATAAGCTGGTTGTGGTCTCAGGTGAGTTCCCAAATCTTGTTGTCAAGATCTACGATTCCACGAACGGTCGATGGGAAGAGGACATCCACATCCAGAAACCGAATGACTCGGAAGAATCCGAGATGTCAAGTGACAACACCGTTTACTTCCTTAGCAAGGCTGGAGAGGTTGTCGCTACAGATATGCAGAGGAGCCCTTCCAAGCAGTACTCATCAGTTATAACTGTCGAAGGGGGGAAAGAGGTGATCTACTTCCTCAGCCCTTCAGGTATGGTTGTCGCGTGCAACCTTTCTAGGAGGAACTTCGTCGAGTACCCAAGGTTGCTACCTGCTTACATCGAGCACTCCATCGATGTGGTGGAATGTGGAGGTGAGATGTTGGCAGTCGTGTTGTCTGACTTTCTCGAGAGTGCAAGCATGAGAGTTTGGAAGTTCTCCAGGGATGACCGCTCGTGGCACCAAGTAGCCTCCATGCCACCATCGATGTCCCATATATTCTACGGTAAGAAGGCTGACATAAACTGCGTGGGATCCAAAGAAGCTGTGGTTGTCTGTGTGAGCTCGGGTGATTTCAACAGCTCCTTTGTATGTGATTTGGAAACCAACAAATGGTTGGAATTGCCCAGGTACATGGTGGAAGGGGAGGCCAAGGAATTCTCGTCCGCCTTCTCCTTCGAGCCAAGGATAGAGGCCTCTGTTTAGGAACCATACTTGCTTAAGGTGATAACTAATTCTGAGCTCCAACTAATAATCATCCACAACAGGACGAGCCACGACAAACTGAAGTAAAGATTCTGAAAGGTGGATCTTCACCTTCTTAAGAGGTGAGGGGGCTCTTTTGCTTTATGGTGGCAGCCGCACAGCTTGGCATCCTCCTCTTGCAATTAAAGAAAAAGCAAGGAAGGGAGAAAGTCATAAGCAGGATCAGCTGTGGGGGCTGGGGCTTAGTGAAGTGTGTGTGGATCTTGCACTAACAAAGGATGTGATTGATTGTTGTGGTGTTGGCTTTGTGGGGGGAAGGTGAGGGGGGGTGTCCTAAAGCAAAGTGCATTTTATTGCACATCAAAGTGCACCCCCCATGGCACAAATGTTGGTTGGTGGTCACCTACTGCTCAATGTCCTCTATCCTGGATTTTTGGCTGTTAATGCAACTCCTGTGTTGCTCTTTGATGTGAAATGTGGTGTTGCTGGAGAATTATATTGAATTGAAGGGTTCTTTTTTATTATTGGTTTTGATGTGCTTGGAGGAGATTCTCCAAATGTGATCTTATGAGAGTCCATTCTATATGGTCCCCATTCTTTAGGGGAGAAAGCTGATTTGCTTGAGAATCTATGCCAAACGGTGCTTTAAAGAAAGATGAATTGATGTCTGAGTGAAACATGTCTAATCTAATAAAGAATTTTAACTTCAACTCAAGATTGAGTGGCTTTTTTTTTATCAGATCCTCCTTTGGCTGTGGGGTAACAAGCAGTGGATAAGATGGATAAGGAACTTGGTTCTTGTTAGCTTGTCGACGCTTTCGTATAGAATTATTTCTTATTCTTTGTTCGCTTGATGTTCTTAGAATGTGCGATAAGTAGTAATTATCATTATATAAGTAGAACCATCACGACTGAGAAGTCTTATGAGAGGGATGAAAGAAACAATGCAAGAAAACTATCAAGAATTATCTGCCTTTTCAGATGTGAGCACAACTTTAATCCAACTTAGATTTGGTTGGAGGTAGCAATCCAATATTTGCTAATGAGGGGAATATATCCCGCGCATGTCGAGCACAATCCTTTACCCTAAAGGTCAGGCTTGCCAAGCCATGCTCAAGGAGAAGAGACCGGACTTACCGACAAAAAAATGCTTAGAGACCTCAAGTTTGAGAATATACATTGAAATCTTCCTTTTAATAATTTTGTACCTTTAGAAGCAATGGTTTCTTGAAGTTAGATGAAACCATGTTAAAACACTATTTTTATTGAATATATTTTTTTGTAAATTTATAGTTTTTTTGGCTTATTTGGATCTTTAACTACTTACAATATAATATTCTTCTATAAAGTTAATTTATGTTATACCAGTGAATGAAGTCATTTAACCTTTTCTGTATTTTTAGAGATAATGGGACTTATTGAAAACAAAACAAGAATAGTGCATGATATTCAAGTTTAGTTTTTTTTAAATAACAAAGAATGAATAAAAATCCACCATAACTCTAAAATGATGCATACAATAGTGTCTACCTCAAGGTATTTTTATATTTTCCAGATATTGCAATATGTACCCAAGATAAATCAAGCAAGTAAATCACAAAATTCAAACAAGTAAATCACAAAATAAATTCTTTGGACTTTGAATTTATATATTTTTCAATCAAACTTAATTTTCTGGCAATTAGGGTTATATCCAAGCTACAATCCCATCAAAATTTAGCTCCAGAAGATAAACATGTGAATATATACATAATTAACAAGTTTTAGAGCTCACTTCATTAAAAAAATATATACTAATTCATTAAGCATCTAAATAACTTCAAATTTGTCCAACATATGAAGCATGAGTCCTATAATACTAAAAAAAATGCACGTCTAAACATACGATGGCATAAAGTGGTCCCAACATAGGGATATCATATCAATTTTTCAAATATTAAAAATAAAAAGTCAAAAGATAGGAAAGGACTTATCCGCAAATGGTGAGACTCGACGGCAGTTTGGTGCAAAAAAGCCCAAGGTAGGCACATGCTCTACGCATGACTCACATGGAGGAGACTTGCCTAGAAATTCCAAAAGCCTTGAAGGCTACCTTGCAAAAATCTACAATCACGTGCTAAATGCACGTGACGCTGCTGGGTGTAGATTTGATCAATGATGGAATAGACGCCTCCCTTTGATGGCTAAGATTAACCCAAAATAAGTCAATCGATGCTCATGCCTCACTTTTGTATAGAATGATCAAGATGACTTCACCAAGGCAATATCAAAGGTAGTTTCTCTTCCTCTTCTTCTTCATCTTCACTTGCTTTTAGGCTTGTAGGAAGGAGGAGTTGTTGCTACTCGAATGTTCAGTGAAGCTCCCATGGTTCTTGAGGTGCTCCAAGAGATCATGTAGTAAAGAGGGATCGTCTCGAGTATCTATGAGAAGAGGGTTTAAAAGGTGGAGTGGAATTGATTTGAGGGAAACTAGTGCAATCGAATAGAACTGGGGGGAGGGGGGGGGGTGGTCAGGGACGAAGTCAGGAAGGTTGACTTGTGGAGGTCAAATAGAATAAAAATATTTTTTATATATGTTGAGATTTTTTTACTGTAAAAATTATTTTGACTTCATATCATACTATTTCTAAAATATATTGTGGAAATCCTCATGAGACACTTATTATTTCTTTTTACTTCCAGTACAAATTATAAATTATAATTTAAAGGAGCTTTTATATCTTTACATAAATGAAGCAGATAAGAAACATATATTGATATAACTGAAACTATTTATATGTTTACCTAAAGGGATTTTTACCCGGCAGACCCTGAAATCTTTTGCAATTACCGCTACGACCTTCGAAACATCGTAATTCCTCTTAGGACCCCGTAAACTTGCTCCGTCTTACCACACGAACCCTACCATTAAATTAACATATCAAGAGTTAACTTCCTTGAGTTAGAAAAGAGTTAATCTAACCAATCCATGATCGGATGGCTGGAATTAATCAAGAAAAGTAAAAAATAAGTGAGGACGACATTGATGGATTTCTCAAGCGGTGCAGTGCGGGCGAGGGCTTCGAGGTCCTTCAAGATCAAGGAACGGCCAAGGTCGTAGTCGTCGTGGAGGACCTGGAGGCCGAGGGGGATTGTGGTGGAGCCGGTGCCGTAGCTCTAGGTGACGCTCCACCACGAGGCAACAGAAGGAGGAGGAGGGTATTGGCGGAAGGGGACAGGGCTGTGAGGGACTCGATGAAGTCGGCAGGAGGGCCGATAGGGGGTGACGCCGCAGGGGGGGGTGGCGATTGGGGAAGGAGATGGGGTCGGCATGAGGGCCGATGGGGGCAGGAGATGGGGTCGGCAGGAGGGCCATGGGGGCGACACCGCAGGGGGGGTGGCGATGGGGGCAGGGGGGGCAGGAGATGGGGTCGGCAGGAGGGCTGATGGGGGCGACACCGCAGGGGGGGTGGCGATGGGGGCAGGGGGCGATGGGTTCCGGGGGGGGGTGGGGGGTGATGGGTTCCGGAGGGTGGGGGTGCGATGCTGTCGGCAGGAGGGCCGATGGGGGCAAGGGGGTGGGGGGTCCTTCCCGCGGAGACGCTCGACCTCGGCGTCAGAGACCTGAGGGTCGTCAAGGAGGTCGAGGAGGAGGAGGTCGACGGCAAGGTGGGTGTCGCCACGGGACTTCTGGGACGATTGGGCGCGGCGGGCGGCCTTGATGAGGGAGGTGGAGGCGGGGACGATGGGGTCGGCAGGAGGGGCTTCGCAGCGGCGGCGGCGGGGGTCGCAGGGGCTCCAACTGGCGGGCGGGGGCTTCGCATGGGTGGCTGCGGGTCGTAGGGGAGGAGGGGATTCAACCGACGAGCGACGTGGGGGTGGGAAGGGGCTTCAACCGGAGTGGGGGGCTGCTTAGGGGAGGAGATGGCACCTATAGTAAATTTGATAACTAAAATGGGTATTGTGTAAAAGAAGATAACAGAATTTGGTTAGTTTTAACGGCTAGATGGATGGTGGTTAACCACAGGGTCTGTAGAGTAAAGGTTAACAAGATTACGGGGGTGAGGGAGGAATTACGATGTTTCAAAGGTTGTAGCGGTAATTGCAAAAGATTCCAGGGTCTGCCGGGTAAAAATCCCTTACCTAAACTATTCGGTGACAAGCATGAATCTAACTTAGAACATTGTTTTAGCATTCAGACTTGCATTCGAAGTGGCATATACGTGATGTTTAATATATAAGTATACAAATGAAGATAATGTATACAAGTTTATATATACAATTACAACTTTTATATTTTAATCAAGTCCAATATTCTAACTATTTTATCACAATCTAAGGTATAGTTTAGTTAACTTAACAACAAAATGCTAGAGTTTTATCATACTAACATGGAAAAATAGGCTACATCTTTTTTTCTAATGTGAAGCACAACAAACTTTGTATAACAAGCAGTAAATTAATGTAATCAAGTTTTTCATATACATCTATTAATAATTTAATTGATGTATCCCAAACTTCCATCATTAAATCAAATGAAGAAAACTACAATAAAATTGACCAAATGCAACAAATAATTCAGCATTCATTGCAATATATATCATGTGTAGTTAATATATAACAACTAATAATATTAAGCTTATCTATCTAAATTCACAACATTATTGTAGTCATTGTTACATTTCTAACAACAAATCATATAACAATAGTTATCTATTTATATTTTTTCTAATCATTGGTCAATTTAGCAACGATTTGTATAAATTGTAACGAATAAACTGGCTGATAACTTATTGATATAATATTTAGTAATGAATATGGCAATCGTTGCTAATTACGGAACAAAAATTAATGTCACAATGAGTAATATTCAATATTATAAATTTAATAGGGAAAAGGGAGCCTACACCCATGTGTAGGTAACTTACCTACACCCAACTCTTTTTCCCTCAATTTTTTTTATTTTTTTGAATTAATTCCTTGGGGAATTTAGATCACAATATATCACCATATTGTCATTCAAATTTCAACTTATTTTGAGACTTCTAACTTATCCATCATGACAGTCAAATTTTAACGGTCTGAGATTTGCTGAAATCGGCCCCTTCCGATGGAGCTGTTAGGAATGTCTGTTTTACATGAAATTTGAAACACATATTCCATTTAATATTCTAAGTAAATCCCCTAAAGATCCATTTCAAAAAAAATCAAAAAAATTAAGAAATAAGAGGTGGGTGTAGGTAAGTTACCTACACATGGGTGTAGGCTCCCCAATCCCAATTTAATATTAGAAGTTATGATAACAAACATTTAAATTATTTGTTTATCTCATGTCAAATTTCGTGTAGTGGATGAATAATGAATTAAAAATATATTCGATGATGCTGATATACATGTACACATTCACAAAGGAGGGTTAGATCAAATCAATAGAAAAGGAGGTTGGGACGATGTCGAAGCAGATGTGTTGGAGCTGTGACACGAGAAATGTTGGGGTATGGTTCATTCACTTTCTTGGACCCGGGAAGGGAGAAAATGTCAATATGGTAAAAATATTGTTGTACTATTTGAAAAATTAGAATTAGATTGAGGGGAGAATAGACATGCGCTACGGATTTGCATTTCTGGAAATAAATAATAAAAAGAATGGGAATTTATGGGGGCTACCAAGGGATGAAAACGGTCGGATACAGATACGAATATAGGTATATCATATCCTTATCCAATTTAAAATATGAATACGAATGCGGATAGGAATATTGACGGATATAAAACATATGTTACCATATCCTTTAAAACGAATACGAATCAGATACAAATAATAACAGAAATATTTTATACACTAAGCAAAATACACATGTTTAGGATAGTTTATAGATAAAATAGATATACCAAATATATTTATTTCATAACGAGAATATCAACGATGGTGAATGCAATCACAAAATATTGTTACACACAATTATAGATAAATTTATGACTATACTTTTATATTGAAACATATATAAGAATGCGAATGCGAATATTAGCGAATGTGAAAGTGATATCCATATCTGTATCTATTTTAAAAAGAATATGAATACGAATGCCAAAATATGTATAAAACGAATACAACCGCAAATCGGATATGAATGTATTCATGTTCATTTTCATCCCTCGGGTCACCATATCTAATATTTGAAACCTTAACGGGAAGTTATGGGCGTGGTCCACCATCTTGGATAGGAATGGGTTTATAGAAATCAATCAAAATGATTTTTTTAAATTTAAAAATAGCTAATGACTATTCGTATGGGGGGCCAATCACGTTTTCTTCCATAATTAGTGAGGGGAGGCATGAGAGATAGGGAGGCCTGACCCCCTCCCGCCCCCCTCTCCCTCTGTCCCTGGGGGTGGTGATGACCTAGAAGTGTCAGAAGAAGAAGTTGCAGAAGAATAACAAGAAAGAAGAACACTAGACAAAGACAGTACATGGAGAATAAGATGGGTGTGCTCTCCTGATGGAGGTGCTCTGAGAGAGCACTGATGCTGCCTTAATGATTTTTGAAGATTCTTAAGCTATGGAGCATTTTAAGACATTACTACATGGGAAGAAACCCACAGTTCTTCCAACTTGCATCGTCATGAATATTGTCGTTGTCGGAGCTGTCACCTTCTGAGGTATCTAGGAGTTACAACTTCAGTATTATGCAAATGGCAGATTAAGAGATTGGTCGAGCTCCAACATGTTTATAAGCATGAGACATGCACTTAATCTTGTGCATGTAAACGGTAAAGTAGGATGAAGTACTGGCATTGTGGGTGCTGGTGACATGTGAGGTGGTTGCGGGACAACGGGAAAGGGAAGAAGTTAGCCTAAGTCAACAAGGGTGGAAGAGAAGATGAATAATAGCCCAAGTGGACCAATCGCAGGCCACTACACAGTCTAGATGACTGGAAAGGAGACTAGTCACATGTTCATTGCCCCCATGTCAATGACATTGTTGAGATAGTTGGAATGTGCAAGGACGAGAAATGGAAATGCGTCAGGTGGCGTAGCGAACAGGGAGGTTGCAATGACATATGTCGCCTTTAGAAAATTTACAAAATAGAAAGATAACAGAAAATAAAAGAAAATGCTAAATCAATTCAAATAAAAAAGTAATCTACATATAGGTAAGTAGTTTTGTAGGTATATTTAGGCGAAAAAACCTATTTTTGTTGGTTTTGTATTTTTATCAAGTTTCTTCTTAATAATATATACATATTAGACTTTAATACAATAATATTATAAGTAATACACCTGTACATTTAAACCTTAAGAAAAATTGTATATAAAATAGTATAGAGTCTATTTGCTGGTGGAATATAGTACTATATAGGTGGTTCTTTTTTTGATTTTTTGTGTTATTCAGATGTTTTTGACTTTTGACTTTTTTAGTAGTTAGTTAGATTACAAAGTAAAGAAGCAAAAGTAATAAGAGTTGAAGTGAAAAGAGTAAAATATATTGATAACATATAGGGTTCTTAATGTACAGTTGTACAAGATACATAATAGCCCTAAATCACACGTTTCATATATAAAATTTGATTCCTTTCAAAGTGATATTGTTTGGAAGATAATTAAGAGTTCATTACTTTAAAGATAACTTGTACTTAGGAGAAATTCAGCTTTTAGTGTAGGCACACTGTAACACCCCAATCCCCAAACATAGTGCCACATCTAAAACTCACGAAGTGTGGGTGTGGTTTACAAGTGATAGGGACTACTACTTGACAACTTGGGGTTAAGCATTTTGGGTGGTTGTCAACGAATCCATTTGCGCCCTAACCCAACAAGTTGTCAGGACCAATTTTCATCGATAACGGATCGGAGACCTAAGCCCGAGACGTTACAAATGGTATCAGAGCGGGTTCCCTCTAATAGTGGAAAGGGATACCCCAAGGGACCTAAGCCGGGAGCGTGCAGCCGCTACTATCATTGGGAATAAGTGATGGATTGTGTAGCAACGAGGACATTGCGAATATAAGTGGGGGAGGTTATAACGCCCAAACCCCCAGACATAGTCCCACATCTAAAACTCACAAAGTATGAGAGTGGGTTATAAGTGGTGGGGATTACTACTTGATAACTTGGGCTTAAGCGTTTTGGGTGGTTATCAACAGGTCCATGGGCCCGAACCCAACAAGTTGTCATGGCCAGTTTTCCTCGATAACGGACCTGGGACCTAAGCCCAGGACGTTACAAATGGTATCAGAGCGGGTTCCCTGTGATAGTGGAAAGGGCCTACCCGAAGGGACCTAAGCCGGGAGCATGCATGTGTCACTGTTAATGAGAATAAGTGATGGACCATATCGCAATGAGGACATTGCGAATACAAGCGAGGGATGTTGTAACACCCCAACCACCAAACATAGTACCACATCTAAAACTCACGAAGTGTGGGTGCGGTTTATAAGTGGTGGGGATTACTAGTTGACAACTTGGGCTTAAGCATTTTGGGTGGTTGTCAACAGGTCCATCTGGAACCGAACCGAACAAGTTGTAAGGATCAGTTTTCCTCGATAACGGACCGAGGACCTAAGCCCGAGACGTTACACATACTTATGATAATGATTTGGATTTAATTCCATATATACAAGATAATTTTGTTAGGATTTTTTATTGGATAGATTGATATTATCTACAACGTGAAGTGGTTTCACATTATTTGTGTTGATATGAAATTACTAGAAATTTGTAAAGTTGGTACATGATATATAGGTGACTCTATACATGTGTGAGACTCTATTTTTAGTGTTTTCTGAATGATTTTATTCTCTTATTTTGTCAAGTGATCATTCTATTTGGGTCTTGAGCTTAAGAGAAATAAATAGTATTGATGCCCTCTTTATTCTTATTTTGTGATATGTCCGTATAAGTACATCCATCTTATTTCTTGAGTTTTCTTGGTTTTTAAATTTTTGTAGTATTTTCATGTTAATAAGAGGATATTGTTCATGTAGAGGGACATGATGCATACATGGAATTATCGATTTTAAGGGTATTTCTTGAGGAACTTTTCTCAAAATGAGGGTTTTGCATATACGGAAATGTGGTTCATCACAAACCCATATATATTCTTCATTCTCAAAAACCTCTTGACCCTTAGTTTCTTTAACAAACCTTGAATATATACCAATATGTCCTCTGCTTATTACTAATTACTTACTATCAATGACAAGTGAACATGCACACCACCAAATTTCCGAATGGCCCTTCTGGAGGAAGACCAAATGAATTTGAAGAAACTCTATAAACTTCGAGAAGCTTTACATCAATTGATCATAATTCTTCATTATATTCCTTATTTGTGATTTGGTGTTGTAGTCAAAGTTCATGTCCCTCGTCATGACTTTATATAAGAAAAAAAGATAACAAACAATAATGTACAATGATGATTATTGATAACATACCCAAATAATGTACGAAATTAGTCCTCAGATGGCATGTAAATCTTACATTTGTAATTACTCCACTATAATTTTAGACGTGGTTTAGATATTCAACATTATAGATAGAGGAGAAAAAAAATCATGCCTCTCATTTAAATAGATTAATAGGCACAAGAAAGGGGTGGGGTTGAATTAATAGATGCATATTAGAAAACTACTTTATAATAACACAAGATGATATTTTGTACTTGTTTGCAAAAGTGTATCAATCAAACAACAGATCAATCAATCATTATTCTTCAATCACATGGATTAACACAAATAAAAATGAAAGCATAATTCTGTGCATCACAAAGATAAATAATCAACCACATGTGACCCATGTATTCTTCCAAGAAAACCCAAACGAGATAAAAACCTCGACAACAACTATCTTGGTTCAGGATCTCAGTTCACTATAATCTCTCGGTCCTTTTCCTTTATCAAGCTGCTTCAAACAAGGATACATACTCATAAGTTACAATACTAGAAACCACTAGTATCAAACTTTTCTTCTAAAATTGAAGAGTCACAACCTAATCACCCTCTATAGTAATACCTGAAATAAAAATCTTCATAACCTTAATAAAATATGCACATTGATATAAGCTAAAAAAACAATCTTACAAATCAATGTTGTGCAAGGTCAATGCAATGAGGCATAAATGCGCGAGATAGTTTCTTTTTCTTCTTTCAAGGAATGGAATCAAGCACAAAGGGAGATACTCTTCTTTAAACACTATAATATAGAATGAATGTGCAGAAGAGTACTGGAAGAGCCTTGGAAATGAATGGCCTTAGGTCTCCTTATATAGGGACTTACTCGTTCTAGGAAAGTTGGTGAACGTTAGTAATGAAGGGATGTGATGATTGGGTACAGTAGTCGTTCCCATTCAAAATGAACACGCTTGAGAAAATTAGTTGAGTGAAAAATATTTCAGTTAGATGAACCATAAGGCTCAATCTACTGATCAGATGTCTTTCAATAAATCAAAACACTCAGAACACCTATCTATCTTTGTTTAATCATTAGCTTAATTTATCAAGACTCCATGTCGATGTAGTGCAATAAGCTTTAGCATATTAGATTGAGCTTATCAGCTTGAGCTTATGTCTTTATCGACTTGATTATGGCTTGAGTAGACCTAGTTGGTCGTCATTATCACATCTTTAGCTTGCTTCACATCTAAAAGATGAGCTAATACAACAAAGCTTTTGCCATTGTTAAAACTTTGCATGTATGAATGCAGTTACTAACACAAGAATTTTAATATGCAACCTACGTATCTGAAAACCACAATTTAGAACTTCATTTTAGAATTTTCTCTCCACTCAATCATTGGAGTTACAAGTTCTCTTTACCTTACTAATTCTGAAGTAGGAACTCTTAAATATCATGTACCCTTTCTTAAACAAATCTCACAAAAGCCTTATCCTTTCTTAGACATAAGAACCCATACCTCGGTACTTGAATTAAAAAATAAAAAAAAACTTGAAGAGACTTTAAATATTATGACGTATATCAAATTGACACAAGTTAGTTTTTAAAAAGCCTTTAAAAGAATTAGTAGAGCAATTACACAGAATATCAGAAGTGATGTTAGAACTCTAAATATCGATCAAAGTGAGTTTAAGACATTGTACCACTCACAACTTTTTGGAAATGAAGTGCTTATGAGCGCTAACAAACAAGAGAGATTAGAAGAGTATATCTCTTGAATTGAGAACAAGAGTTGATGGTATAAGACATAAGGAGAAGGCATCTCCTTTCATAAGAACTTAAAGGTGGTTGATTCTTGATTACGAAAGGGTACGATATCATTAAAAGGTGCTATCCAATGTTTGGGGGTGCAACGTTAAGAAACTAACGGCTAAATAATAAGTAGAACCAATAAGTTGAAAAAATGAGTCAATCACCTGGCTTTAATTAGTCCATCGATTAGTTAGAAAGAGCTGATTGGTTTGGAGTAATGTTCAAAAACCGACACTAATCACTCAAAAGTCTTGGTCGACTGAATGAAAAGAGTAGTTGATTGGACTGAAGGCTAGGGTTTAGGCCTTAGTGCATTACAGAAGTATGATCGCATTGAATACGATTTAGGTCATAGTCATACTAGTTGCATGGGGCAGTGGAATTTAAAAAATTTAAATAGATGAAACCATATGATATGAGAACACTTCCTGAATCGTTTCATCAAGATCACAAACGATTAATTAATATTACCTCTTGGAGCGTGTTTGCGATCACTAATCTCTAAAATAAGAGATTCTTCCGTCTTAAGTCCGATCCGATGTAGGAGCACTTGCGGGCATGTAGATGACACACATAACTCCCGCAATCCGAGTTGACGATCCATGGTTGGAATCTCCTGATTTCATCTCATAAAATACGAATCCTTCTTCACGAGCGAGGATCATCGAAGAAGGCGGAGATCCATGAGTAGTTGAGCCGGCAACACAACGGTGTTGCGATAGCAGCGTTTCTCTCAACAACCCTAAAGTAGACAACCACTAGGGTTTGAGAGAGGGAGGCTATGGACATGTATGAGAGAGAGGGAGAGAGAGAGAGAGAGAATTTATTGCTCTTGCAATTGTATGTCTGTTGTGTAAAAGAAAAGGATAGGTCTACCCTTTCTTTTATATTAAATTGGATGGCGGAGATGCACTCCTAATTTTAATCAATGGTTGGGATTTTATTGTAAAAAAATTACAACAATAATTAATTTAATGTTAAAAAAAATAAATATATTGTAAATAGTCTTAACATATTTAGTTTCAATTAAATCAAGATTCTCGTGAATAGAATAGGACTAAACCTCCACCTTTCATTAAAAGGGAAAGGAGAAATCCTCCTTTCATTGTAATCAAGGTGGATGACCACCCTAGATTAGAGAGAGAAATCTCTCTCCAATCTTAATGTAATCTTATTACATTAAATCTTAATTCATGAAATCTTTTGTTAATAAACTATCATCAAATAATTATTGCAAATTATTTGTGACAATTGCGAATAAAATCATTGACAATTATGAATCAAATTCAACTGCCTAATAAAATGTAAATTATATTTGTAATTAATTGTACAATGTGAATCCAATTCACATAAATATTTAATTCGCAAATCCTATTTACAATTATCTCTCCCCATTCTATTATAAATCGGATTTATGATATTTATGATTATTATGGATCGTGATATCTACTTAAATTACACCTCTTATAATTAAATCATTCAATTATCTTACATGTCAATTCTCATGTGCAAAATAATATGAATCATATTCACAATATTTATGATAATTAAATCATATTTAATTATCTAATTCCCATTGCTCATATACATTATCAATAATTGAATTATTCATGAACTCTTTCAAGAAAAATGTACTTTCTCCGTGGATACTCAGATACAGACATGATGAATTTACATTCTATGTATAGTGACTTGGATATTGAGATCATATCTCAAATCCAAATCTCAGGAACCTCTCATACATGTTGATTAAACCAAAACATAAATCTAATCTTCTCATTATATCCAAATCATATTCAGATCAATGTCCAACATTTGGACTAAGATTAGTTTACTGATCTACTAAGTCGAGTCACTAAAATCTATACATGTTTCATCACTCCCTCAGAATGAAAGTGTCATGGTTATTCAATCATTTATGATCACATTACCCTCGAGTATTCCTAATACTCATACATCCTGCATACTGGAAGACCTAGATTGAACCCGAAGTATGAGACCATATTTGAATTGTCTTCTTCATGGTTTTATCATTAAGTTTATCATAAGATCATTGAGAGTTGGTATTGATCACATACTTTCCAAAAGCATATATCATACTTTTAAATTCTGCTAAGCTTCCAAAGCGAGATGACCATGCATGGAATTTGATCCCAATATCTTATGCGTGAGCTCGTGTCTTTCGGTTCAGTAATGAACCTGTATGATCTCTTTGAGAGAGCATATTACTTATATGCCCTTGTATGCACACCAACTCGTCAGTGTATAGACCTTGATTAGGTCATCAACCTATAGGTCGACTGAATGTACATACTCAAACATATAGTAACACATCTGTCTCTAGTCAGACGATGCGTGCCTATATAGTACAATATACGACACATGTGTTAGTTATCTAAATCTCGCCAAGTCAACTCTTTGACCTAACTCATTGATGAATCTCCATTTCAACACCTTTGTTTTTTCATTTTGGCCTTCATTCCCTAGCTAAATGCATTTGAATATCATTATTTTTTCTAAATTAACATTCATTATTATTTGTATAAATATTGTATAAAACATACTGTTTAAAATCAAAATAAAAGAATAAAAAAAAAGAAAAAATGAAATAAAATGACAAAGGTATTTTATGACATTAAACCCTGAGACCTAGGCATCATGATGATTGGATCGACAAGGAATAAAGCATGGGGAGATAAGGGTCAAAAATACAATAAAATCATATTTAATTGCTCTTCAATAATTCATTTGTTGGGCCTATTTTATTCTTTATTATTCATACTTCAAATCAATGAACTTTGTACATGAAAGTTGTAGATAAAAATACATAAAAAATATAATTTTTTACACAACAACAATGCAAATTGCACATTCTATGCTCAGAAAAAAGTCAAAACCCAAACTTCCCCGATCCATATATTCTCCACAAAAGGCAGAATGCACCAAAATTACTTTAACTATATATAACTTTTAATTACCTATTTAATGAATGTGGTTTCATTTAATTTGGAGTTAAGATGTAAAAGTTAGGTTTGGGGACCCTATTATACTGTATATATGAATAAAATATCAATTTTACTATTCTTTATAGTTTGTATTATTTTTATATTTTGATAATTTTGTAAATATTCTTTATATTATATGTACATAATTAAGATAAAAGAAAACCATTAAAAATGAATTAAAATAAATAAGTGTATAGAATATATAGATGAAGTACCTATACTTATACCTATATAATAAATACATCTATTTATTTAAGTATAGATATTATACCAAAAAATAGAATAAAATATATTTGTATATATTTAAATAAGTTATAAATATATAAATTAAGTTATAAAATAAGAAAATAAAAATACAAAATAAAAAACATAACATAGGTAAAACTACCCATGATAAAACATGTAAATAGAACTCATAATAAATAGCTCCATAAAAATAAATAAAAATAGTAATCAAATACTGATGAATCTAGTATTCATCATGCTAAATTCATAATTAAACCCCTTGCTTAATTAATCCAATAAAATTCGCTAATAATCCATTCATTTTATCTTGTGTTATATTGTACATTTTTAACTTATAATTAATTGTATTTATTTACTATTATTTGATTGTAATTATTTTATTAGAAACTCCTACAAATTAGGTTGATTAATTGTCTATAAATTCCTAACCCTTAAAAAGACTAAAACAATACAAAAACAATTCAAAACCCAAAATTCGGTATTTTTAAGGGGTTAAAAATACCCTCCTAAAAATTACTTTTTGTATAAATCATCTCTTTTGGTTTTTTATCCAACATGAAACTTTTAGATCTCATTGAAATGAACAACTTTCATGTTTTGACTTTTTTCTAATTTTGTCTCTAACTATTTCTTTTATATTTTTCTTTGTTTTTACATTTTACTGAATTTCTGATTGGGCCACGTGGCACCCTCTGGGTCACCCACATGGCCCGCTCCTCCTTCCTCCATCCGACACCTCTCCTAGCCGTCTGATCTTCTTTACCACGCCTCCATCTCAAGCGTCCATCTCCGCTCCATATCCCACAGTCTGATCCTATCCCTGATCAGATCATACCATACGCATCCGCCCACTTCTCAGCCACCCGATTGCCTCATCATCCGATGGCCACCATCTCTCCACGTCACCCCTTCACTTCAACCACCGATCCCACTTGTATCCTATGGTTCCCCGCGCTCCACGTCACCCAATCTTTCCTAGCCATTCGATCAAGCTAAACTCTCCATCTGGGCCACTCTTTAGCGCATGTCTATCCACCGTAGGATCAGATTCTATGATCTGATTCCGACTCTTCGCCCACACCTCCATCTGGACCGTTGGATCACATGATCCAATGGCCCAGGCCTTGTCTTTCTCCTCCGTAACCCCCTCTCTTCAGACGTTATTCCAACCACCGCCCCTTTCTATTTTCATACCACTCTCCGATCACCCCTCCCTCTCGTAATGCCACCATCATGTCGATCGTTCATCCGCCATCTTCGCGCACCTCATCACGATACCCCCTCATCACTCCACACCCTCATCCATGCCGTTAAACCTTCACTTGAAACCGCCACCTCCTCCTATAAAAGCCCCTCCCCTGCCGTACTTCCAAGTCGTCCACCAATCACAGGCTTAGGCCCAACTTCGCATGCCCTCCGGTGATAGCGGAGAGGCAAAAGGTAGAGGCGACGACGACCTAGTGCCCCGGTGTCGACCTGCGACTGCTCTGCCATGTCGCGGCGCCTCTAGCGTTTGCTGAGACCTCGCCTTTGGCTGAGTGAGTCGTGCGACGACCCGAGCTCCAATGGAGCTCAGCCCAAGCTACCACCTTCGACGGGTTCCCCTCTCCGATGAGGTCCCCTTCCCCTTCTTTTTCCTTTATTTTTCTGAATTTTCCCATCATCTCCAATCAATGTCACCCTCATAAGACCATCCCCAAAGCTTCACTCGAACATTTACATCCACGCTGAGCCCCCCTTCTCTTCTTCAGACCCTCCCGCGCTCCGACCCCCTTCTTCTCAACCTCGCCGGAGAAGAAGCCCTTGGGCCATCACCTCTCGATGCCCCACGACCCCCATTCACCCAAGACTCACTCACGCACCTCCCGCATTTCTTTTCGGCTATACTAACCAATGCAGGTGCTAAATGGACGGAGTTTGCAACTCCTCATCGTTCTCGAGCTTCCACTCCGAAGACCCTCCTCCACTGTGCTACTCCAAGTGACAATGAAGCTCTGTCTCTGCTCCACGATCTTCGCGAGCCCCTCAGCTTTCTTCCCCGACCTTTAGGCGACAATTTGGAGCACGGTGGAGCTCCGTATAGGCACCGGAGCACAACCTCGTCCGGCAGCCAACGACAGAAGAAGAGGAGCAGCTACTGTCCGTTCGCTTCGATCGAACGATCTTGATGATGACACGTGTCCCTACTGAGCCTAGTACAGAGCCTGCATCCTAGGAGGACCCGAACCTCACACTAAGCCATGGATGCGTGCCACGTTAGCTCCACACCTGCGAGCCTCCCCGAGCCTAGCCCCCTCACGTGCCTAGCATGTGTAGGGCTGGGTAATTTGCGATGAAAACCCCATCAGTTTTGGAAATTACATTTTGGTCCCCAGGCGCGTGCCTCACGTACGCGCCTGGGTATTTTTCAGGGATGCCCTCATAGCTTCTAGAATTTACAAAAATGCCGCCACGCGTGTGGGAAAATTACATAAGGGCCCAGGCGGTTTTTGGAAATTGCAAATAGGTCCCTCTAGGGATGTATTTGTGATATTCATTTTTTTATTCCTCGTATTTTTATTACATTTATACCCTTGCATTGTTTTTAGCATAACTTAAGCATCGTAGGTCTAAATTGCATGATTTATTGTTTTGATCCTTGTTTCTTCATCTATCTTATGTCGTATTTAATTTTCTCATCTGGTACCATTTTAAATGAAGCGCTTTTTAATGATTAGATGATGTCTCTTGCTCCAATGCCTTATCATAAAATAGATGCTTTCTCATTATTTTTGTGCTCAATTCAACTCTGATTTCAATTCATATTTTGTTGCTCATATATGTAATCTTTTCTGGGGTATATTAGTAATAATCGTTTGTAATAATCAATTGCATACATTTAACCTTGCATTATTTTCATGCACACTCCTACAATTGCATTGATAAATAACTAAAAAAATTTGTGTGCATCATATTTCTGCATTGTCCTGTATTTTACCTTGTGCATCTACATGAAGGCCTGAAATTAAGAAATAATTCACACTTGCTATTAATTGATCGAAATTCGATAAATAGATAGAGTAGCTCGTGTCTCTATGTTCGAATTCGGTAGACTTGCCAAGTAAAAATACTCCACAATATTCAAAGATTGTGGTTTTTGATGAACCATTTTGACCACCTGTACTACGATAAGATACGACCCTTAAAGTGGTGAAAATGACGTTCATCAAATGGCGTCATTGTCGGAGACATGACTTACCTTTTATTTATTTATTTAATTTTGATTTGTTTTTGGTGTTGAATATTTTCAAGATTCACATGTCTTCTTTTCATGCATTACTTTTGCATCATTTCTGCTTATTATTTTCCATCCTATTTTTGTAACATTTCTCTTTTGTGGCAGGCTCCATGAAGATCGAGGACGCTTGATCTCCATGGAGGAGTGGAGTTGGGAGCTCCCGCTGAAGAGGTCGCAAAAGAATTGGCGGAGAAATTTAGGAATTTTTATCAGTCTGCTTGTGTGTGCATCTTGTAAAAAATGCTTGTTGCATGTGCATTTGTAACAGTCCTCTTTAGAGGGCTTGCATGTTGTAAAAAAAGAAGAAAAAAAGTAGATCACTAGATGATCTACCCCCTCCCCCCACACACACATGCACATTTATTCTTCCCCCCATCTCCCCCTTCTCTGTATATTTCAGAATCTCTCTCTCTCCTCTCACACCTTAAACTGTACACATTACAAAAATCCCCCTCTCATCTTCTTCTGTAAAAAAAATTGCACCTCTCCCCCTTCTTCATATCCATGTATAGATACTCCTCACAGAACACCCCTAATTCAGATCCCTTACTTAGGTTATTTTTAACCTAAGTATAGGGGGGATCCGACTCATCTACCCCTCCCTCTCTTGTCTTCTTGTACTTAGGTCAATTTTTGACCTAAGTATAGGGGGACCCTCCTCCTCAGTTCTGCTATATCACTCTATATTTAACCGAGTCATGGAATCTTATTACTTGTGCTATGCGGATATACCAAAAATTAAGTATAGGGGAGTATACCGTATATTGTTGTATATTTACTTTAGCTATAGCTCGTATTTTTAAACTTTTTAAAATCTTTTTTGGCTTGGTTTAAGTAATCCTGTAAACTGAGTTTTGTAAAAATCCTGTAAAAAACGTTCTCTTAAAAATTGAGAGATTAATTTGTGTAAATAACCCCTTTTCAGAAAAAGCTCCATAAAAATTTGAAAAATTAAAAACCTGTCTTTGAATTAGACTTTGACTACTAGACTTAGTAGATACTTTTAGTGAGGGAACTTCGGTCTCCCTTAGTAGAGTGGGTGATTTAGAGGACAATGTATATGGCTCCGTCCTTAAGGAACACAGGTCCGTCTAAGGGTCCATACTTACACCTATACTGGATGAGAGTAGATACTTTTATTCATTTGAACCTGGGCCAGTCATTGTCTCTCCAAAGAATAAAAAATGAAACATTAAAATTCATAAAAATCTGCAAAAATAAAAATCACACAAAAATCACTAAGGAGTTGGTGTATTCCTGACACATTCACATTCACTCAAGGCTTGAGGATTTTGAGGACACTTAATTTCTGTGATCTTGAGAGCCTGATCTGACATGCCTCAATCATTAGGATTTTTAAATTTAATTATACAAACTTCCCTAGTTTGAAAGATTTGAGCCTATATTGCACTCTTCATCTCTACCTTCAAAAGACTATGATCAATACAATCACTTTCACAACTGCATGATTGATGAGATGAGTTGAGATATCACTCAAGGAACCATGACTAGAGATTTGAGTTTAGACCTGATCTATTGATATTCGAGGATGGGATAAAGTTAATGAAGGCTTTAGAAAACCTGAGTGTCAGCAAAACCCTAGCTAGTATGTGAACAGGTTCATATGCTATCTCTTTGATATCTACTTATGTGCAGGGTGTGATGAAACTTAATGATAATTGTTGATCGGTATGCGCTAACTTTTGGTAAAAGCAGTGGATCTAGCCAACAAAAGAAAAGAAAAAGAAATGTCAAAGAAAAGCTCTATCATCCAAGTCAAATTACAAAAAGAGCTTCCACCAATGGCGAGCGCTCCCAAACATTTTCAAAGTGTCCACTTGGACCAAGCGCTAATTAGGACCAAGGAGTCGGGCTGATACTATAAAAGGGCTTTGCATCGTAAGCGATACAAATCTGGGTGTCAAAGGTATCTTAGATACTCAGAAAAGACACACCCTAGTGTACTCCCAGAAAAACAAGTGCAGACGACTCCAACTTCTCTTGATGGACATATTGATCAACAAGCTAAAAATCTAATTGTGCTGAGTAAAAAGGCACTCGAGAGGCCCCTTGTTCCAATGTGAGGGACAGAAAAATAGACACAATCCTATTCCCTCCATCATCTGGCCATCCATCTACTTTTAAGTCTGACGAACTAATGAGACAGTTGACTGAAGCAAGAATAGATTTATTCTCTAGTATTGAGGATGAGGTCTAGAGGAGAATCTCATGGACTGGAACTTCGAGTGATGCCTCGACTTGACTCTCATGAAATGCAATACACTAAATTTCATATCCTTATATTATATGTACACAAAGAGAATATGATAATTAGAGAAGTTGGATTTCTTTTGACTAAAGCTTGGATAAGCCCAGAATTTTAGGATCACTTAAATTAAGGGTCTTCGAAAGATTGAGCCTTGACATCTTCACTTGCACTGTCAGGAATTAACCCGACTCCTTCATTCTTTAGATGCTCAAGAATGAGCATGGTTTAAGTATAGGGGTATGATGAATCTCGTATTCATCATGCTAAAATTCACTAATTAAACCCCTTGCTTAATTAATCCAATAAAATTCGCTAATAATTCATTCATTTTATCTTGTAATATATTGTACATTCTTAACCTATAATTAATTGTATTTAGTTACTATTATTTGATTTATAATTATTTTATTAAAAACCCCTATAAATTAGGTTGATTAATTGTCTATACGTTCCTAACCCTTAAAAAGACTAAAAAATACAAAAACAATTCAAAATCCAAAATTCGGTGTTTTTAACCCCACAAAAATACCCCCAAAAATTACTTTTATATAAATGGCCTCTTTTGATTTTTCATCCAACATGAAACTTGTATATATCATCGAAACGAACAATTTCATGTTTTGACTTTTTCCTAATGTTATCTCTAACTATTTCTTTTATATTTTTCTTTTTTTACATTATCTGAATTTCTGATTGGGCCATGTGGCGCCCTCTGGGTCGCCTACGTGGCCTGCTCCTCCTTCCTCCACCCATCACCTCTCCTAGCCATCTGATCTTCTTCACCCTGCCTCCATCTCGACCGTCCATCTCTGCTCCATCTCCCACCGTCTGATCCTATCTCTGATCAGATCACTACTGTACGCATCCACCCACTTGTCAACCACCCTATTGCCTCCTCATCCTACGGTCACCATCTCCACGTCGCCCCATCACTTTAGCCGCCAAATCCTACTTGTATCCTACGGTTCCCCATGCTCCACGTCACCCAACCTTTCCCAAACATTCGATCACGCTAAACTCTCCATCTGGGCCACTCTTTAGCGTCTGTCTATCCACTATAGGATCAGATATCTGATCCCGACTCTCCGCCCGTACCTCCATCTAAACCATTGGATCACATGATCCAACGGCCCATGCCTTGTCTTCCTCCTCCGTAACCCCCCTCTCTTCAGACGTTATGCCACCCACTGCCCCTTTCTATTTTCACACCACTATCACCCCTCCCTCTCGTAACACCACCATCATGTCGATCATTCATCCACCATCTTTGCGTACCTCATCACGATACCCTCTCATCACTCCACGCCCTCATCCATGCCATTCAACCTTCGCTTGGAATCGCCACCTCCGCCTATAAAAGCCCCTCTCCCCAACACTTCCAAGCCATCCACCAATCACGGGCTTAGGTCCAGCTTTGCATGCCCTCCAGTGATAGCGGAGAGGCAGAAGGCAGAGGCGACAATGACCTAGTTCCCCGGTGTCGACCCGCGACTGCTCTGCCGTGTCGCGCCACCTCTGGTGTTCGCTGAGCACCTCACCTTTGGCTGAGCGAGTCGTGCGATGACCCGAGCTCCAATGGAGCTCAGCCCAAGCTGTCACCTTCGTCGGGTTCCCCTCTCCAATGAGGTTCCCTTCCCCTTCTTTTTCCTTTATTAATCTTAATTTTCCCATCACCTCTGATCAATGTCACCCTCATCAGACCATCCCCAAGCTTCACCCGAACATCTACATCCACGCCGAGCCCCCTTCTCTTCTCCAGAACCTCCCCCGCTCCGACCCCCTTCTTCTCAACCTCGCTGGAGAAGAAGCCCCTGGGCCAACACCTCCCGACGCCCCACGGCCCCCATTCACTCACGACTCACTCACGCACCTCCCGCACTTCGCTTTGGCTATACTAACCAATGTAGGTGCTCAATGGTCGGAGTTTGCAACGCCTCGTCGGTCTCGAGCTTCCACTCCGATGACCCTCCTCTGCCGTGCTACTCCAAGTGACAATGAAGCTCTGCCTCTGCTCCATGATCTTCGCGAGCCCCTCAACATTCTTCCCTGACCTTTAGGCTACAATCTGGAGCATGGTGGAGCTCCGTATAGGCTGCTGGAGTACAGCCTCACCCGGTAGCCAACGGCGGAAGAAGAGGAGCAACTACCTTCCGATCGCTTCGATCGGACGATCCTGATGATGACACATGTCCCTACCGAGCCTAGTATAGAACAAGCAGCCTCGGAGGACCCGAACCTCACACTAAGCCACAGATGCGTGCCACGTCAGCTCCACGCCTGCGAGCCTCCCGAGCCTAGCCCCCTCACGTGCCTAGCACATGCAGGGCTGGATAATTTACGATGAAAACCTCAAAAGTTTTGGAAATTGCATTTTGGTCACCAGGCGCGCCTCACATGTGCGCCTGGGTATTTTTTAGGGATACCCTCGCAGCTTTTGGAATTTACAAAAATGCCCCCATGCGTTTGGGGAAATTACATAAGGGCCCAAGCGGTTTTTGGAAATTGCAAATAGGTAATTCTAGGTACCTATTATTGATATTTATCTTTTTATTCCTCATATTTTTATTACATTTATGCCCTACATTGTTTTTAGCATAACTTGAGCATCATACGTCTAAATTGCATGATTTAGTGTCGTTTTTATCCTTGTTTCTTCATCTATCTTATGACATGTTTAATTTTCTCATCTGACATCATTTTAAATGAAATGATTTTTTTAATGATTAGATGATGTCTCTTGCTCCAATACCTTGTCATAAAATAGATGATTTCTCATGATTTTTGTGCTCAATTTGACTCTGATTTTAATTCATATTTTGTTGCTCGTATATGTAATCTTTTAGGGTATATTTGTAATAATCATTTGTAATAATCAATTGCATACATTTAACCTTGCATTATTTTCATACACACTTCTATAATTGCATTGAAAATAACTAAAAAAATTTGCGTGCATCATATTTCTACATTGTCCTGTATTTTACCTTGTGCATCTGCACGAAGGCCTGAAATTGAGAAATAATTCACACTTGCTTTTAATTGATCATAATTCGATAAATAGATAGAGTCGCTAGTGTCCATGTATTCGACCTTGGTAGACTTGACAAGTAAAAATACTCCACATTAAAGATTATGGTTTTTGATGAACCATTTTCACCACCTTTACTACGATAAGATACAACCCTTAAAGTGGTGAAAATGGCGTCCATCAATTACTACGTAAAATGGCAAACATTTTTTTATTTTATATCCTAAAATTCATTATTTGATTACGTATTTATTATCGATTTTACCAATAATTTCCCCTTGGATTTTCCTGGTTGGTCCACATGGACCAACCAGAAGCGAACCGTAGTTGACCTGTGTTAGCTCTTCGACCTAAGCCACCTATCTGTCTGACAGAGAAGAAACCTATCTTCTCCCTCATTTCTCGGGTCTTTAATCACTTCCTTCGACTCAATTTCTCATGCTAACCCATCGTCCCAAATGCACACCCATATCTTAAACCCCTTGTATATACCCTCGATTCGTCAAGAATCACCAATTAATAAATACTCTCCACTGTGTTTATAAATAACCTTCATCACATCTGAGCTTAGATTGATCCCTCTTCGAGCCCTGATTCCCCTCGCCTTGTGCGTGAGTGTATTCCTGGTGACAACGAGGATACCTCTGAGGTGCTAGAGCGATGTTAGGAGGAGAGGAGGCGATCCAGGGTGGTGCTCCGGCGACACCTCTGCTCCCTGGTCCCCAGGTTCGATCTACACATTTTTCTTCAATTTCTAAATAGATTTAGTCTTAGCTTTTATGCTCATGCATTTTATTTAGGTATTATATCTATAGTTTAGCGTAAAATCCACTCGAATTGATCGCTGGAGCTCCCGACTCTGGCTTTGTTCCATCCCTTTCCGACTAGATATATCTAACTCCCTCAATACCCCCACATCGCTCCTCGTCGCGTTCTCCACTCCCTTGACCCATCACGCCATCTGAATCATTCCAGATTCAATCCATCAAAGCTCCTCTACTGCCTTCATCGGAGCACCTCTGCCATCCCTCATCTCGTTTCGAAACATAGTAATAAAGGCCCAATCTTGATCTCCCATTCCTTGTGAAGTCCCCATCTAACTTGCAGGTCTGGAAGGGGGTATCTGAGCCCCAATTGAAGTTAAGAAAAGGACATGCGCTCCAAGCCTTGCTAGAGCCCGATTGATGGGCTCTGGACCATTCTATTACCACCACTCGGTGCGGACCATCCCAAGTATCCATCAGAGCACCTCCTCAGCAAGAACGGAGGTCGGAGGCACGAGCTTCACGGATTCCAAGTTTGGGAGGAACGTGGTTTTTCCCTGTTCTTCCAAGCTCTCTCTCTTAGCCGTCTGATGAGAGCTAAAAGACCACGGAGCAGTAGCCGTTGGATTTTCAGAGTCATGACCGTCCGAGCCCATCTGGGGATCTAATCTCAACTATCTGCGACTGAAGCGTCATCGCACAAGGAGAAGCCGACGCATGACAAGTAAGAAGATCCTTGTCCGCTAGTGTGCATATATTGGATAAATATCACATACGCCCCTTGTAGTTTTGTATATTTTATTTGATATTAAAACTTCGATCTGAATTGTAAATAATAAGGGGAATATTGCATGAAGCTCCCTGCCTTTTTATGTATTTGCATTGTTGTTCGTGCCAGCTCACCTCACATGTCCCCCCACATGAGGTGGGTATTTTGCAAATATTACCATGTGATTTTTTATATTTATATTTAGTCCAAAAATGAATAATTAGAATATGGAAAAATTATACAGAGGACCTTGAACTTTTTATATATTGCATTCATGCCCCTTTCATGTGCTTTAAATTTCAATATACGTCGACAAATAGCATAGTAGCTGCCCTGAATTTTTATTTTAGTATTCTGGAATGCATGTAAACTTTTTAATATTTGTAAAAACATCCTTGATAATATTCAATCTTTGTACATGTTTGCCTAATTTTTATAAATATCATCCATACTCCAAAAACAATGCAAAATAGGACAACGTACATGGATGCATGTTCTTTCATGCCATTTTTTTGCATTTTTATGCATTGCCCTATTTGACTTAGAAAATACCAAAAAATTATAAAACCTTTTTGAAAAATTCAAAAAATTACATTTTATGTATTATAGTATCTTATAGTTTCAGACCAAAAATCCCTAAAAATAGGAAAAGAAATGACAAAAATTTAAAGCTCTAAAATCTCATAAAAATATAAAAATTCCTCAAAAATTCAAAAAATATTTGGTTATATTTGATAATCTTACTTATATATATTATTACATATGAAAATTAGTTTTGAGAAAATTTGATTTTATTTGCTATTTAAATCTCAAAACAATTCGACCTATTTATTTAATCCCTATTTTAGGATATTTTTGATTTTGAAAATATAAAAAATATCAAAAATACTCATAAAATAAAAAATATCAGAAAATATAAAAAACTGAAAATATTTTACTTTGCAAATTTTAATTATTTTTTATCTATATCTATAATTATAATACTCCATCTTGTATCATATACCCATGCATATTTATATGTAGTTTATATTATTTTAATTAAAATTTAATAAATATTTTAAAACCAAATATATATGGGATATATTTCTTTCTTTCTTTCTTTCTGATTTTTATATTTATTGTATAATATATATATACACTTTATATCATATCTTATATATATTTATATATCTTTATATGCATATATATATTTATATAATATTATATATTATTTAAATTAAAAATAAATTAAAAATTAAATAATCAAAAAAATATAAAAATATAAAAATAAAAATCAAATAAAAAAATTTAAAAAACTAAAAACCCATATAAAAAAGAAGACAATTGTGTACATAATTTGTTCTTGATTAGCAATAATCATTAGGCCACCTGGTTTGCTCTTAGTGGTTTCGCTTTTACATGCTTGCATGCTATACATCTTTTTTTGTAGAGTATAATAAATTGTACTTCAAATTTTTTGATTTATTGATTATTTCATGTATTGTGGGTACTTGTTGTTTGAACTTGGGCTTCGTCAGTGGTTGCCTCAACGACACTCTATCTTAGTTGTTCTTTCAGTGAGGATAATTTCAGATGCTCGCGTAAACCCTCTTCAATACTTATCTAACATCTCCGAATCTCTATTCCTATTAGAGGACCTGCACCAAGAGGTTGGTTAGATATCAACCTTTATAGAAGAATTTCCATCTTCTTCTCAGGCTGGAGATCCTTTATTAATAATCATTTGATGGTACTTAACGAGCTCTCAATCTAACTCTTTAGATATCATCCAAGCACCAGCCTCTATGATTCAACATTTGAATCAACATCTATATAATCATTAATATGACCATGGTACATAACCCTAATTGTACAGAGGGACCTATTAAGCAAATTGCTTATTCTTTATTTCAGATAAGAGAATGATTTGCAATAACATTTATTGCATAGTGGCTCGTCATGGGCTCACATGTCCAACAATATCCCACTATCCCAAAGAGTCATTAATGGGTCAATATCTAAACCAACATTCATGTGATAATCATAAGTTATTTAGAAAAATAGCTTAGTAAGCTGACAGATCACTATGTTCACAAGAGATTACACCAAGTCCTTTTACGGGTACTTGCATATCTCCTAGTAACAATGCTCACATCCGATACAAATGTTGCATCTTATAAAACCAATACTCGATCTTGTTAAAGCAGTTATAGGGTCTTTGACACTACAACTCAATAATCATTATAATTATTATAACCATTAAGGAGATTCTATTATTCTTATTAAAACACCCTTATGCCTTGAGATCTCTATCTCCTTAGAATAAGACATAGTCTCAAGTCTTATTAGGCATCTGTAGGTAAGAACTTTTATATCACTATCTATAAAATCTTAAGTTTTTAAAGATAGGACATTTAGACTACTATCTCAAAAATCTAGTTATCTTTGAAGATGTTGTTATTACTACAATTAAGTATTTTATCTCTATAGTAGGATTAGTAACAGTTTACTATTCCCACTGTATGACATGCATCTGATTGTTGTACATATCCAACATATACCATGCTTCCCGTAACTGATGCACAGGGCAAGCAGCTTCAGCATTCGCATCATGAAATACTTTGAGATGCTATCTTCTCAGATAAGTCAGTCCATATCTTAAGGGAATGAATCCTTCCTTGGGTTTTTCCAAATTGGAATATGTCCAAGATGTACGACTAATGTGATGGTCCCAATGCCCTCTTCTCTTTGCTTCTAAACAATTTTAGAACTAAGATCTAAGAGGTATCCTTGAGATCTTTCATCTTAAGATATGGATCAACCAAATTACAAAATACTTATTATTACCACCCTTATATCATTTCAAATGATTAGGATTTTTATCTACATTTAGCATAATGAACAATAGTACTTCCGTTAAGCTTTACATAGTTTATCAAGACTTTGTATAAAATTATAACCATTATAACTTCAACAAATCTAATGTTCCGACTATAAGAAGCTTATCCGATCTTAAAGATGGAGTTCTTCAACTTGCACACATTGCCTCCTCACCTATGAAGCCCTAAGGCTACTTCATATGAATAGTGGATTAGAATATTAAATTAGAGAATGATTTACAATACTATTTATTGCATAATGGCTCGTCGTGAGCTTACATATTCAACATGAGCATGACATATTATCGAGAGTTTAGAATAGTGGGCTGGAATGTTAAATTCAATAAACAATTGCAGAAGCCTTTGCGTGTTGACTTTTGACTTGTAGTCGACTAAAAAAATGATTCATTCAACTGCAAGGAAACTCTTGTTGAAGTTTATTTTAGAAAAATTTATGGAAAGTTAAAAATGTGAAAATATTTTTAAAAAGTTTCACAACTTTCAAAGCTTTTGCAACTTTGATGCGAATGTCGCTTCACATGCTGTTGAGTTGAATTACATTATAGTCCTGCAATCATAATAAACATGCATCTACTATGATATGCATAAGTGTGTCATCTTTAAAATCATTGGATAAACAAAGAACTAACATATTTATGTAGTGTATATTGTGAAAATTGACCTATCATATGGAGAACAATCATGTTTACCAAGAAAATATAGGTAGAAAAATTATAATTAAAATCATTACCTACTTCTACAATACCTAATCAAGTTGAGTCTAAATATCATCCATTGAGTCACCCCATTCAGCCCATGTACACCTTCAACCTCCAGTTATCAATTAATATGTTTGTATGTAGTATTTGTATGAGAGGGAAAAAGAATTAAGGTGCAATATTAGAACATACAAGACTTATCAATGCATTTGGAGTGGACTACATCTCCTTATTGCCTTATCTTGTCTATGTGGATTTTTGACCTCCACTCCGTCACCATCAGTTCTCCATCTAGCTTAACGTCCTATGAAAAAAGAGGATGGTTATGTAATATTACATTAAAAACTAAGGGTTCTTATTATTGTAATATTTACAGTTAAATAATTACAAGCTCATGATTGCTGCTTTACAACTAGTAGTCAATTACAAGGAAATCAAGATTTGATTACAGAACCATGCCCACGGATGTGGGGTTTGTGGTCACGGAATTGAGCTCTGGCCACAATATACCGTGGCCTATAGTTGTAGCTACAAGTTTCATCGCGACAGTTCTCTAATCACAAATATGTTGTGACCACTACAAGTAACCACATAAATTGTCGTGGCCACAGTTCTTGCATGAGTATCCTCATTACATCTTTGAAGACTTTGACTATGGAATTGTAGCTACGGGAAACTAATGGCTACACAATTATCGTGACGATAAGTTTCTGTAGCCACATTCTGTGATCACAGCTCGTTTTTCTTGTAGTGGCTAATCTTGATTGTTATTTTTGATAGTTCGTCCTCCTACTATCGACCTCCTCCCAAATTCCTTGTAAAAGACACACATCACAAAAATATGCTTAGTATAGTTTAAAAGTAAAGCATGTTATAGTTACTTACTAGATCTACTATTTTCCCAAAGGACACTATATAAAAAGAAACCTCTTCATCTCACGATAATATATGTCCACATTTATCTCGTTAAACGACCACTTCATCACCTTATGAAGTTATATCATTCATCATCTTTTCGTTGCAAGAGTAAACACAAACTAATTTTAAAACAAGTGAAAACTCTAAACCTACTTTGAGATTATCTAATATGAAGAGTCAAAGCACACTAATTTTAATTAAGTATATTTATTAACATTTAGCTTCTAAAAAATTAATCGAGAAAGTAATTGAAGCGAAAATAATGAGGTTTGGGATTTCTTCTCCTATTCTTGGAAAAAGTAAAAAAAGTAAATGATGGATGACAATGAGATGTTATCTCTAATTAAACATTACAAAACATGTTTTCACATTTCAGAAATACAAAAAAGTTGACTATGGTTTATTGCTATGCATTTATTTAAATTCTTTGATATACTTTAATGTTATAATTGAAATGAAATGTTTGAGTAACATACATGAAAATAACAAAGAAAATAAGATGGCTAAAGACAAAGTTGACATAAATTATAAGGTCATGAAGAATAGCCTTTTTTTTTCCACTGCTAATTCACTTGTATCATAATTATAATAATATTTTAGCATAATGTAAATACATATTTCTCTACTAAATTATATACTTGTATATACACACATATATAGATTATATAGACGATATATGTGCATGTAGACTGATATTGGAATGTATATCCACCTTTATTTGATATACGTAAATACCTATATTGATAATTATATTCACTAAACTCATAATACTATATCCATGTCTATCAAATCTTTGAATGGAAATCCATATCGATATCCTCTGTTTGATTGTAGTTTATTAAAAGGAAAAACGAACCATTTCTTTGTTTCGTGGAATTATAAATAAAAATAAGATAAATTACAAAATTATGCCAAACTATTATTAAATTTGCAACCAAGGGTCTCGTATTTAAAATATAATATGGTTTAACATAAATGGCCATGAAAATTTAGGAAAGCTTGCATTTGCAAAAAAGAAGATTGGAATCATCTTTATTACATTTCAAAGACGTGACCTGAAATTGAGAATAGATTAGTTCAGATACGAAGATGGACGTGGATACGCATATTAATGGATATTAGAATTATGTTACATTATTCTTAAAATATGTATTCTTAAAAAATGAATACACATATAAAACGGGCATTGAATAAATAAAAACAATATTAGAAACACTCTATGCATAAGCGTAAAAATAAATGTACTGGATAGAATAGTCATGATATAAATATATTAAATATGCTTATATACCAAATATGATGAAGTAAATGTATATATAGGTATACTTTACTTATGTATTGAGATGTAGTATTTATTTTATTTTCTTTTTTATAATTTTATTTTAATTAATTTTGTACATATATTCTAAGTAATATATACAATTTTATAAATAAAAGGACTCGAAAAATTCAAAGAATAATTATACTGAATAAAATATAGATGTATATTGCATAATAGAGGCTCAAAACTAATTTTTTCATCTTAACTCAAGATTAAATGAAACCACCTTCATTAAATAGCTTATTGAAATTGTTATATAAAATTTATTATTAAAAATAAATTTACCACTATACGTATGAAAACTGATATATATATATATATATATATATATGAGGATGGGGAGCTTGCACCAAGGTGCATGTAACTTTACATGCACCGGTGCTTATATCTTCCACATTTTTTTACTTTTTTGAAAAATACCACTGTGTATATTCATCTATATATCCCTCCAATATGCCATTCGAATTTCGTTAGAAACAGAGACTCCTATGACATCCATCTAGAACAGGTAATTTTAACGGTCTTAGAATTGCTGTAATCAGCCTGTTCTAGATGGAGGTCATATGAGTCTATGTTTCTGACGAAATTCGAATGGCGTATTGGAGGGATATATAGATGAATATGCACGGTGGTATTTTTCAAAAAAAGTAAAAAATATGGAAGATATAAGCGCCTGTGCATATAAAATTACATGCACCTTGATGCAAGCTACCATCCTCTCTCTCTCTATATATAGATAGATACAGACATCAAAATCTGTATAAGACGAATCCGCGGATCAGATAATATATATCCTTTATCTTTATATGGGAATCAAGGCCTACTTGATGCCCTCTTTTGTATTTACATTTTAAAAAATAAAACAAAGAACATTGCCATCAGCCGTGGGAAGGTCCATCGTACAAGAAAAATTCCTTGGATGCTTCTTCTTCGTCCACGAAAGAGATGGGTTTCACTTTCAGACCCCATGGAATGGAACATCATCATCATTAGAAAAATCTTTAACTTCAACGCGGGCGTGCCGAAAGCTCTCACCTTTGAGCCTCCGAGCACGCCACTCCCTCCTCCCCACCTCCAATCCTCCTTCCCAACTTAATTGTCAACCATCGGAGATCTCCGCATATCTGCGGAGGAGTGCGCTTCAGGAACACTCCTTTTTTTATCCGCTTTTTACGTATTATAATATAGGTAGCAGACAGGAAAAAGAAAAGAAATGGAAGTCTTCGCTTGTGTCACACGACGTGATGACTACGACGCTTTTCTGCAGATCACCACCAACACTATATCATGCGGAGATTCGCCACAGTTGACATTCCACAGGCCCTTTGGCAACCTCTCCTTTGTTCGCGTCCGTCGCCTTTGACAGGTCATCTGCTTGGAGCTGCTGCTTAGATGGCCGGCCTCATCACTGTGGACAATATCAACCCAAAGGTCGGATTTTTATTCGATCCCTGTTGTTGTTTCTGCTTTTTGTTTTGTGGGTAATGCTTCGGTTTGGGTTCTCTGATCACATGTGATTGCCGTCTAACAGTGGTTGGGTATTTGGGTGGGGATTTTTTTTCTGTGTTCTTCCATAACTGTTTTGTTATTTTGATCCACGCAATTGTTATCTAAGTGATTTGCTTCTTTACTTTATTCTGTTAATTTATTTTTTTTCCATTTTGTTTGGGGCACCGTCTAATGTTTTGTTGGAATCCCCCAATTTGCTTTGCTGCAGGTGAAAGAATGCGAGTATGCTGTGCGTGGAGCCATTGTTACTCATGCACAGGTATTGTTATTGTGACATTGTAAAGGAAGAACTGATGCTTGTGTTGTCATGATTTCATGGTCGTTAATCATTGTTTTAATGCAGTCTCAATATAGCAATGGTGCTAACTAGGAGTCACACGATTAAGTTTTATGGACATCACTGTCTTCATTAAGAGATGTAACCAGTACTTTGCTTTAATGCTATTCTTGACTAGTAAATCTCATTGTTGATTACTATTTCATGGCATCTTTTTTATATGTAATTAAGACGCATTAATTATGAATAAATCTATTGCCTTCCATGGTGAGTTGGAGAAAGTGAATGGAAACTAGTATGATCCAACACTAACCTACCTCAAATTAATTATCTACACAGCGCTTGCAACAACAGTTACAAAGTAATCCTGCATCCCTCCCATTTGATGAGGTAGCTATATTGCCTTTCTTCGTGCAATTTCTTTTCTTGAAAATTCTTCTTCTGAATACTGAACTATCAATTATCATGGACTCAGATCCTTTACTGCAACATCGGAAATCCACAATCTTTGGGTCAGGAACCGATTACATTCTATAGAGAGGTATCACTGGTGGTGGAATTTCTAGTCTCCTGCAAATTTCACGTAGCTAAAGCCTTTGCATTTTGCTTTTAGGTCCTCGCCTTGTTGGACCATCCAGCACTCCTGCAAAAAGAAGAAGCTCGCAGTTTGTTCAGGTGCACGAGCTACTTATTGCCTCTCTCTCTCTCTCTCCCTCTTGTAATTGTTTCCCATTGCTTGAGTTCCAATTCGGTGAAGCATGAAAGTGTTTTTTTAGAGATTCAATCGGTAGTGTTGCATAATTAAACTTCATACAAGCATTCAATAATTAAATATGTTCTCGCCTTCATTGCAGTTCTGATGCTATTGAAAGGGCCCAGCAAATTCTTGCTCAGATCCCTGGGAGAGCCACCGGTGCATACAGTCACAGTCAGGCAGGACCTCTTTTGCTGTTTTTGACATGAACTAATACATTTGAGATGAATGTGCAATTTATCATTCGATGCGTACTTCTCAACAGGGAATAAAGGGCTTACGAGATGCGATTGCAGCAGGAATCACAGCCAGAGATGGTTATCCTGCTAATGCTGATGACATTTTCTTGACAGATGGAGCAAGTCCTGGGGTATGCAATTTTATACTTTGTTCTACTCTTAGAAGGAAGCATAAGGGATACTCGTATGGTTTCATCGATAATGTGGTATGTAACAGGTGCACACAATGATGAGATTATTGATAAGATCAAAGACTGATGGAATACTTTGCCCTATTCCACAATACCCGTTGTACTCGGCGTCGATTGCTCTACATGGTGGCACCCTCGTACGTTTTTTCATCCCTTTTTCTCTGTTTTTCATGATATTGTATTTGTTATAAATGTCTGAGCCTACAATGTCATGTGATCTTTTTAATCAAATGGGAGAGATTGATCATGTAAATTGAATCCCTTTGATTCTGATATCTTGATGTTGAACTGATCCTGCCTACTTTGTTTCTTGGTGGTCTGTTTGGAAATGTACCTCACAATTGGTTCTATTCCATTTTGATAGATTTTTTTCTATGATGAAAATGTTAAAAAGTTTTCTGGTTGATTAACTATGTCCATTAATATCCACTAAACATATAATTTCTTCTCTTTTCCCTTTATAGGTGCCATATTACCTTAATGAAGAAGCTGGCTGGGGCTTGGAGCTTCCTGAGGTCAAAAATCAATTGGAGACTGCTCGCTCCAATGGTATTGAAGTACGTGCTCTTGTTGTCATAAACCCAGGAAACCCTACAGGACAGGTATATTTTTGTGTCCAGAATCCCATTTCTCAAATTTTTTTCCATGTAAAAACTATTTGGTGTCTAGATATTTTTTATTTGCTTAAAGGGCATGGTTTATCCTACTACATTATGATTATATCACAATTATAAAGCTATTTATTGAAAATTATCTTATGAGTAGCCTTTCGCTAAATTATTAAATGTCCAGTCATAGCAAGAGAATTCAATTTCTGCCAAGATTTGTTGGAGGCAATAAAGTTAATGTTTGAAGTTCACTTCAGGTCCTTTCAAAAGAAAATCAGATCGAGATAGTTGATTTCTGCAAGAAGGAAGGTCTTGTTCTTTTGGCAGATGAGGTATTGGCTTGTCTTTGGTTGAATCTATTAGTATTGCTGGACTTATTCGATACATACTGATTTTCCTCCTACCGTTGTAGCATTTGGGAATAATTATTTGTTTATGGGTCTGGTTAGCAAATGAAATGATTAATGTACTATCCTCTGGCATTATGGTTTATTTGACTTTTCTACTGATTTATCTTTAGGTGTACCAACAAAATGTTTATGCTGAAGATAAGGAGTTCAATTCATTTAAAAAGATATCAAGGTCGATGGGGTATGGGGATGAAGACATAAGTCTAGTATCTTTCCAGTCAGTCTCTAAAGGTATGTCGATGTTACTTCGACCATCTGATCCCTGGTAAATCTTACTTATGTTTAGAGATTTATCATAGAAAGGACAAGTTTTAGTTAACCGGTGCTTGAGCTTGTAGAGTTGTAGCAATTTACTTGCTACAGTCTCTTCTGTACACAAATAATTGTTTGTATGCAGGGTTTTACGGAGAGTGTGGGAAGAGAGGGGGCTACATGGAGGTGACTGGTTTTGACGCCGGTGTCCGGGAACAAATCTACAAGTTGGCATCTGTCAATCTTTGTTCAAACATTTCTGGTCAGATTTTGGCCAGCCTGGTTATGAATCCACCCAAGGTAAATTTCTATGTATATTTCTTCTTCGCCTCTTTCTCATTCAGGTATTTTTTTGATATATGTCTGTGCTTAGCTTACACTGGCTTTTTTTCTTCTTCTTTACTTAAATCTGTCTAATGATCTGCAATCTGCAGGAAGGAGACAAATCTTATGCATCTTATGTTGCAGAGAGGGATGGTATACTTTCATCATTGGCTAGGAGAGCAAAAGTTAGTCATCTTTATTTAAATTGCTTCATTTGAGGTTGTGACTAGTTTTATGCGAGGATCATATTTTCCATGTGAAACCATTCGTTAGTGCAACATAAATTGCCAAGAAGTAGTTGTCCCCCTTGGATATAGGTACCGGATATCATTAAATATTTTTTATTGTTGGCAATTTGGAGTAAGTTTAGTGGATTGGGGCTGCATTTTTTGATGATATTTCCATGTTGATCCTCCTTTTCTTTGTATTTTTTTAATTTTTTGTAAATAACAAATGCTGTTTCATCGTTCCTCAGATCCTCGTAGATGCTTTCAACAGTATGGAAGGTATTACATGCAATAATGCAGAGGGTGCCATGTATCTGTTCCCTCGTATCGTACTGCCCAACAAAGCCATTGAAGCCGCAAAGGCAGCAAACACTTCTCCTGATGCATTTTATGCTCATCGCCTGCTGGATGCTACAGGAATTGTCGTCGTTCCTGGATCAGGATTCCGACAGGTAATTTTAAAGCAAACTGTCCCTTGAATTACATAATTGTTAACTTTCTGTGATATGATCTTTCTCTTCGAGTTAGGTCCCTGGAACATATCACTTCAGATGCACCATACTGCCACCAGAGTCAAAAATGCCCCTCATTGCGTCCCGTTTCAAGGCATTTCACGAAGCCTTCATTGCGGAGTTCCACGACTAGTTTTGCGAATGGAAAGCAGCTCTGGAACAGTTTTCTTTTGTTCGGTTCCTATCACCGAAATACCAAATAAAGAGTCAGGAAATTCCCATCCCTTTTTCCCCTTCCATGGATGAGAACTTGCCCTGTATTGAGTTTATCAATGCAGCAATTCTGAACTCAATAGTTTGAAAGCTGTCTCTGAGACTGAACTGTACTGTTTACTTTGGAACCGTATGATTTTGTTACCGTATGTGCTCGCCCTCTATGTTTTTCTCAAATTTTCATCCAGTTAATCTTCCAGAGTACAATGCTTAAACAGTGGTGAGGCCAAGAGTTGAACTTGTCCTTGAGACATAAAACTCAAACAGTTGAGGGGTGCTCACAAGGGCATAGCTCAATCATTCTTGATACTTGATTTTGGCCTGAAAGATACAGGTTCGAGTTTTACGAATTTCGATTACCTTCGACGTTAATGTGTGGGTTCGTTAGTGTTCCCCATTGATTTATTGAGAAAGTTCACGTGTTGCTAATAACAAGAATCGTCGAGGAGTCTGAATGTAACCATGAAAAGTGTTGGATATGCCTTGAAGCTCATGGATCACTTGTGATCCAATAAGGTTCAGGTTTCCAAGATCTTGCTATGTAAACAACCTAATTTATGGTTAAAACCTTACCATGAGCTCTCATGCTTAGACTCCATATGCTTTGAGAGGTGCAGCAAAAGACAGTCATTTGAACTTGACTGATTTGGTAACGAGAAAGAAAGACAGGTGAATGAATATATGTGTGACAAATGATGTTTAGCAAATGATTGAGATATAACAAAATAATGTTACTTGTGCAGATATATATGATATTTTTTTATACCGAAAAATAGCTATATTAAGCAAGTAATGTTGTGGTCTGATGGATAATGTTACCCTTATTCCCTGTGATTTGTAAATTTGTCCATACAAAATTAAAACTTTGAACTTCGACAGATGAAAAGGTCATGCATGTTGGGGTTGAAGTAATTGAAATACATCTTAACTCAAGTGGCTAAGGATTTATTATCACATTTTGAAACAACATTATTGAATCTGGATGTGCAAAATCACCATGTAAAAGGGAGAATGCAACAAGTGGAATTCTAGTACACAACATCAAAGATGTGATAAAATTTAGAAGCCGTTGCTTGGAATAAATTTTAGATCCAACATTAGTAGTGACTATTGAAATCTATAAATTAAGAAATGCCTCTACAATCCAACAACTTTTTGATTTTGCTCATTTTTCCTTGCTGATGGAAAAGTTAGACTACTAAAAACACGGTATGTTGGTTGACTAGTGACTTATATTTTACCTATTTTCTTGTGACCTTATTAAAAAAATAAGGCTCATCATTAATGGCTTTTTGGGCTAGTGAGAGATTTTTGGACATGTGAGTCCACGGTGAACCATTGTACAATAAAAGTGATAGAAATCACTCCTTAAATCTGAATTAAAGAATAACTAATTTGTTATTTCTACTGAAGTCTTTCATGAAGCTTCATAAGTTCATATTGTATGAATATGATGAAGCAAGTACATGTTGAAATACTCTCAGATTGAAGTCCTTTGAGGATGTGTTCAATTAGAGAGTTCCTTTATCTTAAGAAGTGGATTGTTTAGGCATTAAAGGAAGCACAATGGAAGCATGGGTCCGAACCATATTATGAAGGAGAAAAGTCAAAGAGTTGCATATACTTTTGTGACTTCCACACCTATGTCATCCAAATAGTTGGATGACCGCCAATACTGCAATGAGCTGATATACTAGAAGTATGACTATCCAGAATCCTTAGAGAAGGACTCGGATAGTGCATCAATATATCCTATATACACAATTCATCATTGTAATCGACTTATTTAAAGTTGGATAGTTGTATTTGGGTCTTGTACAAATAATTGTAATTGGTTGACTATGCTATAGAAGACTAGTAAACTTGATCTAAAGAATGATAGTCATCCACATGAAATTTGAAGCAATTGTCGTAACAATCACCATTGGATATATAGACTGCCATGTTCTAGTCGGAGAGCCCTTAGTCTTAGAGAATGTCTCTATGACCTAGATGTTAGAAAGGATTCACTGTCTTCTAAAATTGTAGATTATACATACATTCTGAGAAAGACCCATCATAAAGAGTTATCACGGATATATTTTAGATAATAATATGACATTTATAGGACTCTATGAAATTAGAATATCAATGAATGGTTCATTGATATTTCTAGTAGTTGAAAATTAAAACTTTTAAGATCAAAAAGAGAATGAAGATCAGTTAACAATGATCTAGCATCAGGACTTTGGCATATGCTGGTTGATAGTATCAATAGACTAGTAAGTGATGGACCTTTAGATTGTCTACAAGTTTAAAAAAACCTCCTACAATGAATATTGTATTTAAAGTAGAATATCCAACGCACCCTTCTCTGAGAAAGGTGTCAGATGTGAAGGTATTCAAGAGTTAATATATAATGATGTATGTGGACACTCCATACCATAATGAACATTAGTATTTGGACTATTGTTATGGTCTCTCTTGAGTTCATAGTCATAGGATGTTAATCTCTTTAATATGGTTGCTCTTAAGAGCTTATGCACTAAAGAGTTTGCAAATGACTTATGAGCTGCATTACATACATTATACACTTGATAAGATGACTCTCTATAGTTTGATTGTTAAGGTATGATTAGTTTTAAGTTGGGGCTGATATTAAATACTTAATAAAGGCTCATCCATACCTACAATCAAGGACGGATTTAAGGGGGGGCAAGGAGGGGAAAGTGCCCCCCCTAAATTTTGGGATTAATATATGTATATGGAATTTTTTTCCTATAGATTTTTAAGGTAAAAATAATCATAATATTTCATAATTATAATGCCTCATTTGGATTTTTTAGGGGTAAAAATCGTACATGCCCCTTCAATTTTTTAGAAAAAGTTCGATATTTTTTACTAATAGATAATATGAAAATTTACACCCATAATCTCGAGTAATATCGTAATTACCCCAGAAACATTCTATAATCACGAATTACACCTAGGACCCTGAATAAATGCTCCGTTTTACACCCATAACCTTCCGTTAATTAGTTCATTAACTCAACCATACGAGTAAGTTAATCTAATGGATCCACGATCTAACGGCTGGACTAACAAAAAACAGAAAAAAAAACTTGCCTCCTTTTTCTCTTCAGAGACAAGAGACTCAAGTTAGTCTCTCTCTGTAACGTCCTGGGCTTAGGTCCCCAGTCCGTTATCGAGGAAATCTGGCCCTGATAACTTGTTGGGATCGTGCCCAAATGGACCCGTTGACAACCACCAAAAATGCTTAAGCCCAAGTTGTCAAGTAGTAGTCCCCACCACTTATAAACCACACCCACACTTTGTGAGTTTTCCATGTGGTATTATGTTTGGGTTGGGGTGTTACAACCTCCCACACTTATATTCGCAACGTCCTCATTGCGACATGGCACATCACTTATTCTCAGTGATAGTGACGGTTGCACGCTCCGGGTAGCCTTTTCCTCCAACCTCTTTTTAGGGGCGGCTACACCTCTCGGGTAGTCCTTTCTACTATCAGAGGGAATTTGGCTCTGATACCATTTCTAACGTCCCGGGCCTAGGTCCCTGGTCCGTTATCGAGGAAAACTGGCCCTGACAACTTGTTGGGTTCGTGCCCAAATGGACCGTTGACAACTACCCAAAATGCTTAAGCCCAAGTTGTCAAGTAGTAGTCCCCACCACTTATAAACCACACCCACACTTTGTGAGTTTTCCATGTGGTACTATATTTGGGTTGGGGTGTTACAACCTCCCACACTTATATTCGCAACATCCTCGTTGCGACATGACACATCACTTATTCCCAGTGATAGTGACGGCTGCACGCTCCGGGTAGCCTTTTCCTCCAACCTCTTTGTAGGGGCGGCTCCACCTCTCGGGTAGCCCTTTCTACTATCAGAGGAAATTTGGCTCTGATACCATTTGTAACGTCCCGGGCTTAGGTCCCCGGTCCATTATCGAGGAAAACTGGCCCTGACAACTTGTTGGGTTCGGGCCAAATGTACCCGTTGACAACCACCCAAAATGTTTAAGCCCAAGTTGTCAAGTAGTAGTCCCCACCACTTATAAACCATGCCCACACTTTGTGAGTTTTCCATTTGGTACTATGTTTGGGTTGGGGTGTTACAACCTCCCACACTTATATTCGCAACGTCCTCGTTGCGACATGGCACATCACTTATTCCCAGTGATAGTGACGGCTGCACGCTCCGGGTAGCCTTTTCCTCCAACCTCTTTGTAGGGGCGACTCCACCTCTCGGGTAGCCCTTTCCACTATCAGAGAAAATTTGGCTCTGATACCATTTGTAACATCCCGAGCTTAGGTCCCCTGTCCATTATCGAGGAAAACTGGCCCTGACAACTTGTTGGGTTCGTGCCAAATGGACCCATTGACAAACACCCAAAATGCTTATAAGTGGGGGAGGTTGTGAATATAAGTAGGGGAGGTTGTAACACCCCAACTCCAAAAACATAGTGCCATACCTAAAACTCACGAAGTGTGGGTGTGGTTTATAAGTGATGGAGATTACTATTTGTCAACTTGGGCTTAAGCATTTTGGGTAGTTGTCAACAGGTCTATTTAGGTCCGAACCCAGCAAGTTGTCAGGGCCAGTTTTTCTCGATAACGGACCGGGGACCTAAGCCCGGGACGTTACACTCTCTCTATGAAGGAAGGCATGGCATGCCACAAGCTCCACAACTGAAGCTTCCCGACCCTTGTGGGCGCCTTCGTCGATGTTGAAATCGCCCACCTCATCCTCCTCGTTGCCGCCACCACCTTACTCGCCTTACACCTCTTCTCCCTCCTCGGCCTCGGACTCCCTTGCCCCTGCTCTTTCTCCGCCCACCGGTGCCTCCGCCTCCTCCTCTTCCACGACCCCCACCTCGCATCGCCTCCGTCCACTCTTCTGTCGCCGCCGCCCATCACCCCTTCCTCGCCTGTTGGACCTGCCTCAACAGCCTTCCTTGAAACGTTGCTGGCCTAAATATTGGATTTTACGAGGGTGATAACTATGGATTCGCTAAAATCCATATACTGAATTTAAAATAATTAAAATACTTGAATATAACTTACTTTTTTAATAAAGATATAAATATCATTCACAAAAAATCATGACATTATGAAACATATATGATACCAATTTATGTAAAATTGAATAAAAAGATATAGTTGATTAAAAAATAAGTTCAAAATTGACTATTACTATATAATGAGTAAGTTCAAAATTGATGAAAAATATACATGACAACTATAGACATAATTTGTCCACAACAATTAATGTTATATACTGAATATGATTGTACTGTAATTGAGAGACATATTTTTTTTAAAACCTCGTGCCCCCTCCTAAAAAATGTTCTGGCTCCGTCCCTGCCTACAATAAAGTTCTAAGTAGAGTGTCAACACGGTCATTTCTATTTGAATAATCATGCATAAAAGATGAGAGTCCTGTACAAAATATATGCATGAAATTGTGGGTAGATTAGAGTCCTGTACAAAATATATGCATGAAATTGTGGGTAGATTTTTAAGTGCTTTGACTTGTGTTTTTTAACATATGAATGGATCATTCTTTAAATCCTTAATTTAATTTAATTACCATGCTTGGTATCCATTTTAAGAGGCAAATTACTCTTGTTTTAAATTGGAATGAATTAGTGGAATTGAGGCTATATCACTCTTGCTACAAGCCCAATTCCATGGACAAATATTAATAAAGTTAGATGCATTTGAGATGTCGAATAGTGGATGATTAAGACCACTTCTATAAATCTTAGTTTGAGATGTATAATTAGTTTCCCTAAGCTTCAATCCAGTGCTTGGATTAAGCTGAAGGAACAAGTGAATTGGATGACTTTTGATTAATATGTTAAGATGAGTTTTATGAGGAGAAGTCATCCTTGTACTTCTTGACGATGCCCCTACATGGGCTTGAGTCAGCAAGATGTGTAATGATGTTAAATATTAGCTTTTGAATTTTATTTAAGATAAGCTTTAATACATAACCACTCCACTTGTAGCTGCTCTTATGAACCTTGCTATAAGTGCGAGTTGAGATGAGAGTTGGAAGTTTTATATGGGTGTTCGGGAGCTATAATTTCTATTAGGGATTTTATCACTTGTGCCCCTCCGAGATATCGCAATATCAGTTATGCTCCTATTTTTTTGGTAATATCAGTTGTGCCCCTCACTTCTTGCTCCGTCATCAGCTGTGTCCTTCCGTCATATTGACCGTTAATGAGTTGACTTAACCATAGTTTTTTCAAACCTTGGTGCAGTTAAGAGGGGTATTATTGTCCAGACTTCTTCATCTTCTTCCTCCTCCATTTGTCCTTCCTCCTTTCTCTTCATAATTTCTCTCTCTTAATTGCACCTTCATGATCCATCGAATCTTTAAAATTTTTGCATTTTCACGGATATATCACTCATTACAGATCAAACGGTGAATTTTATTGAATTTTTCGATGAATTTTCATGAATCAATTAATCAAAAATTTATCTCAAATTAAAAAATACTGAAAGTAAGTTCTGGGAGTGACCTAGGAGCGGCGGACTAGAGCAGGACCTGGGGGCGCGGGGGCAACGAGGCTACGGGGGCGCGGGGGTGCGGGGGGAGGCAGGATCGCGGGGGCAGTGCGGGGCCGGGGCTGGGCACGGAGGGGAGGTGCGGGGCCGGGGCTGGGGGCGGAGGGGCTGTGCGGGGCTGGGGCTGGGCGTGGAGGGGAGGTACAGGGGGCTGTGCGGGGCCGGGGCTGGGCGCGGAGGGGAGGTGCGGGGCCGGGGCTGGGCGCGGAGGGGAGGTACAGGGGGCTGTGCGAGGCCGGGGCTGGGCGCGGAGGGGAGGTGCAAGGGGCTGTGCGGGGCCGGGGCCGGGCTCGGAGGGGAGGTGCAGGGGGTTGTGCGCGGAGGGGAGGTGCGAGGCCGGGGCTGGGCACGGAGGGGAGGTGCAGGGGGCAGGTTCCGTCGGAGGCGAGGCACGTGGGCGGAGCCGGAGGCTCGAGGGAGGCTGCGCGAGAGCCCGAGGAGGAGGAGCCGTGGAGGAGGAAGAGAAGGGAGGAAAAAGACCAAAGAGAATGAGGAAGAAGCTACAAAATGACCATATAACCCCTTTTTTAAAATTAATACCGCTTATGTCCTCAAAGTTAACGTCCGTTTGCACTGTGGATGGACGGTCACTAATCCGAGAGGCACAAGTGATAAAATAACAAGAAGTGAGGGGCACAACTGATATTATCAAAAAGATAAGGGCATAACTGAAATTGCAAGATCTCGAAGGGGCACAAGTGATAAAATCCCTTTCTATTATATGCATTCCCAACACCCTTAGCTTGTTTCCACTTGTTGGTTGTTTTAAAGTATGAGTGAGGCTGCCATTAGTGTATAAGTGAGCTTGTTGGCTTGGGGTCCAAAGCTATAATAAAATAACATGTATAAATTATAAGTGAAGTACATGTTGTATTGCATGTGAAACATGAGTATGGAGTTGGAGGGTGCACTTGGTGTTGCAATCTAAGGCTGAGGTGTATGGCTATCTATAGTATCTCGTGCACCCACATATCTCTAACTACCATGAAAAGTATAATATGGGTTACGAGCATATAATTCAATATATAATGAATGTAACTTGCAAAATGAATATATATATATATATATAAGACTTTGGTGTTGTGTTGTATAAAAATATCTAAGTTGAGAAGGGTATCTATGACTTAGGATACCTTCTCTGTGTATCCCATGTGAAGTCTTACCTTTGTAACCCAAGAGAACGTAAATGTAAAGATCTATGAGATCTTGTCTGACTATACGTAGTCATATGACCCTTAGTGAGAATAAGGAGTTGAGACTCCTCAAGACTTGAGTTGATTGTATTGTTGTCTTTCAGATCTTTAAGATCCTATGATCTAGCATAATCAAGTAGCCAGATCTCTAAGGATTGAAATGTGAATCATGTGGAACTTGGAAAATAAGTATGAATCCTGAAGAGAATCATCATCAAAAGTCTATATTTGATTTGGGTTGGTAGAGGTTTCTTAAGGTAGATCGTGTCTACGATCTTAAAAAGAGAATGTTATGAAAAATATGAAGGAATCCTGGTAAGAACCTCATATGAGAAAGAAATGAAAATGAGTCAGAGAAACTCAAGTTGACATAATTTGAGACAATAAGAAAATAAGGGTGATGTCACATGTAGCCAGTCATAAACTCTTACATGATTGTGCGAGGGTGCGGTGACCTTCAAATGGAAAGGAGAATCAGTCCAGTCTTGGTCAGCAGGTGCAAGAGCACAGGGTCTGGGATCCCTGACGCTAGTCCTATTTTCTTTTACGAGTGCTCGATTGTATTTGACTTAGCTGGGATCCGTGTGGTTTGTACCAGACCTGGTTGTCCTTAGTTTTGGGGTTTTGGGCAGGGGAACCCTAGGTCTTTACTTTTGAGCTCACTGTTTGTGTCTGCCTACCTCCTATGGGAGTAGGGAAATCGTACGGTGATCAATCCGGAGATCACTCTCAACCCCATCTAGAGGCGTAGTTGGAGTTTGTCGTTTCTCCCCTTGGACCGCTCTTCCACCGGAGAGGTGAGATGGGAGAATCTCTTTGGAGATTTACTTTCACCATAGTTTTAATTGAGTTGTGGTTGCCCCGTCTGTTGAGGCCAACTTTTGGGGTAGAGAGCATGTGACAGTTCACCTAGCACTTTACTTAGTTGTGGAGTCGCCTGATGGGAGTCGCAAGGAAAAGAAATGAGAAAATGTGATATTTGGCTGGGAATGTTTGGTTTTTGTCCAGGAATCCTTCTGTTGTACACCTTGAGAGTGAACTATAATTCGTGTCTGCTAGAGATCAATGAGTTGTTTGGTTTGACAATTAGTGGACGTGTTGGGAACTTAGTTAGGGTGCACAACTTCACCGCATGCCTAAGGAGGCACCCCAACCTTAGGGTTACGCCACACCTTAGAGTCATAGTGTGAGGTCCAACATGGATCTTGAAGTCCTAACCGGATCGAGTGAGGATCCTAAATGGATATCGAGGTCTTAACCCGGCCAAGACCACATACTATCCATTAGGCTTATAGGTTTGAGTCGGTTTCAGTTCCGTTCATTGATGAAGACATGGAGTGAGTAGTGAGCTGATTCATTAGCCTACCTAATGCAAGCAAATAACCTTTAAAATGATCTAATGTAACCCACATTTACTTGCATGCCTTGCATGGTTACTTTATAGCCGCCTTTACAACACTTTACTTTTACTGCACTTTACCTTATGTTCTTTTAGGGCCCGTTCGGTAGGAGAATAAGCAGGAATAAGGATGGGGAATAAGGGGAATAAGGGTCTATTCTCCGTTCGGTTGTAGGATAAGAATAAGGAGAATAAGGTGAAATAAAGGTAGGTAAGGTGGGATAAAGATAGGAATAAGAGTGAAATAAGATGAAATAATGGGGAATAGTCGTACCACGGGGAAGCGTGTTGGGGGCTTATTCCCTTTATTCCATTCCTCCTTATACCCCAAACGAACAGGGCCTACGATATTGTTACTGTTTAGGTTTTGTGCTCAGCGCTTTGCTGACAGTTACTACCTTTCTTTTGTCTCCTACGGCTAATGGCAGGTGAAGGTCTTGTAGTGGTTACTCGTTTGCACAACTCTAGTTTGGTTTTGACAGGACTGATTTGGACACGTGGCAGTACCATAGGTACCGCCGGCTTTCTAATAGTTTACTTTGCTTTTGTAGCATAGCTTTTCTTTACAGTACTTCTGTTCTCTTCTAATGTTTGTAGCAGTTTGGGATATGTATACATGTGGAACCTCAAATGTATAACGTTATATGAATTTAATGAAATGTAGTTCAGTTGGTGACTTAGTTGTTTTACTTCCGCTTTTACTACTTGTGGCTAGTTGTGCAAACGTTAAATCTTGTGAATGTCGAACGTGAAAAATTTCCCTGTAATTTAATTAATTAGATAACTCAAATGCTAATCATGTGCGGATGCGGCGTAAATGGGCATCCCGAATCTTGGGTCCCGACAACTTGCTTATTTAATTGTGTGGGTTAATTGCTTGCTTGATTTGGGTCTGTAAGATTGATTGTCGCAACGAAAAATTGATCTAGCTTGTTAGATTGACAGACTAGTCTAGTCCTAATCCAATATGAGGTATGGCGGTTGAAGAGTATGTTGCAAAATTTCAATAATGAGAGAAATATGGCAAATGCATTTGTAAAAATAAAAAACAATGAGCTACTAAGTTTGTACAAGGCTTAAATGCAGGATTGAGCATTAAAGTTCTTACTAAGGGTTCGACAACCCTGTGTGAGGTGCTCGTAACAATTGTGGAAATTGACACAGCTTATTGGATGATGTATCAAGTAAACTCTAGAAAAGCGTCCTCACATGACAAACTACAATGAAAACAGGCCTTACAATGCATTGTATGTCAAAAGGGCAAAGACCAATGAGGATCCAACCAATAGTGTACGTAAACATTGGAAGTATGCCCACATTACGATAGATGACATCCAAGGGAGCATTACAAATTGATAGGAGAATGCTTAAAGTGTGGGAAAAAGGGTCACTTTGTGAGAGATTGCAAGAAATATTTCAAGGACTAGAGGAAACCATTCAAGTAGAAGACGGTGTTGGGAAGCGTATTTTCCATTACAAACGAGGATGTATAGGTTGCTTACACAATCGTAGAAGGTGTTCATCTAATTGCAAATAATTCATGCCATGTCCTTTTTATTTGGGATCCACCCATTCGTTTATTTTAAGTGTTGTCGTAAGAAAATTGAACTTGATAGTTGTTAAGCTTCCATATACACTAGCGGTTTCTTCACCTATGCTTGATACTGAAGTAACAAGTATGTACATAAACGACATACCTATTATGATAGGATAAGACTCCATTACTACTAATTTGATCATTTTCCAATCACAACTTTTGATGTCATCTTTGGCATGTATTAGTTATTGGATAACTATACTGCAGTTTATTGTAAATAGAAGAAGGTGGTCCTGAGCAGACCAAATCATAAGCAAATAGTCGTTCTAGGAACTCATAAGAGTGGTTGATTGGTTATCTCATCTTTGCAAGAAAGCCAAAGACTAGTTGAGGGTTGCACCACAAACCTATCTAGTGTAATTAGCATTAAATCATTGCAGATACATCTTGAAGATTTATATGTGGTCTAAGATTTTGCAAATGTATTTCGATACAATCTTCTTAGGCTACATCCTCGTAGAGAGATTGATTTCTTAATTGATGTTACCCTGGGAACAATATCGATTACCAAATATCCATACATAATGACTCATGCCAAACATAAAAAACTAAAGAAGCAATTTTAAGAGAAATTGGATAAGGGATATTTACGTCCTAGTGTTTCCTCATGGAGAGCACATAATGAAAAAGAAAGGTGTGCCTCTTAGACTCTTTATTGATTATCAAGGTCTAAACAAAGTGACTATGAAGAACAAATACATGTTACCTTGCATTGATGATTTATTTGATCACTTATAGGGAGAAACAATCATCTCAGAAGTTGATATCGTATGGTCCATCAACTCCATGTAAAAGAGGAGGATACACCGAAAACCGCTTTTTTAAACAAGGTATGGTCATCATGAATTCTTAGTCATGCCATTTGATCTAACTAATACTTATGCAACCTTTATGGGGCTAACGAATAGGGTATTTCAAGAATACCTTGACAAGTTATTCATCATGTTTGTGGATAAAATTTTGTTATACTTCTCTAATACTGAGCAACATTGAGCACACCAACATATTGTGTTCAAAACCTTACGACAACACTTTATGCAAAATTCTATAAATGGATTTTTGTCTTGATATTGTTGCATTCACGTGTTATGTTGTATCCAATGATGGCATTTTAGTAGATCTATCTAAGGTAGAAGTCGTGATTAATTGGAGTCATCCTAAAAATGTTTATGAGATTAGGGGCTTCCTTGGCTTGGACAGATATTATTAGCGATTCATTCAGATTTTTTCAAGGATCTCACTACCATTGACAAAACTCATCCAAAATGATGTGAAGTTTGTATCATTTGAGAAGTGTGAATTGGGTTTTCAATAATTTAAGAAGAGATTGACCACAACTCTAATTTACTGTCAGGCAGTAGAGGCTTCGAAGTGTATACAAAGCCACTATGCACAAGACTCGGGTGTGTCCTTATGCAAAATGAGAAAGTCATTGCTTATATCTCATGAAAACTAAAATTGCAAGAGAGAAACTACCCTACTCATGATTTGGAGTTAGCACCAGTAGTCTTTTCTCTTAGGATTTGACATCATTACCATTACAATGAACAAGTTGAGGTGCTCAGTGACCATGAGATCCTAAAATATACTTCTCTCTCAAAATGACTTAATTTTTGTAGCGATATTGGCTAGAATTCCTAAAAGATTACAACTTTTCCATTAACTATCATCCTGGAAAAGCAAACACAATAGATGATACATTAAGTAAAAAGTGAGAAAGTAATCTAGTTATCTTGAAACTTTTGTGGAAGATGATGAAGGTTTTCAAAGACTGGAAGCATGTCTATCATTTGTAGGCCTTATAATCCAACCTATAATAATTGGGGAAATCATGGTAGCACAGGAAATAGATGTTGATCTACCTAAAATGATAAACTCATTTAAGAAAGAAGGTTCTAGTTTTACAATTGAATTTGATGAAGCTATAAGGTACAACAACAGATTATGAATTCTAAGTGATATCAAGTTAAACCAGGAGATTCATGATGAAACTCACATATTGATGTACACTATACATCCTGGCGCAACAAAAATGTAAAAGGATATGCAATGAAATTCCTGGTGGCCTTAGATGAAGAATGACACTGTAGATTTTGCTTTCAAATGCTTGGTATGTTAGTAAATCAAGATTCAACATCAGGGCCAGCATGCCCTATTCAACCCTTAGAGATACCTGAATGGAAGTGAGATCATGTAATGAAGGACTTTCTTACATGTCGACCCAAGACTAAGAAACATCACTGTGACACGATATGGGTGATTGTTGATCGATTAACCAAATCAGCTCACTTTTTATCCCTCTGATCGATAAATAATCTAGTTGAATTGTATGTTAATGAAATTGTCAGGTTACAGTGTGTTCGTACATCATTTGTATCAGATAGAGACACTAGATTCACATCTCACTTTTGTAAACACATTCAACATGATATGCAAATTCAATTGAAGTTCAATAATTTGTTTCACCCGCAGATTGATAGTCAATCAGAAACCATCCATGCATTAGAAGATATGTTGAGAGCGTGTGCTCTAGATTTTGTAGGTAAATGAGACATACATCTTCCATTAGTAGAGTTTGCTTACATTAACATCTATCATTCATTCATAAAGATGTTTACCTTTCAAGCACTATATGGGAGACCTTGCATATCACTCTCATTTCAGAGGGATGTCGGCGAGAAGCGCTTTCTAGGACCAGATCTAGTTCAAACTAGCAAACGAGGTGTTGAACTAATCAGAAGGAGACCGTTGGTTGCTCAAAGTAGGCTAAAGTCTTATTCCAGTCATCATAGAAGGAAGTTGAGATTCTCATTTAGAGAGCGCATGTTTCTAAATATTCATCTAACCAAGGGTGTATTGAGATTAGTCAAGAAATATAAATTAGAACTACAGACATATGACCTTTCAAGATTATGCAATGAATCAGATATGTGGCGTATCATATTGCATTACCACATCAATATTCAAAACTGCACGATGTATTCCACGTGTATATGATGAAGAACACTCATGATCCTTCACATGTGATCGAGCAGGTTTCCTCCACATTCATCCCAATCTCACTTTTGAAGAGAAACCTATACATATAGTTGATTGGAGAGACCATCAACTTGGTCGATTCATAGTCAAATGGTCATGGTCCTCCGGTAGCATCATTAGAAAGAGGATGCCATCTAAGAGATGGAGAGTGAAATGCAAGAGAAGCACTCATAATCTTTTGGGATGTTACTTTGCTAAGAAATTTAAGGACGAATTTTAAGGGTTGTAGATTATAACAACTATAGTTTTCTAGCCTAATTTTCCTTATATTTCTCCAATTAATAGCATGGTATTAATTACTCAATGATTGCTTCATTGGGAGGCATAAATCCAATAAAGTTCCCCTTCCCTCATGTCACATGCTTTTGCGAGAGGCGGGGGGGGGGGGGGGGGGGGTAAGAGATCTCAGTGAGAGAATCATCATCATCGTATGGGATGACCATGTTGATTTGGTGGAGGAGAATTTCAATTATGGAGCAAGGAGAGGGCGTAGTGATCACTACGGGATACAAATACGCCGAACCTGAGGTATGTGTCGAACCCTTTAAGGACAATTGGCGATTCCTTTCAAATTATTATCTTGCCAACATTTTTTAGTTTTTGTAAAGTCACATGAATGATACTGTGTGAATTCTAAAGATAATTGTGAATGAGATCTTAAGGTTGAAATGCAACTTGAATTGTTTTTCGTGAAATTGCATTTACTTGACATTTTCGAATATTTGAAGGTTGCTTTGGCCGTTGGATACAAGCGCATACCTATTAGATTAAACTTCATGTGTAGTCTTTGAAAATGTCATGAGACTTATGGGTTAGACATATGAATGCAAAATATCCTTAACATTCTGATTAGATATCATTATACTTGTATAATTACGTGTAGAAAAAAAAAGGAAAAACCTGCACAGTCATGTACATATGACTTTAATTATGGTTGAGATCTTGGCGCTGAATGCAATTTATAACCTTCCAATAGAATAATTGATATACAATCGTGAATCACATTGCTAAAGGGAGAAGATTCCAATAATAATAATGTAACAAAAGTTACTTTGTCGAACTCATCTACCATAAGCTGATTACATATTTCAGAATTTCATGTCAACACCTTTATTTACCATATCATATTAGATATCATCTAGCATTACAACATACGTCTTACACAGTAATATGGTTACCAAATAAAGGTTAGATATGTTCTAAGCCATTGGTTATTCTATATTGAAACACTGTGACAGATCACATCGTAGAACTTAAATACCTCTTATAATACAGTATTTTGGTGTATATATGGAATTTGCATTGTTAACCTGAATCACTATGGCATGGAAAAATAAATGATATTAAAATAATTTGTAATTTCTTAACATGAGTAATGGAACGGTTGATATGATTTGAATCCTAACGATTTATTTGGTTGTATTGCTAATGCATCTTATATTTGTCCAGCCTTCCGATTGACTGAGAGTTGTTAGGCTGGATTACTGAGATGTATGATACCCCTCCTGAATTATGATTGGTTGAGAGTTGTTGGGCTGGATTGTTGAGATGTCTGGCCCCCTCCTGAATTCTGAAGTTGAGAGTTGTTTGGCTGGATTGTTGAATACGATAGGTATTCTTCTGTTGTAGTATAAAATGGGCTCTAGGGGCACCACATACTGCAACCCTCATTAGGATCCCTCATCTGGTTCCTCATCTGTATCTCCATTCTCATCCCATATATGTATCTTCTCAATATCCTCTGCACTCCCTCTTTTCTCCGCATAGTGAAACCGATCGCCACCGTCCAAGGACGTAGCCCAGTTACGAGTGAACCTTGTAAATCTGTGTGTTTGCGTCTTACTTGATCGATCATGTTTGTATGTGTTCTCTTTTGCGATTCGCAACGAACTGGTATTAGAGCATCTGGTTTCATCAGGATCATCTAGCAAGATGGCATCATACAATATGAAGATCGAGAAGATCACAGGGAAGAATGGATTCAGTTTATGGTAGATCAAGACGTGCGTCCTTCTAAAGCTGCAAGGTATCTGGATGCCGTTAGATAAAGAACATGTGAAAGTACTCGAACACTCTGATTTAGCGGTGCTGTAAGAGAAGGTGAACTCGTTGGTTTTGCTGTGTTTGACAGACAAGATTATTGCGGAAGTTGCCGACGAGAAAACTACAACCGGTTTGTGATTGAGACTTGAAAGTGTATACATAATAAAGTCTCTAACCAACAAGTTGCTTTTGAAGCAATGCATATTATCTCTCCGCATGCAGGAAGGTAATCTCTTAAAGAACATCTAGATCGCTTAAATACAATGTTGATGGATTTAAGAAACATAGATTTTGAAGATGAGGATGCTACCTTGATTTTGTTGCTTTCTCTTCCATTATCATTCTAGAATTTTGTTTGATTTTTTATCATGGGAAGAGAATCAATAAGCTTAGAGGAAGTTCGTGCAAGTTCACATATGCGTGAACTTCGGCATATGACTACTGGGATATAGGATTCTAATGTTGTAGGTTTGGTTATGAATCATGAAAAGAGTCATGATAGTTCTGACTATACAAAGAAGGGAAAGCATAAGTCCAAGTCAAAGAATAAAAATGCTAGGTACATCTGTAATTACTGTAAGGAACCTAGACATTGGAAGAAATACTGCAAAAAGAAGGCCACAATTGCTGTAGTAGCTCAAGGAGGCAGAGATTCTAAAGATGATTTTGTTTTCAATGTCACAGATTAGAAGACAACGAATAGTACACAGATTATTGATTCAGGGTGGTCAAACCATATGACTCTCAATGAATATTGGTTTTGCACCTATGAGAAGATAGATGGTGGAAACACCATCATGGGGAATAATACAGCTTGCAAGATTATAGGGATTGGCTCTGTGAAGATCAAGATGCATGATGGACTCATTAGGACATTGACAGGTGTATGTCATGTTCCTGAACTGAGGAAGAACCTGATATCCATTGGAGTCTTGGATTCTAAAGGATATAGGCATAATGCTAAAGGTGGAGTCATGCAGGTTGTCAAAGGTAGGGTTGGTGTCATCAAAGGAAACAAGAAGAAGACCACATATGTCATGTATGGATCTACAATTCTTGGGAGGAAGTTCAAACGTCGTTTGGACTTTCTCAATGTCAACAGTAAGTAGTAGACCCTAGGAGAGGCTGGCGGCGACATGGTGAAGCTCGACAAAGCTTCTCTGAGGATTTAATTAAAAGCGGAGTTTGTTAATATGATTTGAATCCTATTATCTGTTTTTTGAGCGGCGACTAATTCTTCTACATGAGAATCTGACCCTGATGGATTCTAGTAGTGGTTAATTATGCTAGTGGAGAATTCAACCCATGGTGGAGTATAATAGTGATTAATTCTATCATTTGAGGATTCAACCCTGGTGGAGTCTAACAATGATTAATTCTGTTGTATGAGGATTCAATTCAAGGTTGAGATTGTTGATATGATTTGAATCCTGACCAATTATTTGGTTGGATTGCTGATGCATCTTATATTTGTCACACCTTCTGATTGAGAGTTGTTGGGATGGATTGCTGAGATGTCTGATCCCCCTCCTGAGTTATGATTGGCTGAGAGTTGTTGATGGATTGTTGAATACAATTGGTATTCTTCTGTTGTAGTATAAAAAGGGCCCTAGGGGCACCACATACTGCATCCCTCATCAGGATCCCTTATCTGGTTCCTCACATGTATCCACATTCTCATCCTATATCTGTATCTTCCCAGTATCCTCTGTACTCCCTCTTTTTTCCACACAGTGAAACTGATCGACGCCGCCCAAGTACGTAGTCCGGTTACGGGTGAATCTTGTAAATATGTGTGTTTGCATCTTGCTTGATCGATCGTGGTTGTGAGTATTTGCTTCTGTGATTCGCAAAAGGAACGATAATAATAAGCAGAGCTAAGTGATACATCTAACGGTGGGAACCACCTATGAATATCTTCGTCTTAAAGGGGGGAAACACCTTCTAGGGTGTAAGGTTTAAGAAACAGACTGAGACAAAAGATAAGTCATCTACATTTGTTGATACATGATTATGTATGCCATTTTTATGGACTACTTGTGCCAGCGGTAAAGTAACCTAATTAAGCAAAGCCACCAAAGTTGTTTATAGATTCAGTAAGTAAGACAACTTTAATCACTAACCAAATTAAGGGCATATGTGTAGTTATGAAAATGCTAAGTCATATGCATTCCAACTATGGCGATTTTATAGCATTATGCAAGTGTTATGATTGTAAGGGACATATGCACACTTATGGAAAATTCTTATGGCATATGAGAAAATAAGAAAATATTAAGGTTTATATGCAAACATAGCAAACCTTAAGAGTATTTGTGAAAATATGACTTCAATGAACGGTTTTAGAAGGAACACCTTGGTATGCTTGCATATGAGATTTATGAGTTGCATAATGATAGTATATGAGAACAAGTTAGATATAATATGCAACAAGATATGCATGCAAGAGGTTACAATTAAAACAGTTTGAAATAACACATGGGGACTTGTTTTTCTGTATTAGCTGGCTTAACCGTAACTCGACACATATTGAGTATTAGCTCATATCATGTGTTATTTTTTATGGGGAACGTGGGTATTGATTTATTTTCAGTTGAAAATAAACTATCTGTCTTCGTGAGGTTTGAATCAGTACAAACCACTGTTGGCTTGATTGTGAAAGGATGTCGTTATGCCCATTGAAACATTTGTTAGGTACTTTAATTGTTAGTTTTTTTTTGCAATTTTATCCATGATGGAGTTGTAATGAGAAAACTATCAAATCGACGGAAATTTAGTTGAAAATGACATATTTTCCGCTAATGATTACCATGCATGATGTGATAATATTTCGATCGTGTAACCAAATGTTGCATGCTTTCGTCAGTGTGACATGTTCCGCTACAATTGGTTAAGTGCAAGCCTTCTGTTTTTTGGTCCTATGTCCTCTAACTGTATCCGTTAGACTTTTACTATGACAAGATAAATGAATTTGAATTGTTTTTTTAGAAAAACAGGTTCTCAAAATGATGTTTATGAAATGTGGTGCGCTTACTAGCTAGTGTATTAAGATCTTTCTGAATGATGTATTTAATGATGTTATTTTTCTGTTAATTGTTGTAGAGAAAACATATACCGTTGTAAAACTTAGAAATAAAACATGACATGAGCTAACCGCTGATAAAGAATTTTCGCTTACTCGACAATGAAATTTTAATTACTCATATTGCACTATTCATGTATTGTTGGAGTCATCTATCATACTACATTCACTATAAAAAAATTGATCTAAAACGAATAATTTGAATATTAATCATCATATTTTTTGATATTAAAAATATAACAATGAATATTATTCTCTACCGACTTATCTTTTGTCCTTGTAATCAATAACGAATGCGATATTTGTTGCTTAAGTTTTATTTAACAATGATTTGTTCATCAGACTTATTTGTTAAAATTTCCTTTAATTGTTGTTAGATTAAACATGATTATAAGAAAAAGTCTATAAGTAGTCTTTATTACATGATTCATTAGGAGGATTATTACAACAAAGTGAACGATTATTTTTGTGAATTTAGAGAATCAAGCAATAGATAATAGTCATCACATGTTTAACTACGAAGAAATGCCAATGGATATTGAATCATTGATTGTAATAGTTCAATATTGCAGTAGCAATTTTATGTATGACAATCGGATAATTCAAGACATTAGTTTGGGATTTTGACATAAATCTCGAATTTAGACATCCACGAAAACATAGGGAGATGCAAGCCCTAACATAGGATTTACAAAGATAAAGTAACGTTCATCTTATCCGACCTCTCAGATTTATGAGCTGTAGATTTCTACATAATTGTCATTGCATATTTTGCTTCTACTCACATACATGCAGCAGTGAATTCATGCACTTACGAGGAGATTCAGAGCTAGCATTAATTGCATGTCATAGAGAACAAATTAACTAACATATAGTTTAACTCAATCAGCAACTCAAATTTAAAAGCTACGACAAGCACCATTTACTGCTCATATGATAATCCGTTGAAATTAAGTGGTAAGTTAATCAGTTTCATAATAAGCATGCAGGGAAATTACTAATCAGACCAAACAAACCTCATATATGTCTTGAGGACTTTATTAAGAAATTACAAGTACGTGGCATTGCCATGTGCCATATTTGGTTCTAGAGATAAAAATCCACAATCGTCGTTTGAAATCACACACAACTTAACTTACGAAGCATGTAAAAAAAACATGAGCAGAAAGGGCCCGTTCGGTTCGGGAATAAGCAGGAATAAGGATTGGAAATAAGGAGAATAAGGGTCTATTCTTTGTTCGACTGGAGAATAGGAATAAGGAGAATAAGGTGAAATAAAGGTAGGTAAGGTGGGATAAAGATAGGAATAAGAGTGAAATAAGATTGAATGAGGAGGAATAATCGTACCACGGTAAACCGTGTCGGATGGAGAATAGACCCCTTATTCCCGGGCCTATTCTCCAAACGAACAGGCCCTTACAGTGTTTTTTCATGGATCTCATTTTTCGAGCAATATTTTGAAAAGAACATCATTATCATGTCCGAAGGAAAACCTACCTTCGTTTTTTTTTGAATAGAGGGAGTCCAACCAACGATACAATGCATACTTAGAGGACTAATAAGATGACGGAAACGAGTGCTTCTCAGCTGTCTTTATATATATAACAACCACAAAGCAACGGAAAGGGAGAAACGATAACCTTATTATCTTGGAATATGAGTAGCTAAAAGTAATCAAAGTCCGATCCCTGCAACAAATATTAAATGGAAATTAGTTAGGAGCACGGTAAAGACCAATGTAAGCATGCATTATTATTGTGTATTTGCACATTTTCTCTTTTTAAAAATATCTTCTAGGTTTTTATCAGTTGTGCCCCTTTGACCCTTCTCGTTTTTGGAATATCAGTTGTAGCCTTACCTTCTTGCAAATTTCACAAATCCGCTCTTTCCTGGTATCAATTATGCCCTTACTTAACCTTAACGGAAGGGAATAATTGTGAATTTCACAAGAAGTTCACCAAAGATATATCGTCCATAGAGTGAGCTAAATACATTCTCATGGATGAAGTTAGTCAACGCATCTTCTAACATTTTGAAAAGAAAGCTTTACAACAACCTCATGGGCACCTCGGTCACCTCCTTAGATGAGTGAGCATCTGGTTCTACCAATGGTCTCAAACCTTTGGGTCTAAGAAAATCGACGTTAACCTTAGACACCCAAGAGTTATCTAGGATTTTATTAGGCTTATTACCCTTTCTTTTGCCTTGGGAGGCAAAGCAGATTACTATTTGAAGAACTTAGGAGTGACCGTCACTACTTACGCCTAGTTCAAGGACCTGTTTTTAAGGAAACATTATCTGAGTCAAGAATCTCTCCCTAAACATTATTATGCTAATCTCGCTATAATCTAAATTTTATATTCTTTCGAGGGCCTGGTGGACTTGGAGTGCATTAAAGGTTGACGGACTTGAAGCAAGTCAACTTCTGAGGAGCCAAGTGGATAAAGTTATTAAGGAAGAGAGCCAATTTTATTTTCATTTTTTGTTAATTTTTATAATTATTATGTTGTAATAATTTAGGTATTTGCTTATTTACAACGGTTCTTGTTTTAGAGCTCACTCTTGTAACAAAAGTCTCGGACATTTATTCTTTTATTGTGTGTGGTTATGTCGAGAGTGATACTTGACTTGAGTGGCAAAATTATGGTAGGCATTCGATAGTAGTATAATTCAAATTTGTTTGTGCCTCATTGTAAGTTAGGCCACACAGAGATCAAAAGATTTATTATTTTGGAATATTTAATAATGAGTCGCACATAAACACGTACTACTTAGCCAAAATTGAAACGGATTTCTTCACCGTTAATAGTATCCCGTTTAGGTACAATTTTCATTGACTTGCGTGCATATAAAGTAAATTTAAATTCAATATCATGTAACACATGGAGAATGCTAGGAATTACTATAAATTCCTTCACGCAACATCAAAACCTTTTCCCACATGGATAGTCCCCTCCGATCTTTGCAAAAGATCGGAGCTACTTGCTTGGTCCACCAAGTTCTTCACCATATCCATGATCAGCCAATGTCAGGGCAACCCCAACCTTGGGTTCAGGATCACTCCTATACCCACTATTTCTAAAAGTAGACACCGCTAGCTGAGACAGTCCAGGAGGAACGTGACGTGTCCGGAAATCGCTATGTTAAGAAGTTGTTTTTATTTGTCGTGTGTTGTAGGCGGCAATCAGAAACGATCAAGAAAATAACCACACAAAATATTCGTCAATTTGATTAATGCGGTTTTATGTTTATTTTACTTGGGCAAGTCCCAAGGTCGATCACAAGGAGGCAAAGGAACAACCTAGAATTATGTCTATCCAAGTTCGTGTTCGGTTTTTGATGCGGTCTTTTTTTTGGAATTTTTAATGCAATAAAGGGTGTTACATGCAAGTTTGGCCTATTTTAGAGACTAAAATATCAATTACATTCAAACAATGTCCGAAAAATACGAAATTTGGCCATAATGTAAAATATGATGAAATGAGTGCACTGTAATTTTTTTTTGGAATTTTTGGATGCTATATAATTTTTTTTATGAATTTTTAAATGCAAACAAAATGAATTTCAATTTTTAATTATAAAAAAATTAAAACTAATTATTTTCAATGGATAAAATTATCTAAGATCTATCACTAAGGGATTGATCTAGGAAAAATCCTAAACCTCGAAAATGTAAGATCTAATACCTATTAAAATTAAACACTGAATTATGCAAAATAATTTTTACAGGGCAAATTATGTATGCAAATGCAATTCTTTTTGGATAAAATGTCAAGCACAATTAACTCTATAATATGTGATTTTTCGAGAATTTTTAGAGTAACGGTTAATCAAATATGAATTCTAGAGCACATATTGGGCAAAGTATGTAAATTTCCATAAAATGATTATTTATTAATTAATCATCAATCACAAAAATGCCCAAAATATGTCAAAGTGTAGAGAATTAATTGACAAACAAAATGCTATTTTTGAATAAATATAATAAGACTCAGAAGAGGTTCAAAACAGGTGGGAACACAGGAGTACAAATGCAATTTAAATAAATAAATAAAATGTAGAAGGTGGGGACTGAAATGTAAATACCAATAACTGGGGGCCTTTACTTACAAAATTCCCAATAGGTCAGATGCTGACCCCTGGGGTAGATGGACTGAACTGCGAATAAGAGGTTGGCTGGGGTAGCTCTGCAATTTTCCCACGGTCACGTGCAAAGCACGTGACCCCAAGGTGTGGCGCGCCTCACGTGATCCCTCCGCACGCGCACCTCGCGTGGGAGGGCCTCGGGCTGGAGCCCGGCCGACTGATGGGCTGCGGGGCGGTGGAGGAGCTCCACTGCCTCCCCTTTGCGTTGCTGGGAAGGAGATGCGGTTGCGTTGTGCTCCAGGTGCGGCGGTGCAGTGAAGGCTCCTGGGTGAGCTGCGGTGGCGAGGTGAAGAACGTCGATGGTCGTAGGCGGTGGTAGTCAGAGAAGATCGCGTGGTCTGATGACATTATCGGTGGCGGAGGAGCTTCGGAGTAGGCGGACTCAACCGTGGTGTCGTAGATGGTGGATGAGGTCGTCGTCGTCGGCTCGACACCAAGGTGGAGTAGGGGCAATTGTGCGAGATGCGCGACGTTGCGACAAGCTCAGAGAGCTTGGATCTCGCCGAGATAGAATGACCGCGCGAGTGTTGTCACCACCGCCGGCGTAGGAGAAGATGCAATCGGCAGATGAATGTCACAGAGGGGCAGTGGTAGTTTTTATAGGACGAGGAGGGAGGCTGGAGAAGGAAGGTCTTGGAGAGATTGGATTTGACGACGGGATCGAGGAGATCGGAGGTGATTCGCGGAGGAGATCGGCGATGGGCGACTTTGGGGGAACGGCGGGATTCGCGACGATGATTTCGAAGGGCGGCAGCGGCGACACTCGATTGGGAAGGGGGACCTGGGAAAACGATGAGGGTGGGCCGTCCGATCGACCGCGATCGGACGACCCAGATCGCACCACGTGGCGGCTTAGGGGGAGAGAAAGGGGGCACGTGCGACTCACGTGCGTCCTCTTTATTTATTTTTTTATTTTTGTTTTTATTTATTTATTTATTTTTATAAAAGGTATATATAATAAGGCCTAAAATGGCTGACATGTGGCGGCACCAGGTGCGGCCACGTGTTAGCGCTAGGAAATTCGGAAATAAAAGATTTTGTAAAATCAATAATAAATAGCAAATGGCCTTGGATCAAAAAAGTTCCTTCACAAAAATTGCTCGTCTCGATGAGATCTACAACTTTCATCAAGACATCAAAATCAAAATCGATCAAATGCACAAAGTCAATTTTTGAGATATCCCATGTACATAGAATACCTTGATTTTTTGGGTTTTTATAATTTTTATGTTATTTTTAAACTAGATAAAAATCCAAAAAAATATGGTAATATAAAATATAAATATTTACACCATAATCTAATTTTTTGGATCTTTATGAATTGATAAAATGTGTACATAAAATAATAGGTCAAAACCGCGAAAATACACAATATACAAAAGAGGCTCAAAACCCAACTTTCACATATGAGCTCTGATTCACTGGAACTTGGTCTTATTTTGAAGGTAATTGAATGTACATTAGTTCAAAAGTGATAGGATTAAATCGGACACTGGATGAGGAAGATATGAGGTTTTTAGTCCGGAAATCCTGAAACTAGGGTTTGGGTTTTTGGTCCACTTATTTGGGTTAGTTATTTTTTATTTTTACTTTATTCTTGTTAGTGATATGTACACAGTGGAGGTAGTTTTGGCTTATTCGGAGTTAGCATGTATGAGTTAAAAATCGAGGAAGTTAGGCTATTTACAGGTCACTTTTGGCTTGGGTTTTTGGCTTCTTATTTTGTGCAGAAATTTATGCTAAAAGACAATTCTTATGAACTTATGGATGAATGCTAATTATGCAGAATAGATGCAGGAATGCTGTTGATTTTAAGGGATTTGAGCTTAAAAAATGAGATTTAGAGTAATGAATCCGAGATTCATCATCCCCCTATACTTAAAGCATGCTCGTCCCTGAGCATCAAAAAGAAATTCCATGAAGTGAAATGAGATTGGGTTCCATACCAAGACCATGAGCTAAAGGTCAAAGTGAATCTAAACTCAACCTTTGGATTAATAGTTTGGCGGAACTTATGTGAGACCTAGAATTTTAAAATCAACAGCCCTCAAGTTCTGCATATCATTGCTACAGTTTTGGCTCAGAAGTCATCTTAGATCAATCCTCTTCCCAAAGCATACCCTATGAACATTGAACAACCGACTCTTGTGTGTGAAAGGTTTTAGCTCTTCTCGTCCAGAATGCCGGACTACCACGCAAACCTCCTCTCTAGTAACTCATCCTCGGGGAGTCAGGTATTTCCTTCTAAGGTTCGTCGTGCTGTGTTCACAATCGAATTGGGGGGAGAAGTTAGAAGAAGGAGAAAAGAACTGGAGGGTGGCCAGTGTAGTCACCTCTCCTTGTGAAGATGGCTAGTGTAGCCGAGTCTTCACCAAGATCTGCAGGTTTCTTGAAGCTTTGTAACTTTTTGGTCAAATATTTATTTGGTAGAATGCTTCTTTTTATTTGGAATTTTTGGTGGTTCTGCTTGGATCTTGTTTTACCCCTACGGATATAGAATCTTTTTATTTCCGTACATTTTTTGGGGTCTTAGAAAAAATTGTGCCCAACCGTCCATCCCTTTTCCGAAGCTTTATTTCAACCTGTACCCCAGTCTTTAGATTTCCACGCTACCAGAAAAGAAACTCACACAGTCTTCCAACATCCCGTCTGAGTTGAGCTAAGTGCAAAGTGTGAGAGTACAAATTATTTCCTTATTCCAGAGTTGTACCCAGAATGAAGAGACCAGGTTAGACACTAAGAGTCAAAGTTTGCACATTATCATGTGGAACTTAAAGAATTAAGTCAACGACCTGAAGTTTATAAAATCCTATTTCTCGGTGAAGTTCCTCTGAAAATTAGGTTGATTAAGGTCAAGTCCAGACCACTCTCGGTTTCGGCTCATATTCAGTTCAGAACCCAATGACTTTTCACAGATGCAAAATGAATGCGGTGTGAGTGGAATGCATACACATTTTTTTCCTTTTGATTTTTTTATACAGAAATGAATAAGAAGTCGTTTTTTTTCAAAAATTTTGGGCATAGTCAGTGTTAGTAGCAAAACTTTTTTTCTTTTATTTTGTAGGTTTTTTTGATTAATTACCCACCTCGTAAATACATATAGACTTACGTGAAAGTACGAGGTATGGCTAAAATATATACGCAGTATATATACAGACCCCCCTATACTTAGCGAGTGATGTGTCCTCATAGCACAAGAAGCGTAATGAAGACATAGCTCGGGCTAAGCGTAAGAGAGTAAAATTTTGATATACAATGGTCCGCCCCCCTATACTTAGACTGTGAATAGTCTAAGTATAGAAGAAGAGCGCAAAAAGAGGCGGTCGGGATATGTGAATGAGGAGAGTATATACAGGTGGGTGTCGGTTCCCCCTATACTTAGGCTCTGGTCAGCCTAAGTATAAGAGAAAGGTGGAAATAGAGCGATCGGGAGAAGGAGTGTGATAAGAGAAATGGAATATACATAAGGCATCGGTCCCCCTATACTTAGGCCTTGGCCTAAGTAAAGGAAGAAGCTGTTAAGGAGACCGATGTGGTCGGGAGGGAGGGTGGGTAGCTGATGATTAAGGCGGCTTACGGCTGATCTTTTTGTGAGCATGTGATGGGAGATCGTAATGATGAGATGAAGATGAAACATGTGATTCCCAACTATTATCAGTGTCGTCCTCAGAAGTATCATGATGGATAGTAGATGAAACATTTGAGTCAGATGAAAGGTAGCCATTATCAAAGTTATCCTCAGAGGAATAGTATTTGAAGGTAGACACACTCCAGATATTCATGTCTTTTTGTTTCTTCAATTGTTTCCTTAAAACTCGTTCCTTTTTAAGATCAATCGATTTATCCTCAGATGAATATTCAGAAGCTCCGGTCTCAGTCAGCTCATAAGAAATAATTCCAATGTACTTGTGGAAGGTAGGAGCATCAGCTTTGGATGAATAGTTGTTAGGAATGGGAGTTGTCCAACGAGAATCGAATTTTGGATTCTTGCGAAGATATGGCTTTAGAGCTGCCGAACAGACTTCACTCATGTAGACCACCTTTTTCGGACCTGATGAGGGATCATCAACCGATTCCTCCTCCGAAAGGTCGAATCTGACTCTTTTTTTCTTGTTTCGTGAAGTTGACGGTTCACTTGAGTATCCAGATGAGTAGCCATTAAAATTCTTCTCCTTGGTTGGTGTTCGGCCTGTGTGTTTGTTCTTAGTCTCCTGAATGTTGGTGCACTCTAGATTTGGGAGGATTTGGTCAAGATAATCAGAGAAGGTTGCTCCAGGGTGCGACCATGCATATGTCTCAGGATCATAGTAGAAGTATTTGTCTATTTTGAGGTCCGTAGGAATTGAAATACCGGGGATTGTCTCTTCATGTTCATTATCAATTGATTTGACATTGGAGCATTCCTGTGTCAAGTTGATGTAATCCATGTAGTCAACATATGTTGACCTAGGGTGTGACCATGCATAAGTCTCCGGATCATATGATTCATATGCTAGATTTTCCATGGAGAGCGCAGCTGGGAATGGAGCAGGGGGGAGATTCTCTAAACCAATAGTCTCATCAACAACCGCTATCTCAGGTGTAGCTGCGGGGTAGGGCTCTTCTACCTATTTAGGTTTGCGGCTGTCGGAGGCTTCGTGGGTTTCCTCAGAAGATCGTGGTTTCTCAAAGACAATGTCAGATCTAAGTGCTTCCATTGCCGTAAAATTAATTTCCCGGGTCTCACAATCGATAATTGCCTTAGACAATGCTAAGAATGGCTTTCCGAGAATAATTGGAGACTGTGTGAATTCTCCTTGATGCTCAATATCAATGATCGTGAATTCCATTTTGAGCGGAGCACCTTGAAATATCATGATGACAGAAATGATTCCTCTCGACCGCTTTATTGATCGGTCCGCCAATTGAACAATCTCTCGTATTTTCCTGATCGGTCCGAGTTTTAGTTCGTGAAATACAGAGGTCGGGAGGATATTGATCAGTGAATTGTCATCAATTCGAACATGGGTGAAAATTGTGTCTTTGATCATACAATTAAATCTGGGCAACCGCTTCACTATGCGACTCTTGGTTTTTCTCCTCAACACCAATGAGGAGGCCATTGATAAGATATGTCTTTCAGTTTTTGTTCTAATCCTTCCCGACTTCTTGTTCATTAATTTGTCCATTAAGAATTTTTTAAGGTCGGGGAAGTGTTCAATGGCCTTTATAAAGGGAAGTTCAAAAATCAAGCGGTTTTCCAATGCTTCCCGTATAGTAAGATCCAAATTCCTTAAATCTTCTTCAGTCTCATTTTTATGAAATTTTCTGGATTTTCAATTTTTTGTGGTTTTCAAATATTCCTATTTTTTGGTATTTTCTGTGTGATGTGGTGATGTGGTGTGTTCCTCAGATGAGCAGGGGCGTTGATGTTCAGAGTAAATGCTAGAGGTGTCGATGTTGGAATCGTCCCTAGGTTTTTGAATATCATCAAAATTTTCATCATGAGATCCAATCCTTTCCTCATTCATTTTTATATCCGAGCCACCATAGAATGGGATTACTTGATCGGTAAATTTTTGAAATCTATCCTCCACCAATTCAAATCTTGTTTTTATCCTCGAAACATTATCCTCAAAATTCTGTTCATGATCAATCATGGGAGCAGTCGGTATGTGTTCAATAATTTCGTCTTCCATTTTCCTGTATGTGGTAGGAGGAGAGTTTCTTGGAATATCCATCATATGATCATTATTTTCTGAAAATTTCTCTTAAAAAAATGGAAGGAGGCTGCTCATATGATCTAGACACGCGTATTTGATCTGAGTAGAGTTCAATCATTTGATCATGATTGGTCAGACCTTGATATTGTGGAGTCAGCATACAGGGTTTATGTGTTTCTAGGAGGTCAGTCCAGTCCTCTTTATGAGTATCATGTCTGAAGATGGGTCTGCCGTGGTTAATCCAACAGTGATGATCATTAAGTGCACGCCTTTCCATCTGGGTTTGGTTTCTCTGCCAGTCATGAGACTCGAAGGGATTTTGATTTTGAAATGTTTCATTGGCGAGAAACTGAGAGTAAGACGGTTCAGTCCAAGATGGTAGTGGTCATGTGCGGTTGGATGATTTGGGTAAGAATTCAATGAGGGGGGCGAATTCATCCGCGGGTGAAAGTTTCCCGCAAATGTTGAAGGATTATTAAAAGAAGAGGATGTAGTGGATTTGGGCCTAACCGAGACAAATTCATTTTCATAGTATAGCATTGGTGAATTCTCGGATACTTGTTTGGTTATTTTTGAATGAGTTGAACAGAATGGGTTGGGTCTGAAATTTGGAAAAAAGTTCCATGAAGAGGTTTAAATCAAGAAATGAGAGAGATGATTGCACGAGATAATCAAGAGAATTTTTATCAAATGTGCGGCTTTTCATTTACGAAATCGGTTCACGCACACCAATACAAACACAAATCAAACCCTAAGTTCACCAACTCACACAATGAAGCCGTAAGAGTTCCGCTATTATCTTTTCAATTTTAAGTTGGTGATAAATCAATCTTGGAAAGAATTTAGTGAGCTGTTAGGTGCCTAAATTTTCTTAAAGACTATCTCGAGTTTGTACGACTAGTTGCATCTACTTTCAGCCAGTATAGGTGTAAGTACGGACGGTAAAACGGCTACCCGTGTTACTTAAGGATGGAGCCTTACGCGGTGTCCTTTAAACCACTCACTCTGCTAAGGAAGTCCGGACCGATTACCGGCTACCCGTATTCCTCACTGAGAAGTAGCTAATCGTTTTTAAAATCAGTAGTCTGAATGAAAATATCGGAGCTTGGTTCTAACTTTAAGTGTTGTCTCTCGCTCATTCAAAAAATAAAAACATCCAAGGTCGGGGTTACTCTCCCGCAAAAATTCTTGATTTTATAGGTTAATTTAGAATCGACTATGTTTAACAGTCCCAATTTTATTTAGGTGATCACTGAAGAAATTGAGCAGAAATGTATGTCTACCGTCCAGTCCTAATTTCCTTTTAAAATTATATGACAAAGCAAGAGGGAGAAATTCGGGAAAAGCTGATGCATGCGAAAACAATGATGTATGCTCAGTTAGAAGACTTACAGTGAATCCTCGCAATCTCCATGTGGGATGCTAGACAGAAATTGAAAATTATTCTATATGAAATGCAAGCCGATGAAAAACCGCAACTAGGAGAAAGTTCTATTAGCGGGAAAGAATTGAGTTGAATTTTTGGCTAAATTGAACAATCTATGTGCGTATCAGTTAATGTGAAGTGTGGCTTAATTTTACGAGCACAATCAAAAATTAAAATGCTCTTAAGAGTCGTAGGTGCAGGTCTACCCTAATCGCCACTCAAGTCGGGCCCCACCTTCACCGGAGAGTGAAACAGGCCACGACACACCACAGAGGAAAGTTAGAGGTCTTTTTACACCCGTGAGAGTCCAAATAGACACCGCTGTAAATGTACAATTAATTACAGAAATTAAAGCTTAGAAAAATAAATCCCAGACTCTACGCTCTCTCATGACTCGACTCGATCTTAATTTTAATAGCGGATTTTAGGAAGTTTGTGAAGATGCCTTGTTTTCTTGAAAAACCGCTCCACGTACCAGGTACCTCGCAAGAAAAATAAGAGAGAAAGTCTAAGAGAGTGACTCAAAAATATAGGAAAAATAAATGCTGAAAATAAATTGTAGGAAAAATGGAATTTAAAATGAGAAATTTGGGGGTCAGACTACCCGAATGCGAAAAATCGAACGAAAATTTTCAAGACAAAAATCTAACCCGTTTGCTTCCCCGGCAACGGCCCATCTGACGTGTCCGGAAACCGCTATGTTAAGAAGTTGTTTTTATTTGTCGTGCGTTGTAGGCGGCAATCGGAAACGGTCAAGAAAATAACCACACAAAATATTCATCAATTTGATAAATGCGGTTTTATGTTTATTTTACTTGGACAAGTCCCAAGGTCAATCACAAGGAGGCAAAGGAACAACCTAGAATTATGTCTATCCAAGTTCGTGTTTGGTTTTCAATGCGGTCTTTTTTTTTGAAATTTTTAATTCAATAAAGGGTGTTACATGCAAATTTGGCTATTTTAGGGACTAAAATATCAATCACATTCAAACGATGTCTGAAAAATACGAAATTTGGCCACAATGTAAAATATGATGAAATGAGTGAACCATATTTTTTTTGGAATTTTTGGATGTAATATGATTTTTTTATAAATTTTTAAATGCAAACAAAATGAATTTCAATTTTTAATTATAATAAATATGAAACCTACTTATTTTCATGGGATAAAATTATCTAAGATATATCACTAGGGGATTGATATAGGAAAAATCCTAAACCTCGAAAATGAGCGATCTAATACCTATTAAAAATTAAACACTGAATTATGAAAAATAATTTTATAGGGCAAACTGTGTAAGCAAATGCAATTCTTTTTGGGCACAATGTCAAGCACAATTAACTCTACTATATGTGATTTTTCAAGAATTTTTAGAGTAACGGTTAATTAAATATGAATTTTAGAGCACAGACTGGGCAAAATATGTAAATTTCCACAAAATGATTATTTATTAATTAATCATCAATCGCAAAATGCCCACAATATGTCAAAGTGTAGAGAATTTATTGACAAACAAAATGCTATTTTTGAATAAATATAATAAAACTCAGAAGAGGTTCAAAACAAAGTGGGAACACAGGGGTACACATGCAATTTAAATAAATAAATAAAATACAGAAGGTGGGGACTAAAATGTAAATACCAATAACTGGGGGCCTGATGAATCTACGTTTCATCATCTTTATTCTATCATTTTTGGCCTTAAAAACCCTAGTAAATGCGTGTAAATAGGCTTAATTCGGTCATCTTAGCATTCATGCACCATGATGTAAATAGTGTACAAAATACATTTTTTAAAGCCAAAATTATAGAATAAAGAAAAGAAAAGAAAAATAATAAAATATTGTAAATATTTTATGACCCGAAACCCCGAGACCTAGGCATCACGATGAATAGGTCGACAAGGAATAAAGTAGGGGGAGATAAGGGTCAAAATAAAATAAAAATTCCTTCATTCTTTATTCATTTTGGGACCTATTTGTGGTTCTACTTTTTATACCTCAAATAAAGAAACTTTGAACATGAAAGTTGTAGATAATTAAATATAGAAAAATACAAAATTTAATTCACTCAAAAATAATATACAGATAAAAAGTTATGGTCTAAATAAAAATCCAGAATCCCAACTTCCCAGACCCGTATCTCACAGATAAAAACTCCAAATGCGTCAAACTCACCTTTAATTGTATATAATTTAAAATAATCTATTTAATGGTGGTGGTTTCGCATTTGGCGGAGCTACGATTTGAAAGTTGAGTTTTGGACCCCTATTGTATACTTGTACAAACTAAAATATTCATTTTATTATTTATTCATTATTTTTATAATTTTATATTTTTATTATTTTGTAAATATTATTTATAATAAATATGTGTATTAAAATCAGAATAAAAACTCAAAGAAGACTCAAAATAAAATACTTGTATATAAAAGACATAGGTAAAATACCTATATACATACATGTATAATTTATACTTCTATTTTATTAAGTGTACAAATTACATCAGAAAAATAAAATAAAAATATTTTTAAGTGTATAAAAATACTTTATAAATTCATAAAATAATAAACATAAATAAATAAATTAAATACATAAAATAAGAATAAAATACTAAAATATATAGATATATATACCTATAAAGGCTATAAAAGGTAACTTGTAAATTAATACCTCTAAAAAATAAATAAAAATTACCATAAAATAATTTATAAAATAATAAATATTTTTTATTTAATAACCAAAAATTAATAAAACCTTTTACTATTTTTAAATGATTTTAGTAATGTTTTTTCCAGGGATTTTCCTAGTTGGTCCACGTGGACCAACCAGGTGGCTTGGGAAGTTGACCCGTCGGTCAACTCCCTGGTCCTAGCACTGCGCCCCCTGTCAGAACGTCCAACACCCTCGTTTTCTCGATTTTTTTGCCATCAATCCGTCGCTCGAGGGAGGAGAATACCTTCATTAGATTTGTTCACTGTATCATCATGATTCACGCCGGCCTATTAGATCTTCCAATATCTTCCCCATTCGTACGTGATCCTGCATCGAAGGTCACGCCCGAGACAAGTCTTCAAAAACCCCCTTCGACCTCCATTTTGAATTTGATCCCTCTTCCTCCACCTTCACCGAGTTTGCAAGTGTTCTTCGAGTACCTGGTGACAGCAGCTACCCAGAGCACCCCTTCGTGTGGAGATTGGCTTCGAATTGAGGTGTATCCAAGCCCCTCACCAGAGCTCCACCCCCAGTTCCACCATTCGTCTCCATTGGGACTTTTCTCCTTTTCTTTTGCTTTTCGTGTAGCTTAGCCTTAGTGTAGCGTAGGGTAGCAGCAGGTTTGATTTCCATTGTCTATCGCGTTGTGAATCAATCGTCGAATCCACGGCGGAGCTCAGCTCCGCCTTCGCGTTCCGACCACGTCACTAAACCAAAACCTCCACGATCACCTCCATTTCACTCCTAGTCACTCCGTCGCCCCGAATCACCCTTCGATCCATATTGATCTTGCTCAGATCGAGCCACCCGAGCTCCTTCTCCGCCGTTCGTCGGAGCTCCATGCCCGAGCCACGAACCACCTCCATTTAGCCCCGAAACACCCCCAGCTGCATCGCCTTTTTGTTTCGCGCTAACCCTGTAGAGAAGAGCCCAAGTTAAGGCTCCTTCGAGCCTCACAAAGCCAGGGAAGGCCTCCCCAACTCTCCATCCTTGTCGTGCCACGCCAAGCTTCCTCAACCTCTGCTGAGACTGTCATTCGACGCGGAAGGGCTCCATGATCATTTTGCCCTCGATCCTGGGCTAGGAGAGGCCGTGTGTCGGTCGAAATCAGCCATCAAAATTTGCATAGAGCCGAGTTCTTCCACCATCCTCGAGGACCATCCGATCGAGGGTACATCCCAGGTGATACAGCCACCATTGGATCGAAGCTCGGTTGCATCCATCGGATCGCCATCCGATCAGATATCAACCACACATCCTCCCCTTCACCTCAGCCGCGGGATGCGCCACGTGGATAAGTGACTCGTCATCAGCCGCACGATCATTTCCTGGGTATTTTGCACTTCAGACCCAGCACTTTTTGTTAATTGCAGATATGCCCCTGTGCGTAGATATTATAATATGTTTTGGGTAAATTGCACTCAGACCCCCTTTTGATATTTGCATTTATGCCCCTGTGAACAGTAGAACACGTGTTGTGCGCGTGACTTTGTGGTGAAATTGCAATGCTTTCCCTGTAGCTTTTAATATTTGCATTTATACCCCTACCGGCAATGTATTTTCTCTTTGTTTCCATTATTTATTGCATGTATATATGAAACTCTAAAAATCACCAAAAAATTACGTTAAGCTCCTGGTTGCTTGCTCATCCACGCCATTCTTTTATTTCCCATTTTTATTGCATTTTAATATTTATAAAAATTGAAAAACTCTCATTTTCAGCACTGTCTACATTAGAAAATACATAAAAAATATAAAAATATCTCAGAAAATTCCCAAAACAATATATTATGTGACTTTTAGTATCTTTTAGCTCCAGACCAAAAAGCAATAACAATATAAAAGAAAACTCCTAAAAATTTAAAAGCTATAAAAACCTTCATAAAAATCTTAAAAATTCTACAAAAATCCTAAAAAAACAAACTTCATTTCTAAATTTTCTTTGTTCTATTTTCTTTTATTTAAAATTAATTTGGAGAATTTTTGTTAGTGTTTTCCATTTTACTTCTCCATTTTAGTTTCAAACCTTTATTTTCTCCACTGTTTTTAGTATTTTGACTTTAAAAATACCAAAAAAATTAAGAAAAATCTAGAAAATTACAAAAACTTTAGAAAAATATAAAAAACATAAGAACATTTTATTCCTTAATTTTTGAATTTTTTCCTTATTTTTATAAATACCTTATCCTCTTTTCTCTTATCTTGTATATGTATATATATTCCTATTTATTGAAAAAGAAAATATAAAAATATAAAATATAAAAAGAAAATACAAAATCTGTAAAATAAAAATCAAAATATAAAAATATAAAATTAAAAATAAAATAAAAAAATACAAAATTAAAAACCCACAAAAATTTTCATTTGGCTAAGTAGTATATCAGATACAAGGATCTTGACTTGTATTTTGTCTGCTTTCCACCTGTGCTTCCTGTGTTCGACTCCTACTTGCTTGCCACTGTACATTTTTAGTAGGGTATAATAAATTTTAATCCTTGCTCTTGATTGCTTGATTGAGTGTATGGGTTAATTGTTGACGAGCGTGAAGGCTTGAGTAGTCGCCCCAGCGATAGTGAGTCTGCTTTGTCAGATCACTATTTAGTAGCTCTCGTCTGATCGTTTTTCAGGGCCTTTGCTTGCAAAATTCCCAGTAGGTCACATGCTATGCACGTGACCCCTGGGGTAGATGGACTGAACTGCGAATAAGAGGTTGACCGGGGTAGCTCTGCAATTTTCCCAAGGTCACGTGTAAAGCACGTGACCCCAGGGTGTGGCGTGCCTCACGTGATCCCTCCGCACGCGCACCTCATGTGGGAGGGCCTCGGGCTGGAGCCCGGCCGACTGATGGACTGTGGGGCGGTGGAGGAGCTTCACCGCCTCCCCTTTGCGTTATTGGGAAGGAGATGCGGCTGCGTTGTGCTCCGGGTGCGGCGCTGCGGTGAAGGCTCCTGGGTGAGCTACGGTGGCGAGGTGAAGAACGTCGATGGTCGTAGGTGGTGGTAGTCGGAGAAGATCGTGTGGTCGGATGACGTTGTCGGTGGCAGAGGAACTTTGGAGTAGGCGGAGTCGACCGTGGTGTCGTAGATCGTGGATGAGGTCGTCGTCATCGGCTCAACGCCAAGGCGGAGCAGGGGCAATCGCGCGAGATGCACGGCGTTGCGACAAGCTTAGAGAGCTTGGATCTCGCCGAGATAGAATGGTCGCGTGAGTGCTGTCACCACCGCCGACATAGGAGAAGATGCAATCGTCGGATGAATGTCACTGAGGGGCGGTGGTAGTTTTTATAGGATGAGGAGGGAGGCTGGAGAAGGAAGGTCTTGGGGAGATTGGATTTGACGATGGGATCGAGGAGATCGGAGGTGATTCGCGGAGGAGATCGGAGATGGGCGACTTTAAGGGAACGGCAGGATTTGCGGTGGTGATTTCGAAGGGCAGCGGCAGCGACGCTCGATTGGGAAGGGGGACCTGGGAAAACGATGAGGGTGGGTCATCCGATCGGCCGAGATCGGACGGCCTAGATCGTGCCACATGGCGGCTTAGGGGGAGAGAAAGGGGCACGCGCGGAGCACGTGCTTGGGAGGCACGTGCGACGCACGTGCGCCCTCTTTATTATTTTTTCTAACTTTATTTTTATTTATTTATTTTTTTATAAAATGTATATATAATAAGGCCGAAAATGGCTGACACATGGCGGCACCAGGTGCTGCCGCGTGTCAGCACCAGGAAATTCGGAAATAAAAGATTTTGTAAAATCAATAATAAATAGCAAATGGCCTCGGATCAAAAAAGTTCCTTCACGAAAATTGCTCGTCTCGATGAGATCTAGAACTTTCATGAGGACATCAAAATCAAAATCGTTCAAATGCACAAAGTGAATTTTTGGGGTATCCCATGTACATAGAATACCTTGATTTTTTAGGTTTTTTATAATTTTTATGTTATTTTTAAACTAGATAAAAATCCGAAAAATATGGTAATATAAAATATAAATATTTACACCATAATCTAATTTTTTAGATCTTTATGAATTGATAAAATGTGTACATAAAATAATAGGTCAAAAACCGCGAAAATACACAATATACAAAAGAGGCCCAAAACCCAACTTTCACATATGAGCTCTGATTCACTTGTAACTTGGTCTTGTTTTGAAGGTAATTGAATGTACATTAGTTCAAAAGTGAGTAGGATTAAATCAGACACTGGGTGAGGAAGATATGAGGTTTTTAGTCCGGAAATCTGGAAACTAGAATTTGGGTTTTTGGTCCACTTGTTTGGGTTAGTTATTTTTTTTATTTTTCCTTTATTCTTGTTAGTGATATGTACACAGTGGAGGTGGTTTTGGCTTATTTGGAGTTAGCATGAATAAGTTAAAAATCGGGGAAGTTAGGCTATTTACAGGTCACTTTTGGCTTGGGTTTTTGGCTTCTTATTTTGTGCAGAAATTTGTGCTAAAATGCAATTCTTATGAAACTATGCATGAATGCTAATTATGCAGAATAGATGCAGGAATGCTGTAGATTTTAAGGGATTTGAGCTTAAAAAATGAGATTTAGAGTGATGAATCCGAGATTCATCAGAACCTCCCCATGTATGAGAGGCAAATGGTATTTGGTATAAATAGGACCATGCTCAGCATGGAAGCACAAGGGACCATCAACCATATCGAAACCCACTAACCTTCTATAACACTTCACATTACAAGAGAGATTCATATTCATAGTCACTTTGCAAAAGATGTGGGGAACTAGAATTCACATTCACTTTACAAGAGAGATTCATAGTCATAAGAGTTTGTGTGTGAAAATGCTTGTTCTGATATGGCTATACTGAATAGATGATTTTGGTTCTTAAGGGATGTTAAGTTTTAAATCACATTCCAACTAAGGTTCCAACAAATTAACAATCCCAAGGTTTGACCAAGATCCAGACTTTAATATTATGAAGATTTATGAATTATTATTATTCTAAGTTATTTTTTCCTCTCTTTATTTTCTCTTTTAAGCATTCATTATCATAAGTTTTTCCTACGGACTAGCAAAGCTAAGTATAGGGGAGTGATAAATCCCCATTCATGCACATTTATTCATTTAATTTAGTTTTATACATCATATATAAATGCATGAATATATCACTTTCACCTGAATATATTGGCATGTATATTGTGTATAAGTATATGTTTAAACCCTAAATTAAAGAATAGATATAAGAAAAGAAAAGGAAAGTAAGTATGATTTACACCAGCTGACCCTGGCCTCCGAAACCAAGTCAAAAGTTGATTTACCTGGAATAATGGAGGGGACATAAGGCAGATTTCTCCATAAAAACCATGATTTTCCAATTATAAATGCATTGTATACAACTCATATTTACACTGTTTTATTTTTGCACTCTACACACCTCAAATAAATAATTTTTCCAACATGAAACTTGGACAAATTAATATATATATATATATATATATATAATAATAATAATATTGGCGAAAATATCTCAGGTACATATCACTTTTTACATTCATATGAAAAGACAAAATGAACTTCATAAATCAATATATTTTTCACATGAACACAAACTAAACCAAACTCACCTTCATTTTTCTTAAAATTAAATTATCTTTTTAATGAAGATTATTTAATTTTAATAAGAGTTAAGATGCAAAAGTTGGTTAATTGGGTCCACTAACAAATTTATATCAATATTTTTTATTGTATTATTTATTGTACATATTTTAATTACTATTGTATTTTTAAATAAATGTATATATTATATTAACCAAATAAAAATATAAAAAATTAAAACATCGTTAGAATATCAAAAATACTAAATAATATTAAGTATATATGTAGACACAATATGCAATACATGTTATTATTTATATGTATAAACAAATACTTAAAAATACCAAAAATATATACAAATACCTATTAAATAATATTATAAATAAATAAGTTATTTAATTATGCTACTATGTACGTAAATAAATAAATAAAATAAAATTACATATTGTATATAAAATGATACCAATATATAATATACTTAAAGAATTATACCTATTAAATAAGGTGGTAAAAATAAATAAATGAAAATCATATAAATATGTTATTGAATAAAGAATTTTATGTTTTAACTTTTATTTAATAAAATCCCTAATTGTTTTATTTCCTATTTTTTTATAATTTACATCTTTGTTTATCTTTTTCTTCGCATACTTGTCCTGAGTGGACCAATCAATGCCTTTGGACTGTCGACCTCAGGTCAACAGCCCCCTTCGCCTCTACGCATGTTAAGAGTTCTCTATTCATCTCATTTCTCCAATTTCCCAGTGATCTCTTTTTTCTCTTTCAAATTGTTTCCTTTTGTAAATTTGTTCGTTGAATCATGCACATCCACACCCTATTTTTGGCGCCTACCATCTTCACCCAAATCTGATCGAAACCCTAACATTTTCATGCTCCTCTTGTATGCACTATAAAATGTATTCTCTATGTTCTTGAGGGTACTACAATGATAACATGGCAATCAATCTAGAGCATGAGACGTGTTTTAATGGAGGGATTTGACCTACTTTACGTATATAAGCTTGCATATTCAACTTAAAGGCTGACATTAGTCTAAGGACTTTTTCTTAGGTTCTTTCTCATAGCTGGACACTTGCACTATGTAGTCTCCCGAAATCTTAAGTTATCTATCTAGTGGGCCGAAACAAACAACACGAGTAGAATGTAGGACCAAAAGTCATCATGAAATTTAATTTAAAGTATTTGTGGAAACATAGCAATTGGTGGAACCTTTGATAAAAGAAAGATGTGTTGTGTATGAATCGTTCACATATTATTCAGAATTATATGTACCCACATGATTAATTTGGAAAACAAGTAGTGATATGTGAAAAAACCCGTATTTATTGGATCTTTTATCCCCGTTCCTCAGCCATAACCCCTATGATTAGACATGGAGCAATTACCCTGGTGACATGAGGAGCACCATCCTCAATCTGAGGTATGGAGAAGGTAGAGAGGGGTAGATTCACCATCACCAGAGAGCTTCTCCAGGCGGTTTTGCTCCCATCCATTTCGGTCTGGTGAGCTTGTTATCTTTTTTATTTTTTATTCCTAGTGTAGTCATCAATTTGGACCTACAGTCTATTTTGTATGATTTCATCTAAGTCGTCATAAATAAAAAAATCAGTATGTCAGAGCACTAGACGCTTTCCTCTATTCACATCTACTCAGCTCTATTCTAACCCCCTCGAACATCCCATATCCTTTTTGATCCCTTCTACATTATCCATGTACACCCCTCCACTATCTATCTTGCTCAGATCATGAGTTTGATCTTCATCCTTTGTTGTCATAGGAGATCACCCCTCTTCACCCCATCCCTCGCTTTTTCCTATGATCTTGAGGATCTGGAAGCTTCTCCTTGGCCCCCTCTTGCTAACATTGCAAGTCTTCTCTAAAGACCTCATCTTGGTTGAATCAACTCTAAGAGACCCTACTCCATGTTGGCATTCTATAATGAGATTCCAGGCCCTCAACGATGGGGCATGAACCTTATTGAACCCTCCAACATCTATAGAACACTTACAAGATACAATCGAGTATCTCATCAAGAAGGGAGGTAGACAAAGTTACGTAGGAGGCCAGATCAAAGCTCATCCATGAGTTTTTCTTCATACGTTCTTCCAAAACCCTTCATAATTATTGGATGAAGAATATACATAAGACTTAATCACCATCACTGGATCAGTCCCTCCATCAACCGTTGGATCCATCTGAGGATCTAATCAGGACCACATGTCAGTGAACTAGTATCGATGGATCTGATCCAGCCATCATATGCATACTTGGACCTACTCACGGGTCCCTTCAGGTGAGGCAATTTTGTGGGATTAATGCATCTTGCGCCCTATATTCTCTAACTTGTTAATGAGTTAATTGAAGTTATTATATATTTGCACTTTTGCCCTTTCCAAATGTGTATTAAATTGAGTTTTAGTTGTAAAGTTTGCTTGAAATATCCTTGGACTTGTTGGATGTATTATTAAATGCTCAACTTACTATGTTTATTTGTAAGCTCATCCTTCCAAGCACTTTGTTACCAATGGAATTTAATTGGGATATTAGTTTAATGTCTACTGGATTGTGTCTTATTGTGTCTAAATGCAGGCTAGGTTCTTATTAATTGCGGGAAGGTTCATGTGTCTTGTATTCCAAACTCATTTTTTATTTTAATTCGTTTAGTTGCTTAACTAAATTCAAAAGTTTTAGGAAAATTACATTAAATACCTTACATTATTTTATCACATATATTTGCATGAAGGTATTTAAATATATTTCTCGAAATATAAAATACAAAACAAGATATGATCCATTAATTTATCTTATAAAAATCATAAAAATTGAAATATAGCACCAAAAACATCAAAAAAATATAAAGTAGTTTTGTTTATTATATTATAACACATGTCAAATTCATTAAAATACAAAACAAAACCTTAAAATTTACAAAAACTAAAAAACTTATAAATTTCATAACAAAATCATACAAAAATCCAAAAATTGTGTGTTGAAGCTCTGAATTTGTTTTTGTTTTTTCTAATTTATAGGAAAACTGAACTTAGCTCAATCTCATCTTATATTCTTCTAACTTTATTTAGTGTATTTTAAATTTTAAGAGTACACAAAAATCTCAAAAATTCTTTAAAAATGTCATAAAGAGAGAAAAATATACAAAACATAATTATGTTTTATTTAAACATTTTGAGTCTATTTAATGTATTTAAAAATCCAAAAACAACTTTTATATCTCTTCTATCCCCCTCCCTTATATCATTTTTATTTTTATTTAAAAAATAAATAAAAAATTGCAAATTAAAAACATATAAAATATAAACCAATAAAAACAACATAATTATAAAGCTACAAAATAATCAAAAATAAAATGGTTTAAAACTGACAAAGAAACCTAATTAATTTTATTAGGTTCATTTGTGTACTCTACCTCAATTTTCTCCCATGGATGATAATCTATCTACTTGCCTTATACAGTTTATGTAATGTTATAAAAAATATCTTAACTCACACACTTGATTGGTTCCCTTTCACTTGTACATATCTGCGTTCTGAATGATTGACTAATTTGGATTCGATATTGAAAGCCCATCTTACTATATGTTAAAGCGCGTGGGGTTGTAACTGTAGCATATCCATGGATTTTATATAACCTCATTTATATGCTTCCCCGCAGAGATATGCTACTTACTGTTCATTATATTGTTTCTACAGTGTCATGGAGACATGCCAATATCCGTTGGTTTGTTTTTGAAATGAGATTATCCGCTCCGTATTTCTTGCTCTTTACGTTTAGTACAGTACACATTTGGATAGGGATAGAAGAGCAAAAGGAAGATAAGAATAACAGAAGAGACTGACGTGAATCCCTGCCCATTTGGCTTCCGCTTCCATCCTTTGACGAGGAGCTCGACGTACATGACCTCATGCACAAGGATGCGTTTGTGCCGCTCCCTGTCTTCATCATCGTCGAGATCGTCTCACGACTACGATCTTCGGGAGCATGCAAGATCGCGGGAATGGGCAACTCTATCCTCCGCACGACATCTTTGTAGGGCTTCTCTGGCTGCTCGGTAAGGCTTGTCACGCTTCTCCGAAAGACTAGCTTCAGGTACTTCTTCAAGTGTTCTGCAGGAGCAAGCTCTCGAAGGGGTTCACGACGAGTTGGATCATGCATGAGTACCCGCTGGGGCATGGCATGGCGGCTGAGGCGACGGGGTGGGATCTAACAATGTGGTGACCCGGGGAAATTGCTAGAGCAAGAGTCTCTCTTCGATGGTGAGGTAGCTCTGGCTTAAATTACGCAATTCATTTACGTAATTATTTCTATGTTTTTTTATTACTTTTTGGAGATCTCTTGGTATTTATTTCTGCTTAGAGATATGAACCGTGAATATTTAAAAAGGTGATTTGTTGGTAGTTATTTGTTATTGAAAATGTGAGTGCATGAAATATTTAGTGTTGCAGATGCAGTATATATAGTTTGCAATTTACACTTTCTTGATCATTTCTCTCCTACCATATGCAGTCAAATTACCATCATTAGACTCTGAGAGCTGTTTTTGGATAAGGATCATGTAAACTTAATTCCCTCTATCTTACACTATGTTTGGAGATTTCTCTTTACCATTTCCAATTGTGTTGTTTGGAGAAGCTTCCTCGGCTGTTGCTGTTTCTCATCGCTGCTTCTCATCTCACAGTAGAGATATGCATGCACCATGTCACTGTTAGTTGGCATCTGATGTTAAAACTTCCCTATATGCATAAACATTTCTCTTTACTAACTTTTATTATGCTCTTTCTTGAAGCTTCTCCAGCAAGTTTCTTATCTCCCAAGAGGTACAATGGTAAGCCATATCACTACTGAACTGACATGGTACGTTAGAAGTATTGAATATTAATAATCAAACAATATGAGACAAGATGATCCATGTGTTTATTTTTCCTAAGGGCTTAATTATATAGAGATCAAAATATTATGTTTGATACATTTTTATTTTCCTTATAGTTGACACCAATACGGAGAGCGTTTGGCGCCTCGAATACATAGGTAATTTGTTATTTAAAATGTGCATATTCTTTCTTGTGTTATATCTTGTATAACAATCAGTATAAGTTGATGTAAGACACATCATACTTCTTTGAATCCATCACTCTCAATAGTCTAGCCTTTGCCATTAGTGTTGATATTATTGAGTACAGTTTAATTAATCAATTTGTCAACCGTTTATATTAAACCATTATCTCGGAGACTTCTGTCCTGTTTATTGTACTATCTATCTTTGTATTATTGATCGTAGAGCATTCATTGTTCGTTTGACTGTAGCTAAGTGCTCTAGCGAGGTAATTGCACTAGCAATTGTGTCAAAGCTCTTGCACTTTTTGGTGAGGTGGGGGCCAAGGTTAGAGGGCTAATACCAAGATGCCTAGCAAGATCATCCATCATCTCAGACTACATCTGTTAACTACAATCGTCTTGTTGAATTTTCTATAGTTTGCATGATAGTTTTCCAAGAACTATCTATTGCTTTGATGGTATGTTATTTTATTAGGAGTTGTGCTTATTTTGATTTAAAAATGTTAAGTGAAAATGTTAATGTTCATTGTTGGTCGTAAATGCCAATCAGCAGCTAATCTGAAATCTGAACTATGACATTGTTGTATTATTTCTATTAGTTTATTATGTTTGTGTCTATAACAAGAAAGAAGAGATTGTTTATGCTTATATGTTGTTAAATCAACTAGAAAATTAAATACCATATTTGTTACAAAAATATTTTTTATCTATAACAAATATGATCTTCTATATTTATAAGTATAAAAATAGTGCAATTACACATTCATCCTTATCTTTTCATAATCACACTATGTTTTCCATTAAATTTCTGTTGTATTACGCACCAATTTTGGTGAATGTGTAAAATTTTGAAGGTTACTAGAAGCTATAGTTTAAATTTACGTAGCACAATATGAAGATGATAGGAGATTAAATGTAAATTTAAAAAAATCATAGTGTTCATAACGTGATTATTCTATAGGCTGGATAGTGTTCATAACGTGTAGTAAGTTAAAAAAATCAATAATACAAGGATAAACGTGTAAGATAAGAAGGAATCCACTTTTACAAAGATTAATTTAATATCAATATTCTATATTTTATACTCTGTTAAATTTATAACAAAGAATATTCATTATCGTTGGTAAATTTTTCTTTGTTTCTTGAGGAGAAAGTATTAGTTGCTTTTTTCTCAAACTTTCCTTCCTGTGCAACGCACGGGGCTCCCTACTAGTTCTAAAAGATTGACCGATTTGGATTCAATATCGAAAACCATAGAGCGATCAATGCAAGATTGTTGGGTCTCATTTATCAAATAACATGGACCCTAAGATATCATGCCTCTTGTCACTAAGATTATTATTTGAATCTAGCGATTCTTGATTATCAACATGAGCAAGTGACTCTGCGTATCTACAACTATAGATTATCATGTTTCAATTCATACTAATGGAAGTTACATAGAAATTGATGGGAGACGGGAAACAAGATGCGCCGCCAATCTCTTTTGAATGGCAAATCCAATTCTTCGAAATACAACATTCATAGACTTAGGAACCATAACATTGCTATGCATGATTTTTTGAATCGTAAGGAGCTTCACTGCTTCACTTGCCAAGAACCCAAATGTATTAAAACCAAAGGGGATAAATACATGTTGATTGTCAATGCAGGCCTTCTTATGCTTGGCCACTTTAGCTAAGGCAGCTTTTTGTGCAGCGCATCCCGCAACAAAATCACTCTTTATCGGACCCACAAATGGAGAAACTCCAGTCAAATCAACACATGCATGCTTTGCTCCAACCCATCCAAATATCAAAACATATACCGGTCTAAGTGTCGATCTCCCCTCTTGTGGATCAGTTAAGAAATACACCGGTGCTTCTTTTTTTGAAGCAACACCTGCATGTCTGAGTATATCAAATAGAACATCTCTGACAAGATCATGTCTGTATTTAAAACCTGGAAGCTCGCGACAATGAACGGCATGGTCCCCAAAAGCATCCAAGCAGGATTTGTGGCATACTGGACAAGCCTCATCTGGTGGGAAAAAAGGAATCATGAGGCGGTACTTGAGAATACTACGATATTCGATGGGTGACATATGCATTCCAAGCCCCTCAATAGGAATACTACGATATTCGATGGTGACATATGCATTCCAATACTTGAGAATACTACTATAGACCCACTTTCTCTCTCCAAAAAACTTGGTAGGGTTCCTGTGGGAACTCATTAAGAGTCTTATTTGAGTCTGCATGCCCCCTTCTCCATTGTTTACAGAAGATATTGCATGGAGTGCATAACTAGAGCCAAACGGGTCATTGCATGCGCATTGGATAAGGGTCGTTTCCACTGCCTGTAAAGGTGGAGCCTCTCCTGTGGGCAAGGGAAGCGTGATGTCGAATAAGGAATGTTGGACCTTTCTTTTACGTTCTTTTTTTCTCCCTTAGACATCATGATCAAGGTTTTACTTATGGGTGGCTCCCCCTCGTGTGGAGGGATTATACTTTGATTGTAAGATGATCTTAGAAGTACTAAGGGTTTGAGGTTGATGCACAGAATATCATCGAGATTGTCTCTTGGAGTCTTATTGGTAGCATCAGAGATGTCCATCTCTCGATAGGGAGATAATCACCGCTCCTCTTTTCCTTGGGCGCCTAGATATGCAAAGCATGTGCCTCCTAATGGTGCCCTAGAGTTTAATGATGTAAAGGTGTGCCATGTGTACCCTCTCAAGATCCATGTGTGCATCTTACGCTTGTAGATGCATGTGCATGGAGGTGTCTTGTCTAGATCCCAATATAAAATAATGGAAATAGGCATTGTAATCTAGGGTTCTGATGGAATCCTTTACTAGTATTGGGTACCACCATCTTGTAGAATTAGGGTTCCATTAGGAAACCTAGTTTTTCCAACATGGTGATGAATTTATATTCAAAGTCACCATAAAGATTATAACTAGATAAAGTTTGAAAATAGTACAATCAAACCATGGAATCAAACTGCTCTAATACCATATTGAAATAAAATAATGCCGACAAACAAGCCAGAACGCCTTATAGATGATGTAGGACTAGAAAGGAGGTTAATTCTATCCTAGAGAGATCCAATTACTCATCTATTACATACTTTAATGATACCAATCTTCTTCACATTAATCGTATTCTCATATCGATTGAAGTGATATTTCACACCAATATGCTTAATCCTCTCATAACGCACCTAATTATTGTCTAATATCTTTACAGATTTTATTAAAGTGATATACTCTACCTCTATGGTAGACGAAGTACTTGATAAATATAAATTAGCCTTCCAGCTAATAAAAGAGGTCCCTATAGTAAAGATTTATCTCGTAATTAATCCCCCCCATCAACATCTACTTCATAATACAAGTCTGTATAATATAAGTCTGCTTAATACGAGTCTTGATATCTAGCCAGCAAGAATTATGAATCACTTCCATAAATTAGGCCAATGTCAAATGTTACTTATAGATACCAATAAATTTGCTTGACTACCTTCTCATGCTCCTTGCTCGGATTCCCATGAATATGTTAACCATGCTCATAGCTTGAGTCATATCTGATTTTTATGATACCATTGCATACATAAGTCTCCCAACTACAATGATAGAGTAAATTTTGCAACATGTGCTCCTTTGCAATTTATTAGTTGCAAAAGAAATTGGAAGATGAATATTTACCATAGATAGAGTACTTAAAGGCTTTGATGTAGACATACTAAATCTCTTCAAAACATTTGTAATGTAGTTCTTTCGAGATAAGAAAATTTTATCTTATGGGTGATCCTCGGTGGTTTCCATCTCTAAAATCTTTGTCTCTGAATTGAACTCCATCATTTCAAACTTTGAACTAAGGATATTCTTTAGCTCATCTACGGTACTTTACTTAGGGGTAATCAAAATGCCACTGAGTAGAGAAATGGATAAATGAAGGACATGTACTCCACCTTGTTGTGATACACACAATAGTCATATGAGATCATATTGAATACAATACCAATCATGATATTGTCACACCTTTTGTAACATTGCTTCAGAGTTTTCTCAATCCCATAGAAAACTTCAATATATACACATGATCTTCCTTGACTTAAAAAGCAATTCCCTCCGAATAACTCTTTAGAATTACATATTTGAGATCTTCTTGCAAGAAATTAATCGTCAGATCTAACTGCTCCAGTTCCAAGGCTTGATGTGTTACAAGGTCCAGTAGAACTATGATGGATGTATATTCTACGACAGGAAAGAGTCTCTCATTTTACTTCACTCCATTTTTAATGGATTCCGTCGCAAATAAGAATTCTTTATATTGATTCCTTAACTACTTAAGTTTCATTTCTTTTTATTGAAGTCTATTTCGTACCTTGAAAAAATCCCATTTTGATTCTTATGAAGAGAGTTCATCACCTTACCTATTGCAACAATCCACTATAATTTTACTCCTAATATAGCCATATTGTAAGTGTACGGCTTTGATAGCCTCCTTAGCAACCTTTAGTGCATATACCACGAAATCTTTAAAGTTGTATCTCTAAGGTAGATGTATCTATCTCTATAGGTTGATCAATAAAAACAATATGATGTCTCTACTCTAGTTGATCAACTTCAGGCTAGGCAGCATCAACCTGATAGAATGTGGTGTGATCTACTGAGTGATAACTACTTTATGCCAATTTGAGCTCCACCAGTTCATCGATATCATCGTTTGTCCTTGTAACAACAGTATCAACACTTTATTTAAGTGTAGACTTCTTATCATAGGTTATATCCCTACAGATAAATTTTCTCTGCTCAGATGGAATAAGATTCTATATCCATTTACTTATGTAACATAGTATGCAAACACCCCTTTCTTGGCCCCATGTTCTAGATTTTCTTCACTAGCATGGTGAAATCTAGAACATCCAAAGACATGCAAAATAGAACAGTTAGCATGATTACCAAGCCATACTCAATTGGTTCCTTGCGTACGATAATAGATACAAAACTACAATTCACCAAGTAATAAGCTCTAGTCACCGCTAAAGCCTAGAATTCTTTACCAAGACCGTCATTTGAGAGTATACACCTTGCTCTCTCTAAAAGAATAATATTTGTTTACTTTACAAATATGAATAGTTGTGACAAATCTCTGAAAGTGTGGTGTCTAGGTACACCTCCCTCTTTACAAAACCTATTAAACTCTTAGGAACATATTTCTAATTTACTATCAATATGCAGATGCTTGATATTCTTAGAAGTTTGGTTCTCTGCCTAGATCTTCCGATGTTTGAAGGTTCAAAATGTCTCACTCAGATGCATTCTCGTAAACACCTAAACCATCATAGAATAATCATTAATTATATACAAGAAATACCTAAATGCTCAAGAAATCTAGTTTGAACCCTTTGATATCCCCAGTGAGATCTTTCTGATTAACGATATTCATCTTTATCTAGCTCATGTGCACCATCTAATACCATAACTATGTTTAGGAATTCATTGATTGGGATCCAATGCAACTAAATCGGTAACTATAAGCTCCTGCATGACATATAAGGTCTTCTACTTGTTACCCTTGAATATAACTATCCAGCTTTGGCAACCCACAAAACTCCACCTCAAATGATATACATATATCATTTAGAGTCCAACACTACAAAGTATATCGGGTACTTTTTAGATTAAGAACATATGAACTCCATCATGTATCTTTATTTTCACAAATTCAGCCCCGAAAATTTTTCATGGTGCATCATTCCCCAAGAAAACTTTTCCACCATCTATCTTCTCATATGTAGCAACTAATCATCATTTTGGGGTAATCAACTAAATCAAGTATCCACGCGTATCATCTTAATCACCTTAATAAATCACCAATAAACCACCTAATAAGTTCAAACAAAAAATGCACTCATCGTACATGATTAGGATTAAATAATGTTTATTTATTAATTAATAAAAAAAGTAATCCTTCCCTTGTATATATTATATATATTGTAAATTGTATATATTTCCCCTTATTTTTTTCTTATAAAAATTTATGAAAATTAGAATAATTTGTATTATACTTTTACATTATTGAGTCCTTATAAAAATATAACTATATATATTGCACAATTAGGTATTCAATATACAATATATAACTACTAAAATTAAGTGTATACAAATGAGGTTTTTTGTGTTTTTGACCTTCATGGAATCATAGAGTTCAATGAGATAAATAACTTTTGTGTTGAACATGTTGAGTTCATCAATTATCAATTATTAACTTTTCTTTATAATCTTATTTTTTATAAATTTTTATATTTGGCCATGTAGCTCCATCAAGGAGAGGTACGTAGTCGGTCATTTACTATTGACCGCCTTTTCCCTGAGCTGTTGGATCATTTGATCCTACGGCTCGTCTTCACGCCACCATGCCTCTCCAGGCGCTGTTGGATCTCATCTGATCCAACAGTTCCCAAGCCACCATTGCTTCGCTGACGTTGATGCCACACCTCACTAATCCTTCCTAGTCCTTCAAGGAACCACCTCCCTTTCTCTATACCTTCGTCCACCTCACTTCACCTCCTCCTTGCACAAAAAGAGGATCAATTGTCTCACCACTCTCTCCACCTCCATGGACCCTCTAGTTTGCTAAATTCATTCTCCTTCTTGCTCTTCTAACCCTTGCAATCCCTCTTACTTCTCTAATAATAAGAGATGAAGCCCCTTTGGTCTTGTTTTTCTATTTTGAAGACGTTGCACCACTACAACGCATTGTACCTCACAACAGCTCCGACTCTATCCATCCCTCTTCATTGAAGTCCCCTCGAGACCCCTGAGCATTCAACAACACCTCAAGACCCAAGAGGAGCTTGGACGAGCTTACGGGATGTAAAATCCCATATTTTACCCGGGTTATCGGAACGCAAAACAGACTTCTCCGTTGAGTTCAGTGAGTCCGAGAAAGCTCCATTGGCATGCATATTGAGCAGGTTCCGGAGTCGGACCCAGATTAACCCGTCTTAACCCACGTACTAAACGCACCCTAAATGTTTATGACCCCGTTATTAACACCCCATCTACCCTATTGACACCATGTCGACTCCGTTGAGATCGTGGGACCACCACGGACACAGCGGTAGCCACCGTCCCCTCCGCGGTAAGCGATTCAACATAGTGGCTATTCCACATGATGTTTATCATGATATTGACACATTGAACCCTACGTGCAGGCATCTTGGAGCGCACGTAGATCGAAAGACTTCGCGAGGGTTCTCCACGACCCCCGCGACATTTACATCGGATCCGATCCCCAGGCGGGATCGAGGTACATGCTTATACCCTTTCTCTTGACGCATTATAAGTTGCCCTTTTGATTTCCATATCCCACTTGCATGTCGATCCCTTTCATTGAATCTTAAGTGGTGAAATTGATGATTTGATCGTATGGGGGATTGATATGCATGTTGTTGAATATCGGGGTACGATATTTTGTGATGAAAATTGTGGGAAGATCTCTTATTAATGAAATTAATTGATATTAATTTAATTTGAGAAATTGAGGGGGGTGAATGATTGATATTTAATTACATGTGGAGGCCTAGAAATTGAATATGGAGTTATCCTATAATACCTCGGCGGGGTATTGGTGATAATGGATGTTTAATATCTCATTGAGTCAATTATAAAGGAATTTAATTGACAATATAAAAAGGGGGTTTTGCCTTATAGATGATAAATAATGTAGGTGATAGTTTAGTGGCCTAAATGATAACCAGATGGATGATTTAACCTGAATAGGGTATGAATGATGCTAGGATGATAAATAATGTACCAGTTGGTCTGAGTACTTAAAGAATTAATTAAGCTAAAATGATATCGCGTGTCAGAGTCCCGGGGTTGGGGTCTGAGTCCGAGTCCCAGGTGTGGGGTCGGTTGTGTGTGAGTTTGAGCAGACAGTTCATCAGTGCTCAGAGGCTCAGTTGGTCAGTGGTTGTGAGAGACTCCAGACAGTTAGTCTGTGAGTAGGATGTGTTTGCCATGTCAATCGTGCGAGGGCACGGTGACCCTCAACTAGGCGGTCGATTAGGAGGCCCAGTGGGCTACGGTAGTTAGGTCTTGGATATCGGTCCCTTCTCCGATTTTCTCTCGCGAATTCACAGTTTTACGCTTTCTCTGAGATCCGTTTTTCTTACGAGACATGACCGTTAGCCGAGTGACTTTCAGGGATCCTAGGTCAGGGGACCCTGTGGCAGTTTGCCGAGTTGTTTTGGCCAGTGCAGTACCTTCAGTTCCGTGACCTATACTGGTCAGGAACTCAGAGGGCGACTCAGGCTCCACGGCGAGTCCACCCTTTTCCTGTCTCAGGGGCAGTAGTTGGAGAGTCTAGCCACATCCCCTCCTGGACTGCCTTCCGCTGGGGGGACGAGACGGACGAGTCTCCGAGGAGGCTTCTTCACCGAGTGTTAGCAATGCAAGTGGAGTTGTGGTTGTGTGTCACATCAAATAATTAAATAAATTATGAAACTGATTAAGTGTGAACTAAGTCGGTTGTTGGTGATTTGAGTCAAGAAAGCATAATATGGGTACTTATGATAATCTACGAAATCATGTCGTCTCATGAGTATCCATATAAAATAAAATAATGAAATAAGTTAAGATGTGTAAGATGTATCTGGAAACCCTAAGTTCAGTCAGATCTGCGGATCTTGGTTTGGGTTTGTTTTGGGATTAGGGTTTGTTTCTCTTCCTGTTTGGTTGCAGGGTTGGGCAGGGTTGAACCCTGGTTACTATTCACAAGGGTACTTCCTCCTCACAGATTACTATTCACTCACTCCAACCCAGCCCAACCCAACCCAGTCCAACCCAGCAACCAAACAGGCCTTGCTTACCTGTTCTTTTCTCAGTCACCACTAAATTCCTGAAATGCTGATTAATGATAGTTGATAATTGTTGTTCGATGAAATATTAAATTGTTAGTGTAAATGATTTGTCTTGCCTGTTGCTCAATATTTTGTTTACAACCTTTTTTGTTTTATTGTCCCTCTTACTTATAATGCAGGGAAGGGAGCAGCTGTCGAGGGAGCTTGAGTAGCAGAGCTCCAGTTTTTGTAGCAACTTTTCTGAGTAGGTGGTTGGACACCTTACTCTGTAGTTTTGCTTTTCTTTTCAGTCTTTCTTCTTCTAGCTTATGTAATGGACAATGAATAGTTATGATGGAACCAATGTATGCTGGACATGTTTAATTATTTTGAATATTATAAACTGCGTGGTGAATGCTTTCTTCTAGTATGCTATCTTTTCTACAGGGTTGTCTATTGCAGAATGTGTATGATGAATGTCTCAATATAATTGCTTAGTATTTTATCTGTTTATTTATCTGTTTGGTTGCATGATCACATAATGTATGTCAATAACTCCAAGGCGAAGCGTAAACGGGTACCCGAGATCCGGGGCGTGACAGGTTGGTATCAGAGCAGAGGTACCCCGCTACGCTTAACTTTGGAGATTGACTGATTGTGTGATTACCGGATAGTGATCGGTCTCTCGACTGATCGCGAGTCTGGGAGAAATATTGAGAGAGACATTCTGAATAGAAAAACCCTAGCATACTATGAATTCAACATGTTGGTTCCACATAAAGTCCATTAAGAAGAAGAATTTAAGATAATTGAATTCTCGTCAATTATTGACTGGATTTTGGTTCGTCTATAGGACCATGTCGACACGAGCTAGTCAGGAGATGGCTGAGCGCATGGAGCGCATGCTCACTGCTCTGGACGATCTGCAGCAGCAGCAGCAACAGACGACCATGGCACAGCAGCAGGAGCGCATACTTACACAACAGACCCAGATGGGTCAGAGGCAGACCACGCTCGAGGCCAAAGTGGTACAACTAGCAGACTCGACATACCTTCCACCTGGGGAGGAGTCCCCCAGACAGCAGAGTCACCCATCTGGAGGAGGACAGCAGTCCACACCGCGCTCAGTGCATGAGCCATCACTACCTGAATATCGGCCATTTGACGAGGAGATTCAAGAGTCCGAGATCAGGGATCTTCGGACAGGAGATTTCCATGATGATCACACCGCTCTACAGAGACACCCGACGCTATTTACGTCCTATCAGAGGGCGAATGTACCTGAGTTTCAAGGCACCAGGACTCCAGAGGATGCGGAGCAGTGTATGAACGAGTACTGAAGGTACTCACCATGATTCGGGCACCACAAGATGTATGGCTTCCATTTGCAGAGTACTCGCTTGGAGCTTTCGCACAACGGTGGTGGGACGCCACAGTATTAGAGATGAGGCATACCCCCACCTGGACATACTTTGAGGATTGCTTCCATGCTCATTTCTTCTCCGGGCAGTGGAAGGAATCCCAGAGGCGGATGTTCGTCGAGCTATGGCGGGGGAAGCTCACGGTGCGTCAGTACTTCATCCGATATACTGAGCTCTCCAGACATTCGCCAGCAGCAGCAACTTTCCCCGCGGAGAACTTAGAGAAGTTCATCCGCGGCATGCGAGAGGATGTACAAGAGAAGCTAGTTGGGATGAGGATCACTTCTATCACAGAGGCTATAGACGCTGCAGAAAAATTTGAAGATATTCACGAGCGTCGCTATCCGAACCAGTCAGGTTCCACCGCCTTACCTCCACAGTCCTCTGAACCTTCACGTCGACCAGTACATCAGCAGAGGTCAGGCAGGCGCTTCCATCCTGCGGCTTCAGCATCACCAAGGGGTGGGCACTCCTCCCCAGCTCCGACTCTAGGAGGAGCACTTGCAGCATGAGGTTTTGAGACTTCACGACCAGCAGGGTCGCAGGGAGAAGACCAATCAACATCTGGGCCAGCTCGGAGTGGGGCGCAGTCTTCAGCGTCCAACGTGCAGTGCTTCAACTGTCAGCAGTGGGGTCACTACCGCTCGCAGTGCCCTCAGCTAGTAGCAGCACGACCTCCACCTTCACAGCCATCTCAGAGCCAGGGACAGAGATTCAAGGGAGCCCCACGGGGAAACTCCCATTCTAGGAGACAGCCGTCGCAGACCCAGAGCGTCGCTGGATCCAGTACAGGACCAGTCACACACGAACAGCTAAACGCAGCTACAGAGGAGCAGGCTCGGTCCGCAACGACAGTGGTGAAAGGTACGGTTTCAGTTTTTGACCGCCCTTTCCATATTTTATTCGACTCTGGTGCCACACATTCGTTCCTTGCCACACGTCCTTTCACTTCCCTAGGCAAGGAACCGGAGTCAGTCGAGCCTCCCTACTATATCCGCAGTCCAGGTGGTCAGTTGTTTGTCATTCGGTCAGTGATCAAAGAGATCCCCGTACTCATAGGGGGCCAGGAGTTGAAGGTTGATTGCCTTCTGATGCAGTTAGATGAGTTTGACTTGACACTCGGCATGGACTGGCTGTCAGCCCCTTTTTAGACTGTCGGTAGAAGACAATCGTCTTCAGATTGCCAGGAGTTCCAGAGTTCACCTTTGAGGGTTCGGTCAATGGCCCCAAGGTGGAATATATTTCAGTGCTGAGAGCACAGAAGCTGGTATCCCGTGACTGTGATACATACCTTGCGTTCATACAAGAGGTGCCTAGCAGAGAGACGATGTCATGAGATATCCAGGTGGTGTCAGACTACCACGATGTATTTCCTGAGGAGCTACCAGAACTTCATCCCGTCAGGGAGATTGAGTTCGAGATCACCTTGCTCCTCGACACCCAGCCTATCTCTATGGCCCCGTACCATATGGCACCGGCCGAGCTGAGGGAGTTGAAGGTGCAGTTGCAAGAGTTGCTGGACTTAGGCTTCGTCAGACCGAGCACCTCATCCTGGGGCGCTCCTTTTCTCTTCGTCAGGAAGAAGGATTAACAAGAGCAAATCAAATGAAACAACCACGAGCAATAAAGCAACTTGACGGATTAACAAGAGCAAATCAAATGAAACAACCATGAGCAATAAAGCAAAACGACAATCACCGAAATATTTTAACATAGAAAAACCTCAATGAGAGGGAAAAACTATTGGATCGAACGCAAACCAAAACCAAGCATTATAATCAAAATTATCTCCCATGAGGGGCTTACAAAAACCTTCCCTCTATACAGTGCTACAAATCACCAAATAGTGGATAATAGTAGAATGGAGAAATATCACCAAAAATGATAAAGCTATAGGAAAATCGAGGTTTCCTTCATTTGTCCTACAAACGATGACTGGAAGCAGAAGATTTCCCACACGAGAACAAAGCACGGTAATAGAAGCACAATAAACAAGCAACCACAAAGACATGCAGATTTTAACGTGGGAAAACCTTCCTCGATGTCAGAGAGGGGGAAAACACATGGGGCATGCCGACCCGCAACAAATCCACTAGGCCAAAAAATGAGAGGGCACGATTTCTTCTCAGTTTTGTTTCCCATCAGAAATGAGTTACAATTACAAGAATAAAATCAGATAATTCCCACATTGTACTTGGAGAACACAATACTGTCGCCTCTCATCTCCACGAGCTATCCCTCCTTGTGTGTGATTCTTCCTCACGCGGATGCACCTCGTTCCTCCAGTGTGACTGCTCTTCATGCCCATGCAGGCTGCTCTTTGCACATTTCACAGGCTACTCCTTGCGCCTCTAACATGTTTCTTCTCTCCTTTTGCGGGGAGAGATAACAGAGAGAGAGAGATGCTTGTGTGTTGGGATGATCTCCGAAGCCTTGAGGGACGCTCTTTATATAACATCAATGCCTCCTCTCTCCAATCCTACTCTTACATGAAGTAGGAGTCCCTAAAGGGATAATTGTCCAACAACCTTTTTCTCTATCTTTTTCACTAGGAACAGATAATTTTCACAACAACCTCCCTCTTCGTTCCCAATGGGGAGGTGTATCCAAGAAGATGATCACTGAGATGTGACATTGCTCATATCTCTACATAATTGCATCTTGTCACGAGTCATGACCTTCTTCATCATATTTGATGGATTTTTGTCTATGTGGACCATCTTCAGAATTAGGAGCTTCTTGTCAAAAACATATTTCATCCAATGATACCGCACATATATATGCTTTGTGAGAGCATGGTGTATGGTGCTCTTGCTCACATTAATGGCACTCTGACTATCACAAAAGACAGTCGTCTCACTATATTCACATCCAAGTTCACCAAGAAATCATTGTAACCACAACACTTCATTCCATGCTTCTACTGTTCTAATGTACCCAGCTTCGTTGTTGAGAGTGCAATGCATTTCTACAACTTGAACTACCATGAAATCGCTCCTTCTGCGAATGTAAAAATGAATTCGAAAGTCAATTTCCTCTGATCCATGTCTCCTTCCATGTCAGCATCAATGTATCCACAAATTTTGGGGTTTGACCTCCTAAACATTATACACATACACGAGGCCCCTCTTAAAATATCAAAATCCACTTCACTTCTTCCTAGTGATCCTTACAACAACCATGGCATGAGCAATGTTTTGTCTAGTGCAAACCATGGCATACATAAGGCAATCAACTACATACTCATAAGGAATCTTGGTCATCTCAGCTTTATCCTCAGAAGTAGATACACATGTCCATTTTGTCAATTTTAAATGAGCGACAAAAGGCGTGCTAATAGGTTTCTCATCCTTCATGTTGAACCGCTTCAGAATGCATTTAACATACTTCTCTTGTGATAACCACAACATGTGCTTCTTCCTGTTGCGAGTGATCTACATCCCAAGTATGTTTCTTACCTCGCCAAAAAACTTCATATCAAATTCCCTTGAGAGTTCCCTTTTGAGATTTGTAATCAACACGTGGTCGTGAACAACTATTAACATGTCAGCCACATAGATCAACAGGATAATGAACCTGCCATTGGGAAGATATCGAACGTACACAGATGGATCTGTTGTAGTCCTGTTGAAGTTTTGCTTCGTCATGAAGGCATCAAATTTCAAGTTCCATTGTCTAGGGGCTTGCTTCAATCCATATTGACTATTCCTCAGCCTGCAAACCATGTGCTCTTTCCCCTTTTCCTGGTATCCATGTGGTTGCTCCATATAGATCTCTTCCTTCAGGTCATCGTAAAGAAAAGTCGTCTTCATGTCCATCTGTTATAGCTCAACATCTAGGCTTACAACAAGGACTAGCACCACTCTCACAGAATTCATCTTCACAATTGGTGAGAAGATCTCATCATAGCTTACATCCTCTTTCTGGTAGAATCCCTTCTGATGAATCCACGTTTCATCATCTTTATTCTATCATTTTGGCCTTAAAAACCCTAGTAAATGCGTGTAAATAGCATTAATTCATGCATTTTAGCATTCATGCATAGGTGTGTAAATATTGTATAAATTGCGGTTTTAAAGCCAAAATTATAGAATAAAGAAAAGAAAAGAAAAAGAATAAAATATTGTAAATATTTTATGACCCGAAACCCCGAGACCTAGGCATCTTGATGAATAGCTCGACAAGGAATAAAGTAGGGGGAGATAAGGTCAGAAATACAGTCCAAACACCTATACATTTTATTCATTCTTTATTCATTTTGGGACCTATTTTTGGTTCCACTTTTTACACTTCAAATAAAGAAACTTTGTACATGAAAGTTGTAGATAATTAAATAAAGAAAAATACAAAATTGATTTCACAGAAAAATAATGCACAGATAAAAAGTTATGGTCTGAATAAAAATCCAGAATGCCAACTTCCCAGACCCGTATCTCACAAATAAAAACTCCAAATGCAGCGTACTCACCTTTAATTGTATATAGAAGAAAATAATCTAATTAATGGTGGTGGTTTCGCATTTGGCGGAGCTACGGTTTGAAAGTTGACTTTTGGACCCTCATTGTATACTTGTACATGTTAAAATATTCAATTTATTATTTATTTATTATTTTTATAATTTTATATTTTTATAATGTTGTAAATAATACTTATAATAATTATGTATATTAAAATCAGAATAAAAACATCATTAAAACTCAAATAAAAATATTTGTATATATTCAATACATAGGTACATTACTTATGTATATACCTATACAAAATACATTTGTATTTTATTAAATATACAAAACATATCAGAAAAATAAAATAAAAATATATTTGTGTCTATAAAAGTATTTTATAATTTTAGAAAATAAAAACCAAAATAAAATAAATTAAAAATACCTAAATAAAAATAAAATACTTAAATACATAGATATAGATACCTATAAGGGTATAAATGCAAACTTGTAAAAATATACTCCATAAAAATAAATAAAAATCGTAATAAAATAATTTATAAAATAATAAACATTTTTTATTTTATAATCATAAATTAATAAAATCGTTTACTATTTTTAAATGATTTTAGAATCATTTTTTCCAGGCTTTTTCCTGGTTGGTCCACGTGGACCAACCAGGAGGGCTGGAGAGTTGACCTGGGTCAACTCTCTGACCCATTGCCTGTTGTTGTCAGAACTGATTTTTCTCTCGTTTTGGACGATTTTTGGGGGCCGATCCTTTCATCCTTTGATGTCAAAGTCTTCACGACTTTTGCAGATCTACCATCAAGCTACCACGCCCAGCCCTTGGCTTGGCGGTTCGATCAAAGACGCACCCGTGACATGCCCTCGAACATCGCGCCAGAGCCACATTCAAAACAGCCCCTTCACTTCCCTTCTTCCTTTGAACCCTTTTTGCCCTAAGCTAAGCCCTTCCCCTGGGCGCCCTGGATCGAGATAGGTGACAGCTACTCTCCGGCGAGCTCGAGGAGGTGTTTGGCTAGGCGGATCGTGGTGTCCAACCCCATCTCCGGCCTTGCGGCCGTGAGGTTCCATCTCGCGGTTCTTCCACCGTTAGAGGTCGTTTTCCACTGTTTTCGTTTGTTTTTCTTTGTGTTTTTCTCATAGTTAATTAGCTGTTAGTTTAGTGCTTTATTTCATCTACTTAGATCGCTGTTTAGGCCATTGTTAGTGTAGATCTTTTCATCAAATACCTTGCCGGAGCCCTCGAGCTCCGGCCACCATCCTCAACACTCCACGCCGCCAACCTTTTATTTTCAAGTTCTGCGACCTGCAAGCTCTCGTTGCTGCTGTGTTTTCTTTCCATCTGCAGGTCCAGGGCGCGCAGAGACCCTCCTGGGGATCGATTCTGTTGCAACTCGACCCTCCTGGGGGTTGTCCTCTCTTGCCAACTCCGCCGCGGGGTCCTGGCCGTCGTAGGCCATTTTGAAGCCGCGACCCCTCTCGAGGAAGCTCCCAGGTGGATCGTGGTGCCATCGGAGGGAGAACGACGTTCGCGCGTGAAGATTTTGTAAAGCTCCAACGTCACCTGGCCGTGTTCTTGCCGAGTTCATCCTCCACGCGCCAGGACCGTCGATCAGCTCCTGTTCTTGCAGCCTCCCCAAGCGCCGTTGGATGAAGGGTACTCCACAGCCATCAGATCAGATCCGCTCCTTCTAATCCTGGGCGTTGGTGATCCAAGGGGTATCGGCGCACCCGACGTCGCCAAGTGTCCAAGTGAACGCCGCCAGGCCGTTCGATCGCGCCTACAGCGGGGGTATTTTGCTGTTCTTCCCCCGCACTTTTTTGTATTTCGTGACAACTGCTTAATCTTTCATCTGCCTTATTTATATTTTTGTAAATGTTACATTCCAGCCCCCCAGACTTTGTAGTATTGCGCTAACGCCCCTGCCAGGCGCACGTGGTCACGCACGTGCTCCCTGGCCATTTTGCGAAGAGGACCCTGGGGTTTGTGTGTGTTTACTTTAAGTTCGTAAACTATCAGTTGCTGTGTATAAGTCTTGGCCCTTTTGCGAACATACCCCCCAACGTTTACAATATTGTGGTTTCGTCCCTGCCAGGCACGTGCTCGACGCATGTGACCTGGCATTTTTGCAGGAGAAGCCCCTCGAGTTTTGGGTGTTGCTATTTGGTCTCGAAAGTATTTAATCCTGTTGTATTTTCGTTGACAAATTTCATTCGTGCCCCTGGATTTCTTGCGTATTACATAAATGCCCCTGGTCGTGTGTGTTTTCTTGCTGTAGTCTCTAATTTTTGCATGCATCTATAAAGCCCTAAAAAATCTACAAAAATTACCTTAGATCTCTGTTGCATAGTACTTCATCACCATATTTTTATTTTTCGTAATTATTGCATTTTATTATTATTAAAAATTCAAAAATAGCCAATTTCAGCACTGTTTGCATCATAAAATCCCTAAAAAAATATAAAAACATTCCAGAAAAATCCCAAAAAAATATATTTTGTGTCTTTTAGTTTGTCTTAGCTCCAGACCAAAAATCATTAAAAAATACAAAACCAAACTCCTAAAAATTGCAAAACTCTAAAAACCTTTATAAAAATCTAAAAAATCCTAGAAAAATCCTAAAAATATAAACTCAGTTCCTGTAGTTTCTCTATTTTATTGTCTTTTATGGAAAATTAATTTGAGGAATTTTTGACACTGTTTACTATTTTTCATCCTCAATTTAATTTCGGCCAGCAACTTTTATTCACTGTTTTCTCTATTTAGCCAATTAAAAATACCAAAAACATTCTAAAAATTACCCAAAAATCACAAAAACAGTAAAAAATCCTAAAAATATCAAAAACATCTTATTTCTGAATTTTTGGTTATTTTTGCACATTTTTATAAATACTTTAGCTTGCCTTTTATTACATTGTCTTTATTTTCCAATATTGAAAAAGAAAATATAAAAATATAAAATACAAAAAGAAAATATAAAATCAGTAAATTAAAAATCAAAATACAAAAATATAAAATTAAAAATTAAATAAAAAAATATAAAATTAAAAACCCACAAAAAAATAGCATAGATAGACACTTTGATCACATACACACATTTTTGGTACCTTAGTACCCCGTTCTACCTGTCTGCTCCCTGTGTTCGACCTCTACAATACTTGCACCTATACACATCTTGTTGTAGAGTTATAATAAATTTTAACTCCGCACATTTATTTTCACTGCTTGATTTAATTGTTGTGGGTTAATTGTTGTTTGAATCTCGGATTTCGTTGGAGGTCAAATCAGCGACTGTTGATTCGCCTTGTGAGTCAACACGACCTCTGCGATTTCTGTGTTCAACACCTTCACAACCAATCTGTCCTTGTACTTTTGTTTCTTGCCACCATCTTCTGACTTTAGCTTGTAGACCCACTTGTTCTTCAATGCTCTCTTGACTACAATTAGTTTAACAAAATCATATGTGTGATTTTTCTTAAAAGACTGCATCTCTTCATTCATTGCATTACGCCTAAGATCTCTCTCCTTATGCTCTTGTTCCTCCTCAAAGGTGCATGGCTCATCATGATTAGTCAACATCACATACTGTGAAGTAGGATAGCAGGATAATGGTTGATGTGCCCTCCTCTTAGATCTCCTGACCTAAGGCTCTGATGTATCTTCTTGTTGATGAGGTTGCTCCCCTGCCCAAGATCCCATGCATTAACATGGTCAGAATATGACTCGTAATGTTCTAGTTGTGCATCTTCTTCATATGCACCATGTACCAGAGAAGAATCTAAGTCATCATCGTTGTCATCATCCATAGCAATCCCATATGAGTCTCCATCACCACTGTCATCCTCAACCAAAGTATGGTTCTCATAAAAAAATCACATTTTTGTTCCTGATTATGGTCTTCTTCCTTGGATCCCAAAGTTGGCATCTAAACTCCTGATCTCCATAGACAACAAAAATGCAGGGCACTTCCTTGTAATCAAGCTTCTTCCTTATTTCCTTTAGCATATATGCATATGCTTTGCATCCAAGCACCCTCATATGAGCATATGAAGGATCCTGTCCAGACCAATAAAGCTCAGGGACCTGAAAATTTAAGGGAACAGATGAGGACCGATTAATCAGAGTGCAGGAAGTCTGAAACACCGCAACCCAAAAAGTCATAGGCAGCTTCACTGTCTTCAGCATGCAACATACTCTCTCCATGATGGTCCTATTTATTTCTTCAACAACACCATTATGTTGGGGTGTTCCAGGCTCTTTCATTCATGCCCGTTCATGTGCTCTATAAAGTAATCTGGAAGCTGTAAGAGATGTACTAACATCTATTGTCCGTGCATAGACACTTCAACATTTTGCATGTCTCATGCTCCACCATGGCATGAAATTTTCTGAAGCAATCAAAGATTTGATCCTTTTTCTTCAGCACATAAACTCACACCTTCATTGATGTCTCATCAATGAAAGTCAGAAAATAATTGTTTTCTCCCAAAGATGTTGTATGCATGGGACCATACACATCTAAGTGAATCAATTGAAGAAGGCCTTTATTTACCTTTGATCTGCCTTTGAAAGGTGCACTCATGTTCTTTCCAATCTCGCATGAATCACAGGGTGACAACGTGATGTCAGTAGGACATGGAATTAACTCCTTCCTCCTCAGAAGCTATAAGCCATTTTGGCTCATGTATCCTAGTCGTCGATGCCAAAGATTCAACGTGTCAGCCTCAGTAGCTTATAGGCTACCATCCATGACCTTCACATGTGTCTTGTAGAGCGTGCAACACAACCTGCCTCTTGCCATAATAAGAGAGACCTTATTGATCTTGCACCAGCTGGTGCCAAACATCAGATGGTAGGCTTCCCTATCCAGTTGACAACTGAATATGAGGTTGAGCCACAAGTCAGGAATGTGCTAACATCTTGCAGAGTCATAGTACATCGAATATCATTCCGAACTGAGATGGTTATCGTGTCAACGATCTTTGAGTAACTTTTGTTACCCATCTTGACTCTCAAACTCTCCTTTTGTATAGGAAGTGAAGAACTCTCTGTGTGGAGTCACGTGGTAGGAGGCAGCCGTATCAATGGCCCACTCGGAATCATCCCCTACATGTAGACCCTGATCTTGACTAGTAAGAACCAAGTGATCCTCATTGTCATCATCCATTACTACACTAATGTTCTCATCTTCATCTTTCCTTCGATTCTTTTTTGTTTCTGCATGCTCTCTTTCCCTACTCTACAGTCGCTCTTCCAGTGATCAGGTTTGTTGCAATGATGTCACTTTCCTCTATTCTTGGACTTCTCTCTGAATGTCTATCTCTCTCATGATTTCCCTTGTTATTGAACCTACATCTTCTCTCAAGTGCATACACATGTGAGGAAGACGACTCTTCAGATGATCATTGTCTGATTACTTCACTCTAGATATTGCCCTTGACCATAGGGATGGTCAGCTTACCATTCGTAGTAGAGTTGCTCATGATAATCACGAAGGTTTCCCAAATGTCTAGTAGGTAACCCATTCGAAGAAGCGCCTGCAGCTCATCATCTAGTGTCATGTCCATGGTACTCAGTTGATTGATAAGACTCATAATTCATTTAAGTGCTCAGTAGCCTTCAACTCGTTCTTGTATTTCAGATTCATCAGCTTCTGAATCAAGAACACCTTGTTAGTGGACATCGTTTACTCATAAAGCTCTAACGGTTTCTCCCACAGTTTCTTTGCATCTATTTAATCTACAATGCGATGTAATACAAATAGATCTGCCACTTCCGAGTGGCGACTGCTTTCCTATTTAGCTTCCTCCATTCACCTATGATCAAGCCCTCAGGCTTGGTTGTTTCTCCTTCCACCGGATCATTAAGGTCCTTGCAGTACAAGATGTCCTCCATCTTGGCCTTCCATATTCGCCAATTCATGCTCATCAACTTGATCAGCGTGCCTTTGTCATCCTTTCCCATCTCGACAACACAAGCTCTGATACCACTCCGAAGGTGAGTCAATCAATCTGACTTACCTGCCCCAGTCAACTGATAATAGCCATTGCATCGATTACCCCCAAGTGTCCTTCAAAAAACATTGAACTTTAATCTGCCCTCTCTTTGGTATTCCTCCGGTTGCACTAAAATATCCTCATGCTAAGAGCTTTATGATTTCTTAAAATTATACAATATTTTGCACATGGTGTATATCTTTAAGTTTCTTCTGGAAAGCCTTTTAGGCGTCCTTGGATTAAAACTTTGCTTCGTTTTCTTTCGAGAATTGTGAATGGCACAGTGGAAATAACTCCTTATTGAAAACGTTGGCATTCCATACAACATTTGCTTGCCTTGTATTAATCGTGAAGTACCAAATCAATATAGCAACATACTCCCGAGGGGAAATATTTGATCCCGCCAAGATCATGTGAAATATCAACTTATCGCATTTTATTGAATGAGGGGATGAGAACAATATATAGAAGATGGGTAAATGGTCCCTCAATCCTAAACCCATTACCCATTTAAATAAAACTCAACTCAACAAATCCAACGAGGATAATTATGTTGCGGAAAAGAAAATGCAAGTTATATTTTGCAATAAAAATGCACTTCATGTTCTTTGCCCAGCCTAAGGTGTTATTTAACAAGGTCATGTGCATGGTGTAATTAATATTTCTATTTTCAGGGGTAACGCAGATCAAAAGACCTTGATTACGAGATAATTGTTTAATATTTAATTAATAATCTAGCTATTTAACCAGCATAGAGTAAACCACAAACATAGAAAATGATCGCTATTTGGATAAAAAGTTACCTGAACGCCACTGAGCAAACATAGGGCCTTAGAGTGAAACATGGAACTCATCTTCATCAGCAAAGTTCATGACTACAATGCTATCCTCAACTTCCTAGACTTTATCTTGTCTCCATTAATTGAATATGAAGGATAATATGCATAATCTTCGACAATAAGATATTTAAATATTGTTGAGGGAGAAACTAAGATAATTTCCATTAACCCTAGAGCTCTCTTATATAGGAGAAAAGCTCTATGGGTAATTTACATAAAGAGGACAAACAAATACTAAATGATAAAATTACTCTAACATGATAACATTACTCTAACACTCCCCCTCAAGCTGGAGCATATATATCCAACATGCTCAGCTTGGAACAACAAAGATGAAATGGACCCCTAGCAAGGGCCTTGGTGAACATGTCTGCAACCTGCTCTCCTGATGATACATGAGAAGTTGAAATAAGCCCCTTTTGAATTAAGTCCCGTGTATAATGGAAATCTACTTCAATGTGCTTCGTCCTCTCATGGAAGGCTGGATTATTGGCTATGAACAAAGCTGCTTGGTTATCACATTTCAGATGCATGGGAAGAGGAACATCAATAGTTAAATCAGTTAAAACTGATTTAACCCACATCATCTCAGTACTACCTTGGGCCATTGCCCTATATTCTGACTCTGCACTAGATCGAGCCACTACAGTTTGCTTCTTACTCTTCCAAGCTACTGGTGAGCTGCCAACAAATACAATAAAACCTGAAGTTGACTTCCTATCATTAGGACACCCAGCATAGTCTGCATCAGCATAACCTGTGACGGATATCGAGGTATCTCTTCTAAATAGAAGACCAGTGCCTGGAGACGACTTCAGATATCTCAAGATCATAAAAACAGCATTCATGTGAGCCTGCCTGGGTTGCTCCATGAATTGGCTTACCCTATTCACCGCAAAGGCTATATCCGGTCGGGTAATAGTGACATACAAGAGCTTTCTACTAGCTCTCTGTATCGTCTCTTATCTACCTCCTCAGAGTCATCATCATACAGTTTGATATTAGAATCCATAGGAGTAGCCGCTGGTCTACATCCTGCCATACCTGTCTCAGATAAGAGATCCGTAACATACTTCTTTTGTGTCATTACCATACCTTGCCTGTTTCGTGCAAACTCCAGCCCCAAAAAGTAGCGAAGTGTACCCAAATCCTTCATAATGAACTGCTCGCCAAGAAACTCCTTGGCTGCTTGAATGCCCTGCTCATTGCTGCCTGTAATAACAATATCATCAACATACACTAAGATGATCACAGTACCTCGCTGGTCTCTCTTTACAAAGAGAGTATGATCTGCTGTAGATCTGACGAAGCCCTTCTGTTCAATCAACTCTGAGAGCTTCTGAAACCAAGCCCGTGGACTCTGCTTCAGGCCATATATGGCCTTATTAAGATGGCACACCATACTGGACTCCCCCTCAGCAGCAAACCCCGGCGGCTGCTGCATATAGACCTCTTCCTGTAAGTCACCATACAAGAAGGCGTTCGTGACATCAAGCTGAAATAGGGGCCAGTCGCGGACAACAGCAACTGCAATGAGGATCCGTAAGGTAGAATGACGGGCTACTGGAGAAAACGTCTCCTGATAGTCCACCCCATATGTTTGGGTGAACCCACGAGCAACCAACCTGGCTTTGTATCTATCAACCGTACCATCTGCCTGATGCTTAACAGTAAAAACCCATTTGCTTCCGACAATGGACCCACCTGGTGGAGGATGCACAACACTCCACGTACCACGTGACTGCAATGCCGCCATTTCCTCTTCCATAGCTAAACGCCACGGGCTGCTCTGTAGGGCCTCCTGATAAGACCGTGGGATATGTACTGCAGATAACCCAACAACAAACTTGCGAAAGTCCGGGGACAAACGCTCCAAAGACGCCTGAGAGCAAAAATCCATCCCATATTTGGGATTCATCGTCCTAGCACGCTTCTGTCGTCTATGAGCAATAGGTATATGTAGATCATCGACTGGAGGAGTGACAGTACCATCAGTACCCTGTACATCCATCTGCGCATTCAAATCACATGTGCCATCAGTAGAACTCAAATGATCAGTACATACCTCGGGCGTGCTGGATGATGGAGGAGGCACATGAGCAGAGGGCCGTCGCTGATAGACCTGAGGATAATAAACAGTAGATGGTGGTGGCGGTGGTGGTGGCGGTGGTGGTGGTGGCGGTGGTGGTGGTGGTGGCGGCGGTGGTGGTGGTAGAGTGGACTGTGGTGGTAGATTAGAGCATGGAACAAATGGAGGTGGAGGCGGCACATAGATGTCATCTCCTTCCTCTGAGTGAGTGAGTCTGTCACCTGTAGGAGAAAAATACATAATGGACTCAAAAAAGGTGACATCTGCACTGACGTAGTACCTTCGTTTAACTGGATCAAAACACCGATATCCCTTCTGGGTTTTGGAATAACCCACAAAAACACATTTGACAGCTCTGGGAGAGAGCTTGTCAAGACCAGGAGAAAAACAGTGAACAAATGCAACAGACCCAAAAACACGCGGTGTTAGGGAGAAAAGGTCCTTCTCGGGAAACGCAGTCAAGAACGGAATCTTCTCCCCTAGCACTGTCGAAGGCATACGATTAAGAAGATAACAGGCAGTGAGAACCGCATCCCCCCAATAGGAGTGAGGGGCACGGCTCTGAATCAAAAGGGTTCTGGTCATATCCAACAAATGACGATGCTTCCGTTCAGCCACCCCATTTTGTTGGGAGGTATAAGCACACGACATCTGATGCACAATACCATGAGACATAAGAAATTTGGACAATTGGGTATTGCACAACTCTAGAGCATTGTCAGACCGTATGTACTTCACTTTAGCAGAGAAAATATTTTTTATTTCAATAAGAAAAGACTGAATAAAATGACCAGCATCAGATTTATTTTTAAGGAGAAAGACCCAAGAAAGTCTAGAAAAATCATCGACAGCAACAAGATAAAACCGGTGCCCTTGAAGATCAGGGACACGACTGGGACCCCAAATATCAAAGTGTAGCAGTTCAAACAGACCATGATGACTTGGACCTATACGACTCGGAAAAGATGACCTGTGATGTTTGCCAAGTTGGCATGCCTCACACTGAAAATTGGACTTGGGTGAAATCTGTGGAAGAATATGGACCATCTTTTGCAACGGAAGATGGCCAAATCGAAGATGCCAAGTGTAGGGTGACACCGATCCAGCCCTCATAGGAGAGACACCAGCATAAGAAGTTTGCACCAGCCTATAAAGACCCCCTTGCTCACGGCCAGTCCCAATCACTCTGCCCATTAATATGTCCTGAAACACAAGAGTAGATGGATCAAATATAGCACGGCAATGTAAATCTTTGGTGAGTTGACTAATAGACAGCAAATTCATCGAAAACTTCGGTGCATAGAGAACATTGGACAGTCTCAAGGTAGGAGTCAACTGCACCTCCCCCTGACCAGTAATAGGGGAATATGTACCATCAGCTATCACCACCGATCGTTCAGATTGAGCAGGATGAAAGACACTAAACTGACCTCTGTCACCACAGAGATGGTGTGATGCACCTGAATCCATGATCCATTCTGATAGATCTGCCTTGTAACCCGTCGTAATGGCAATGGGTGTGGAACCTCTGAAGGCACTCGAGGATGGAACATCTACCTTGTTGTCGGACATGATGACAAAAAATTTCTGCACAATGCCAAGCTCTGGCGGATTTAAAGTTCACTTATATTGTTTCCTGTCAGAAGTATGGAATACAGAGAAGGTCGGGTGATCCTCGTGTTACGGATATACTAAGGCTGATGACAGTATATCCATCACTCCGTGTAGCATGAAGATCCAAGTGCAGCCGTACAAAATGTTGACCAGGTAATCTATTGTATAAAACTTCCTGGCCCTCCAATACTTGGTGAAGGGAAACCCGAAATCAAAACCATGCAATCATATTCACACGTGGAGAGGGGTTGCAAACAATTGATATGAACCAAGATAACTATATGGAGGAGGCCTTTAATAAGGACTATGATGTCAGATATCCAACTATTCTCTACGAAGCAATGCACCAGGCAGCTCAAGCCAATCAGGGAAACGCTTAGGAAAGAAGAGCCGAAGTACGACAGCAATAAAAGCAACCCATTTCCCGAAATCCCCTCTCAAGAAATAGAACACTGACGAGGGAAGGCTCAAGAAAATATAAGGAATCAAAAGTGCAGTCAATATATTCGTCTTCCAGTTTGTTCGGTCCAAAATCAGTAGATATATGGCGGCGAAGGAAGCAAGGGCACAAAACCTGAGAATCGCGCGCACAGAACCTGGAGTAGCCGCACAGCGGAATCGCGCACAGAACCTGGAGTAGCCGCACAGAACCTGGAGTCGCGCACAGAACCTGGAATCGCGCACAGAGATTCGCGCGGAGTCGCCAGAGAGAAGATTAGGGCTCATGCGCGAAGGCTTCGCATGCGAGCAAACGTCGGCAGAGGCGCGTGGGGGCACTCCAACAAGGAGAGGCGGCGCATGGCCGAAGAGGCTATTGGTGGGGAAGGAACTAGGGCACAGGGCTCCGGTCTAGGACCGTTGCTCTGATACCATGTTGAGGGAGAAACTAAGATAATTTCCATTAACCCTAGAGCTCTCTTATATAGGAGAAAAGCTCTATGGGTAATTTACATAAAGAGGACAAACAAATACTAAATGATAAAATTACTCTAACATGATAACATTACTCTAACAAATATCATCTGAAAAATCAAAATTAGAAGATAAAGATAAGTATAGACATGATGAATAATGCAAGTAGATTACTGACAGAGTTATTAATTAAGATCTATGTTTCAAGTAATGGGAAGGAATTATATTGGATATAGGATGGACTGTATGATGGTTCTTTTCACCATATACAATATAAGATGATCGTGCATATGATACCCATGTCTCATCACCTAGATGTGTATCAGATGAGTAGGCAAATCAGATTCTCTTAATAATAATAAAAAGCATTAATAACCGAAAAGCATTAATAAATAGAAATCGGCAAAGATGAGTAAGCAAATCAGATTCATTTTCCCGGGGCAAAGATGAGTAGGAAAAGAAGCCTTCCTAGCAAAAGAAATAATCCCTTAAAAAAGATGTAATATTAGTTAGTATCACTTGATTTATATATTAGTCTCGAAGTGATCCGACAACTAGATAGCTGGCATAGGATTTTTTACGCCCCCTCGATTACCGGACTTGAGAAGGCACTATTGGACGAGAGACAACCCTGCTAACTATCCGGAAATCCAGGAAATCACTTGATTTATATATTAGTCGCGAAGTTCCCCTAAAATCCGAAGCAAAGGAATGATACATCCCTCGGTTACCGGCCTAATAAGACACTATTGGGCGAGAGACAACACTGCTTAACTAGATTTCTAGGAAATCTTGTATTTTCATGCACCTCGCTGACATTCAGATCTACAACTATCACTTTAATCATGTTGTTTGAGGACTCTATCTTGTCATCGTATTAGCAAGTGTTAAGGTCGATAACAAATGCATTGCGTCGCATAAACTCATAAAGGTTTTTAGGAATGACCCAAGAAAAACTTGGTTAACTGAAATCTTCAGATGTTCTCGGCAAATCCAAATAACAAAAAAATGTCTACAATCTTCTCAACCTTCGTAGTACATGTTCTATTAAATTGCATCTCAAATCAATCTTCCATACTACCATTGTCATACTTTGCGCCTATCAAAAGGCCTCCATAGACTTAAATAATCAAATGCACATTATCACTTTCCCCTATAAAATGCTTTCTGAATTGTCATTGCAATATCTTGCATGTGTTTGACATCTTTAATTTTCTTAAACAAAGTTTACTAGACGTTATTAAGTTAAAGACTTTGCTAGTTTTTCTTCTGTAATTTGTGGATTGGACAGTGGAAATAATTCCTTTTCGAAAATATTATCGTTCCATACATCATTCATCACAAGCAACATTTTTTTGTGGTGTTAAATTTAGGGTACCAAATCATCAAGGGGGAACATTTAGCGGTAGAGAATAAGCATAATTCATGTTTGGTTATATGGAAAATAATAAAGAGGATAAGGTGGAATAAGGATAGTTCAATTGACACATAAGAAATAAGGAATAAATGTTATAAGTTAGTGGATATTCAGTAATAAAGATGATGGGAAGGTAAAAATAAGGGAGTGGGTGATGAGAAATAAAGAAAGATGAAAATAAGGGAGTTGATAAGAAGGAACAAAGGAAGAAGGGACCCATACATGGCCTACATTCTAAGTATATCAAAATCTTAATCACTCCAAGGAATGAAAACTAAAAAAACATCTAACTTTAAATATTATCCCCATATTTTTAGGTGAGACTTTACAATTTCATTAAACTCGCTAGCAATAAAATACCTAATCCTTATAAGATTTTACGAAGAGAACTACAAGCTTCCCAAACCTCTAAATATTTAAAAAGTTTTTAATGGATTTTCAACGATGACTCTAATGAATTGCCGCTCTTTTATATGATACCCTAAAAAGGGAAACGTGTGTGTGTATGGTTAAGTGAATATGCTTCCAGGGAGCATATAAGAGTATGCTCCCACCTTTCTTCCACAATTTTATTTATTTATTTCAAATGAAAATTGAGGGGATTTTCTTAGAGTTATAAATGGAATTTATGATTCAAATATCATGTAAAACATTCTTAATACCTCCATCTGAAGGGGGTCATTTTCAGCAATTTTGAGACCGTTAAAAATTTGACGGCCTTGATGGAGGAGATAAAAGTATCAAAGTAATACAAATTTTAAATGACATCATTGTGATATATAGTGATCTAAATTACACTAGATTTTATATCAAAAAAATAAAAAAAATAGTGGGAAAGGAGGTGAGAGCACGTAAGTTAAATGCTCTCAGGGAGTCTGCATGTAACCCCCAACTTGCAAACAATTTCGACAAAAATCAAACCGTTTCATATATTGATATTCAAATATCAATGTACCCTGTATTGGAGAGAAATGTTTTAGATTGAAAACGTAGTTTTTAGCCAGAAGATTTTTTAACAAGCAAATAGTTAACCAAAAACATTAGGAAGGATGGAATTAGGAAGGATGGACTTAAGGCCCCGTTTGTTATGCAGGAATAAAGGGGAGAATGGAATTACCATTCCTCCATCGATTCCATTCATGTGTTTGTTAGATCATATTAAGGTTGGAATACCGATTACAAAGGAAACCGGATTCCCTCATAAATGGGAATTGCAATTCCTATGTACCCCTCTAGGAATTGCGATTCCATTCCTTACAAATGCTAATGAATACATTATTCTTCAATATATTTTAATAAATTTATCATTGCTACAAATATATGGTTATCGACATATATTTGTATTTTTCTTTTGTGGATATCTTTTTGGACACCGACATGGATATGTTTTTTTTGTGGACATGGATATGGACACTGACATGGATACAAATATATGGATGCAAACTGTTGCATAAGTTACAAATATATGCATATATGGATACTTATATGGATATATGATATTTTTTGCGGATACGGATATGAATACGGTTCAATTTTTTTGGATACGGATACAAATATGATTAAAAGATATTCCAACGGATACAAATACATATATATTAAATATATCTATTATATGGATAGAATATATCAGATATGATATTTTACAGATACAGATAAGAAAATGGATATGTGATTTTAATTTTTTTTCCAGAATGGATATAGACATGGATATGTGATTTTTTTCTAATATGGATATGGATATAGATACAATTTTCAATTTTTTCTACGATATGAATAATGATTATATTCTAACGGATACATATACTTACATAGATATGCTTTTTAATGTTTTTTGTCGATACAGATATGGGCATGGATGGGGATTTTTTTGCCGAAACGGATATGGACATGGAAATGGGTTTTTATTTTTTGCAGCTATAGATATGGATACAGATATAATTTTTAGTTTTTTAGGATATGGATACGGTTATATTTTAGTGGATATGTATAGGAACATGGATATGTGTTTTTATTTTTTTTTTTACAAATATGGATACCCATAACATTTTCATTTTTTTAAGGATACATATAATAAAACATTCTAACGGGTACGGATATTAATATATCAAATATATCAATTGTATGGAAAAAAATCAAAGTATTTTCCATTTAAAATTAACTAGTGATTCTTTATATGAAATATATCAATTATACAAAAAATAAGTTGGAGGATACCGATTATTTTTTCCACTTAACAAAATTTATCAAAGGAAGGTTATTTTCTTTATATTCCATTTCTTTTCCAAACATAAGAAAAGAATTATCTCACGATAAATGTTTGAATTCTTAATATGAACCAAACAATGGAATGGAAAAACTTATTCCTTTCCATTCCATTGTTAATTCCATTCTTCACTTGATTCCATTCCATTGTAATTCCTTTTCAATCAATAAAACGGGGCCTAACTATCTGTGGAAAAATAAAGGTTACCTCGACGCAAAGAAACAAACATGGATGGCATCAGTCATCCCCCGGTGAAGTTGCCGTAACATCCACATGTTCACTGTCGGTGTCCTCATCTGCAGAGCTCTCCTCATCCCCCGGTGAAGTTGCCGTAACATCCACATGTTCACTGTCGGTGTCCTCATCTGCAGAGCTCTCCTCACTGTCGTGATCATCAGGCATATTGAGAACCCACGATGGCGGCGGAAAGTTGAGATCCAGTGAAAAACTAAACTTGGGACACCGATAGATATTAATCGTTTGGAGTGGGCATGAAGTGTTGTACGAAACCTCCATGCTCTGTAAATTCGAACATATGCTAGCGAAGACGCGCTCCAGAGAAGTGAGCCTGTGAAGAGGAAGAGACTTCAGGCTATTGCAACCTTTGATAGCAAGGACCTTGAGCTTGGGGAAGGACTGCCCCTGCTCTGTTGCCGGATGCATGATGCCATCCGGAACCAAATCTACCAAGCTCTGCATAAGTTCTAACATAAGCATTTCCAGAGAGGGTAGTTGATCCGTGGGTGATAATGAGGTGCAATAATTGATATCGCACAGATGAAGTCTCACTAGTTTGGTAAAGGATTGATGTCCCATCCATATCGGAAGCTTACATCCTCCGTATGCACCAATAAACAGCTTCTCTATCACAGGGTCAGGCCTTAACTGCTCGAATATTCCTTCTTCGCGATGAGCATCTCTCTCTTGGTTTCCTCTTTCTGACCGCCCATATGTTTCATCAATCTCGCTCTCAGAATAATATTGATAATACTCTAAATCAGAGTTCAGAAACCACGATTGTGAATCACTTGGATGCAAATCACCCCAACAAAGGAATAGTACACGGATATGCTTCTTATTAGCCATTTCTGCTTGTGCTGCGTCTCCTTCACTTGCTACTTCATGGAGATTTACTATCTGGATGTCATCTTTAAGCCGTTTCATGTTCTTCAGCTCCGCTAATCCAGCTTGTGTAGAACTCACAGCGTAACATGTTAGATATTCAAGCTTGGTTAAGGCTCCAAATCCCTTTGGCATATAGGAAATAGGTGCCTGGTTCAAATTAAGAACTCGAATGTTGGTAAGACTGGTTATGCCTTCTGATAGATCTTTCAAGCCCCGGCAATAGTTTAGGTTTAATTTCTGCAAATTGACTAGCTCAGAGATTGTCTTTGGCAAATTACTGATTCGAGAGCCCTCGAGATTTATCTCTCGTAAATTAGTGAGCATAGATATTGCTTCCGGTAGGTTTTCGATTAGTGAACTTGCAAGACTTAGCCATCGTAGGTTCCTAAGTTCAAAAATAGAGTCTGGCAAGCTATCAACTAGTAAATCACTGACTTTTAGATACCTCAGATTATATAGACGAGAAACAATAGGTGGGGAAGAATACAATTTCCCACGACTGATGAGGACACGAATACATTTCAAGTGACTTTGACTTGCCAAATACGAAGCATCTACGAGTATTTCCAACTCCCGTATGCATTGCCCTGAAGACAAGTGCACGATAACCCTCCCAGTATAATGATCAGGCTGAAGCAAATTTAATGTGCGTAATTTTGTGGCTTCTATATTGATATAGACAGGCCGGGAATCTGGTAAAATAAGATGATAATATGGTGGGACATTTCGGAATTTAATAGAAGCATGTCGAGAACCTGAAAAGAACTCATCATTTACTTGTACTGGATTTGTAAGAGAAGCATGCTGGGAACTGAAACTTTGTTCTCCTGGAAATACTTTATAAATTAAATCTCGATGCTTTTCTCCAAGAACATACTGAGCTAACTCATAGATGTGGTCATGCATTCGAATCTTCTCGAATTTATAATAAATATCACGATAAAGATCAAGGAAATATCTTGATTCTAACTCATGAAGACATTCCATAGCTTCTATTTCATCATTTACCAGATCATGAGCCAGCAAGGAGTACTTTAGACGCTTTGCTGTGACATTTCTATTCGGATAGATAGCGCAATGTTTGAAGCAAGACTGAAGTTTTGGGTCCAGATAGAGATAGCTCAAATACAAGGATCCCATGATCTGCTTTGTCTCTGTGACTCCATATTCAAGGAGACTACTCTCCGACACTTTCCTCCAATCACGCTCGCCATTTCCCTTGCGAAGTAAAAGACGACCGAGAAGCTTTATCGACAAAGGCAGCCCTCCACATTTCCTCACTATTTCTTTCCCAAATTCTTCCAACTCTTCAAGATTATCCCCATCATCAGTCTGATTCGGAGATGCATGTTTCCTCAAGAGAGACCATCCTTCTGCTGCGTCCAAACCACGTAATATGACGGAATCCACGGCCCTCAGTGTAGCAGCAACTTCGGGGAAGCGAGTAGTGACTAAGATCTTGCTTCCTTTTCCTTTTCCTTTTGAGGCTGCATCATTCAATGGGGCGACGAAGGAATACCAACTTTCAGTAACCTCCCATACATCATCCATCACTATCAGTACTTTCTTATCTGGATATATCAATCTTTCTACTTCATATTGCAGTGGAGAGAGCTCCTGAAGATCACATTGCTTTTCGGATAAACCTACAATCACAGCCTTGATAAGCCGTATCACATCAAATTCCTCGGAAACATAAACCCATACAATCTTGTCAAAGTTGCTGTTGACGTTTTCGTCCTTGAAAACATGCCGTGCAAGAGTAGTTTTTCCTATACCACCCATCCCCGTGACAACGATCACCTCAAAATGACCATGATCAGCAAGTAACATCTTGCGCAACTGTTCCAATTCTTGATCTCTACCCAGAAATACGGGATCCTCAACTACGTGACCAGTGTGCTCACGTTTGTAGACGCCGTCATTAGAGGAGTGCTTTTGACCATCTGACCGTTTTAGCTTCAGAGCTTTCCTTCGTCTGTATATGGCATCAAACTCTCTCTTGATTCTCTCAACGTCACGGGCGATCTGATCTCGGAAGGAAGTATCAAGTAGAGGAGATAAGGATGTGACCATAGAGGAGCGTACCTCGGATGTGCTGGCGTCGCCATGGGAAGAAGGGGCTTTCTTGGAGGCTTCCACTTCCCTGGCCACCACCTCGTACTCGTACACATCTCGCAGGTCTTCTATCTTGTAGCCCAGTTCTCTGAGGTCAAATAGCCATAGACGCACCAATTCATCATTTATCTGCCTCTTCTCGGCATCGTCAAGCAGGGCTTTTATCCCTACCCACTTCCTCATGACTTCTTCAAGATCTTTTACGATGCGACATATCCGCTTCCGCTTTTTACCGCTTGAAGAGGAAGACGCCGACGAGGAGGAGGGTGCTGAGGGAGAACAGGACTGAAGGGTGAGCCGCTGGAGGAGGGGCGCCAGCGACGCCCCAATGGAGGAAGGAGCCATCTTTTCTTGCTTTGCTGCTCCAACTCAACTTAGGGGAAGATGATAATACGTGGCCCGTTGCAGGAATAAAGACTGGGAATAAGGAGAATAGGGATTATTCTTTGTTTGGTTGAAGCATAGGAATAAAGAGAATAAGGTGAAATAAAGGTAGGTAAGGTGGGATAAAGATAGGAATAAGAGTGAAATAATATGAAATAATGAGGTATAGTTGTACCATAAGGAACCGTGTTGGGAGTAAAATGGCCCCTTATTCCCCTTATTCCACTCCCCTTATTCACCAAACGAACAACCCCTTAGAGTGTGTTTAGTTGGGGGGTTACCCCTCACTTTGGATGGGTTACCCCTCAAAACCTATATTCCCAACTCACTAGTGGGATCCACTTTCTTTCCAATCAAAAAAATATATATTATACCATCATATCATCTAAAAATCATAGGGATATTTACCCAACAGACCCTGAAATCTTTCGAAATTACCTCTACGACCTTTGAAACATCATAATTCCTCCTACGACCCCGTAATCTTGCTCCGTCTTACCCCACAGACCCTGCCGTCAATTTTAACTTTACTGGAGTTAATTCTTGAGTTAACCTTGAGTTAATATCATCTCCCTCTCTCTCTCCTTCCTTCTCATCCCCCTGTGGGACTGCTTCAAGGTCGGAAGTTCGAGACTTGCCTTCATCGCCACATTTTGCCGCCCCCTCGAGAGACTCGACATCTCCAACTCGCCCATGATCGAGGTTGACGGGCCTATGTTGTGTTGGAAACAAGAAAGAGAAGGGGAAGGATTTGTAAAACCCTGCAGAGGACTCGTCGGATGGCGGAGGAGGGCGAGCACGAGGCGTACAGGCTGAAGCAGAGCCTGAGCGGGCACGGGCGGTCGGTGTCGTCGGTGAAGTTCTCGCCGGACGGGGCGCTGCTGGCGTCGGCCTCGGCGGACAAGACCATCCGCCTCTACTCCATCGCCGACCTCGCCCTCGTGGCGGAGCTGCGGGGCCACGAGGAGGGCATCTCCGAGGGGCTCTGAATATTTCTCACAATATATACTTCTTCTTCGACAGTGACGGTCGGTGACGGATTCATCGCGCGAGACATGACGTTCGAGAACACCGCCGGACCTCAGAAGCACCAGGCGGTGGCGTTGAGATCCGGCGTCGACTTCTCCGTGTTCTACCGGTGTAGTTTCAAGGGCTACCAGGACACGCTCTACACCCACTCTCTCCGTCAATTCTATCGCCGCCGCCTCCGGCCTCTCCGGGTCGGTGAAGTCATATCTAGGACGCCCCTGGAAGCAGTACTCCAGGACGGTGGTCATGAAGACCAACATCGGCAGCCTCATCGACCCGGCTGGGTGGCTCGAGTGGAGCGGTACCTTCGCGAGGGTCAAATGGAAGGGCTACAGAGGTGAGATCAGCGCAGCCGAGGCCGGTAAGTTCACGGTCGGCAGCCTCATCTCCGGCAACTCGTGGCTTCCAGGCACCGGCGTGCCCTTCACGGCGGGGCCCTTCAAGGCGAGGTCGGGCGGAGGGGAGGTCGGGCAGAGGGAGGTTGGGCGGAGGGAAGGTCGGGCAGAGGGAGGTTGGGTGGAGGGGGTCGTGGAGGAAGCTCGGAAGCGTGAGGGAGAAGGGGCATTTTCTGTAAGGGGCATTTTCTGTAATTTTGAGAAACAAAATGGGTATTATGAAAATGAAATTCACGGAATCGGGTTACTTTTAACGAGTAAATGAACGGGGGTTAACCACAGGGTTTGTGGGGTAAGGGTTAGCAAGATTACGGGGTCGTGGGAGGAATTATGATGTTTCAAAGGTCGTAGAGGTAATTTCGAAAGATTTCAGGGTCTGCTGAGTAAATATCCCAAAATCATATAACACTCAACTTCTACTCAATATCCAAACTTTAATACAATCACATCACAACAACCACCCACTTTTCAACTTTCAATATAATCATATTATAATAACTACCAACTTTTTCACATTCCAATACAATCACATCACTCAAACCCTCCAAACCCTTAACACACCTACCAAACACACAAACACAAAACCGAATTATCCACCCCTAAATAGCCCACGAACCAAACACATTAGGGCCCGTTCGGTAGGAGAATAAGCAGGAATAAGGATGGGGAATAAGGGGAATAAGTGTGTATTCTCCGTTCGGCTGGAGGATAAGAATAAGGAGAATAAGGTGAAATAAAGGTAGGTAAGGTGGGATAAAGATAAGAATAAGAGTGAAATAAGATGAAATAATGTGGAATAGTCGTACCACAGGGAAGCGTGTTGGAGGCTTATTCCCCTTATTCCATTCCTCCTTATGACCCAAACGAACAGGGCCGGCCCTGTTCGTTTGGGGTATAAGGAGGAATGGAATAAGGGGAATAAGCCCCTAACACGCTTCCCCGTGGTACGACTATTCCCCATTATTTCATCTTATTTTACTCTTATTCATATCTTTATCCCACCTTACCTACCTTTATTTCACCTTATTCTCCTTATTCTTATCCTCCAGCCGAACGGAGAATAGACCCTTATTCCCCTTATTCCCCATCCTTATTCCTGCTTATTCTCCTACCGAACGGGCCCTTTAAGAGTAGGTTCTCATGGATTCATTCAATTCCAGTAATAAAATGTAGACTAGTTTCTCATCTCATGGATCCACCTAGTTCAAGTAATAAAATAGAGACTAGTTTCTCGTGGATCCACCTAATTCAAGTAATAAAATATAGACTAGTGTCTCATGGATCCACATAATTCTAGTAATAAAATAGAGAGTAGGTTCTCATGTCATGGATCCACGTAATTCCAGTAATAAAATATAGAGTAGCTTCTCATTTGCACATTCTAATTTTTAACTTATTTTCCCTCAGTCAAACAATTAATATTCCATTCTCTCACTCTTTGTTGGGAAATTTCCAGCCCTCTATAGTCTCATAATACATTTTTTTATAAAATATAAATAACTCCATATTTTATCATTGTTGTTTCCTTGTTTCATTTCTATCCAATATTTCTACTCCCTTAATCAAGGAGATGATTGAGCATGTGCGGATTAAATTGGATTCAAACTTTATTGGTAATTTTTCTTAACATCTAGCACCATCCTTTTTTCTATTTGAGTATTTTGATCCTTTTGTATGGGAGAACCATATGTAGCAGGATTAGTATATTATCTCATTAGTTAAGTATTTTCATATTCTCTATAATCTTATTTCTCCATAGAGTGAAATCTGATCGTCGTCATAGGACATGGACATGTTGTTAATAAAATCAACATGCAATTCATTCATTATTTGCTGGATCTAATTTTACGCATTACAGATTAACACAGATTTGACCGGGGATTCAAATATCATAATCAGATTACAGTTATCAAACATGATGCGGTTCAATTTTCGATTCAAAGATTAAGGGAATATCCGAAAAAGGTAAATTAATAAAAACAATTAAGGCAAACAAAACAGTAAATGGATTGTTTAGAGATCAACTAAGCATCCATTCGAATGATGAACAGCAGTAGTAATCTACTCTCAACACAACAATAAATTGTAGCTATTGAAACATTTAAATAACAACGATTATTTATATTTGTCACAATACAAAGAAACCCATTAATACAACAATGGTTATATCTATTCGTTGTTAATTATAATAGAAATAACAACAATTTCTTATATTCATTGCTAAGTAGCATAGAAATAGCAACAATTCTTTGTATTGATTGTTAAGTATATTATAAAATAGAGACGATTCTAAATTTGTAAATGATTATTAGTCGTTAACTGTTGTCATTGCTGAAAATATAACAACAACTTATATATCAACGATTTGTTTTTATATAAGTATTTGTTAAATTTTTATTAACGACTAATAACTGTGAATAAATTTATAATTGTCGCTATTTTATAAGATACTTAACAATGAATGCAAAGAATTTTCGTTATTTATATGATACTTTAGCAACGAATGTAAGGAATCATCGCTATTTCTATTATAATTAACGATGAGTAGATATAACCTTTGATGTATTAACGAATTTCTGTATATTGTGATGAATATAGATAATCGTTGTTATTTAAACATCTCAATAACTACAATTTATTCCAGTGCAAGATACGACAACACACGATCGATGTTGGTGCCCATATAATCGGTGCACATCGAATCGCATTTCCACAATAATTGAATTACAATAAACTACCCGCTCGATTATTATATCCGACCCATTAAACGAAACCCATATTAAAAGTATCAAGATCTAAATTAACATCCTCTAGATGGAGATAAAGTAGAGTTTGCACATATGCGGTCCCTTATTCCTCCTATATACTATTGTAACAAGAACTTGAGATGAAGACTCCTATACAAGTCTACCAAACTTTTAGAACTAGTCTCAGTAGTGCTAACGCCTCCACCCCAAACTCACCTTTGATTCATATTTGAGAATTTCAAACTTTCCCTCAAACAAATTTGGTTTCCCATTTGAAACTAATTAGATTACCAAACGTTAATTCATAGATTTTCTAAGTTAAAAAATAAAACTACATCACTTTAAATACAACAATACATAAAGCAAAGAAGAGTTAACGTTGTAAATTAGTGTGTTTGTGCGTGATTACCTCGATTATTCGCTACAACTTTTAATTTGTATCCAATGGTTAATATGTTAACTTACTTTAAATATAAAACTGTTATACAATACCTAAAACATATGAATTAGCTAATAAAGTCGACCTTGTTCCATTCTAATAATAAAGGAACAAAAGGATTAAACAGTAAAATAAATTTGATCTTTAAAGATGCAACTACTACTTTTATAGGTAGGGAGCCCCCGGTTTAGGTGAAGGAGATAGTTTTAAAAAGCAATCATCTTCGATATTATAATTAACATTACAATAATAATTTATCATGTTACATTGTTATATAACAATGAATATATTATCCGGTGTACTTACATGTAGCTAAAAAGAATCAATTGAGAATACATGTTACCTTTGTTATCACAATATATAGATAGCTATTTTTATCAACGATTGTTATAAATTTAGCAATAGAAGTAAGAAATCGATCGTCATTATAACAACGATAAACATATTCTCACTACAAGAAATTGGACTTAAAGCAATGAATAATTTCAATATTTAATGGCATATCTTCTTACGTTAAAGATATAATCACGAATATTATTCGTTGTCAAATGGTTATTTGTACTTCTAATTAGCAATGAATGCCAAATTCGTTGTTAAGGGTCAATTTCAACTATTTTTTTCGTTGAATTATTTGTCAAAATGCACCATGATCTTTGTCAAATTTAGCAATGATTAGAAGAAAACGTCAATGAATAATCATTATACATTTCGTTTTGAGTTATACAAAACGGATATAATTATTCGTTGCAAATTTAAAAAAGTAAGCAACAGATAAAATTTGTTGTATATATATTTAACTATGGAAGATATTGCAACCAATACAAAATTATTCGTTGTCTTTATTGGGAATTCCAGATAAAAATGTGATTTTGCAATCAGTGACATTTGGTCTCATGCATTGGTTACCATTATAAACAACACAATAGCATTTTTTTGATGTGAGTTTTAACTAGGAAATTGAGTTTGCAATTGATAATATTAATTCGTCACTGTATATTTGATAATACAATATAACAATGGTGTCTAAACACAAATTTTTGTAATGATTCCAAACGAATACAGAAGTATAATTCAAAACACGAAAGAAGATGTTTGTGGATGGATTAAAACCACAACATTGACGGCATACCGTTGGTATGCATGAATCCTATCCATCTGATCCATTCTAAAGAACCATTTAGGCACCATTTCCTGTCGTATCATACCTTAATAAAGCGGAGGTCTCGTTGTTCTTTTTTCGAAGCGCTTCGTATTCATGTATATAGATCTTTTGTTTAAGGGGTCCGTCTATACGGGATTCCTATATAAACACTAAGGTTAGGGTTTTCTGAATCCTCCGTACTCCCTTTTTTTACACACAGCAAAACTAATCACCGCTGCCTAAGGATGTAGTCCAGTTACAGGTGAATCTTGTAAATCCGTGTGTTTGCGTCTTCCTTGATTGATCGTGTTTGCTTCCACGATTTGCAAGACATCCTTAAGATGGGATTATAGTACTTCAGCTTTGAAAACGTTCTTAACATTTTGCATAGTCACCCAAATTTTCATCGATGAAAACCTTTTTTACTATGTTCAACTTTATTAGTACATCCTTGATCTCCGATGAGAACTATTTGGAGTTATGTGTCAGATAATGTAGAAGGATGGTTGTAACTAGGATAATAGAATTTAAAAAAATAAATCACATAACCAGACTCAAACCACCTTCGCGATAATGCTAGGTAAAATGAAAAAAAAGGAGATAATAACCAACAATCAAGTGGTTATTTAATTATCTCTTGATTAAGTCCTAATTATTATTTTAAATTATCTCGACAATTGTGCATATAAATACCATGAGATCCTAATGACTTCCACATACATTAGCTTATAATACAAGAGAGAGGGGGAAGAGAGAGAGAGAGAGAGAGAGAGAGTGAGGTCTGTTAGCTATTTTTAGATAGTGACCGAGTAGTCATTAGACTCGGTAAATCCCGCACTAATCGGGAGCGGTTAGAGAAATAAACGGGATTAGGCGGTTAGGGTTAGGGCGTACGGGCGCGAGCATGGGCCTATAAAAGAAGAACGGCGCGCTTACGGAAGCCCTCAACCCGGTGACTCGCATCTCCTTCTCCCCCCATTTTTCTTACACTGGTATCAGAGCGTGGCTGACGATCCGAGCGCTAACGCTGCCCCCTTGATCCGTTGATGCGCGCCACTGGAGGTTCCTCGATCTGCTTATCACCGTCGGAAGCCGTTGTTTGGAGTCTTCGTTTTTGGACTCCCATTCGCTTATTCCTCACATCTCTCACACGACGGCGCTTAACGCTAGGGTTTTGAGTACCTCCGCCCTTTGGTAAGATTTAAATATTATTTTTTTTACTTTTACGGCTGTAACCCATACTGAATCCTTGGTTTGATAACCATTGTTTTTGTCATTATTCAGAAGTTGTATTTTATGTCCCATCCGTACTACTCAGTTCTTTATTTAATCATATAACTTGTTCTTTATTAAAAAACGTGCATCGTGCTTCTGTGTTTTGCCCGTCAATCCTCTTGTATTGTTTGTCATATTTTTTTGTCGCATAGCTGGCTTCCCTTTTGCATATATCGGATATACACTGCTAGAGTTGCTAGAGTCTTTAGGTTGTTTTTTAATCCTGACATTTTTTTTGTCCTCTATCGCATAGTTAATATTTGAGGACTGTCATACCTCTGTCCTCTATTTTTTTTGACCGTTTTTAATCAATCTCTGCAGCCTGTGTTTTTGTTTGATTTGATCCTTAAAAGTATACATTAAAAAAAAGGGGGTATACGTTTTTTTTACATTCTCTCAAACATTCTATATTGTTATGATTAATATCAAAACACAACGTTTTTTTTGAAATCGGATTTCTGTTTAAGAAAGTTTTTTTAATATCTCTCGTTTTGCTCTTATACAATAGTTCTTTTTATTGATTGCGGAGTGTTTTCTTGATTTGTCATACGTTTTTTTATCTGCTCAATCCCTCGGAGAAACAAGTTCAAGTTTTTTTTAATCTATTGATTCCATTGATATTCGTTATCTTACTTTAAACAAAAACTTCTGTATATTTTTTTTCCTCTCACTGCCGCATAAGTTTTTGTTAATAAAAAAAGGGGGATTTTTTTTATCTTGTTTTGATTCACGACTGTTTTTTTTTGGGGGGACACTGTGACCATTCGTTTTTATCATTTTTTGTTGTTGGCATGTCGTTTGTTTTTTTGTTTGTTAAAACTTTTATTAGGTTGAGCCGTTTTTAAGATTAGTCCTTTTTGTTGTATTTTTTTTAACAACTTGTTATTAATTTTTTTTTGCTATAAAGTTTGTCTTTATTGTTGTTTAAAAAAAGGAGGACATAGTATTTATTGTAGCTTTAGAAAGACCTTCAAAACTTATTCTTTTTTCTTTTTGGTAGAGAAATACCTATGGCAACCAAACTTATTGCATCTGAATTGGCTAAGCTAGAGAAGCTGAATGGTGTCAATTATAACATGTGGAGCCGAAAAATTTTATATGGTCTGATGCATGACAATTTAGATAGTATTATAGACACCCCTCCTCCTGAACTCTCCAAAGAAGCCACTGATGCTGAGAAAGCTACCCACAAGAAACTATATGAACAGTGAGAGAAAACAAATAAAAAGGCTCGTAGTTTCATCCTCATACATATGGATGATGATTTGATTAGGGTTTTTGAGGCCCATAAATCCACATACGAGTTATGGAGAGCGATCAAGGGGAAGTATGACTCCAAAACGGAGGTGAACGTGCAGCTCCTGTTGCACAAATATAATACGTGCAAAATGAAGGAATCCGATAGTGTTATTGAACACGTCAATCGGATGATAGTGATGGCAAAAGATTTGCAGACAGCAGGAACTACTATTCCTGAGAATTTGCAGGTGGCAACTATATTGAATAGTTTACCATCTTCATTCGATATGGCTGCCACCACCTTGAGGCTAAATGGAGCCATAAAGAGTGTGACCGACTTGCCCGCTCAACTTGCGATTGAGCAAGATTTAACTGCCAGAAGGAAAAAGACTGATGTCTTTGAGGTTGAACAGGAAGAGGCACATGCTGTTCATCACAAGAAATATATGGGTCCCACAAAAGCAAAATTCAAGGGAAACCAGCAACAACGTGGAAAAGGACCATGAGGATCGTGCTATTCTTGCGGAAAATTTGGCCATTTCAAGGCCAACTGTCCTAATAAAGGGGTGAAATCGGGCCCGTCTAAAGTCCCAGAAAATAAGGGCAAGAAGCACGAATTTGTTGGTGTGGTTGAGTGTAACTCTGCCACGACCGACTGTGAAGGCTGGTGGGTGGACTCTGGCGCCACCCGACATATCGCGAAGACCAAAGAGGGACTCGTTGAATTCAAAGAGCTGAAAAAGGGCGAGCAGAGGATCTACATGGGTAATAACACGTACCTGGATGTGGAAGGTGTTGGAACTTATAGGCTGGATCTTGGGGAGAGTGTGATGACCCTCCAAGATGTTTTCTATGCTCCAGGGATCCGAAGAAATCTGATTTCAGTGGCAGCTCTCCTGAAGAAGAATCTGGAAGTTAGATTCTATAATAACCGTGTCTCTATAGGCCGAGATAGAAAAGTCTTTGTAGTCGGTAAATTTGTGCCTGAGCATGACTTATTTTGTATCCCTGTTTTTGCTGAATCAATAAAGAGTGATTTGAATTATTCCTTGTGTTTATTGTCTGATTTTGATTTATGGCATATGAGATTAGGGCACCCAGGAAATAATAAGATGAATCAAATAATAATGTTAGATCTATTGCCTAACATAACAGGAGCAAGAACATTGCCCTGTGAGCATTGTTTGACCGGAAAAATGACTAGGAAACCCTTTTCTAGTGGTCAAAGGTCAAAAGAATTGCTAGAATTGATTCATTCAGATATTTGTGGTCCTCTAAGTGCCAAAACATATGGAAATAAGGAATATTTTATTACCTTTATTGATGACTATTCGAGGTTTACCTTTGTATATCTCTTGGAAAGAAAAACTGAAGCTTTTGAATGCTTTAAGAGGTATAAGGCAGAGATAGAAACTAAATTGGGTAGATCGATCAAAGTACTTAGGACGGATAGAGGTGGAGAATTTAACTCGAGAGAGTTTAATGACTTTTGCATTCATGCAGGCATTGTTCGACATATAACAATGCCATATGTGCCACAACAAAATGGAGTGGCGGAGAGGAAAAACCGAACATTGATGAATGCAGTCAGGTGCATGCTCTCACATTCGAGACTCCCAAAGAATTTATGGGGTGAAGCAGTATTGACTGCAAATTATATACAAAATAGAATTCCCACAAAATCCGTTGAATCCACACCATATGAGATATGGAATGGAAGAAAGCCACGGTTAGATCATCTCCGTAAATGGGGATGTGAAGCACATGTCTTAGTCCCATATCAGCTTAGAGATAAGCTTGATTTTAAGACAATGAAGTGCATTTTTACCAAGAGTTGGCGCACACTGATCAACATTTTTTATTTATTTTTCACACCCATGCACTTAGGTTAATGTCAATAGATTAGTATAAGAATCAAGTTCTCATACTGGCTAATATTGCTGACACTCAGGTTTCATGAAGCCTCCAAAGATTTTATCCCATCCTCGAGCATCATTAGATCAAATCCAAACTCGACTTCCTCATCCCAATCCCTCGAGTGAAAAATCAACTCATCTCATCAAAAACCGCAGTCGTGCATGTGATGTGCTGATCATATTCTTTTGTCTGAGACTAAGCATGGAATATAGCATGCAAATCTAGAAACTTAGGGGAATGTGGATGATTAAGTCTAAGACCCTGATGGCTAAGGCTGGTTAACCGAAAATCTCAAAGACTTCTAAAAGCTAAGTCTCCTTGACCAATTCAGATCCTGGGTGAAAGTGAAAGTGTAGAGGACTAATCCAACTTCTTCATTCAAAAACAAGATTTTTTTTAATGGACTTTAAGAGATATTATAACTGCCTAAACTTAATTAAGGAGCTACGTTCAGCCAGTATGGATGTAAGTACAGGCCGGAGCCCGTTGCTTGAGGACGGGGCCTTACGCGATGTCCTCTAAACCATCCAATCTGTTAAGGGCGAACCCTCACTGAACGCGGCTTTCTTAATTGAGCTTAGTAGTCACTAATAGCTCCTAAAGGTTTTTAGGGTTTTTCACATTTTTATGGATTTTAATAAAGTTAAAACACATGTTAGACTCAACTTTCCTTGAAAAGAGAAGGCAAATCTTTTCGAAACCATGTCACACAAGATAAAAAAGTTTTCAAAACATTTTCAAAAATCATTTTTGAAAATATTTCTATAAAATAGTGTAACATAATATCGAAAAACTGCAAAATCATTTGAGTTCTCTTAGTCCAAAGAATTTTACCTTAGCCAAAAAGTTTTTAATTTTTCGAATTTTTCAGATTATAGCTAAAGTAAATATACGGTATATACGGTATGCCCCCCCTATACTTAAACTTTGCTATGTCCTCATAGCACTAGATGTTACAAGTACATAGGTCCATTTAAATATAGAAGAATATACGGGAGCTAAGAGGGGCTCCCCCTATACTTAGGTTAGAAATAACCTAAGTATAAAGGCAAGAAAAGAGGAGTAGAGAAAATCACGGGGACTTGGGTCCCCCCTATACTTAGGCTGAGATTAGCCTAAGTATAAAGATGAGGATTGATGTTGGAAGGAACCCAAGGTGAACGAAGGAGAGGAATGAATTTACAAGTGAGCGGTTGAATCTTAGGAGATGAAATGGAGGGACTAAGGTTCTAGGGTGTGTGTCGCAACAAAGGCTCAATTCAAGCAAGCAAACCCTTAGTTTTACCAACTCACACATGAAACCAACCAAGGTTGGTTGATTATCTTGTCGGTTTTATTGGTGATAAAACGTTAGATAATTACACGAAGAAAATGTGAATTGAAAATCAAGGCGTATGCGCGGGTGTTGCTCTCCCAAAACCGAATTTTACTCCATTTTTGGTTGACTTGCAATTAACAGTCCCAATTTTATTTTGAATTATCACTGAATTAAAGTTAGCACATCAATCAGAAAATCATCGTCTACCGTTCATTCCATTTTCCATTATTCCTAGGTGATCAATCTAGGAAATGAAAGCCGTGAAAAACATGTATTCGATGAAGAAAAACGCGATCTAGGCTAAGCGAGAAATCATGCAGTGATTTGACGATAAATCCGCGAAAAAACTGGGGCCGTTTTGAAAATCAAATCCAACATGTATGCAAGTCGAAAAAGCCGCACCTAATCATGCATCTATTAGAGGTGATTAATCTTCATGAATTTTAGCTAAGTGATGCGAGATTATGTGCGTATAGAAATTAGTGTGTCCTACCTATGATCAAGCACGTAAAAATATGGAAAAATTAAAATGAGCTCGGAGAGCCGCGTGCCTAGTCCTAGGTCGACACTCAAGTGGGGACGATCCCCACACAACCACGATCGTTCGATTACATACGCGAGTCTTCGATCGAAGACCGCTGTAAAAGACGAATTATTAAAAATAAAATGCAACAAAAAAGCGAGATATTTTTTTTCTTTTCTTTTCTTCCTCCTTTGCTCCAAGCATGCTCCTGCGGCTCCTCGCAGCGGGGAACGTCCTGCTCCTCGCCTCCTTGATCCATCAAGGGCCCTGCCACAAAAACAATGATTAGATATCAAATAAGAAAGAAAAATTTTATATGCAAAATATGTGATTATTTGACCTATAAAAAGGCACCCAAATTAAACAAACAAAAATCCAAAAAATATAAGAAATGAGCTGTGTCCCCGGCAACGGCGCCATTTCATAAGCCGCAAAATCGGCCCTTTAAGAGTGCGTTTTTAGCACCTCAACATGTCGAAGCAGTCGGGCCGATTTTGGTCACCAAAAGATCACCTCATTTAAAGATATGCAATAATAAATCAAAATGAGATGATCGTAATTTATTTTACTTGGCAAGAAACCAAGGTCGAACTCAGGGACACGAGCCTCTCTCGTATTAATCGGATTTAAGTTTATTTAATTAAGTATTGAGTTAAAAGCATATAGGTCAAAACATGCAGAGATACAACAATGCATTAAAATTAAACATGCATTTTTTTAAACATTTTTTTATTCATGCAAATAAATGCCATGCAAAGCGAATGATATGCCCCAAAATTATAGTCACTTGAGCCATAAAAAAATGCGAGTTAAACTGAGTTGACATTAAGAAGCACTCCACATTTAATAAGCAAATAAGCATGTCAAATAAAGAATTCAAGACACTTAGATAATAGAATAATACACTACTGATCATAGTGTCAAATCTAAGATTAAAGCATGCCATAATAAAGACAATGAAAAGAGCTTCAAAATGAAATTGAAATCAACTCGATTAGAGCTATATAGCTCAAGATATGCATAAAAGAAGACATGGGCATGAATGCAAGAAAACATGAAATGATAACTACAAAAAGGTCCCTGGGAAGGACTAAAATGAAAATAAAATAAGTTCTGAGGCCTTCCCTATAAATATACCAAACGCGCAGGGACCTTTTTGCAAATTTGGAGAAGTTCGTGGGCAGCTCTGCAATTTACCCAGATTAGCATGTGCTATGCACGTGCTATCTAGGCTCGGAAGGAGGCTCGGCAGAGGCTTGGTTGCTGCTTCGGCTAGGCTCGGGTGGTCCGAAGCTCTAGCAGGCTTGGTGGAGGCTCGGGAGCGTCCAAGCCTGGGGCTCGGTCGCTAGGCTCGGGGGAGCTCTGGATGATGACACGTGGCTGACGAAGGACCATCGGATCAACATGATCCGATGGCTTGGATGAGCTCCATTGTGGTGTCGACGTGGCGGCATAAGAACCGTTGGATCGTGTGGATCCAACGGTTGATGAACTCGATGGCATGCCTCCTCTGGACCGTTGGATGATCACTGGGGGTGGACCATCCAACGGTGGCTGCTCTTCTCCCTCGGCAGAAGGCGGGCAGCGCGTTCTGGGCTCCGACGAAGGACTCCTTCCTCCGCCGCTTGTTCTCCGTCGCCATGGACCTCCCTGAAGCTCGATGGATGACCGTCGAGGAAGCCCGGAGCTTGAGGAAGACGCAGAAGCCTCTGGCGTTGCTCGTCGGAGATCTGAGGATGGAATCGATGCGCGGTCAACACGCTCCGGCGACGTCTCCGGCCATTGACGGATTTGCTGCCCTGCAATGTTAGTGCCTAGCCGAAGCAAACAAATGTTTGTTTGTGCGTGCGACGTGGAGTGAAATGGAGATCTCAACAGGTATGAAGAACATGGGGAGCTCGGAGCTCCTCCGCCGCGGGTGGCGGAGGAGGTGGGTCGGAGGCGACTGTAGGTCTGAAGGAGGGAGAAGGTGAGCGGAAGGTGTCGCGAGGAAGATTGGAGTGTGGCGGAACGCGGAAGGTGTTCAATGGAGCTTGGAAGGGGGTATACTGACCTAGAAAATTACAAGAATTAAGAAGAAAAATGCATAGAGAGAAAGAAGGGACTTACCGGCGATTGGGGCGGAGCGGAGCTTGGGGCGGACTCCAATGTGGAGCCCTGGTCGTCGCTGAACTCCGGCAGCAACTCGGAGCAGCTCGGGCGGTCGCGATGCGCCACAGCTCCGCCGTGAAGGTCGGAGGGTCTCACCGGGGAAGACAGTCGTCTTCGCTCGATCTCTCCGCCTCCCCCTGTCACAGGGAGGCGGAGGAGGGCTGGGCCACTCCCCTTGTAAAGGTGGACGCTGGCAAATGGAGGGGGAAGCGGCTTATTTGAAGGGGCGAGTGGCGGAGCTGATGATGGACGTCGTGGGTTTCGAGGCGATCATGGGACGACTGGAAGGGAGTCGTGGTTCTTGGAGGAGTGCGCGAGGGAGCTGGTTGAGTGGCGAAGACCCTGGGACGGTTGGAGAGTCGAGATGATGGTCGGAGTGGGTGGAATAATAGGAAGGGGGAGAGTAGTGCGTGCGCTGGATCGTGGGAGAGAGAAGGGCTATCGGAGGTAGACGACGACCGCTGGCCGTTGGATCTGGAGATCCAACGGTAGGCATTTAGGCGCGGAAGGACGGTGTAGATGGGATCGGGGAACGGAGCGATCGATGGCCGATGGGAATGCCGCGTGTCATGCAAAGGGGATGGCGCTTAAGGACGGCTCAGATTGACCCCAGGGTTATATCGGATGGTTGATGGGTGTCAAAGGGAGGAGCGGCTGAGATCGCACCTTCAGACGATGATCAGATGGTGACGGACGAGCCACGTGGCGTGAGCAGAAGAAGGCGGAAACGTACGGTGAAGATGGAGTGCGGGGAAGATATGAGGGCTTAGGAGAAGAGGCGGATGTGGATAAAGCTGGGCCGTTGGATCCAATGAGAGATCCAACGGTTGAGGATGGCGGCGGAGGAGACAAGGGAGGCGGGCCACGTGGCGCCCCCAGATTGGGCCACGTGGCCCAATCAGATTATTCGGATGATATTTTTGATTTTTGAGGCATATATGGGCCGAATTTGAGAAATCTCAAAACATGAAAGTTGTAGATCTTGACGAGATCTACAAGTTTCATGTTGATCAAAACTGGAAAAGAGATCAAACAAGGGCCCGGAATATTTTTGAGGGTATTTTTAAGTCTAAAAATACCACAAAATTTTGCTTTGTCATTTTTTTGTGGTTTTTAATTTATTAAGGACTCTGTTAATTATAGGACATTAACAGGGTTTTATTGACAAAACTTTAAGCAAGGGGGTTAATTATAGGAAATAAAGATGATGAAACTGAGGTTCATCAGTAACTTCATGCGATCTCATGTGAATAATAGTGCGAGTGTGTGATTAACGGGTACCCGGATCCTGAGGGGTTAACAGTTTGGTATCAGAGCACTGGTACCTCGATACGCACATTCGCAGTATTTCAATTCCGATCGCATTAAGTTCTCGAATAACGACAGTATTCCGACTTATCGTAAGTTCGAGAAGGGAATTCATATTCAATCACCACAAATATCACCAAGTTCATTTATTTTCATATTATATCCAAAAAAGAGAAAAGCATTTACGATGAGTATCTGTCTATGGCATTTTTATGACTAATTATGTCTCTCATGCAGAGCCATGGCATCTCGACCAGGTCAGGATACTTCTGATCAGCTGGCACGCATACTGAGCGCACTTACTGATCTTCAGCAGTAGAAGGCTGCTATGAGAGGCCAGCAGGAGCAGATATTGGCCCAGCAGATCGAGATTGCTGACATGCAGATGGATATAGAGATGAGGTTTGAGGATCTATCAGATTTCACGTACCATCCATCACAGGATGGAACACGGCAGGACCAGCACCAGTCTGTTGAGGTGGAGCAGCCTCATCCTGACGATCCACTAGAGGGCATTCCAGAGCATGGAGCTGAGGAGGATGCAGACTTAGACAGGGAGCAGGACCCTGTTGACTTTGCTGGTGAGGATGCACACGAGTATTCAGCCATTCACAGGCACCAGTCGGTCTTCACTTCTTATCAGCGGGCCAACATACCCTTGTTCGAGGACACAGGTCCACCAGATGATGCTGAGTAGTGGCTGAAGAGAGTGATGAAGGTGCTCAGGGTGATTCATGCGCCACGAAACACATGGCTATCTTTCATAGAATATTCACTGGCTTCACCGAGCGATGGTGGGATGTCGTAGTATCTGAGTTAGGCCGAGAGCCTACATGGGATGATTTCGAGACGAAGTTCCGAGGCCACTTCTTTTCTGCGAAGTGGAAGGAGTCCCAGTGCCGACTTTTTACAGAGCTTCGTCAGGGACAGATGACCGCCAGAGATTACTTTATCCGGTACACAGAGTTGTCACGACATACACGAGCATCTGGCGCATTTCTAGAGGAGAATCTGGAAAAGTTCATTGGTGGCATGCGAGAGGAGGTACAGGAGAAGCTGGCAGGGATACACATCACTTCCATCTCCGAAACTACCGATGCTGCGGAGAAGTTCGAGGACATTAGAGGGAGACGTTTCGGGAGCTCATCTGGAGCAGCGCCTAGACCGCGACGATCTTTTGGACCGATACGTCGACCGTTTCAGCAGCAGAGGTCAGACAGACGATTCCGACCCACAGGTTCATCCTTCACAGGCAGTGTTCGCTCTTCTCCATCGACTACTCTAGAAGGAGCACTCGCCGGACGTGTCACAGAGTCCGCTCGACCATCTGGGTCGCAGCGAGTAGACCGACCACCAGCCGGACCAGCTCGGAGCATAGGCACAGCTACTCCACCTACCAGGCCAGTCAGATGCTATCGATGTCACGAGTGAGGACATTACCACGCACAGTGCCCACAGGCTTCTGGCGAGCCTCAGCCACAGCCTTCACAGTCACAGCCTCAGACACAACGTTCAGGAGTTTCCGTGGTAGGAACTCAAATTTTAGGCGACAACAGCAGAGACAGACGCAGAGTGTGGCGGGATCTAGTGCTGCATTAGCCAGGCAGGGACAGTTACATGCAGTTACTGAGGAGCAGGCACGTTTAGCGGCTAATGTAGCGAAAGGTATGGTCTCAGTCTTGGGCTGACCTTTCCATGTCTTATTTGATTCTGGTGTGACACACTCTTTTCTTACTTCGAGGTTGCTTGTTTCGTTAGATAGAGTTGCAGAGACGCTATCGTCTCCATATCACATCCGAGGGCCAGGTGGCCAATTATTCATTATTTCACTGATAGTCAGGCACTTGCCTGTACTGATCGGCGGTCACGAGATGATCGCAGATTGTTTACTTTTGCAGCTTGATGAGTTCGATTTGATTTTGGGCATGGATTGGCTATCCGCTCATCATGCACTTGTTGATTGCTTTAGGAAGACGGTTGTCTTCAGAATTCCTGAGCTACTCGAGTTTACTTTTGAGGGTACTTTGCATGACTCCACCATGGAGTACATTTCAGTGTTGCGAGCCCAGCGACTTGTTGACCAGGGTTGCGATTCATATCTTGCTTTTGTTCGGGAGGTGTCTGATCAGGAGCCGATGATACAAGATATTCGGGTAGTATCTGAATATCCAGACGTATTTCCTGATGAGCTACCAGAGCTTCCTCCTGAGAGAGAGATCGAGTTCGAGATCACATTGCTGCCAGAAACACAGCCGATCTCTATGGCACCTTATCGCATGGCACCAGCCGAGTTGAGGGAGCTGAAGGTGCAGTTGCAGGAGTTGCTTGACTTGGGATTCGTGAGGCCGAGCACTTCACCTTGGGGTGCTCCGGTTCTATTTGTCAAGAAGAAGGATGGATCCATGAGGTTATGTATTGACTACAAGTAGCTGAACAAGAGAACGGTGAAAAACCGTTATCCTTTGCCGCGCATCGATGATTTGTTCGACCAGCTCCAGGGATCATCGATTTTCTCGAAGATCGATCTTTGCTCAGGCTACCATCAGTTGAGGATTCGCGAGTCGGATATTCCGAAGACAGCCTTCAGGACTCGTTATGGACACTACGAGTTTGTGGCGATGCCGTTCGGGCTCACCAATGCACATGCGGCTTTCATGGATATGATGAACAAGATCTTCCGTCCATACTTGGACAAATTTGTAGTGGTATTCATCGATGATGTGCTCATTTACTCACGGAATGAATGGGATCATGCGAATGATCTACGGATTGTTTTGGATACATTGCGGGAGCACAAGCTATATGCCAAGTTGAGCAAGTGTGAGTTCTGGTTATCCCAGGTCTCATTTCTCGGGCATATCATTTCTGGAGCAGGCCTTTCAGTTGATCCTGCGAAGATAGATGCAGTTATGTCTTGGGAGCAGCCCAAGACCGTCACGCAGATTCAGAGCTTCCTTGGGCTAGCAGGTTATTACAGACGCTTCGTCAGCGGATTTTCACGTATTGTTCGCCCTCTTACACGGTTGACGCAGAAGGGAGTTCCATTCATTTGGGACGATTCATGTGAGCAGGCCTTCTAGACACTGAAGGAGAAGTTGACTACAGCGCCTATTCTTATTCTTCCTTCAGGCACTCAGGACTATGCAGTCTACACAGATGCATCTGGGGAAGGTCTGGGAGCAGTGTTGATGCAGAGAGGATAGGTGATTGCTTACGCATCACGACAGTTGAGACCGCACGAGCGGAACTACCCCACACATGACTTGGAGTTGGCGGCAGTTGTCTTCGCATTGAAGATCTGGTGCCACTATCTATATGGGGTGAACTTTGAGATTTTCACAGATCACAAGAGCCTAAAGTACATCTTTGATAAGAAGGAGTTGAACATGAGACAGCGCAGATGGCTCGAGCTGCTGAAGGATTATGATTGCACGATCTCTTACCATCCCGGTAAAGGAAACGTGGTGGCTGATGCACTTAGCAGGAGAGCGCATGCTGATGGTACGGCGAACTGGATATACACGTGGGATACGCTTGCAGCTTTGAGCGATTGGCATCCTCAGGAGAGCGCATCCATTTCTACCGCCATGCCTCCACGATACAACAGTCTTTGGGATCGTATTGTAGAGGGTTAGAAGACAGATCCTTGGATCCGAGATAGATACATGCGCACCGTCAAGGATGAATTTGATGACTTTGTTGTGATGGAGTCTATTTTATGGAAGGCAGGACGAGTCGTTGTACCCAATGACGAGCAGCTTCGCAGAGACATTCTCGATGAGGCACACAGTTCACGGTTATCTATCCATCTAGGCAGTACGAAGATGTACCGTGATCTGCGTCGACATTTCTGGTGGGATCGAATGAAGCGCGATGTGGCACTACATGTTAGCAGATGCATGACCTGTCAGATGGTCAAGGCTGAGCACAGGAGACCGCCAGGATTACTGCAGTCTCTCCCCATTCCCGAATGGAAGTGGGAGAGCATTTCTATGGATTTTGTCACAGGATTGCCGAAGACGCCAGGAGGCCATGATTCCATTTGGGTCGTTGTTGAAAGGTTGACCAAGTCAGCCCATTTTATACCTGTCAACACAACTTACACTCCATCCAGGTTGGCCAAGCTCTATGTGCAGAACATTATCAGGCTGCATGGTATACCACGAGAGGTGGTGTCTGACAGGGATTCGAGATTTACATCTCATTATTGGCACCAGTTTATGTCAGCACTACAGACAGAGCTGAGGATGAGTTCTGCATATTATCCGCAGACAGATGGGCAGAGTGAGCGCACCATTCAGACGCTTGAGGATCTACTTCGCGCATGCACTTTGGAGTGGAAAGGGTCCTGGAAGGACCATTTGCCTTTGGTGGAATTCACGTACAATAATAGCTATCATTCCAGTATTGGCATGGCACCATTCGAAGCCCTATACGGGCGGAGATGCCTCACACCTCTCAATTGGCGTGAGGTAGGTGATCATGCTTTATATTCCGTGGATCTCTTGGAGGAGACTGCGAGAGCTGTTGATCTTGTGAGGCGGAGGATTCTAACGGCACAGAGTCGCCAGAAGAGTTATGCAGACCGTCGGAGAAGAGATTTGGAATTTCAGGTATCCAATCTTCTTCTCTTCTCGTTATTACAAAATTAATTTAATCTCATAATAATAGCATCCCTATAAATTTTAGGTAGGAGATTTGGTATTTCTTCGTGTATCTCCCATGAAAGGAGTGCAGAGATTCAGTGTTCGTGGCAAGTTGGTGCCGCGATACGTCGGACCGTTCGAGATTCTTGCGAGAGTGGGGAAAGTGGCATATCGAGTAGCCCTTCCTCCACATCTTTCAGCTATCCACGATGTCTTCCACATATCCAACCTGAGGAAATATGTACACGATCCTCGGCACGTTATCAGTTATGAGAATCTTGATGTAGAGCCAGATCTGACTTATGAAGAGAAGCCAATCCAGATACTTGATCGTGCTGTGAAGAAGCTTCGCAGCAAGGAAATTACATTGGTCAAGGTGTTGTGGCACCGTCACGGAGTCGAGGAAGCGACATGGGAGACTGAAGCCGACATGCAGGCACGATACCCGCAGCTTTTCTGATGTAATCATCAAAACAAGCTTTTGTAATTAGATACATTATAAATATATGGCTTGTTTTCTCGTTGAGATTTTTATGGGTTCAAAACCCTTTGAGGTTTTCATGAACATATGAAATTTAAACAAGACACCGAATAGCCTTAACTCGAGTCTCGAGGACGAGACTCCCTTTGAGATTTTTATAATTGTAACATCCATATTCTATCAAACCCGAACTCGTCCGATTTTGGATCCAATGAACCCAAAAACGTTGTTGGTCAATGCCAAACAACTTAAAACGGTCAATTTATTATGAATCAAAAGTCGTTGGGACGAAATCGACCAAAAATCGGTCGCTTTGTAATGCGCGCCGTGAAAAAGCCGCGACGCCAATTCGGAAACAGCAAAACGAATCGAGGCCATCATTAGATCTGATTCGATGACACGAGACCAACGGAATCGACCGTTCGTCAATCGGAGGTCATATGATATTTTAAATTACAAAATTTAATCTTAAACAAAAACCATATCCGAAAATTTCGGGTATTCAAAACCCGACCGAAAGCATATGAATATTATACTCATATTAATCGTCATTTGGAGACGATCAAAATGAGATATTACTCGTCAAAATTCGTCGTTCGACGCACGAATACGGTCAACTTTTATATTCCAAACAAAAGAAGTTAAGATAATAAAAATAACGACAAAATTTTTTATTATAAACTAATGGTCATTAGTAGAGTATTGTCGGCCATTCTAAAAAAAAGATTTGCTTTTCCATTTGGCCTTAAGTTGTAGACACTTGGCATCAACCAAGAAACCCGCCTCCCTTATTAATACCTCCAACCTTATGTTCCCTCCATCGTCTTTCTCAAAATCCCCATTATTTCTCTCTTCTTTCCCAGCCGAAGCCCCTTTCCTTTCCTAATTTTTCCTAGAAACGGATGCACAAAACATCCCAGATTTCAGCCTAAATTCCTTTTTCTGGAACCTTTCTTCTGCTGCTGTCCTCTCTTGCTGGAATTGCAAAACCAAGCCCCTGACAAGGGGATTTTCTGCTTCAATTTGAAGCCAATCTGGGAACAACTGCTACAGCCAAAGCTGCTCCTGGAATTTCAGTTTCATGCATGTGGTGATATCCCAAATTGGAGATCTAAGAGGTACATTCCCTACCCTTCTCTTGCTGCCTAACATGTATACATTCCAACCTCCATATTCATTTATGCCATGCATGGTATTCTAATCATTTAAACTCTCCAAATTAATACCTTTCATGAATAAGTATGATAAGAAAAAATAGAGCTTTGAGTGAAATTCTCAGAAATTTTATAATTTCTGCTAACAGTATATATATATACAATTTGTTCTGCTTGTTCTGTTATATTCTTTTGTTAAAAGTAAAATATAAATATATATAAATATATATTTAAACTGAAGATGATTGATATTATATTTTTGCTCTGTTTGCCTTCTGCTTGCACAGTTACAGATATATATATATATATATATATACACGGAAGATTTCTATTTACCTATTATGGTAGTGTATAAATATTACATATATAATAACATAGTCATTGGTGACTGATTCCATGAATAAACCAAGTAATTGCCTTCTAGAAAAAAAATTTGTTAAAGATTATATAAAAAGACTATATAGATGATGGATTCGATAGAAGTATATCTTAGCTGTCCATGAGGTATATTGGGAAAATCCTGAAATGTTATGAAACGAGTGTAAATATCTTATTATCATAATATCAGAATTTAAGGGTTGGAATTAGGATGAAACGAGCTGATGTAGGGGATTCTTTGACGAAAAAAAGGCCCGAATATGCATTATGAAGTTGGTAAAAATTTTAGCAAGATAAGCCAAGACACATTTTATGACAAGATGACCCGTTTTTTTATTATTCAACAATTAACTAAAGAGAGTAATATCATAACATGTATTATGACTAATCCTTTAGAAGTTTGGTCGACGGTGTCGTTGAGAAATCCATATATAAATATATATATATATATTGAAATTAATAATTGTCGAGTGATACAACAATTCTATACATAGTGTTTTAATAAGATTGAATAAAAATTTAAGAATTCATACAGATGACTCTAATTAATATATATATATATATATTGAGTCAAAAAGGAAGTTTGAATAGAACTGTAAGGAGATGGGTATTTTCGTAAGTCTCTGTTACTAAGAATGGTGAGAGTTCAAATATAAGGGTCATAACTTAGAAATTATATAGTTTTGATGGAATTGAAATATCAACAGTCCAAATGTAATAGATTTATATTAAGACTGTTATGCTTCTTATGTATTAAATTTTGGTTTTTAGGAAGTTTGTGAATAACGTAATTATTCGTATATTTTGCTAAATAGATCAAAAATCTATGTAACAAAATGAAGATTTAAATACCATCACATCTAAGTTTCATTTGACTAAGTGGATTCTTAGTTTTAAATAGATGAAATTTCGATTATGTCATAATCTGAAATACCTTAGGATCTCTTCTTTTAAGATGTTAACAATGAATTCATAGGAGTATTATATATAGAAATCCCCAAATTAGTCGATTCTGGATTAAAAAAAATGATGAGACAAACTTCTAAGCCTATAAGTCATCTATAGGAGAGATTGATGAAGGTTTAAGGGAATGGGTAAATCAATAGTGCCTTATAATCAAGATTGCCGATCATAGTAAACTTTACACATGACCGAGCGAGGGCGTAGTGACCCTCAACTGGGCGGAAGAAAGGAAGCCCAGTTAGGGCAGCGGCCGCCAAGTACACGGGTCTAGGATCCCAGTCTTTTACACGGTTTTTACGCGAGCTCGCAGTATTTTTACGCCTCGTTGGGATCCTGACTTTAGACCAGTTCCGTTGACCCTGTCTTTTAGGATACCCTGGCGAGGGATCCTTGGTTTTCAGTTTTACGTACGAGCTCGTCCGCCCGTACTAGTCGGGCAGTTTTCTAGAGCGACTTTTCTAGGGAGTCTCTCTCACCCGTCTCAGTGGCGTAGTTGGGGAGTAGACCTATCCCTCTATTGGACCACGCTTCCAATTAGAGGGCGAGACGGAAGAGCCATTTGTAGGCTTCTTCACCGCTTGAGTTTACCTCGCCAACAGACTTAGCAATTCTACATCTAAATCATCCATATCTATATCTACATCATCTGGAGTTATATCCGAATCAATTGAAGTAAAGATTTGGAGAGGTTATGATCAAAAGTTGAGATTGCTAGAAAATGATATATATGTTTGTACTCTTATACTCATGAATATTCAACTACAAAATAAATGTGTCATATGTGGGAAAATGTTGGGTTCTGGGGAAATCATTAGAAATGCATTACAAACAACCCCCTTTTTACTTACGCAAGTAGGTGTAGATTTTATTGGTACCACCTTTCTACTTGCCTGCTTTTGCACATATTAAATGTCTAGTTATTTTTTTATAAGTTTTTGGGAGGTACCAGCAATGGCTGACGCCTCTTCTTTCCTAATGTGTTTGGCAGGCAAACAGCCTGCAGTTTAGTAGCAGCTCAGTAGCTATACATGCTTCCTGGAGACAGAGTATACACTAGACGGTATGAATTACTTGTCTCAGTTTTTGTTCAGATGATGATGTAAATGCTATCTCTTTTGTATCATACTTTGGGATATATGTTGAAAAATGGAAGATCCTTTTACATGTTGTAAATTGATATGAATATTAATGAAAAGGAATTTTGGTGACAATTGTATCTCTTTTACTTTGTGGTTATGTTGTGGATATGAATGTCATGTGGATAATTAGCCGCGCGAAAAAAAATTTCCTGCTTTTCTGTAACTTCATGCGATCTCATGTGAATAATAGTGCGAGTGTGTGATTAACGGGTACCCGGATCCTGAGGGGTTAACAACAAAGAGTGTGGTGAACTACTCAATGATGCTATGAAAAGCAGATACCAGAAACTGGTTGGAAAGTTAATTTTTCTCACTCTTACAAGACCTGACATCACCTATGCAGTAAATGTGGTCAGTCAATTCATGCATGCCCCCACCACAGTTCATATGAAGTCTGTCAATAGGATTTTATGCTACATTAAGAAATCTCCTGGTAAAGGACTTTTGTTTAGAAAACAAAGTGATGTGTGCATTGAAGGATATACTGATGTAGACTGGGCAGGGTCTGTTGATGCCAGGCGATCAACATCGGGATATGCTGTCTACCTGTGTGGTAACTTAGTAATCTGGCGAAGCAAGAAATAAAATGTGGTCTCCAGATCTAGTGCTGAAGCTGAGTATCGATCACTTGCAAAGGGGGTCACTGAGGTCTTATGGTTGAAACTTTTATTAAACGAGGTGGGTATTGAACCACTCATGCCAGTAAAAATATTTTATGATAATAAAGTTGCAATCAACTTGGCAAATAATCCTGTCATGCACGACAGAACAAAGCATGTGGAGATTGATAAACACTTCATACGTGAGAAGATTGATGATGGTCAGTTGTGTCTTCCATACTTGCGATCTGGTGATTAGATTGTTGATCTCTTCACAAAGGGGCTACCTACGATGTTTTTTGAGTTAAATGTAGGCAAGTTGGGTATGATTGATATGTATGCCCAACTTGAGGGGGAGTGTCGGGGTGTGTGGATCTTTATCTGGGTAAACGGATCTTTGGATGAGGGACCCTTTACCCACCATTCTATAAATGTACTCATCCCCCCTCAGTTTTTTATCATCAAAGTGAAGAGAGAACCCTAATCTCTTGTGAATGAGATTAGGGTTCATATGTGCCCCCGTGGTTTTTCCCTCTCTGTAGGGTTTTCTACGTAAACCATTGTGTCTTCTCTTTAATCTGAATCCTTTGTTTTCAACACTTCCCAAACCTCAAAATATTTAAAAAGTTTTTTAATGGATTTTCAATGATGACTCTAATGAATTGCCGTTCTTTTATATGATACCCTAAAAAGGGAAACGTGTGTGTGTATGGTTAAGTGAATATGCTTCCAGGGAGCATATAAGAGTATGCTCCCACCTTTCTTTCCACAATTTTATTTATTTATTTCAAATGAAAATTGAGGGGATTTTCTTAGAGTTATAAATGGAATTTATGATTCAAATATCATGTAGACCTGGCCATTGGGCCGGGGGCCCGCCCGCCCAGCCCGTTCATGGGCCGGGCTTGGGCAAGCGATTTTGGAAATGGATCGATTTTGGAAATAAGAAATTGATTGTCATTATAACAACGATAAACTTATTCTCACTACAAGAAATTGGACTTAAAACAATGAATAATTTCAATATGTAATGGCATTTCTTCTTATATTAAAGATATAATCACGAATATTATTTGTTGTCAAATGGTCATTTGTACTTCTAATTAGCAACGGATGTCAAATTCGTTGTTAAGGGTCAATTTCAACTATTTTTTCGTTGAATTATTTGTTAAAATGCACCATGATCTTTGTCAAATTTAGCAATGATTAGAAGAAAACGTCAATGAATAATCATTATACATTTCGTTGTGAGTTATATAAAAAGGAAATAATTATTCGTTGCAAATTTAAAGAAGTAAGCAACATATAAAATTTGTTGTATATATATTTAACTATGGAAGATATTGCAACCAATACAAAATTATTCGTTGTCTTTATTGGGAATTCCATATAAAAATGTGATTTTGCAATCAGTGACATTTGGTCTCATGCATTGGTTACCATTATAAACAACACAATAGCATTTTTTTGATGTGAGTTTTAACTAGGAATTGAGTTTGCAATTGATAATATTAATTCGTCACTGTATATTTGATAATACAATATAACAATGGTGTCTAAACACAAATTTTTGTAATGATTCCAAACGAATACAGAAGTATAATTCAAAACACGAAAGAAGATATATGTGGATGGATTAAACCACAACATTGACGGCATACCGTTGGTATGCATGAATCCTATCCATCTGATCCATTCTAAACAACCATTTAGGCACCATTTCCTGTCGTATCATACCTTAATAAAGTGGAGGTCTCGTTGTTCTTTTTGAGAAGCGCTTCGTATTCATGTATATAGATCTTTTGTTTAAGGGGTCCGTCTATACGGGATTCCTAAGGTCGTGTTCGGTACAAGCATAAGGGGAATGGAATAAGGGGAATAAGCCTCCATTTTCCTCCCAACACGGTTCCCCGTGGTACGACTATTCCCCATTATTTCATCTTATTTCACTCTTATTCCTACCTTTATTCCACCTTACCTACCTTTATTTCACCTTATTCTCCTTATTCTTATCCTCCAACGGAACGGAGAATAGACCCTTATTCCTCTTATTCCCCATCCTTATTCCTGCTTATTCTCCTACCGAACGGGCCCTTAAGGTTAGGGTTTTCTGAATCCTTCGTACTCCCTTTTTTTACACACAGCAAAACCAATCACCGCTGCCTAAGGATGTAGTCCAGTTACAGGTGAATCTTGTAAATCCGTGTGTTTGCGTCTTCCTTGATTGATCGTGTTTGCTTCCACGATTCGCAATACATTCTTAAGATGGAATTATAGTACTTCAGCTTTGAAAACGTTCTTAACATTTTGCATAGTCACCCAAATTTTCATCGATGAAAACCTTTTTTACTATGTTCAACTTTAATGATAGTACATCCTTGATCTCAGATGAGAACTATTTGGAGTTATGTGTGAGATAATGTAGAAGGATGGTTGTAACTAGGATAATAGAATTAAAAAAATAAATCACATAACCACACTCACACCACCTTCGCGATAATGCTATGTAAAATGAAAAAAAGGAGATAATAACCAACAATCAAGTGGTTATTCAATTATCTCTTGATTAAGTCCTAATTATTATTTTAAATTATCTCGATAGTTGTGCATATAAATACCCTGAGATCCCAATGACTTCCACATACATTGGCTTATATATACAAGAGAGAGGGGGAAGAGAGAGAGAGTGAGGTCGACATCGTTGTTGATTCCAACAACGATGAGCCTTCTCCATCGACATCAATGTTTTATTCCAACTAGATCAGAGGAGGAGCGACGTGGTCGTGAACAGTCCAAATAGGTGGAATATTTGTCGACGGATTCTGGGGTCGACAAGGTATGTATCGAACTCTTTAGGCTCGTATTACATAATATCGTTCCACTCTTAGATTGAAAATAATGATTATTGGTGGTCGTGCTCGCATATATTACCAGTCATAAGATATGATATTTACGTTTATCATGTAATAACAACAAATGTGTGATTCTACTTAATTAACATGTTATGATATCGTAAGTTTTATATAGTGGAATGCACATGATGTATATCATTCAAGCACTATCTTAGATCATGTCATACAAACTTAATTCAAGAATACCCGAGCTTAATGATATTATTTTAAAGTAAATATATTGTATTCTTATATCCAATCCCATGTGATAATACTATGGACAGAACGATTGTATGAAATATGTATAAATGTTTAATTATTTATTGTTAATAAGAAACCTTTTAGTGTGCTTATTTAATCTATCATGTCATAAAAGTTGACATTAAGATTAATGACATGTTAACGGTAAACGCAGCTAAGCGCTACACTTAATGATGGGAGCCACCTCTAGAGTCCAATTATCTTAAGGGCATGTATGAAATATGTATAAATATTTACTTGTCTACTGTTAATAAGAAACTTTTTATTGCGCTAATTGAATCTATCAAATCATAAAAGTTGACATTAAGATTAATGGTATGATAATAGTAAATGGAGCTAAGTGCTACACCTAAGGGTGGGAGCCACCTCTAAAGTCCAATTATCATAGGGGCCTAAAGTGTCAATGCCTTTTGGAGGCATGAGGCAAGAGATAAGTCATCTCAAGTTGTAGTTACGCTGTCATGTTATGTACGGACCACTTGTGCCGACAGTAAACTACCAAAGCCGCCTAAGAATTAACAATCAAGATCATTCTAAAATAACATGGGCTTATGTGCAACTTATGTTAGCATTATGTGCATATATGCAATTATGTTACTGTTATGGACATATGTATAAGTCATGTTAGTGTTATGTGCATATATGCAATTATGTTACTGTTAGGGAAATTTGTGTAAGTTATGTTAATGTTAAGCGCATATGTGCAATTACATTAATGTTATGGTCTATGTGAGTTTCTATTAATGTTAAGTACATATGTGCAAATTATGTTAACGATATGAGCATACATACAAATATGATAAAACTTAAGGGTATATGCACAAGTATGTTATGTGATATATGGTTAAGAGGAGAATTTATTTATATGCATTAATTAAGTTGGTTTATGATTCATATGATAATGTTATATGTGACTTGATTTCTACGCTAGCTGGTTTGACCCAACTCGGCACATACTGAGCATTAGGCTCATAACATGTGTCGCTACTCTTTTTCAGGAGAACGTAAGGATTAAGTTTTTTTTGCTCAGGGGTGAATTCACCATCTTCAAGAAGTAGGATCGGTATGGATCTAATATTGGTTGACTTTGGAGGGACGTCTTTATGCCCACTAGAATATGAAAATCATGAAGATGATTTGATGTAGTTATTTTATTCTTTTATTTTAATTAAGAAATTCGTGGACTCATGTCATTATTATTAATATGAAAAAGAAGTTTTAAAAGTCCATTATTTACTGCTCTTTTATTTGAATGATGCTATGAGTAACGATCCTGAGATATCTGCCAATTTCTCGCTTATGCATATTTCTCGAACGTTTAGGTTCTTTACAAGTGGTATCAGAGAAGGTGTTTCTCTGGGCATAAGATATCCGGCCAAGTCAAACGTAGATCCATTAATTCAAGAAAAAATATTGGCTTTTGACCGCATATTTATTTTCCATCATTTCAGATGGCCCCTCGTCGCACGAATGAGGTGCACGAAGATCGTGGTTCTTCGTTCACCCAAGAGGTGACTATGGACATGCAACCTCAAATGTTGGAATAAATGACCATGATGGATCATCAACAAAAGCACCAAGGGCATGGTTCTGGTGGATTGACCCAGAAGACTTTCATTCAGCATGACCACCTATATTTTAGGGAGAATCTGAGTAAGATAAAGCGGAGTATTGGTTGAGGGAGATGGAACTTGCCTTTGAAGCAATTGATTGTCCTGAGGAGTAGAAGGTGATATTTTACACTTATCGTATACACGACAATGCGAAGAATGGCGGACTTCTTGCAAAAGCATACACTTCGCTGATTAAAGTACCACTGAATGGAAGAACTTTAAGGAATGTTTCACCGAAAGTTACATTCCTCAGTATATTAGAGATGAAAAGAGATCGGAATTTATTGAGCTTCAAAAAAGAGAGTTTATCAGTTGATTAGTATGCTTCCAAATTACAAGAGCTAGAAAAGTACAGAAAAGGGACATATGAAAAAGAATGACAATGCGCTAGGAAATATGTTGAAGTCTTAAATTTAGGTTTGGGTATGAAGGTGCTCATCAGAGGTCCTTAGACTTTTTCGGATGCAGTTTCAACGGCTGTGGAGATTGATTCAGCATATAAAAGGATACAACAACAAGGTCACGGGAAATGTACACATTCTACCGACAATAAGAAGGGTAAGATTGATAATGATAAAGGAAAGAAGTCCCGAATAAAGAATGTTGCAAAAGATAAGTCAATGTATCCTTTATGCCCTCATTATGATCAAAGGCTCGTTGAGAGTGTTATAAGCTTATGGGAGCTTATCCTGCTTGCAGACAAAAAAGTCACTTCATTAAAGATTGTCCTAAGAAGAAGGAACAAAACTCTAGAGATGAAAAGAAGCACGCAAAAGGATTGGTGTTTGTTCTACATGTTGGAGAGGAGGAAAAGGGACACGCTACAGTGGAAGGTGCTCTTTCTATTGCCAACATTTGATATACATTTTATTTGATTTTGGTGCATCACATCTTTTATCTCTCATCGCTTCCCCAACACGTTGAATTTTGAGGCTATTGAACTTCCATATACACTTAGTGGGACTTTACTGATGGGTGAACACTCCACATCAGGCACCTACTTAGAGGATGTACCAGTCATAGCAGAATGACATAATTTTCTAGCCAACTTGATATTGCTTCATATGAATAATCATCTTTGATGCTATTTTGGGTATGGATTGGCTTTAGGAGCATTATGAAACAATAGAGGTGGTTTTTAATAAACCACATATGGTCATTTGTAGAGACAAAAGAGAAGTCAGATGATTATCTCAGCTTTAACAGCAAATCGATTGATATCTACCAAATGCACAACTTATTTGGCTACCTTAATAATTACAAAACCCTCTATGGTGCAACTTACAGAATTTGACGTTGTACGAGATTTTACTGATGTTTTTCCAAATGATCTCCCTAGTATTCCGCCTAGAAGAGAGTTTGACTTCACTATTAATCTATTATTTGATATTACACCCATCTCTAAAGCACCTTACAGAATGGCTCCTACAGAATTAGATGATCTGGAAAAGCAATTGCAATAGCAATTAGATAAAGTGTTCTTGAGACTGAGGGTTTCTCCTTGGGATGCTCCTATCTTGTATTTTTTTATGTATTTTTAAATACAAACAAAATGAATTTCAATATTTAATTATAATAAATACGAAACCTAATTATTTTCAAGGATAAAATTGCCTAAGATCTATCACTAGCTGATTGATCTCAAAAAAATCCTAAACTTCGAAAATACGAGATTTAATACCTATTAAAAATCAAAAACTGAAATATGCAAAATGATTTTTACAAGACAAACTATGCATGAAAATGTGATTCTTTTTAAGCACAATGTCAAGCACAATTAATTCTACAATATATGATTTTTCGGGAATTTTTAGAGCAACAGATAATCAAATATAAATTTCAGAGCATGACATGGGAAAAATAAGCAATTTTTCATAGAACATATAATTATTAATTAACCATCGAGCACAAAAATGTCGACAATATGCCAAACTGTAGAGAATTAAATGACAAACATCATACTATTTTTGGATAAATAAAATATGTACTGTCGGAGTCTAAAAACATATAGGAAAATAAGGGTGTAACTGCAATTTATAATAAGTAATATAAATATAAAAATGCAAAAGGGCCTATACGTAATTACCAATAAAGACGGGGGACTATCTGCAAAATTCGTAGCGGGTCACGTGCGATGCACGTGACCTTGGGTAGGCGGGGTTGGTGCGCAATATGGCGAAGATCCGGGGGGGTCTCTATAATTAACCCAGGGGGTCACGTGCATAGCACGTGATCCCTGGTGACGTAGGCGTTGACTTTCTCCCCCGACGTACAAGCCCTGCACGTACGTGGGGAGCCTCGGGCTTCACGCCCGGTAGCTCGCTGGCGATGGCTGTTGGAGGCGGGTCTTGCACGGGGCGGTGTGGTGGTGGAGGAGCACCTCCTCTTGCGGCATTTGAAGGCAGGCAGAGGTCTTGCGGTTCTGACCAAGGGGAGGGTGGAGCTCCTAACGGGTGGAGGTCGGCTATGCAAGCTTCTGGCGCAGAGGAGGCAAGCGGAGCCGACGACGAGGAAGACCTCCTGGAGGAGTGGTGGAGCGGCTTCGATGGCAGTGAAGTGTCGATGTTGTGGCTGGAGTTGAGATATCAGAGAAGCGTTGTCATTGGGATAGATGACGGTGGTGGAGTGGCTTGCGTTTGAAGTATTGTCTATGGTGTGGGCTCGACGGTTTTCACCAGAGCAAGGCAAGGACGGCGAGGGGAGTCACCGTGGGCTGCTGCGAGCCTGGAGTAGCTCGGATCTCGCCGTGAATGAAGGACCTCAGGGCTGTCACCACCGGAGGGTTCTTGAATGGAGGAGTATCGGGGGATGCTTCTGATTGGGGCGGTGATGATTATTAAATAGAGCAAGAGGTTCTTGGCCGGCGATGGAAACAAGAGCTTTGAATCAGAAATGATGATCGATGATTGGTCGAAGATTGATTCTAAGGGAGGTTGACGAGATGCGACGGTATCCGACTGGATCGTGAAGATGAAAGACAGACGAAGAGATTCACGGCAAGGTGTGAGATACGCGGCGGGAAGCGCATATCCCCGATTTGGGAAATGTAGACGGAGGAGGGTGATGACCCCTGGGCCATCCGATCGATCGAAGATCGGATGGCCCAAATGGGTCCACATGGCGGGCGTTTGGGTGGAAAGGGAGCTACACATGCGTGGCGCATGTCTGGGAGGCACGTGCCCCGCATGTGCGTTGATTTATTTTTTTTATAAAAACAAATAAATAAAAATGCCAAAAATGGCTGACACGTGGTGGCTCAAGGAGCGACCACGTGTCACAACCACAAAATTCTGAGATAAATACTTTGTAAAAAAATAAATAGCAAATGACCTTAGATTGAAAAAGTTTCTTCAAAAAATTTGCTCGTCTTGATGAGTTCTGCAACATTTATGAAGAGATCTGAATCAAAATCGATCAATTGCACAAAGTGATATTTTTGGGGTATCCCATGTACGTTTAATACCTTGATTTTTGAGTTTTATAATTTTTTTTATCATTTTTAAACCAGAAAAAAATCCGAAAAAATATGGAAAAATCAAAGATAAATATTTACACATTGATCTATTTTTTTGGATTTTTATTAGTGGAGAAGAAAGAAGAAATAAAATAAAACACAAAAACGATCAATTTTGTATAGACCATTAGTGAAGACTTAGATTCAATTTGTTTCTTTGATTTCAAGCTCACTTTGGATTTGGATTTTTACGTATTTTAATAAAACTTTCATCAAAGAAGACAAATGAAAAAGAAATGAACTAAAATAGGTTAAATATGTACATAAAATAATAGGTCAAAATCAGCTAAAATACAAGATGTACACAAGAGGCCCAAAACCCAACTTTCATATATGAGCTCCGAATCACTTGAACTTGATCTTGTTTTGAATGGAATTGAATGTACTTTAGTTCAAAAGTGAGCAGGATTAAAACAGACACTAGATGAGGAAGATATGAGGGTTTTTAGTCCGGAAATTCTGAAACTAGGTTTTTGGTCCACTTATTTGGGTTAGTTATTTGTTTGTATTTTTCATTTATTCTTGTTAGTGATATGTATACATCAGAGGTGGTTTTTTGTTATTCGGAGTGAGCATGAATAGTTAAAAATGAGGGAAGTTTGGCTATTTATAGGTAAATTTTGGCTGGGGTTTTTGGCTTCTTATTTTGTGTAGAAATTCATGCTAAAATGCAATTCTTATTAAAACACGCATGAATGCTAAATATGATGAATAGATGCAGAAATGTTGTTGATTTCGAGGGCTTTGAGCTTAATTAATGAGATTTAGAGTGATGAATCCGAGATTCATCACTGAGGGGCGTTGGTAGTGGAGCTGACCGAGCGGAAGGCGACCAACGATGCTTTCCGGAGCTGATATGCTCACGCTGGAGACACAACGCGGAGCTGGCTTCGATCGGAGGAGCTGGGTATTAAGGAGAAGTGCGGTCGGGGAGCGTGGTGGTCGACAATGAGAGAGGAGATGGGCAGGATGAGGGTGGTTGTGGCTGAGGAACTCAGCCTAGGAGTCGAGGCAGAGCGGTTATGTCGTGGAAGTAGTACGACAAGCGAGTGAAGACAGAGAGTGGCAGTCAACGAGGGTTGAAGTCGATGCGGAGTGGCTGACGGAGCAGCGAAGAGGCAGGGCGATCAAAGATGGCTAAGTGGTGATCATCCATCAGGGAAGAATCATATGAACAAGGAAGAAAAAGTAGGACGAAGATGGAGGTTACGCGTAGGGAAAGAGCTCGAAAGGGTGCTCCTGTTTTGGCTTGAGTAGTCGACATGCACCGATCTAGGCTGTACGGGAAAGCTGCAACAACGAAGGGGGTCGCTCCTTTGGATCTCATCGTATGGTGGTTGTCGGTCGTTGTCATCGACCTGGAAGATGGGCATATCGAGCTTGATCGAGGGAGAGGCGTGGAGCTTTTATAAGAGGTGAGGGGAGCGATCGTTATGGAACATGAGGCGAGGGTGGTTAAGAGAGATGGGGAGGCAGGCATATGGAGAGAGGAGGATGTGGACGGAAGAGGAGCAAGCGGAGCGACATCGTGAGGAAGAGGATAGTGCATGGGGCACGTGCCGCGCACATGCACGTGGAGAGAAGTGGTGGCACGTGCGTAGCACATGTGGGCAGGAAGGGGGAGAAGGTGATGGGGTCACTTGCCAGGCACGTGACATGTTGAGGGAGAAAGTGGGGAGAGAGAGAGGAGGGAAGAGAGAGAATGAAGAGGAAAATTTGAAATAAAAAAAAAATTTAAAGTTAAAATTAAAATAAATAAATAAAATAAAATTAAGAGAAAAGTAAAATTTAAAATTAAATAAAGAAATAATAATAAAGGAATAATAAAAATAACTAAAATTAAAAGAAAAATAGAAAAAAGATATTGAATGAAGTCAAATAAAAAATGGTCAACATGAAAGTTGTCCATCTCTATAAGATTTACAACTTTCACGATAGGACCAAAAAGCAAAAGAAGTCAATTGTACAAAATTTATTTTTAGAGGTACTCTTTCTATAATAAAATATATAATTTTTTCATTTTGTAATTTTTTGTATTTGCAATTTGATTTATTAGTGGATTGATGTGTGTGTGTGTGTATGTGTGTGTGTGTATAATACAATATATACATACTTAATTTAATTTTTAGGGATTTTTTATAGGTTATAAAAAGATAAAATAAAAACAACAAATAGAAAATATGTACAAAATATACAATGTCAAATATTTTTTATTTATTTTAGTTTTGCTCTTTTTATGAATTTTAATTCTTTATGCCATGTTAGTTAATTAATTAAAGAAAAATTTAGAGAAAGAATTATGTTAAAATAATAAGCTCAATTTAGGTCAAAAACCAGAGTTATTTAATTATATATTTATCCCTAATTTTAGCATAATTATTGAATATTAATTAACCAAATTTAATGGGGTTTAATTAGTGATTTATTAAGGAGATTTTGCTAAAACGTTCGTATAGAGTAGATAAATCATGAATTCATAAAGTTATATATAATTGAAATTGCTATTAATTATTATAAATACCTTATAAATATTTTAAATTTTTTTTAAAAAGGATCGTTGTTTAGGTATTTTTATGATTTTTGGATAATTATTATATTTTCTATATTGTATATTCCTTATATTATACAAATTACATATATTTAGTTATATATATATACCTATATTATATATTAAAAAGGAAAATATTTAAAAAAATAGAAAATATATAAATAATATTCAATATATAAACTAAATTTATAAATAATGATAATGAAATATTTATAAATCAAAGATATATATATATATATAAATATTTATTTATTTAATTAAAAAACCCAAAAAACATTAATTGATTAATTGAGTGAATATTGTACAAATACTTATATGAATTATTGTTTACTTATATTTAATATACATGCTACACCGACTTGTCTCCTTGTGTTTGACAACTAGATCACTTGTCCGCTATACACATTTATTTCTAGGTTATATAAATTTTGATCCACATCGTTTGCTTTTATTGCTTTATATCTTCATTGTGGGTTGATTGTTGAATTTAACATTGTGCTTTGTGAGTGGCTGGAACATCAACTATGGTCCTGCCTTGTTTGGAGTGTACGACCGACCTTAGTCGGATCGTTATTTCAATACCATATCTTACTACTATTAATATTTATAAGTAAATAAATAAATATATGTATATTATATCTAAACATTTAGAAGATAAAAAGCATTGCTCCTTTATATATAAAATATCCTATATACTATTTAAAATATCTATAATAATATTATTACTATATATAAATACATATTATACTCTAACAAAAGAAATTAAAAATTTGCAAAATTAAACAGAAACAAAAATAAAAAATTAAAACATAAAAATATAAAACAACTAAAAATCCATAAAATCTTTTATAATCAAACATCCATAAAAAATGGAAAAATATAAAAAAAATAATTATTATTTATAATTAATAATTGATAATAATTATACCCATGTGATGATTCTCTATTTCATTAACTTTGTTCTTTTATTTTGGCTTTTAAACCTTAGCATGTAAATATCATTATTTTACTTAAATTAACATTCATTATTTATTATATAAATAATGATAAAATACATTGTTTAAAGTCAAAATAAAAGAATAAAGAAAAGAAAAGGAAATAAAATGCCAAAGGTATTTTATGACCCTAAACCCCGAGACCTAGGCTTCTTGATCAATGGGTTGACAAGGAATAAAGTAGGGGAGATAAAGGTAAAAACACAATAAAAACCCTAATTGTTACTCTTTAATATTGCATTTTGGGACCCATTTTATTTTGTATTCTTTGCACCTCAAATAAAGAAACTTTGTACATGAAAGTTGTAGATAAACATACATAAAAGAATACAAAATTTACCTTACAAAAATAATATACGGTGTACATTTTATAAGAACAAAAAGCCAAAAACACAAACTTCCCAGACTAATATATTCTCCATATGAATTCAAAAGGCATCAAAATCACATTTAATTGTATATAACTTTTAATAAGCTATTGAATGAAGGTGGTTTTGCTTAATTTGGATTTAAGATGTAAAAGTTAGGTTTTGGACCCGTTATTGTATAGTTTGACTGAATAAAATATTATTTATAATTTTTATAATTTGTATTTTTTTGAAATTTTATAAATATTTTTTATAGTATATATACATATAATATAACAAAACCATAAAGGAAACATTAAAATAAAATAATATACAAAAATACATAGATGAATATACAATACTTATACCTATGTAATAAGTATATATATTTATTTAAGGGTAAAAAATACATCAAAAAATATAATAAAAATATGTTTATGTGTATAAATATAATTTATAATTATATAAATTATGAAAATAAAAAAAGAAAATTAAAAATAGAAATTAAAAATAAGTATTACAAAACATTGATCAATATACCTATAAATATACTTGTAAAAAATAGCTTGTATTAAATTAAGTCATAAAATAAATAAAAATCACAATAAATACTATATGAAATAATAACTTTTTCCATATTTTAATTGAAAAATAAAAAATCATTTATTCATTTATTTCAAATTATTTTCAATTTTAATTTCTGATTTATCTTTTTGCGAATGACGTGGCTCAATCAAGGTTTGCCATCCGTTGACCTGGGTCAATTGTCTTACCCAAGCCCTAGACTCGTCGGACTAGGTGTGACCCCTCCCCTTCTCGATTTTTTCCCTCTTTATACACTGCTTGAGAGCTTGTGCATCCTTCATAGAAGTTGATCGTTGTTCCTCCATGATTCACATCGAGTATCTCTCTTACGCCATATCTTCCTCCTACGCACGAAATCATCCCTCGAACTTCACACCTTCTTATCCTGTACAAAAACCACCCTCCATCTTCCTCCATTGGGGGTTGGGGTTCCCATTTCACGCTACCTTAGCCCCTCAAATCCTCTCAAACACCTTCTTGTTGGTGACAACAACGTGAAGGATGGGTTCACAACGAGGAGGGAGGTCTGGAATGGCATAACCACCATCTCTGGCGAAGACATCCATCATTGATGACACGAAAAATCGAGCAAGCAAGGTAATCAGGTATATCTAAAAATGATCGTTGCGACCTCAATCGCCCGGGTGTGTCAATCAAGAAAAAGAGACCACCAATATAAGATAAAATCAACTCGAAATCAATAGCGGTCTTGCTACTTTATTAACATGGTATAGCGACCAGGGTCGAACTCAGGAAGCACGTAATGGCCTCGCGGCCTACGAAGTAGTCAAACAGAAAATAAAAGAAAAGAAACAGGTATTTTTGGTGGATTTTAATTCTTTTTATATTTTTTGGATTTTTAAGTAATTAAGAAACTAAAGAAAGCAAGGAAACAAGGCAATTCAATTATTTATTTAATGTATCAAAAATCAAGTAAAAATTCAAATAAAAATGTTTTTGTGTATTTTATAATTTTTACTGTTTTTAGTGAATTTTGGGGGTTTTTCTGATTTTTATTTGATTTTCAAAAAATGAAACAATGACAGAAAAAGGAAGTACTGTCCAGCCAAGCTTAAAGGACTTAGATAAAATATCTAGAAATCCCAAATAAGCCTCGAGATAATTTTCCTGTAAAGAGAAAGAAACAAGGAAAATTTTGGCACCTTAATTATTATTTTTGAATTTTTAGATTATTTATTAGAATTTTTATAAGTTTTTAGGTGTTTTCAATTTTTATGAGTTTTACATAATGAAAAATAGCCAAAATTGGCTAGAAAATCAAACGCAACTAAAGCAACAGTAGATAGGTTTTAATATTTTTTGTGAATTTTAAAATCAAACAGTAACGAAAATTGATGTTTTTGAATTTTTAAAAATGTTAAATCAAAACAAAAATGTCCCCAAAAATTCCAGAAAATTTTACAACATGGCAGGCGCCATGTCCAATTTTCGTTGGATTTGGAGTTGATTTGTTATTTTATTCAAAAATAAGAAGTAGGTATTGTGCACAGGGACCTGAGAGTAAATACCCAAAGCTCTGGGGGATCCGATGCAAAAATCCCAAGGACTCACGCACGTAGCGCGTGCTTGGTGCACTTAAGGACCTAAATGTAATAAAAACAAGTTTCGGGGGCTATTTGGTAACAGGTACCAAGAGTCCGAGGGCTTGTTTGCAAAATACCCAATAAAAAGCGCACATACACAATTTATTCACGCACATGGGTATAAATGCAATTATCCAAAAGTATTCATTCATTCCATAACATAGCAGAACTACAGAGCTAAATCTGCAAAATATCCCAAAAGGCACGTGTGGATGCACGTGCTACACTACACATAGGGGCATATGTGCGAATAAAATAAAACTCAGGGACCACAGTGCAAATGTACCAATGTAAATAAAACTTTAAAAATATTTACAGGACTAAACTGAAATTAATCTAAACTGAGGGCCTAAGGGATAAATTACCCTTTATTAATGGGGTCGTTGGATGGGCGCCACGTGGTGAATCAGACGGTGAGGGACGACTGGCGCTCCAACACTGGGCTCCTCGCGCGGATCTGACGGTCCAGGCGCTGCCACGTAGAAGATTAAACGGCAGACGGAGGCGGTGGCTGCATCACGCTGGATCGACGGTGGAGATTGACCCTCAAAAGATCTGGCGGTCGATGCTGCTCCTCGAATGGACGGACGGGATCAAATCTGGAGCTCAGGGTCGATCGGACGGCGGAGAGGGATGGAGGACGAACTGGCCTCCGGCGAACTTCGTCGAGGTCGTGACGGCGCTGGTCTCCTCCTGGAAGCCCTCTGATGATCGGAACGGGAAGCTGCGGGCCCTCCGCGTCTACTGGAGGTCTCCGATGACCCAACCGAGCTCTGGGGAGCTCCGGCGAGGTCGGCGGAGGCGGAGCTGCTGACCCTGATGGTCCAAGCCCTCAGATGGGCTTGGATGAACCTATAAAATGCACCAACAAGCTCGCGGGTCGAGGGCAAACTGCCTCGACCCCGTTAGACGTGGTGAAGGTGGTCGGGGAGTCGGTGCGGGCGAGCTCCGGCGAGGGGATGGACGGAGGAGCTCGAACCCCAGCTCCTGTGCGATCTGGGATGAATGGAAGTGCGGAGAATGTGTGCGGGAGGAAGGCGGAGGCTATGGTGCAGCCCGATGGTCGAATGGGAGGCGGACGTGATCGGAATCGACGGTGGTCGGCGACGGGGCGAAATGGGGGTAATCGGAAATTAACGAAAAGGAAAGGGAAATGGGTCTACCTGGGTGGAGGAATCGAATGGGAAGGAGCTTGTGCAGCTCTTGGTCCTTGTCTCGAGGAGCGTCGACCTCCGAGGCTCGAGCTCCTGCTCTGGGCAGAGCACGGTGGAGCAAACTGCCGGATCAGTGGTTCCCTGCCCCTCTCCTCGCTGCGACAGCACCCGGAGCAAGCTGTCACTCTCACTTGAGCACTGGAGGTCACTGGTGGTGGAGCAAATGAGCCAAAGATAGGCAATAGGGTGGCAGAGCTCAGCTTAAGTATGGGTGCAGGTCCGGCTAGGAGTGATCGGGTAGGGCTGCATGAGGCGCGGATCTCGATGCGGATGCGCCGGCGAAGGTGCCGGATCTGCCGTGGTTAAGATGGACCCGGGGTTTAGGGAGATAGGTGATCGGGTTTTGGTGGGAAAAATCCGAGAAACCGGGTCCGTGAACCAAAACCCATGGAAGGTGGTCCTGGGGGGGAGTTGACCGGGCGGTCAACAACCCCCCTGGACCAATGGGAAGCGGCCTCGTGGCAAATATTTGGAAATTAAATTAAAAATAGCTAATGGCCAAATTATTAAAAAGTCAAAACATGAAATATTTTTGTTTTAATTTTTTCTATTTTTTAGTGATTTTTAATTAATTTTTCAAAAATAAAATAAGGTATTTACAATATAGTACTATACATAGGTATATATACAATATAGGGTTTTAAATTTTTGATTTTTAATTTGTTATTTTTATACATTTTTATTCCCATTTTACATTTTATTTATTTATATCATAAAATAAGGAATAAAAAGGTATTTTTATTATTTTTATTATTTATATACATAGGCGAAATAAATAGATATGTACATATATATACATGGTATATTTACAAAATTATTTTTAGGTTTTTAATTTTTGTTCTTTTTATTTTGTTTTTATTTTAATTGTTTTTATTTTATTTATTTACATCATATAATATAGAATATTTGCAAAAATTTTGGAGATTAATTTTATTTATTTACAAGGCTAAATAAATAGGGATGAGTGGATTATATACATGATGATTATGTACATGAGTGATGTTTTTGTTTTCTTTCTAATTTTTCTATTTTTATCTTGATTTTATATTTATAAATATATACAGATATTTACAAACCCTTTTTAGTCTATTTTTGGGAGGAAAATATTTTTATTTTATTTACATGTATATTTACACACATGAGCCCCTGTCTCCCTCTACTTTGGCTTTTATGCGGTCAGGCCCATGCTGAGCCCTCCCTTGGGTCAGGTTGCTCAATATTTATTCTAAATATTTCCCTCTTTTTCTTTTTGATCTTTATTCTTTTATTTTTGCACAAAAACATGCTAATTATTACTTTTTACACAATGCATGCTTTTGGTAATTATTTATATTTACAAATATATACATGCATTTGCAAAGGTTTTTGTAGCTAAAATATAAGAATAAATAGTGATGAATGAGTATTCATCACCCCCCCATACTTAACTTTGCTAGTCCCTTATCAAACACTTATTTGAAAAAGAAGTGAAAAATAAAGAAAGAAAAAGAAAAAGAGAATGTACATGGATCAGGGTTGATTATTAAACTTGCCTTCATTAAATTAAGGTATGGAGCTCGATCAGATCTTTGGATTATTAATGTGTCGGAACCTTATTTGGACTTAAGTTTAAAACTCAACAACCTCTAAGTTCCACTAATCTATAACCAAGACTCCTCAATGCTCCAGATCAGAACAAGTCATCAAACACAAACCCTGAAGACCATGAATCTTTCCTTGTCCTGTGAATGTGAGGTCTAAGCTCTCCACCTCAGAAATGGCAACTTGACAACCCTCCCCAACAAGGTAACTCTATGACCTCAATCTGGCCACTCTTTCCTCGAGGAGCGGGATATTCCCTTCTAAGTTCAAGTTCAACCGACTCAAGAAGAGGAGGAAGAAGAGAATGGGTCAAGGCCAGTGTAGCCATGTACCCTTGGGAGCTTGACCAGTGTAGCCAAGTCTCCCTGCTACAAGCTTCATAAGGTGGATCATGAAACTCAAGCTTTGCTTATTGCACTTCTATATACATACTCCGGTGGGGTTATCATTTTCTCTCAGACCCACCACTTTTTGGAGTTATTTTCTTTTCACATTTTTTTCAAGTGCATCTGTACAACATATACATGTGCAGCATATATACAAGGAGTTTTTCCTCTTGAGCCAGTAGACTATCCCTCTGTTGAAGCTTTATTGCAACCCACAACTCCCGTCGTTAGACCTCATGGCAACCAGACCAAGTTGAGACGCACTTCCTTCACTAAAAGAAGAAGAGAGGTTCCGCCTAGAAGTACTACCCTCATATGCTACCCCAAGTCAAGAAAGACTGCCTCCTCACCACCTCATCCGTGGAGAGCTCGGTGCAAAGTGCTGGTATCCAAGTAAAGCCATTGTCTATATGAGTCATGTGTTGTTGTTAAGTGCTCTACTTAGGCTCATTGAGATGACATGCGATCATAGCCTAGTGGACTCAAAGAATTAAGTCACCATGGACCTGAAAAGCCTTAAACCTAAGCGCTATAAGGTTCCTCTTAGAAGTTAGGTGGATTAAGATCTTAATCAAGCTCCATTTCTCAATTTGATTCCAGGCTAGTTTAAATGTCAACTATCATCCAGAAAAACTATATACATATGTACAAAAGATGCTATTTACACAATTTTACAACCATGCAAAATTTTTGAAAAATGTTTTGAAATCATGAATGGATGATGCATGAAGTGCAAGTTTTGCAAAAAGTATTCACACATTTACACGAGATTTTTGCAAACTTTTGATTTTCAAAACATTTTGGAAAAATTTTGTACTATTTACATAATTTTGATAGGAAAATATTTACACAAGCTTTACACAAAAGATTTTTGAAAACATTTTTACAAAAATAGTTTGTACACTAGCTATTTATGTGCAAATAAAAGAATGTTTATGTACATGAAAAATTTTTAATTTTTGTGATTTTTAGGGTTTTTAGCCATTTTATTTATTTACACACACACAAAGTTTGAGTTATGGCTAAAGTATATATGAAATATATACACACACCCTATACTTAGCTCGAACGATGTCCTCAGAATCAAGAGCAATGAAGAAGACATAACTCGTGCTAGGTATAGGGAAGTGAAAAGAAAGGCTATATACAAAGACGGATGAATGAAATAGAAAAGTCAAGAGGAACTCGGGTCTTCCCCCTATACTTAGGATCAAGTGATCTTAAGTATAACAGGCTGTATACTAAGGGAAAACCGAGTGTAGACTGTACAGGGTCTACCCCCTATACTTAGGGTAAAATATCCCTAAGTATAGGCAGCAAAAACAAGGGTAGACAGGAACAAAAGGAATACCCGAAGATCCTACATCCCCCCTATACTTAGGGTAAAGTGCACCCTAAGTATAGCATAATCAAAAGATGCAGAAAGGGATGTGGGACTAAAGAATGTAGTGATATAGACATATGGATCTATACAAGTCGGAAGATCAGTGAAAATCAGACGTGAGATGCGTTAGATGTGAGTCAAAGACCACATCTCACGCAAAATGAATAGGGGCAACATCTACGACCCGCGGCTCATGATCTAGAAATGGCTTGAGCCGCTGGCCGTTCACTCGAAAGGTACTCTCAGAAGACAACTCAGATATATCAATGCTACCGTTGTCGTGTACCTTTCTCACCAAGTAAGGCCCCTTCCACTTGCTCTGTAGCTTCCCTGGAAATAAACGAAGCCTCGCATCAAACAGCCAAACTCTATGACCAATCTCAAAATGCTTTGTGGCTGATGTGAGAATCATGCCACTCCTTCACTCTCTCCTTATAATGTAGGCTGTTTGAGAAGGCGGTATCTCTCAACTCCTCCAGGGCTGCTAACTCTGCCCTTCTCTGGTCTCATGTACTAGCTGGATCCATAAGTATCTCAGTAACTGCCCATAGTGACCTGTGCCTCAGCTCAACAGGTAAATGGCACGGCTTGCCATATACGAGGCGAAAGGGAGATGTGCTCAATGGTGTCTTGAAAGACGTCCTATATGCCCACAAGACCGAGTCCAAAAGCTGTGACCAATCCTTTCGGTCAGGGCGGACGACTTTCTGCAATATAGTCTTGATCTCCCTATTCGACACCTCGGCTAGACCATTCGTCTGTGGATGGTATGGTGTAGCAACACGATGGTCTATACCGAACTCGCTAGCAAGGGCCTTTACCTGGTCGTTGATGAAATGAGACCCCACATCAGAAATCAAAACTCGTGGAACCCCGAACCGCGTGATGATGTGCTTCCTCAAAAATCTGCAAACTGTCCTTGCATCAGCGGCTCGGGCGGGGATAGCCTCAACCCAACGACTAACATAGTCAACGGCCAACAGAATGTACTCAAATCCCTGACTCTTAGGGAATGGACCCATGAAATCGATGCCCCATGCGTCAAAAACCTCACAGAAGTGAACGGGATGCATCGGCATCATATCACACTGTCCACAAGTGCCCATCCTCTGACAGTCAGTACACCTCTTCACGAACTCATCAGAGTCCTTGAAGAGGGTAGGCCGCCACAAGCCGGATTGGAGCACTTTCTGTGCTGTTCTCCTCCCAGAATGATGCCCTCCTGCCTCAAGCTTGTGGCAGTAAGTGAGGACGCTATGGTGCTCCTCCTGAGGAATGCACCGACGCCAGACGCTGTCCCCTCCATCGTGGTAAAGGATGGGATCCTCCCAGTGGTAGGACTTGGCCTTCGCAAGGAAGGTCTCAAGCCTCTGCCTGGGCCAATCTTGTGGGACTTTCCCCGTAACGAGAAAGTTCACAATATTGGCATACCACGGGAGTGAGGCGATAGCAAGGATCGCCTCATCTGGGAAGGTCTCACAAATGGGATCAATCTGCTCAGACTCCTCAGGCTGCTCTAAACGGGAGAGATGATTTGCCACCACATTCTTGACTCCATGCTTATCCTTGATCTCAATATCAAACTCCTGGAGTAGAAGGATCCATCTAGTCAGTCTGGCTTTGGCATCCTTCTTTGCCATGAGGTACCTGATGGCGGTGTGATCTGTATACAAGGTCACTCTAGATCCAATGATATAAGATCTGAACTTATCTAGGGTGAACACTATGGCTAGCATCTCCTTCTCTGTGACCGTATAATTCTGCTGGGCGAAATCCAATGTGCGGCTAGCATAGTGGATAACAAAGGGGACTCCATCCCTCCTCTGTCCCAGCACGGCCCCCACGGCAAAATCGGAGGCATCCGTCATGATCTAGAATGGGAGAGACCAATCAGGCGGCTGAAGAACAGGAGCCTCAATGACACACTGCTTGAGAGTCTCAAAGGACGAAAGACACTTGTCATCGACAAGGAACTCTGTGTCTTTCATCAAGAGGTCAGTCAACGGCCGGGCAATCCTGCTGAAATCATGAATAAATCGTCGATAGAAACCGACGTGCCCCAGGAATGACCATAGCTGCCTCAAATTGGACGGCGGTGCGAGTTTTCTAATGACATCAACCTTAGCCGGATCAACCTCCATGCCCCTGTTGGAGATGATGAGACCAAGCATCGTCCCTTGAGTCACCATGAAGTGACTTTTCTCCCAAGACAACACCAAATGGACCTCTATACATCGCTGGAGTACTCGGTCTAGGCAGTCAAGACAGGAGTCGAATCCGTCGCCGTAGACCGAGAAATCATCCATGAAGACCTCCAAACACACCCCTACCATGTCCGAAAAGATCGACAGCATGCATCTCTGAAAAGTTGCAGGGGCATTGCATAGCCCAAATGGCATGCGTCGGAAGGCGTATGTGCCGAAGGGACAGGTAAAGGTGGTCTTCGCTTGGTCCTCAGGAGTGATGGCCACTTGGTTGTAGCCCGAGTACCCATCTAGGAAACAATAATGGCTCTTCCCTGCCAGTCTTTCAATGATCTGGTCAATAAAAGGCAGGGGGAAATGGTCCTTCTTGGTGGCCTGGTTGAGTCTCCTGTAGTCAACACAGACCCTCCAAGAGGTGGGTACTCGTGTAGCAATCTCCTCTCCCGACTCACTGATCACACTCGTGATGCCCGTCTTCTTGGGCACCACATGCAAGGGGCTGACCCACTTGGAGTTGGAAATGGGATAAATGAAATCTGTGCTCCACCATTTTGAGATTTCCTTCATGACGACCTCTCTCAAATTGGGGTTCAACCGACGCTGGAACTTACACGACGGCTTCGCCCCATCCTCGAGATAGATATGGTGGGAGCAACGTGATGGACTAATCCCATGGAGATCTGCTAGCTCCATCCGATTGCCTTGCGGTTCTTTTCAAGAACCCCCATCAAACGGGATTCTTGCTCTCCAGTCAGATCGGCGGAGATCCCGCAAGGAATCGATACTTCAGCGAAGTAGGGAGCGGCTTCAGCTCTGGACAGCTGGGTGCTGGTGGATCTGGCTTCGGAAGAAGGTGCGTGTATGCTGCCAAATTTGCCAAATCTGCCCGAGAGAATGAGAAAGAACTCTCGCAAACTGGATCTGAAGAAGGCCGCTCAACTGAACTCTCTCTGATCTGCTCTGCATCTGCCTCCTCCTCAACTGTAGGCTCTGTGGGACTTAGGTCTGGCATGTGATCCTCGCAATCTGCCCAATCAGACTCTGAATCTGAGGGATCTGCATCAAACAAGGTGGCATCAACACCACCGTCACACAAGGTGGCCTCAATACCACCCTCACTAAACTCTTTGTCGCGGTCGAGAACCGGCTCTGCTGCCTCTGAAGTATCCTGAACCAGGGCTGTGCTCTCCAAGCTCTCCTCTGCTGTCATCTCGGCATCAGCGGTGTCTGAAAATGAGAGGATAGCCTGTGTTGCGGGGTCTGCCCATGCTGCCTCGTCGTCTATGATCACAAAATCACAGTCCTGGTGGATGTCTAGCCCGACATCTGTCAGCTGCTCTGTGTCTGTGCTGGTCTCTGAGCATGCTCTATCTCTGACTCTGCTGTCCTCAACCGTCTCTATTTGTACACTCTCGCCCTCGATGCGAAAGTATACCTTCCCGCTATCATGGTCAGTCACTTCCTTGGCTGTGGCCAAGAACGGGCTGTGGCCAAGAACGGACGACCGAGAATGATGGGGGTATCGGTCACTGAATCAGGGATCTCCATGTCCAACACTACGAAGTCCAGGGGAATTGCAGGCCATGAATAGTGACGACAATGTCTCGCAACAACCCCTTCGGCCTCTTGACAGATCGATCAGCGTACTGAAGGACTGTCCTGCTCTGTCTAAGAGTGCCCAACTCGAAGCGGTCGAGAAGGGCTGCCGAAAGTAGGTTGATAGACGATCCGCTATCCAATAGAGTCCGGTCGAACCTCTGCTCTCTGATGTGACAAATGACATATGGGGCTTCTGAATCTGGCCTCTTGGCCGGCAGACGGTTCTGGATCGCGAAACACGTGGCTTTCGTCAGCACATGTATCTCTGAGTGGTGATTCCTCCTCCTCCTCCTGACTGTAGTCCTATCTCTCAACGATCGCTGAAGAAGGGGGATGTGCTGCAAAGCCTCCTGAAGGGTCAGCTGGATATGGAAATGATCAATCATGCTCTGGCTGAACTCCTCCTGCTCTCTCTTTTTTGGATCTTTTTCTTTTTTCTTCCCCTTCCCCATCTGAAGGGCTCTAGGGAAGGGGATCATAGGGTCCTTCTCAGATGAAGGACTAGGAATAGGTCTAGACGGCTCGACGGCCGGATCCACACATACATCAAGCACCACCGTGGGACCAGAATAAACTAAACCTTTTCCTTTATTCATAACAGGGTTCCGAGCTACGTCAGTGGAAGGAAAAACAACAGATCTCTCTACATGAACTCTGGTGGCCTCAGTACCACCACGGGCTGGCTCTGCTGGACGACTTGCGGCCTCAGTACCGCGCTCTGGCTTGGCATCTCGGGTGGCATCAGTACCACCTCCTCGAACTGGTAAAGTGGCGGCCTCAGTACCGCCTGTGGAATCAGCATCGTTGGTGGCTTCAGTACCACCGTCATCATCATGAGCGGCCTCAGTACCGCTCTCCTCCTCCTCATCTGGCGCTCTAAGTGTATCCTCATGATGTCGCTCAGCCGAGGCGCTGCCTGCTGGTGTCCTACCGCTCCTAAGTGTGACAAAATCAGCATCAAAAAGATCTGAAGACATATCATCAAATGGATCACTAGGAGTGGCATGCTCAGTGTAAGCTACCTTCTCAGACTTCCGCTTCAGACTGTTGGGGTTCGGCTCTATCTGGGCAGGAATGACGGCCTTCCCTCTCATAATGTCCCGCATCTCCTGGCGGAACTCATCCATCTACCGTCTAAAAGAAGCCTGCTGATCCGTGAGGAGGTGGGCTATGTCGTACAAGGCGGGGCTCTCGTATGGTGGACCATGAGAACCCGACGGGTAGCCTCTTTGGTGATGAGGCTGCTGGAACTGGTACTGCTGCTGGTGAGAGGGATAGGGGGGAGGATGCTGCTGCTGTTGGTGTGGCTGGTGAGGCTGCTGCTCACGCCTCCAAGTCTGTCCCTGCTGATAGAGACGAGGAACGTAGGATGACTGCTGTTGTGTAGGGTAGACTGGGGGCTGCTGCGGCTGGTGATCTCTCTGCTGGCTGTACTGGCCTCCCTGACCAGATGGCTGCTTCTAGGGCTGGGCACCTCCGTTCCCCCACCTGAATCCAGGATGGTCTCGTCGGATCCCAGGCTGAGGACGGTCATACCAAATCCCGTTGACATCCATCAACGGCTCTGCATCGTACTGGACTGGCAGGAGTACTGCCAGAGGCTGATCCGGCTGGTATACCACCATCTGGAAGTCTGGAGATGGTGGTGACTGGTAGGAGGGCTGCTGCTGCTGGTACGGCTCCGCCTGTACAAGGTGAACCTGTCTAGGCTGCTGGTGTGAGCTGGAGCGCTGGGACGAGCTGCTGCTGCCGCCGGTATCACCTCGCGACTGAAGACGGGGCTGTGAAGCCATCTGTGCCTCCTGGAGACACAAGAGCTGAGTCTTCATGTCGCTCAGAGTCTGTGCCATCTGCTCCATCTGAGTGATGCCCTGGCACTGCTTCTTCCCGATCAGCTCCATCCGATCCAACTTCTCACTGATGATACCCATATCCGCAGCTGACGACTCTGCTTGTGCTGCTGCTAATGCGGATGAACTGGATGGACCGGCATCGACCCGTGCTATCCTCTGGTACTGCACGGGTCCTGGCTGTTGCTGGGGTCTGCTCTGAGTGTACAACCTGGTCTGGGACATCACTATATAGTTCTCGGCCATCTCCTTATAGATGGCCCAGACCTGGTCGTGATCCTTGGCGAATCAAGACCCGTCATAAGAAGCGTTCACCAAGCCCTGGAGCTCTGGTGTCAGCCCGCTGAAGAAGCTCTGCACAAGGTTGGGCTTCAAAATGTCGTGGTGCGGGCATCGATCCGCCAGCTCTCAAAACCTCTCCCATGCCTCATGGAATTGCTCGTTGGGGAGCATGGAGAAGTTGATGAGGGCAAAAATCGATCACCCGGATAAAGGTACTAATCGGTCGTTGTGACCCGAGCAATCAAAGGCACTCAATCAAGAAAAATGAACCACTAATAACAAATCAAGCAATCAAAACACGAGTAGCGGTCCTGCTATATGTTTAACCTGGTATAGCACCCAGGGTCGAACTCGAGGAGCACGGATTGGCCGAGAGGCCTACGAAGTAGTAAAAACAAATAAAAGAAAGAAGGAAAATATTTTTAGTGGTTTTTAATTACTTTTATATTATTATTTTTTTTAGATTTTTAATATATAAAGAAAATAAGAAAAACAAAAACAGTCACATTTTAACAAATTATTCAAAGCATCAAAAATCAACCAAAAATCAAAACAAAAATATTTTTATATGTTTTATATTTTTTTTATGTTTTTAGTGAATTTTTGAGAATTTTCTGATGTTTATTTTATTTTCTAAAAAAATCAAACAATGGCAAACAGAAGGGGTACTGTCCAGCCGAGCCAAGAAGCCCTAGATAAAATATCTAAGGGCCTCAAAATGGCATGGAGGTAATTTTCCTGTAAAGTAGATGAAACAAGGAAAATTTAGGTACCAAGTTTATTATTTTTGGGTTTTTAATGAATTTATTAGAATTTTTATGGGTTTTTTAGTGTTTTTAAGTTTTTAAGGTTTTCCAGTGGTGAAAAATAGCCAGAATTAGCTAGAAAATCAAGGAACACAAACTAAACAGTAGCTATTTTTTAGGGAATTTTTAAGGGAGTTTTTATATTTTTTTGTGATTTTCCAATCTAGACAGTAATAAAAATTAAGGTTTTCGAATTTTTAAAAATAGCAAACAAGGTCAGAAATGTCCTCAAAAATCGGTGAAAATCCTACACCATGGCAGGAGCCATGTGTCAAATTCTCATTGGATTTGGAGGTGATTTGATATTTTATTCAAAAATAACAAAAGGGTATTGTGCACAGGGACTAGAATGCAAATACCCAAAGTTATGGGGGTCTCGGTGCAATTAACCCAGTAAAACACGTGCCACACGCGTGCCTGGGGCACTCAGGGACTTAAATGTAACAAAAATTAGTCCCGAGGACTTATTGGTAACACGTACCAAAAGTACAGGGGCCTTAGTTGCAAATAACCCAAGATATGATGCACATGCGAAAATAAACCATTCATAGGGGCATAAATGCAAATATCAAAAAGATTTCATTCCTTTAAGAACATCCAGAACTACAATGGCTTTAATTGCAAATACACCAAAATAACACGTGACGAAGCACGTGGCTCACAACAGGCAGGGGTATAAATGCAAACACACTAAAGCTCAGGGTCCTCTATGCAATTAAACCTAAAACTAAATAACTGATTTTAATATTTACAGGACTCAAAAGAAATAAAACAAAGATAAGGGCCTAAGGGTAAATTACCCTTTATTAAGCGGAGTCGTTGGATGCGCTCCACGTGGCTGATCGGAAGGCTGGGACTGGTGGGCGCTCCGGATCGTCCCTTCTCTGATCGAACGCTGCAGGTTGCTCCAAGGATGGACGGCCAAGATCTGAACTGGAGCGAGACGGGGGCGATCGACGGCGGCTGGAGGTCCTGGATGAACAAGCGGCCGGCGAAGTTCTCCGGCCTCATGGAAGCGTCTCCGGCCTCCTCTGTTGCGCCTGAATATCGGAGAAGCTCCGGCGTGAAGGTGCGCAGCTGCTGATGGCCTCCGATGCCCCAGCCGAGCTCGGGGGAGCTCCGACGAGGGTGGTGGAGGTGAAGCTCCTGGTCTGATTGTCGAGAGGCCTCAGATGGCCTCCTCTGGACCTGCAAAACCACTCAGGAGATTCACGGGTCGAGGGCAAAGTGCCTCGACCCAGTTAGGCGAAGTGGGGATGGTCGGTGCGTCGGGACGGCGGGCTCCGGCGAAGGGGGTGGACGGTGGAGCCCGGTTCCCAGCTCCTGTGCGAGCTGGGTTGCGTGAGCGGGTGGAGAACGTGCGTCGGAGGAAGGCGGTCGTGAAGGTCGGTTCCGATGGTCGGATGGTGGTCGGAACCGGGGTGAATCGAAGAAAGATGACGGCGGCGCAAATTGGGGGTAAACGAAAATCGAACGAAATGGCGGAGCTACGGGACTACCTGGATGAACGGTGAGACTAGAGAAGAGCAGGGGGTGCTCCTGGTCGTCGCCTCGAGGGTCGACTCGGCCCGAGGCTCGAAGCTCGCTCAGGTGGCGGAGCTACGGCGGCTACGTCGCCGGATCAGTGGAATCCTCCTCCTCGCCTCGCTGCAACAGGTGGAGACGCTCGCCGTCACTCTTATAGTCACTCTGGAGCTCACAGGGAAGAAGGGGAATGACCAAAGATGGCGTGGGAAGGTGGCGGAGCTGCAACTTTATATGACTAGGGGTCCGAGAAGAAGGGGTTCGGGCAAGCTCAGGAGCGTGCGGATCCCGAGGGAGCGGCTCCGGCGACGATGCCGGATGCAAGGAGAATGATTCGGACCCGGGGTTTAGGTGATAGGCAATCGGGTTGAGCGGGGAAAAATCCGAGAAGTTGGGTCCGAAGCTCGAACCCGTGAGAAGTGGTCCTGGGGGGGCCAGTTGACCGGGCGGTCAACATCCCCAGGACCCAATGAGATCAGGCCACGTGGCTAAACTTTGAAGCTCAAAAATAAGGTAGCAAATGGCCGATTTTGCAAAAACTTAAAACATGAATTATTTTTATTTTATTTTTTTCTATTTTTTGGTGATTTTTAATTAATTTTTGGAAATAAAAATAGGCTATATACATAATATGTACTAGATATAGGTATATACAATATATATATGGTTTTTGATTTTTGATTTTTATATATTATTTTTATACAATTTTATTCCATTTTATATTTTATTTATTTACATTATAAAATAAGGAGTAAAAGGGTGTTTTTATTTTATTTTTATTATTTATATACATGGGTAAAATAAATAGTTATGTACAACTATATACATGGTATATGTACAATATATTTTTGTACTTTTAATTTTGTTATTTTTATTTTGTTTTGATTTTAATTGTTTTTATTTTATTTATTTACATAGAGTATTTACAAAAATTTTGGAAAGTAATTTTATTTATTTACAAGGTTAAATAAATATATATGCATGGTTTATGTACATGGTGAAAGGGTGTTTTTACTCTTTTTGATTTTTAACTTTTTATTTTGTTTTTATATTTATATATACAAATATTTACAAGTGTATTTTTGGTGAGGAAAAATATTTTTATTTATTTACAAAAATATTTACACATGAGCCCCTATCTCCCTCTACTTTGGCTTTTATGCGGTCAGGCCCATGCTGAGCCCTCCCTTGGGTTAGGTTGCTCAATATTTATTCTAAATATTTCCCTCTTTTTCTTTTTCATCTTTATTCTTTTATTTTTGCACAAAAACATGCTAATTATAGGTTTTTACACAATGCATTCTTTTGCTAATTATTCCTATTTACATATATCTACATGCATTTACAAAGGTTTTTGTGGCTAAAATATAAGAATAAAGAGTGATGAATGGGTATTCATCACCCCCTATACTTAACTTTGCTAGTCCCTTAGCAAACACTTATTTGAAAAAGAGGTGAAAAAGAACGAAAAAGAAAAAGAAAAAGAAAAAGAGGATGTACATGGATCAAGGTTGATTATTAAACTTGCCTTCATTAAATTGGGGTATGGAGCTCGATCAGATCTTTGGATTATTAATGTGTCGGAACCTTATTTAGACTTAATCTTAACACTCAACAGCCTCTAAGTTCCACTAATCTATAACCAAGACTCCTCAATGCTACAGATCAGAACAAGTCATCAATCACAAACCCTGAAGACCATGAATCTTTTCTTGTCCTGTGAATGTGAAGTCTAAGCTCTCCACCTCAGAAATGGCAACTTGACAAACCTCCCGAACAAGGTAACTCTATGACCTCAGTCTGGCCACTCTTTCCTCGAGGAGCGGGGGTATTCCCTTCTAAGTTCAAGTTCAACCGGCTCAAGAAGAGGGGGAAGAAGAGAATGGGTCAAGGCCAGTGTAGCCAAGTACCCTTGGGAGCTTGACCAGTGTAGCCAAGTCTCCCTGCTGCAAGCTACAACAGGTGGATCATGAAACCAAGCTTTGCTTATTGCACTCTATATACATACTCCGGTGGGATTATCATTTTCTATCAGACCCACCACTTTTTTGGAGTTCTTTTCTTTTTGCACATTTTTTTCAAGTGCATCTATACAACATATACATGTGCAGCATATATACAAGGAGTTTTTCCTCTTGAGCCAGTAGACTATCCCTCTTTTGAAGCTTTATTGCAACCCACAACTCCTGTCGTTAGACCTCATGGCAACCAGACCAAGTTGAGACGCACTTCCTTCACTAAAAGAAGAAGAGAGGTTCCGCCTAGAAGTACTACCCTCATATGCTACCCCAAGTCACGGAAGACTGCCTCCTCACCACCTCATCCGTAGAGAGCTCGGTGCATAGTGCTGGTGTCCAAGTAAAGCCATTGTCTATATGAGTCATGTGTTGTTGTTAAGTGTTCTACTTAGGCTCATTGAGATGACATGTGATCATAGCCTAGTGGACTCAAAGAATTAAAGTCACCATGGACCTGAAAAGCCTTAAACCTAAGCCCTATAAGGTTCCTCTTAGAAGTTAGGTGGATTAAGATCTTAATCAAGCTCCATTTCTCAATTTGATTCCAGGCTAGTTTAAATGTCAACTATCATCCAGAAAAACTATATACATATGTACAAAAGATGCTTATTTACACAAAGTTTTACAATCATGCAAAATTTTTGAAAATGTTTTGAAATCATGAATGAATGATGCATGAAGTGGCAAGTTTTGCAAAAAGATATTTACACACATTTACACAAGATTTTTGCAAACTTTTGATTTTCAAAACATTTTGGAAAAATTTTGTACTATATACATAATTTTGATAAGAAAATATTTACACAAGCTTTATACAAAAGATTTTTGAAATCATTTTTACAAAAATAATTTGTACACTAGCTTTGTATGTGCAAATAAAAGAAGATTATGTACATGAAAAATTTTTAATTTTTGTGGTTTTTAGCCATTTTATTTATTAACACACTCACACAAAGTACGAGTTATGGCTAAAGTATATATGAAATATATACACACCCCCCTATACTTAGCTCGAACGATGTCCTCATAGTCAAGAGCGATGAAGAAGACATAACTCGTGCTAGGTATAGGAAAGTGAAAAGAAAGGCTATATACAAAGAGGAAAAATAGAAAAGTGAAGAGGGTCTCGGGTCTTCCCCCTATACTTAGGATCAACTAATCCTAAGTATAGCAGGCTGTATACTAAGGGAAAACCGAGTAGAGAATATACAGGGTCTACCCCCCCTATACTTAGGGTAAAATATCCCTAAGTATAGGCAGCAAAAACAGGGGTAGACAAAAACAAAAGAAATACCCAAGAAGTCTCATGGTTCGGGCAGTGACAACCGCCCCTTAGAAGTAAGCTAGCTCGCTTTCTCTACGGCTCCGGCCCTTAACCAAGCCACTGCCTATGAGTCGCCGGCTCATTCTTCAACAGGCACGCGGTCAGAGATCACATTCTCCTCCCAGGGAGCAAACGCTTTCATGTTCTATTTCACTCCCGGGGGTTCTTTTCACCTTTCCTGAACGCTACTACTTCGCTACTATATATCATGCACCCAGGAGTCTTTAGCCTTGCAAGGTGGTCCTTGCTGATTCACACGGGATTCCACGTGCCCCATGCTACTCGGGTCAGAGCGTAAACTAGCTTTCGGCTACTGGACTCTCACCATCTAGGGTGCAGCATTCCACCGCTTCGCCTAGCGCTTGTATAATCATAAGATGGAGAAAGGGATGTGGGACTAAAGAATGTAGTGATATGGACATCTGGATCTATATACAGCGGAAGATCAGTGAAACTCAGGCATGAGATGCATTGGATGTGAGTCAAAAGACCACATCTCACGCAAAATGAATAGGGGCAAGATCAACGACCCGCGGCTCATGATCTAAAAATGGCTTGAGCCGCTGGCCGTTCACTCGAAAGGTACTCTCAGAAGACAACTCAGATATATCGATGCTACCGTTGTCGTGTACCTTTCTAACCAGATAAGGTCCCTTCCATTTGCTCTGTAGCTTCCTTGGAAATAATCGTAGCCTCGCATCAAACAACCATACTCTCTGTCCAATCTCAAAATGCTTGTGGCTGATATGAGAATCATGCCACTCCTTCACTTTCTCCTTATAATGTAGGCTGCTTGAAAAAGCTGCATCTCTAAGCTCCTCCAGGGCAGCTAACTCTGCCCTTCTCTGGTCTCCCATACCATCTGGATCCATGATAATATCTGTGACTGCCCAAAGTGACTTGTGCCTCAGCTCAACAGGTAAATGGCATGGCTTTCCATATACGAGGCGAAAGGGAGATGTGCCCAAAGGTGTCTTGAAAGACGTCCTATATGCCCACAAGACCGAGTCCAAAAGCTGTGACCAATCCTTTCGGTCAGGGCGGACGACTTTCTGTAGAATAGTCTTGATCTCCCTATTCGACACTTCGGCTAGACCGTTCGTCTGTGGATGATAAGGTGTAGCAACACGATGGTCTATGCCGAACTCGCTAGCAAGTGCCTTCACCTGGTCGTTGATGAAGTGCGATCCCCCATCAGAAATCAGAACTCGTGGAACCCCGAACTGCGTGATGATATGCTTCCTCAAAAATCTGCAAACTGTCCTCGCATCAGCGGCTCGGGCGGGGATAGCCTCCACCCAACAACTCACATAATCTACGGCCAACAGAATGTACTCAAATCCCTGACTCTTAGGGAATGGACCCATGAAATCGATGCCCCATGCGACAAAAACCTCACAGAAGTGAATGGGTTGCATCGGCATCATATCACGCTGTCCACAAGTGCCCATCCTCTGACAGTCAGTACACCTCTTCACGAACTCATCTGAGTCCTTAAAGAGGGTAGGCCACCACAAGCCGGATTGGAGCACCTTCTGTGCCGTTCTCCTCCCAGAATGATGTCCTCCTGCCTCAAGCTTGTGGCAGTAAGTGAGGACGCTATGGTGTTCCTCCTGAGGAATACACCGACGCCAGACGTTGTCCCCTCCTTCGTGGTAAAGGATGGGATCCTCCCAATGGTAAGACTTGGCCTTCGCTAGGAAGGTCACAAGCCTCTGCCTGGGCCAATCTTGTGGGACTTTCCCAGCAACGAGAAAGTTCACAATATCGGCGTACCATGGGAGTGAGGCGATAGCAAGGATCGCCTCATCTGGGAAGGTATCTCTAATAGGATCAATCTGCTCAGAATCCTCAGGCTGCTCTAATCGGGAGAGATGATCCGCCACCACATTCTTGACTCCAGGCTTATCCTTAATCTCAATATCGAACTCATGGAGTAGAAGGATCCATCTAGTCAGTATGGCCTTGGCATCCTTCTTTGCCATGAGGTACCTGATGGCGGTGTGATCGGTAAACAAAGTCACTCTAGATCCAATGATATACGATCTGAACTTATCTAGGGCGAACACTACGGCTAGCATCTCCTTCTCTGTGATCGTGTAATTCCGCTGGGCGGAATCCAATGTGCGGCTAGCGTAGTGTATGGCAAATGTGACTCCATCCCTCCTCTGTCCCAGCACTGCCCCTACGGCAAAATCGGAGGCATCCGTCATGATCTCGAATGGGGAGAGACCAATCAGGCGGCTGGAGGACAGGAGCCTCAATCACACACTGCTGGAGAGTCGCGAACGACGAAAGACACTTGTCATCGACAAGGAACTCGGTGTCTTTCGTCAAAAGGTCAGTCAACGGTCGGGCAATCCTGCTGAAATCCTGAATAAATCTCCTATAAAATCCAACATGCCCCAGAAATGACCGTAGCTGCCTCAGATTGGACGGTGGTGCGAGTTTCCTAATGACATCAACCTTGGCCGGATCAACCTCCATGCCCCCTGTTGGAGATGATGTGGCCAAGCACCGTCCCTTGAGTCACCATGAAGTGACTCTTCTCCCATGATAGAACCAAATGATACTCAATACATCGCTGGAGTACTCGGTCTAGGCAGTCAAGACATGAGTCGAATCCGTCGCCGTAGACCGAGAAATCATCCATGAAGACCTCCAAACACTCCCCTACCATGTCCGAAAAGATCGACAGCATGCATCTCTGAAAAGTCGCAGGGGCGTTGCATAGCCCAAATGGCATGCGTCGAAAAGCATATGTGCCGAAGGGACAAGTAAAGGTGGTCTTCTCCTGATCCTCAGGAGCGATGGCCACTTGGTTGTAGCCCGAGTACCCATCTAGGAAGCAGTAATGGCTCTTCCCTGCCAGTCTCTCAATGATCTGGTCAATAAAAGGCAGGGGGAAATGGTCCTTCTTGGTGGCCTGGTTGAGTCTCCTGTAGTCAACGCAGACCCTCCAAGAGGTGGGTACTCGTGTAGCGATCTCCTCTCCCTACTCACTGATCACAGTCGTGATGCCCGTCTTCTTGGGCACCACATGCAAGGGGCTGACCCACTTGGAATCGGAAATGGGATAAATAAAATCTGCACTCCACCATTTCGATATTTCCTTCATCACAACCTCTCTCAGGTTGGGGTTCAGACGCCGCTGGAACTCACGCGACGGCTTCGCCCCCTCCTCGAGATAGATATGGTGGGAGCACACTAATGGGCTAATCCCATGGAGATCTGCTACGCTCCATCTGATCGCCTTGCGGTTCTTTTCAAGAACCCCCATCAAACGGGATTCTTGCTCTCCAGTCAACTCGGCGGAGATGATGACTGGGTACATCTCTGGCTCGCCCGCAAGGAACCGATACTTCAGCGAAGTAGGGAGCGGCTTCAGCTCTGGAATGCTGGGTGCTGGCAAATCTGGCTGCGGAAGAAACTGAGTGAAAGCAGCTAAATCTGCCAAATCTGTCTGGGAAAGTGAAAGCGTACTCTCGCAAATTGGATCGGGAGAAGGCTGCTCAACTGCACTGTCTCTGCTCGGCTCTGCATCTACCTCCTCCTCATCTGTAGGCTCAGGTGGACTCGGGTCTGGCATCTGATCATCACAATCTGCCCAATCAGACTCTGAATCCGAGGGATCTGTATCAACCACGGTGGCATCAGTACCACCGGAAAACAAGGTGGCCTCAGCACCACCATCACTAAACATCGTGTCGCGATCAAGGACCGGCTCTGCTGCCTCTATGGTATCCTGAACCAGGGCTGTGCTATCCAGACTCTCCTCTGCTATCATCTCGGCATCAGCTGTGTCTGAATATGAGAGGATGGTCTGTGCTGCAGGATCTGCCCAAGCTGCCTCATCGTCTGTGATCACAAAATCACAGTCCTGGTGGATGTCTGGCTCTGCGTCTGTCAGCTGCTCTGAATCTGTACTCGCATCTGAGCGGGCTCTCTCTCTAGCTCTGTAGTCCTCGACCATCTCTATTTGTATACTCTCGCCCTCGATACGAAAGTACACCTTCCCGCTATCATGATCAGTCACCGCCTTGGCTGTGGCCAAGAACGGACGACCAAGGCTGATGGGGGTATCGGTCACTGACTCAGGGATCTCCATGTCCAACACTACGAAGTCCACGGGGAATTTCAGGCCCTGAATCGTGACGATAACGTCTCGTAACAACCCCTTCAGCCTCTTGACAGATCGATCAGCGAACTGAAGGACTGTCCTGCTCTATCGAAGAGTGCCCAACTCGAAGCGGTCGAGAAGGGCTGCCGGAAGAAGGTTGATCGACGATCCGCTATCTAGAAGAGTACGGTCGAACCTCTGCTCACTGATCTGGCATCTGACATACGGGGCCCCTGAATCTGGCCTCTTGGCTGGCAGGCGGTTCTGTATCGCAAAACACGTGGCTTTCGTCAGCACATGTATCTCTGAAGTGTGGTTCCTCCTCCTCCTGACTGTAGTCCTCTCTCTCAAAGATCGCTGGAGAAGGGGGATGTGCTGCAAAGCCTCCTGGAGGGTCAGCTGGATGTGGAATCTGTCAATCATACTCTGGCTGAATTCCTCCTGCACTGTCTTTTTTTTTTATTTTTTTCTTCCCCTTCCCCATCTGAAGGGCTCTAGGGAAGGGGATCACAGGGTCCTTCTCAGATGAAGGACTAGGAAAAGGCCTAGACGGTTCGATGACCGGATCCACACATACATCATGCACCACAGTGGGACCAAAAGAAACTAAACCTTTTCCTTTATTCAAACCAAAGTTCTGAGATACATCAAGGCAAGGAAAGACAACATCTCTCTCGATACAAACACCGGTGGCCTCAGTACCACCACGGGCTAGCTCTGCTACTGCTGCTGGTAGACGTCTCGCGGCATCAGTGCCGCGGGCTGGCTCGGCTCTACTGGTGGCGTCAGTACCACCTCCTCGATCTGGTGAAGCGGCGGCCTCAGTACCGCCGATGGGATCAGCATCCTTGGTGGCCTCAGTGCCACCGTCATCATCTGGAGCGGCCTCAGTACCGCTCTCCTCCTCCTCAGGTGGCGCCTCTGAAGTATCCTCGTGGTGAAGCTCAGATGAGGCGCCGCCGCCTGCTGGGGTCCTACCGCTCCTAAGTGTGACAAAATCAGCATCAAATAGATCCGAAGATGTATCAACAAATGGGTCACTAGGAGTGGCAAACTCAGTGTGTACTACCTGCTCAGATTTCCTCTTGAGGTTATTCGGATTCGACTCGATCTGGGCTGGTATGGCGACCTTCCCTCTCACCAAGTCCCGCATCTCCTGGCAGAACTCGTCCATCTCCCGTCTGAACGTGGCCTGCTGGTCCGTGAGGAGGCGGGCTATGTCATCCAAAGCGGGGCTCTCATGGGAGCCCGACGGGTAGCCTCTCTGGGGGTGAGGCTTCTGGAACTGCTGCTGGTGGTAAGAGGGGTATGAGGAAGGGTGCTGCTGCTGAACTGGGTGAGCCTGCTGCTCACGTCTCCACGACTGTCCCTGCTGCTGGTAGGGACGCGGACCGAAGGATGATGGCTGGTGCTGCTGGTATGCTGGGGGCTGCTGCTGCGACTGCTGGTGATCTCTCTGCTGGGAGTACTGCCCTCCCTGTCCTGACGGCTGCTGCTGGGGCTGGGCACCACCACTCCCCCACCTGAATCCGGGATGGTCTCGTCGGATCCCAGGCTGGGGGCGGTCATACCAAATCCCGTTGACATCCATCAACAGCTCGGCATCGTACGGGGCTGGCGGGAGTACTGCCAGAGGCTGGTCCGGCTGGTAGACCACCATCTGCATCTCTGGAGATGGTGGGGACTGGTAGGTGGGCTGTGGCTGCTGGTACGGCTCCGCCTGTACAAGATGAACCTGTCTAGGCTGCACAAGGGTGCTGGAGCGCTGGGACGAGCTGTTGCTGCTGCTGCCGGAGTCACCTCGCGACTGAAGACGAGGCTGAGGAGCCGTCTGTGCCTCCTGGAGACACATGAGCTGTGTCTTCATGTCGCTCAGAACCTGTGCCATCTGTTCCATTTGAGTGATGCTCTGGCACTGCTTCTTCTCTATCAGCTCCATGCGGTCCAACTTCTCGCTGATAATGCCCATGTCCGCAGCTGACGACTCTAACTGTGCTGCTGCGACTGCGGACGAACTGGATGGACCTGCATCTACCCGTGCTATCCGCTGGTACTGTACGGGTCCTGGCTGCTGTGGCTGGGGTCTCTGAGAATACAACCTGGTCTGGGACATCACCATGTAGTTTTCGGCCATCTCCTCGTAGATGGCCCAGACCTGGTCGTGGTCCTTGGCGAAGTAGGACCCGCCGCAAGAAGCGTTCACCAGACCCTGAAGCTCTGGCGTCAACCCGCTGAAAAAGCTCTGAACCAAGTTCGGCTTGGAAATGTCGTGGTGCGGGCATCTGTCTAGGAGCTCTCTGAACCTCTCCCATGCCTCGTGAAACTGCTCGTTGGGGAGCATGGAGAAGTTGCTGATCAGGGCCCTCGCTACATTGGTCCGCCCGAGTGGATAGTACTTGTTCAAGTACTCGGTGCGGAGCTGCTCCCAGGTGTAGACAAACTTCCCTAGATGCTTCAGCCAGGCGGCTGCTCTATCTGCCAGTGAAAAAGGGAAGGCTATCATCTGGATCGTGTCCTGGTCCACATGTCGGTCGTGGACAGTGCTGCAGATCATAAGAAACTCCTGGAGGTGGAGGTGGGGCTCCTCAGTGGCAAGTCCGTGGAAACGGGGTAGCAATTGCAAGGTGTTCGGGGGGAACTTGAAGTCCCCCACGATCGCCGGCACCACCACCCAGTGATGCATCAGAGTAGATCCGAGATTGTGTAAATTCCGCATCGGTCGTGGTGGTCCTCCTGCCGCGACGGCTGCCGCTGCGGCGGCGGCTGCTGCTGCTGCTGCTGCGGTTGCTGCGGCTCGGTCCTCTGCATCTGGAATATCCTCGGGCTCGCTCTGCTGGTCTCGCTCTGCTCTGAGCCTCTCCAACTCTCGCCTCATCTCTATCATAAATGCTCCCTGATTGCGTAACTGCTGCTGGACTGTCTCGAGTGATGCGATCAAGGTGGAGTTGATCGCTCCCTGGTCAAGTACAAAATGCTCGGGCTGACGGGAGTGATCATCTGAACTGCCGGCTCCGTCCATGACGTCTGCAAAATCAAATGAGCCCAACTCAGGTGCTGTCAAATCAATCAGTCTCTCCTCTGGCTCGTGTCTCTCAGGTAGGAAGGAAAGGGGGTCGAGGGGGAACGGGGCGGAATCGTGCTCAGGCTCGGAGAGCGGGTCTGGGCTCTCGCGAGCCAACCTAGATGATGAGGTAGACGTGCCCGAAAGCGGTGCAGCCAGAGGCTGCCTAAGAGAGCGTCTACCCATCATCTTGATTTGGTCGAGTCGGGCGGATGAGATCTGGAGAAACTATGATCACAAACAAACCCCCGGTTCACCAACGCAACGCGAGCTGAAGACCGTGAAAGTTCGGTCAAATTATCTTGTCTATTTTATTTTGGTGAACACACAAAATATCAGAGCGCTTATGTGACCTGTTAGGATATCCGATGCTATCCCAACCGACTGGCCCGCACGGAAAAGTCGGTAATCAGTCGGGACTAGCACCGGGGGGCTCTACCTAGGGTGCGGGTCACTCTCTCGCGCATCCAAACCATACAATGAGGGGGTTGCTCTCCCCAAGACAAAATTTTTTAGGGTGAGCGGTTTTTAAGATCAATAGTTTTATCCAGTCCCAATTTTATGGTTTCTCTTTTTAATCTTTTTCAAAAGCAAACAAACGGCCTAACGAATTTTTCGGTTCTCCTGGTTATGTCCAAAACAGGGGGGAGAAGACGAAAAAGTCGATGCACGATAAATCAATGATGCATGCTGAGTAAGAAATGCGTACCTTGCCTCCAGCACTCTACATGCAAGATGATCCGTGCATAAATGTAAAGACAGAAAGAAAACTACCTATATGGTGCAACGGGAAAGCCGAGTCCTAAACGAGCAATTTCTAGCGAAGAACCGTCTAACCGGTCACCGACCTCCAAGCCAAAGAGTCCGGTCTTGGCCCGTCCCTCCTCTGTCTAACAAATTGGGGGTAGGAGAAAGCGCTTTACAGGACGGGCTGCGGCACGTAGGCTACGAAGGCAAATGAGTCGGTTATTTTTATTAATGATTTTTAGTAGGTCCAATTAACGATTTATGGGAATAGATAAGCAGTTAGGTGTGTGGATCCTACTAATTACGGCACATTCACCAGAAAATCCTAAATCTAGGGGCTCGAGCAAAAACCGCGTAAACACCAGAAAAGGCAGAAAGAAAATAAAATAAAACCGTGAAAAACCGCGAAAAACCGCACAAGTCCTAAGGGTCCCCCGAGCACACCGGTGCTCCAGACCTGCTACGGCAAGTCACAAGTGTCCAAGTGTCCTGAGAATGTCCTGTATTATTACAATAATAATGAAATTAAAATAAAAGTCTACCCTAATCCTCACCCACTCAACTCTCTCTCACTCTCTCCTGCGGCTCCGTACAGAAGGGAGCCGCCTCCGAATCCCGCGGGTGCGTCGGCTTCTCGAAAGCAGCCGCCTCGGTCCTCGGGCCCTCGCAAGAGAAACAGAGTGGTCAGAACCAATAATCAAATAACAATAATAAAAGAAAATAAATGGAAATAAAAATATAGGGTATATGTGCAAAAATGCAAAATAAAATAAACACACAAACTCAAACAAAAACAAAAATAAAAGAAAATGAAAATAAAACAAAATGAATCAAAAAGGAAATATAAACAAAAACCGCGAAAAGCCGCGAGCTCTGAAAGAGCCGCGGAAAGTCGCGAAAATAAAAAACGAAAGTAAAAAGAACTACTAAGCCGTGCTCCCCGGCAACAGCGCCATTCTGATGAGCGCACTAATCGATCACCCGGATAAAGGTACTAATCGGTCGTTGTGGCCCGAGCAATCAAAGGTACTCAATCAAGAAAATGAACCACTAATGACAAATCAAGCAATCAAAACACGAGTAGCGGTCCTGCTATATGTTTAACCTGGTATAGCACCCATGGTCGAACTCGAGGAGCACGGATTGGCCGAGAGGCCTACGAAGTAGTAAAAACAAATAAAAGAAAGAAGGAAAATATTTTTAGTGGTTTTTAATTACTTTTATATTATTATTTTTTTTAGATTTTTAATATATAAAGAAAATAAGAAAAACAAAAATAGTCACATTTTAACAAATTATTCAAAGCATCAAAAATCAACCAAAAATCAAAACAAAAATATTTTTATGTGTTTTATATTTTTTTATGTTTTTAGTGAATTTTTGAGAATTTTCTGATGTTTATTTTATTTTCTAAAAAAATAAAACAATGGCAAACAGAAGGGGTACTGTCCAACCGAGCCAAGAAGCCTTAGATAAAATATCTAAGGGCTCAAAATGGCCTGGAGGTAATTTTCCTGTAAAGTAGATGAAACAAGGAAAATTTAGGTACCAAGTTTATTATTTTGGGTTTTAATGAATTTATTAGAATTTTTATGGGTTTTTTAGTGTTTTTAAGTTTTTAAGGTTTTCTAGTGGTGAAAAATAGCCAAAATTGGCTAGAAAATCAAGGAACACAAACTAAACAGTAGCTAATTTTTAGGGAATTTTTAAGGGAGTTTTTGTATTTTTTTATGATTTTCCAATCTAGACAGTAACAAAAATTAAGGTTTTCGAATTTTAAAAATAGCAAACAAAGTCAGAAATGTCCTCAAAAATCCGTGAAAATCCTACACCATGGCAGGAGCCATGTGTCAAATTCTCATTGGATTTGGAGGTGATTTTATATTTTATTCAAAAATAACAAAAGGGTATTGTGCACAGGGACTGGAATGCAAATACCCAAAGTTCTGGGGGTCTCGGTGCAATTAACCCAGTAAAACACGTGCCACACGCGTGCCTGGGGCACTCAGGGACTTAAATGTAACAAAAATAAGTCCCGAGGACTTATTGGTAACACGTACCAAAAGTCCAGGGGCCTTGGTTGCAAATAACCCAAGATATCATGCACATGCGAAAATAAACCATTCATAGGGGCATAAATGCAAATATCAAAAAGATTTCATTCCTTTAAGAACATCCAGAACTACAAGGGCTTTAATTGCAAATACACCAAAATAACACGTGACGAAGCACGTGGCTCACAACAGGCAGGGGTATAAATGCAAACACACTAAAGCTCAGGGTCCTCTATGCAATTAAACCTAAAACTAAATAACTGATTTTAATATTTACAGGACTCAAACAAAATAAAACAAAGATAAGGGCCTAAGGGTAAATTACCCTTTATTAAGCGGGGTCGTTGGATGCGCTCCACGTGGCTGATCGGAAGGCTGGGACTGGTGGGCGCTCCGGATCGTCCCTTCTCTGATCGAACGCTGCAGGTTGCTCCAAGGATGGACGACCAAGATCTGAACTGGAGCGAGACGGGGGCGATCGACGGCGGCTGGAGGTCCTGTATGAACAAGTGGCCGGCGAAGTTCTCCGGCCTCGTGGAAGCGTCTCCGGCCTCCTCTACTGCGCCTGAATATCGGAGAAGCTCCGGCGTAAAGGTGCGCAGCTGCTGATGGCCTCCGATGCCCCAGCCGAGCTCGGGGGAGCTCCGACGAGGGTGGCGGAGATGAAGCTCCTGGTCTGACTGTCGAGAGGCCTCAGATGGCCTCCTCTGGACCTGCAAAACCACTCAGGAGATTCACGGGTCGAGGGCAAAGTGCCTCGACCCAGTTAGGCGAAGTGGGGATGGTCGGTGCGTCGGGACGGCGGGCTCCGGCGAAGGGGGTGGACGGTGGAGCCCGGTTCCCAGCTCCTGTGCGAGCTGGGTTGCGTGAGCGGGTGGAAAACGTGCGTCGGAGGAAGGCGGTCGTGAAGGTCGGGTCCGATGGTCGGATGGTGGTCGAAACTGGGGTGAATCGAAGAAAGATGACGGCGGCGCAAATTGGGGGTAAACAAAAGCGAACGAAATGGCGGAGCTACGGGACTACCTGAATGAACGGTGAGACTGGGGAAGAGCAGGGGGTGCTCCTGGTCGTCGCCTCGAGGATCGTCTCGGCCCGAGGCTCGAAGCCCGCTCAGGTGGCGGAGCTACGGCGGCTACGTCGCCGGATCAGTGGAATCCTCCTCCTCGCCTCGCTGCAACAGGTGGAGACGCTCGCTGTCACTCTTGCGGTCACTCTGGAGCTCACAGGGAAGAAGGGGAATGACCAAAGATGACGTGGGAAGGTGGCGGAGCTGCAACTTTATATGACTAGGGGTCCGGGCAAGCTCAGGAGCGCGCGGATCCCGAGGGAGCGGCTCCGGCGAGGATGCCGGATGCAAGGAGAATGATTCGGACCCGGGGTTTGGGTGATAGGCAATCGGGTTGAGCGGGGAAAAATCCGAGAAGTTGGGTCCGAAGCTCGAACCCGTGAGAAGTGGTCCTGGGGGGGCCAGTTGACCGGGCGGTCAACATCCCCAGGACCCAATGAGATCAGGCCATGTGGCTAAACTTTGAAGCTCAAAAATAAGGTAGCAAATGGCCGATTTTGCAAAAACTTAAAACATGAATTATTTTTATTTTATTTTTTTTCTATTTTTGGTGATTTTTAATTAATTTTTGGAAATAAAATAGGCTATATACATAATATGTACTAGATATAGGTATATACAATATATATAGGGTTTTTGATTTTTGATTTTTATATATTATTTTTATACAATTTTATTCCCATTTTATATTTTATTTATTTACATTATAAAATAAGGAGTAAAAGGGTGTTTTTATTTTATTTTTATTATTTATATACATGGGTAAAATAAATAGTTATGTACAACTATATACATGGTATATGTACAATATATTTTTGTACTTTTAATTTTGTTATTTTTATTTTGTTTTGATTTTAATTGTTTTTATTTTATTTATTTACATAGAGTATTTACAAAAATTTTGGAAAGTAATTTTATTTATTTACAAGGTTAAATAAATATATAGGCATGGTTTATGTACATGGTGAAAGGGTGTTTTTACTCTTTTTGATTTTTAACTTTTTATTTTGTTTTTATATTTATATATACAAATATTTACAAGTGTATTTTTGGCGAGGAAAAATATTTTTATTTATTTACATAAATATTTACACATGATCCCCTATCTCCCTCTACTTTGGCTTTTATGCGGTCAGGCCCATGCTGAGCCCTCCCTTGGGTTTGGTTGCTCAATATTTATTCTAAATATTTCCCTCTTTTTCTTTTTCATCTTTATTCTTTTATTTTTGAACAAAAACATGCTATTTATAGGTTTTTACACAATGCATGCTTTTGCTAATTATTCCTATTTACATATATCTACATGCATTTGCAAAGGTTTTTGTGGCTAAAATATAAGAATAAAGAGTGATGAATGGGTATTCATCACGGTCCTGCTATGTGTTTAACCTGGTATAGCACCCAAGGTCGAACTCAAGGAGCACGGATTGGCCGAGAGGCCTACGAAGTAGTAAAAATAAAGAAAATAAAAGAAAAAAATATTTTTAGTGGTTTTTAGTTCTTTTTATATTTTTTTGGATTTTTAATATATAAGGAAAAAAAGAAAAGCAAGGAAAAACTCAATTCAACAAATTATTTCAAGCACCAAAAATCAATCACAAATCAAAACAAAAATATTTTTATGTGTTTTATTTTTTTTATGTTTTTGGTGAATTTTTGGGATTTTTCTGATGTTTATTTTATTTTCTAAAAATCAAACAATGGCAACAACAAAGGGTACTGTCCAGCCAGGCCAAAAGTCCCTAGATAAAATATCTAAGGGCCTCAAACTGGCCTGGAGGTAATTTTCCTGTAAAGTAGATGAAACAAGGAAAATTTAGGTACCAAGTTTATTATTTTTGGGTTTTTAATTAATTTATTAGAATTTTTATGGGTTTCAGAGTGTTTTTAAGTTTTTAAGATTTTCTAGTGGTGAAAAATAGCCAAAATTGGCTAGAAAATCAAACAAACTAAATTAAACAGTAGACCATTTTTATAGAATTTTTAGGGGAGTTTTTATATTTTTTTTGTCAATTTTCAAACTAAACAGTAACAAAAATGGAGGTTTTTGAATTTTTAAAAATAGCAAACAAAATAAAAAATGTCCTCAAAAATTCACAAAAATCCTACACCATGGCAGGAGCCATGTGTCAAATTTTGTCGAATTTGGAGGTGATTTGATATTTTATTCGAAAATAACAATAGGGTACTGTGCACAGGGACTGAAATGCAAATACCCAAAGTTCCGGGGGTCCCGGTGCAATTAACCCAGCAAAACACGCACCACGCGCGTGCCTGGGGCACTCAGGGACCTAAATGTAACAAAAATAAGTCCCGAGGACTTATTGGTAACAGGTACCAAAAGTCCAAGGGCTTACCTGCAAATAACCCAAGAAATATCGCACATGTGTAAATCAATCACGCACAGGGGTATAAATGGAATTATCTAAAAAATTTCATTCATTTCATAACAACCAGAACTACAAGGGCATAAACCGCAAATAACCCAAAATCTCACGTGGCGAAGCACGTGTCCACAACAGGCAGGGGTATAAATGCAATTATCTAAAGCTCAGGGTCCACTATGCAAATAAACCTAAAACTAAACAACGTACTTAAATATTTACAGGACTAAAGCTAAATAAAAATAAAAGCGGGGCCTAAGGGTAATTTACCCTTTATTAAGCTGGGTCGTTGGATGCACGCCACTGGCTGATCGGATGGCGTGGAGGCGAGGTGGCTGGCGATCCAACGGCTGAGGTCGATCCTCCAAAGATCGGGCGGTGGATGCAGCTCCACTAATGGACGGTCAAGATGCAATCTGGAGCGGGCGGAGAAGATCGACGGTGACTGGAGGTCCTGGATGAATCAGGCGGCCGACGAACTTCGCCGGCCTCGTGAAGGCGCCTCCGGCCTCCTCTGTTGCGCCTGAGTATCGGAGAAGCTCCGACGTGAAGGTGCGCAGCTGTTGATGGCCTCCAATGCCCCAGCCGAGCTCGGGGGAGCTCCGACGAGGGTGGCGGAGGTGAAGCTCCTGGTCTAAAAGTCGAGAGGCCTCAGATGGCCTCCGCTGGACCTGCAAAACCACTCAGGAGATTCGCGGGTCGAGGGCAAAGTGCCTCGACCCAGTTAGGCGAAGTGGGGATGGCTGGTGCGTCGGGACGGCGGGCTCCGGCGAAGGTGGTGGATGGAGAAGCCCGGTTCCCAGCTCCTGTGCGAGCTGGGTTGCGTGAGCGGGTGGAGAACGTGCGGCGGAGGAAGGCGAATGTGACGGTCGGGTTCGATGGTCGGATGGTGGTCAGAACCGGTGTGAATCGAGAAAATACGACGGCGAAGCGATTTGGGGGAAAACTGAAATTAGATGAAATGGCGGAGCTACGGGGTTACCTGGATGATCGGTGAGACTGGGGAAGAGCAGGGGGTGCTCCTGGTCGTCACCTCGAGGGTCGTCTCGGCCCGAGGCTCGAAGCTCGCTCAGGTGACGGAGCTACGGCGGCTACGTCGCCGGATCAGTGGATTCCTCCTCCTCTCCTCGCTGCAACAGGTGGAATCGCTCGCTGTCACTCTCGCGGTCTCTCTGGAGCTCACAGGGAAGGAGGCGAATGACCAAAGATGGCGTGGGAAGGTGGCGGAGCTGCAGCTATATACGGTGGAAGGGTCCGAGAAGAACGGCTCGGGTAGGGTCGTGGAAGCGCGCGGATCCCGAGGTGGATGCCCGGCGAAGGTGTCGGATGTGTGAGGGTCAAAACGGAGCTGGGGTTTGGCGAATTGGGTGTCGGGTCGAGCGGGTAGAAGTAGGAGAAGTCGGGTCCGGAGCCCAGACCCGTGAGAAGTGGTCCTGGGGGGGCTAGTTGACCGGGCGGTCAACATCCCCAGGACCCAATGGGGTTCGGCCACGTGGCTAGATCTTGAGGTGACAAATAGGGGTAGCTAGGGCCCGAATCTGCAAAAACTCCAAACATGAAATATTTTTATTTTATTTTTTTTTCTATTTTTTGGTGATTTTTAATTAATTTTTGGAAATAAAAATAGGCTATATACATAATATGTACTAGATATAGGTATATACAATATATATAGGGTTTTGATTTTTGATTTTTATATATTATTTTTGTACAATTTTATTCCCATTTTATATTTTATTTATTTACATTATAAAATAAGGTGTTTTTATTTTATTTTTATTATTTATATACCTAGGTAAAATAAATAGATATGTACATCTATATACATGGTATATGTACAATGCATTTTTGTATTTTTGATTTTTCTATTTTTATTTTGTTTTGGTTTTGATTCTTTTTATTTTATTTATTTACAATATATAACATAAAGTATTTACAAAAAGCTTAAAAATTACTTTTATTTATTTTCAAGGTTAAATCAATACATAGATGTGGTTTATGTGCATGGTGAAAGGGGTTTTTTGATCTTTTTGATTTTTAACTTTTTACTTTTGTTTTTATATTTACAAATATATACAAGTATTTACAAGTATATTTTTGGTGAGGAAAATACCTTTATTTTATTTGCATAATTATTTACACACATGAGCCCCTATCTCCCTCTACTTTGGCTTTTATGCGATCAGGCCCATGCTGAGCCCTCCCTTGGGTTAGGTTGCTCAATATTTATTCTAAATATTTCCCTCTTTTTCTTTTTAATCTTTATTCTTTTATTTTTGCACAAAAACATGCTAATTATAGGTTTTTTACACAATGCATGCTTTTGGTAATTATTCCTATTTACACATATCTACATGCATTTGCAAAGGTTTTTGTAGCTAAAATATAAGAATAAAGAGTGATGAATGGGTATTCATCACCCCCTATACTTAACTTTGCTAGTCCCTTAGCAAACACTTATTTGAAAAAGAAGTGAAAAAGAAAGAAAGAAAAAGAAAAAGAGGATGTACATGGATCAAGGTTGATTATTAAACTTGCCTTCATTAAATTGAGGTATGGAGCTCAATCAGATCTTTGGATTATTAATGTGTCGGAACCTTATTTAGACTTAAGCTTAACACTCAACAGCCTCTAAGTTCCACTAATATATAACCAAGACTCCTCAATGCTCCAGATCAGAACAAGTCATCAATCACAAACCCTGAAGACCATGGATCTTTTCTTGTCCTGTGAAAGTGAGGTCTAAGCTCTCCACCTCAGAAATGGCAATTTGACAACCCTCCCCAACAAGGTAACTCTATGACCTCAATCTGGCCACTCTTTCCTCGAGGAGCGGGGTATTCCCTTCTAAGTTCAAGTTCAACCAGCTCAAGAAGAGGGGGAAGAAGAGAATGGGTCAAGGCCAGTGTAGCCAAGTACCCTTGGGAGCTTGACCAGTGTAGCCAAGTTTCCCTGCTGCAAGCTACATCAGGTGGATCATGAAACCAAGCTTTGCTTATTGCACTTATATACATACTCCGGTGGGATTATCATTTTCTCTCAGATCCACCACTTTTTTGGAGTTCTTTTCTTTTTGCACATTTTTTTTCAGTGCATCTATACAACATATACATGTGCAGCATATATACAAGGAGTTTTTCCTCTTGAGCCAGTAGACTATCCCTCTTTTGAAGCTTTATTGCAACCCACAACTCCCGTCGTTAGACCTCATGACAACCAGACCAAGTTGAGACGCACTTCCTTCACTATAAGAAGAAGAGAGGTTCTGCCTAGAAGTACTACCCTCATATGCTACCCCAAGTCAAGGAAGACTGCCTCCTCACCACCTCATCCGTAGAGAGCTCGGTGCATAGTGCCGGTGTCCAAGTAAAGCCATAGTCTATATGAGTCATGTGTTGTTGTTAAGTGTTCTACTTAGGCTCATTGAGATGACATGTGACCATAGCCTAGTGGACTCAAAGAATTAAGTCACCATGGACCTGAAAAGCCTTAAACCTAAGCCCTATAAGGTTCCTCTTAGAAGTTAGGTGGATTAGGATCTTTTATCAAGCTCCATTTCTCAATTTGATTCCAGGCTAGTTTAAATGTCAACTATCATCCAGAAAAACTATATACATATGTACAAAAGATGCTTATTTACACAAATTTTACAATCATGCAGAATTTTTGAAAAATGTTTTGAAATCATGAATGGATGATGCATGAAGTGCAAGTTTTGCAAAAAGATATTTACCACATTTACACAAGATTTTTGCAAACTTTTGATTTTCAAAACATTTTGGAAAAATTTTGTACTATATACATAATTTTGATACCAAAATATTTACACAAGCTTTACACAAAGATTTTTGAAATCATTTTTACAAAAATAATTTGTACACTAGCTATTTATGTGCAAATAAAAGAAGATTATGTACATGAAATTTTTTTTTAATTTTTGTGGTTTTTAGCCATTTTTATTTATTAACACACTCACACAAAGTACGAGTTATGGCTAAAGTATATATGAAATATATACACCCCCCCTATACTCAGCTCGAACGATGTCCTCAGAGTCAAGAGCGATGAAAAAGTCATAACTCGTGCTAGGTATAGGAAAGTGAAAAGAAAGGCTTATACAAAAAGAAAAGATAGAAGTCAAGAGGTTCTCGGGTCTCCCCCCTATACTTAGGATTAAATAATCCTAAGTATAGCAGGCTGTATACTAAGGGAAAACCTGAGAGGAGAATGTACAGGGTCTACCCCCCCATACTTAGGGTGAAATATCCCTAAGTATAGGCAACAAAAACAGGGGTAAACAGAAACAAAAGAAATACTCAAAAGGTCTCACATCCCCCCTATACTTAGGGTAAAGTGCACCCTAAGTATAGCATAATCACAAGATGAAGAAAGGGATGTGGGACTAAAGAATGTAGTGATATGGACATCTGAATCTATACAAGTCGGAAGATCAGTGAAACTCAGGCGTGAGATGCATTAGATGTGAGTCAAAGACCACATCTCACGCAAAATGAATAGGGGCAAGGTCAACGACCCGCGGCTCATGATCTAGAAATGGCTTGAGCCGCTGGCCGTTCACTCGAAAGGTACTCTCAGAAGACATCTCGGATATATCTATGCTACCGTTGTCGTGTACCTTTCTAACCAGATAAGGTCCCTTCCATTTGCTCTGTAGCTTCCCTGGAAATAACCGTAGCCTCGCATCAAACAGCCATACTCTCTGTCCAATCTCAAAATGCTTGTGGCTGATATGAGAATCATGCCACTCCTTCACTTTCTCCTTATAATGTAGGCTGCTTGAGAAAGCTGCATCTCTAAGCTCCTCCAGGGCAGCTAGCTCTGCCCTCCTCTGGTCTCCCATACCATCTGGATCCATCAAAATATCTGTAACTGCCCAAAGTGACTTGTGCCTCAGCTCAACAGGCAAATGGCATGGCTTGCCATATACGAGGCGAAAGGGAGATGTGCCCAATGGTGTCTTGAAAGACGTCCTATATGCCCACAAGACCGAGTCCAAAAGCTGTGACCAATCCTTTCGGTCAGGGTGGACGACTTTCTGCAATATAGTCTTGATCTCCCTATTCGACACTTCGGCTAGACCATTCGTCTGTGGATGGTAAGGTGTAGCAACACGATGATCTATGCCGAACTCGCTAGCAAGTGCCTTCACCTGGTCGTTGATGAAGTGAGATCCCCCATCAGAAATCAGAACTCGTGGAACCCCGAACCGCGTGATGATGTGCTTCCTCAAAAATCGGCAAACTGTCCTCGCATCAGCGGCTCGGGCGGGGATAGCCTCCACCCAACGACTCACATAATCAACGGCCAACAGAATGTACTCAAATCCCTGACTCTTAGGGAATGGACCCATGAAATCGATGCCCCATGCGTCAAAAACCTCACAGAAGTGAATGGGCTGCATCGGCATCATATCACGCTGTCCACAAGTGCCCATCCTCTGACAGTCAGTACACCTCTTCACGAACTCATCTGAGTCCTTGAAGAGGGTAGGCCACCACAAGCCGGATTGGAGCACTTTCTGTGCCGTTCTCCTCCCAGAATGATGTCCTCCTGCCTCAAGCTTGTGGCAGTAAGTGAGGACGCTATGGTGTTCTCCTGAGGAATACACCGACGCCAGATGCTATCCCCTCCTTCGTGGTAAAGGATGGGATCCTCCCAATGGTAAGACTTGGCCTTCGCTAGGAAGGTCTCAAGCCTCTGCCTGGGCCAATCTGTTGGACATGCGAGCCCACGGCGAGCCATTATGCAATAAATGTTATTGCAATTCACTCCTTGATCTGAAATAAAGAGTATATAATTTGCATAATAGGTCCCTTAGTACAATTAGGGTTATGTACCATGGCCGTCTTAATGATCATACAGCTGTTGATTCAATTATTGAATCATAGAGGCTGGTGCTTTGATGAATATCTAATGAGTTAGATTGAGGACTCGTCAAGCACCGTCAAATGATTATTAAGAGATGATCTCCAGCCAGAGTAGGAGATGGCAATCCTATCTCAGTTAGGCTGATATCTGATCGACCTCTTGATGCAGGTCCTCTGCATAGGAATAGAGATTCGGAGGTGTCAGATTAGTTAGGTCAAAGAGTTGACTTAACGAGATCGAGATAACCAAAGTCCTATATCGTATACTGTCACGATACAGGCACACATCCTCTGACCGGAGACAGTGTGTTACTATATGTCTGAGTATGTACATTTGGCAGACCAATAGGTTGATGACCTAATCAAGGTCTATACACGGGCGCGCTGGTGTGCATATAAGGGCATATGAGTAATACGATCTCTCAAAGGGATCATACAGGTTCACTACTGAACCGGAAGACAGGAGCTCACTCATGAGATATTGGGAAGAATCAAATTCCGTGCGCACGGTCGTCTCGCTTTGGAAGCTTGACTGAATTTGTTGGTTTGATATATACTTTTGGAAAGTATATGATCAAGACCTAGGTATGATATATGCTTTTGGAAAGTATATGATCAATACCGACTCCCAATGATCGAATGAGAAACTTACTGATAAAACCCTGAAGCAGACAGTATAAAGTTGATCTAATACTTCGGGTTTGTTCTGAGTCTTCCAGTATGCAGGATGTACAGGTATTGGGAATACCTGAGGTTGATGTGATCATAAACGATTGTATAACCATGACGCTTCCATTCCTAGGGAGTGATGAAACGGGTCTGGATTTTAGTGACTCCTTTCAGTAGAGAAGTAATCTCATCTTAGTCCAAATGTTGGACATTGATCTGAATGTGATTCAGGTTCAATGAGAAGATTAGATTTATGGTCTTGATTTAATCAAGCATCTATGGGAGGCCCGAGATCTGGATTTGAGATGTGATCTCAATATCCATGTCACTATACGTGGAACAATACAATCGCCCTGTCCTTATCTCCAAGTATTCGCGGAGAAAGCGCTTTATCCTTGAAAGAGTTCATGGATAATTCTATTGTTGATATATGTATCCGAGCATTGAGAAAAAGGATAATTAAATGTGATTTAATTATCATGAATAATATGAATTTGATTCATATTATAAGGAGAATTGTCTTAGATAATTGAATGTGATTTAATTATCAAAGATGTAAATAATGTGAATGTGATTCATATTATTTGAGCACAAGAGAATAAGTTATCCAATATAATTAAATGTGATTTAATTATTATGGATAAGAATAATGTGGATAGTAATATCCAATTATTCATAAAATATTATAAATGTGATTTATAATGTATTAGAGAGGGTTAATTATAATTTATATGTGTTGATTAATTATTATGTGTATTAGATACACATTGTGTAATTAATTGACAATGTAAATTATATGTTATTTTGGGTTGTGAATATGATTCACAATTTTTCCATGGCAAGATTGCAATATTCTCAAATATAATTGTGAATTATTTTTGAAGAATAAAACCCAAAAAAAGTTGTTGGAAATAAATAAAGAGAGAATTTCCATGGAGATATGCAATCTCATGAATTATCATGAGATTGCCCTCCATTAGGAAAGGGTGGGCGGCACCCATGTCCTATTTGGAATGGGTGACCGTTCACCATGTTATACATGGAATTGTAATCTCCATGTATGTATTCTCTCCTTATTTATTGGTTTGATTTAGGACTAATTTATATTTGATTTTGTCAAATATATTTTAACCTAAATTTATTGGTTTTATCAACAACAATCTTGACCATTGGATTGACATAAATCAATCTCATCCATTGATTTTATATGTCCCATGGATTGAGATCCATGGATCCCAAAACCCTATAAATAGAGAGGCATACCCATGCTCTCTATTCACACATAATGATTGAGAAGCATCTCTCTCTCTCTCTCTCTCTCTCTTTCTCTCTAGAGGTCAGCCCCCTCTCTCCCTCTCATGGCCGTCCACCATGGATGCCATGGAGAGGTTCTCCATCGCCGCGGCATCGTCGTTATGCTGCCCGTTCTTCTGCTCGTGGATCTCCGTCTCCTTCGGTGCGCCTAGCTCATGAAGAAGATGTCGGATCTCGTGTGTTGAGATCAAGAGATCCGCCGCTTGGATCATCAACATGGATTGCGAGAAGCACGCGGTTCATCCCCGCGCTCGCAAGCGTCTCCTCCGTCGGATCGGACTTGAGACAGGAGGTCTCTTCGTTTAGAGACTCGATCGCAACCACGCTTCAAGAGGTAATCCTATTACTTGTTTGTGGTTTAGACGAAATGATCCGAGAAGTGTTCTTGGATCATGTGGTTTTGTCGTAATAAAATTTTTAAATTCCGCTGCATCGAGCAACTAGTGCGACTAGTCGCTCCACGTCGTATTCGATGCGACGTTCACGCTTCCGTGATGCGCTTGAGGATCTAACCATATCCTTCAAGTGGTATCAGAGCCAGGTTGACGGTTTCGAATATGATTCGGTGACCGAGGACGACTTGGGTTTCGTTAAGGTCGCGAAAGTTTTATCGCATTTCAATTTCGCAGATCTGTTTAGTGTAATTTTTCGACCCTGTTTAAATTGTTTAAACACGAAAATAACACTTGGACTTTGTTTCCCATTAAATAAGGAAACCATAGGATCTGAGTTTGCGTAAATCGGATTTCGTATGCTCTAGATATGGTCATTTTAATGAACATGTATGCACTGTTACGGGAACTGCGAATCTTAACGTAATTAAAGAGTTAATTACTGTTTAGAGACGCCTCGAAATGCGTGCAAATCACATTGGTTTCTGTTCTAAATCAAATTAGCAAACTTTAGAAATTGACTTTGCTTAATTTGGATTTAAATTGATTGAGATATGCTAATTTTGGTAAGTAGGGGTCACTGCTGAAATTAGTTTCCTAATCAAGACCATGTGATTGTCAATTAATGAAATTAATTGTTAATTTCGAGAAATAATTATAGAAAATATTTGTGAAATATTAGAGAATGATTATTTCCTTAATTGACTTGGCCCCAATCAATTAGTTGATTAGATTTGATCTAAATCATAATTGAAATCACAATCATCAAACTTCTTGCTTGAATAGGATTGGGAATTTGTCTAGCAAATTTCCTTATAATCAAAATTGTTTTGATTACTATATGGTATAATTTCGGTTGAAAAACCGATGATCATCTCAAGTACAAATTAATCAATTTGGCATTATCCTTTCCCGTGGTGGATATGGTGTCTAGTCGGGGATCGCTGGGGTAGCGGGTTGCAACGTATGCGGTCCGTCCCACTCCCGCCGGTACTGGCCATGACAGCGGGTAGGGCCGGGATAATATCCGAGGGATTAAGATGTATTTTTCTAATTATTAAAATATGAATTAATACGTACTTTGAGAATAATACCATATATATTCAAGCATAAAATTAAGTTTGATTGATTGAATTGGATTGATAATTAATTTAATATGATTAAGTTAATTATGTCCAATTAAAATACTCTAATATGATTGGAGTTAAGAATTCCCTTGGAAGAATTAATTGTATGAATGTGATTCATAGCAATTAATTAAATTTGAATAAGAGATGGAGGATCACATAAGTGACATCCATGGTCTCCCGTCAAGGCGAAGGGTTCCGTCGCCAGGGATTGTATATAGGAGACGCCTGTCCGAAGTGACAGCTCCTATATGCAAGCGCATCTGGATCGGGCTCTTTGCTTCTCGAAAGAGTAAGGCCGTATGCGTAGTGACCCCAATATCGGATCCTCATATTATTGGGGCGATATTGGATTGCGCATAGCGAGTTCTATTCCTGTTGACGGTTGGTTCAATTAATGACGGGTCAACATCACCTTAGGGGTGGTGGGCCTGGGTATTAAAGACCGAATTGGGAGATGCAAGTTGGACTTGCAAGGAGGAATGTGTTCCCGCTTCTTTTTTATCCGAGTTGTAGGTTCTCATATTATTGGGATGCAACAAAGATAAGGAAGGAGATCCCAGATCTTGCTTGAGATATAATGGTAAGTATATCTCTTACATTGAAAGTGATTAAGGGAATGAACTTTCATTGTTGACATGGCAAGACAACTTTGATATAAAATTCCTAAATCAAAGTAAATTAAATATTTATATATTTTTATGCAAATTTCTTATTTCAGATAATCCTTCATTAATCCCACTCAATGTTATACTTAATAATAACCAGTAAAATATCATGGATAGACTCTTGATCCAGATATTGTACTTGCAATTAGACACATAATGTATGTAGTTACAATATGCAAGTTTCCTCATAATAATGAGGAATGACAATTAAATAGATAATAGGACTTCAAACCTAGGGTTTGGATGTTTCTATGATCTTGATATCGTCAAATGTGCTTTGGAAGTGACATGTTGATGATGATCGCAATTGTCAAATTAATCCTTATAAAATCAATAAAGATATTCTGGCATACATATGTGCTCTCAACATTCAATCATGAATGACATGGTTCTCTGCATCATGCAGAATGGTGGCTCTATAAGAGATGATGTATTCAAGTTGTTTGAATACCTACCTGAACCTAAGTTTTAAGAGTTTAGATGGATGTAGATGATGAGTGTCATCATTCTACTGTCTATACTCTAGTCATTCATGAAGCTTCATAATATTCATATTGTATGAACTTAAATGAAGTTTGTATAAATGTTGAAATACTCTTATACTGAAATTTTTGATTTTAACATAAGAGGTCCTTAGTCTTAAGCAATGGTTGCTTATAGATAAAGGGAGCGCAGTGGAAGCATGGGTTGGACCCAAGTAAGAAATACAATCAAAAGGTTGACTGTATTTCTGTAACTTCCATATGACATTCAAAGAGTTGAATGAATGCCAATACTGCAATAAGTTGATGTGTTGATAGTATGACTATCAAATCTATCTAGAATCCTTAGAGAAGGAATCAGATAGCACATCAGATTAATCTACATATAATCATTGATATTGACTTACTTATTTGATAAGATAAAGTCTAATAATTGTATCTCAAACTTCTAATGACACTTGCAATTGGTTGCATATGTATTAGAATATTAGAAATTTGATCTTAAGGTTTATTGGTCATCCATGTTGAAAGTGATGCAAGTGTTGCAACAATTTCCATTGGATCAATAGACTTCATATTTTCAGTGGGAGCCCTTAGTCTTAGAGAATGTCTCTATGACCTAGATATTAGAATACACTCATTATTTATTTCTAATTGTTGGATATAAACATGAATTCTGTAATAAATCTATCATAAAGTGTTATGATGGAGATATTTCAGATAGTAATCTAAAATCTAGTGGACTCTAATAAATTAGAAGATTAATGAATGGTTCATTAAGATTTCTAATAATGAAAATTGAACCTTTAAAGATCAATAGGAGGATAAAGATCATTTGACAATGATCTAGCATCATGTTTTGGGCATTTGTTTGTTGATGTGATCAATAGACTACTAAGATATGAAACTTTAGATTGTCTAAAGATTCAAATCTCACATACTTTTGAATATTGTATTCAAAGTAAAAATGTCCAATACACCCTTCTTTGGGAAAGGTGTAAGATGTTAAGGTATTCAAGATCTCATACATATTAATGTATGTGAATTATCTATATCAGAATAAACATTGTGGATATGTGATATCTATTAGTGATTATTTGTGATATGAGATTTCTTCTCTTCACTTAGAAAACTTTGAAATGTTCAAAGATTTCACAATTTTTGGTTTATAACCAAAGTTTGAAGGAAGATTAAATGAATTTGATCTAACCAAGGTAGGCTTTACCTATTAGATGAATTCATGAAATACCTTATGGAGATATGAATATCATTTCCTATCTCAATCCTCCTAATGAACCTTAACTCAATGGAGTTGTAGGGAGATACAATTGATCATGCGTGACATGATTTGATCAATGATTAATCCTAGCATAATTATCTCTTAGTTTCCAAGGTATATATGTAGTAGAGACTACATTATATACTTAATAAGGTTCCATGCATGTAAGCTGGAATCTAGCACTAGAGAGTGCTACTTCATTAGGAAAATAAAGGATGGTATTGTATACCTACTTTATGACCTTGAGATTCTTAAAGGATCTCATCTCTGAGAATGTGATTCTTAGAGGATGACTCTCTTAAGAATCAAGATAAAAATGAAGTAAAGGAACTCATTTAATCTTGAGAAGATAATGAGGCTCCTAAAAAAAAATTGGGAACTAAAAGGACAATTAAAGATGAAACACTAATACCTCTTCAAATGAGTTTGAGGATGGATTGCATGTGTCAGAGAAATCTGACAATGATCGGATTTCATGTGATGAAATTCCTGAGGATCATGACATGAAAAGATGGATGTTAGCAATAAAGGTCTAATGTAGACTTCATATACAAGTGTTGTATATGGACCCTCGAGGATCCACCTATAAGGGTCAGACCCATTAAGGTGTAAATGGATCTTCAAGAGAAAGAGGGAACCTGATGAGAAGGTATAGACCTTCAAAGCACGGTTCGTAGCCATGAGCTACACACCGAAGAGAAGACATCGCTTGCGATGAGACTTGCTCTCCAGTGACCTTGCTTTAACCCATCAGAATATTGCTAACTATAGCTACACAACTTGACTATGACATCTTCATGATGTGAGTCAAGATTGCATTCCTCTATGAATACCTCTCTGAGGATATTCATATGAACTAGCCCCAGGGCTTCGTGGTTGAGGAAAGCAAGGTGTGCAAGCTAAAGAACTCCATCTTTGGACTCAAATAAGCTTCTTGTAGTTGGAACATAAGATTTGATGAAATTATAAATGTTATGATTTCAGATAAAATCTTGATGAACCATGTGAAGCTTAGTGGGAGTACCATTGTGTTCATCGTGCTAAGTGTAGATATTATTCTAATCATTTGGAATGATATAAGGATAATAATAAGTGTTTTAAAATTTGGTTGTTTCATACCTAGAGATACGATCTCAAAGGATGCCTCTTAGATCTTAATTCTGAAGTTGTTCAGAATCAAGGAAAAGAGGGTATTGGAACCATCACATTAGTAGTACACCTTGGACTTATTCCATTTTCTGGAAAAATTCCAAGAAAGGCTTCCTTCCCTTAAGATGTGGTAGTAACCTGTCTAAAGGGATAGCACCTCAAAGAGTTGAGGAAGTGAATGCTAGAACTGCTTGCACTTGTGCATCAGTTATGAGAAGCTAAGTGTATGCTAAATGTGTACAAGGGCCAGATGTCTGCCATGCAGTAGGAGTAGTAAACTGTTACTAATTCTACTATGGAGATAAAACACTTGATCGCAGTAAAAATGATGAAACTTAGAGATAGTGATCTCAAAGTCTTATCTTCAAAGGTTTAAGACCTTGTAGATAGTGATCTATAAGGGTCTTAACTATAGATACCTTAGGAGATAGAGATCTCCAGGAATGAAGGTATTCTAATAAGGATTATGGGAATAATGGTTATGATAATTAATAAGATGTAGTGTCAAGGACACTATAAATTGAGTATCGGTTGCATGAGATGCAACATTCGCATTTGATGCGAGCACTGTTACTAGGAGATATGCAAGTGCCGTAAAAGGACTTGGCGTAGTCTCTTGGGAACGGAGTGATTGATCAGCTTACCTAGCTATTTACTAAATAGCCTATGATTGTCACATGAGTGTGAGTTTAAATGATTAGCCCATTAATGGCTCTTTAGGCTAGTGGGAGATTGTTGGACATGCGAGCCACGGCGAGCCATTATGCAATAAATGTTATTGCAATTCACACCTTGATCTGAAATAAAGAGTATATAATTTGCATAATAGGTCCCTTAGTACAATTAGGGTTATGTACCATGGCCGTCTTAATGATCATACAGCTGTTGATTCAATTATTGAATCATAGAGGCTGGTGCTTAGATGAATATCTAATGAGTTAGATTGAGGACTCGTCAAGCACCGTCAAATGATTATTAAGAGATGATCTCCAGCCAGAGTAGGAGATGGCAATCCTATCTCAGTTAGGCTGATATCTGACCGACCTCTTGATGCAGGTCCTCTGCATAGGAATAGAGATTCGAAGGTGTCAGATTAGTTAGGTCAAAGAGTTGACTTAACGAGATCGAGATAACCAAAGTCCCATATCGTATACTGTCACGATACAGGCACACATCCTCTGACCGGAGACAGATGTGTTACTATATGTCTGAGTATGTACATTTGGCAGACCAATAGGTTGATGACCTAATCAAGGTCTATACACCGGTGCGCTGGTGTGCATATAAGGGCATATGAGTAATACGATCTCTCAAAGGGATCATACAGGTTCACTACTGAACCGGAAGACATGAGCTCACTCATGAGATATTGGGAAGAATCAAATTCCGTGCGCACGGTCGTCTCGCTTTGGAAGCTTGACTGAATTTGTTGGTTTGATATATACTTTTGGAAAGTATATGATCAAGACCTAGGTATGATATATGCTTTTGAAAAGTATATGATCAATACCGACTCCCAATGATCGAATGAGAAACTTACTGATAAAACCCTGAAGTAGACAGTATAAAGTTGATCTAATACTTCGGGTTTGTTCTGAGTCTTCCAGTATGCAGGATGTACAGGTATTGGGAATACCTGAGGGTGATGTGATCATAAACGATTGTATAACCATGACGCTTCCATTCCTAGGGAGTGATGAAACGGGTCTGGATTTTAGTGACTCCTCTCAGTAGAGAAGTAATCTCATCTTAGTCCAAATGTTGGACATTGATCTGAATGTGATTCAGGTTCAATGAGAAGATTAGATTTATGGTCTTGATTTAATCAAGCATCTATGGGAGGCCCGAGATCTGGATTTGAGATGTGATCTCAATATCCATGTCACTATACGTGGAACAATACAATCGCCCTGTCCTTATCTCCAAGTATTCGCGGAGAAAGCGCATTATCCTTGAAAGAGTTCATGGATAATTCTATTGTTGATATATGTATCCGAGCATTGAGAAAAAGGATAATTAAATGTGATTTAATTATCATGAATAATATGAATTTGATTCATATTATAAGGAGAATTGTCTTAGATAATTAAATGTGATTTAATTATCAAAGATGTAAATAATGTGAATGTGATTCATATTATTTGAGCACAAGAGAATAAGTTATCCAATATAATTAAATGTGATTTAATTATTATGGATAAGAATAATGTGGATAGTAATATCCAATTATTCATAAAATATTATAAATATGATTTATAATGTATTAGAGAGGGTTAATTATAATTTATATGTGTTGATTAATTATTATGTGTATTAGATACACATTGTGTAATTAATTGACAATGTAAATTATATGTTGTTTTGGGTTGTGAATATGATTCACAATTTTTCCATGGCAAGATTGCAATATTCTCAAATATAATTGTGAATTATTTTTGAAGAATAAAATCCAACAAAAGTTGTTGGAAATAAATAAAGAGAGAATTTCCATGGAGATATGCAATCTCATGAATTATCATGAGATTGCCCTCCATTAGGAAAGGGGTGGGCGGCACCCATGTCCTATTTGGAATGGGTGGCCGTCCACCATGTTATACATGGAATTGTAATCTCCATGTATGTATTCTCTCCTTATTTATTGGTTTGATTTAGGACTAATTTATATTTGATTTTGTCAAATATATTTTAACCTAAATTTGTTGGTTTTACCAACAACAATCTTGACCATTGGATTGACATAAATCAATCTCATCCATTGATTTTATATGTCCCATGGATTGAGATCCATGGATCCCAAAACCCTATAAATAGAGAGGCATACCCATGCTCTCTCTTCACACATAATGCTTGAGAAGCATCTCTCTCTCTCTCTCTCTCTCTCTCTCTCTCTTTCTCTCTAGAGGTCAGCCCCCTCTCTCCCTCTCATGGCCGTCCACCATGGATGCCATGGAGAGGTTCTCCATCGCCGCGGCATCGTCGTTATGCTGCCCGTTCTTCTGCTCGTGGATCTCCGTCTCCTTCGGTGCGCCTCGCTCATGAAAAAGACGTCGGATCTCGTGTGTCGAGATCAGGAGATCCGCCGCTTGGATCATCACATGGATTGCGAGAAGCACGTGGTTCATCCCCGCGCTCGCAAGCGTCTCCTCCGTCGGATCGGACTTGAGACAGGAGGTCTCTTCATTTAGAGACTCGATCGCAACCACGCTTCAAGAGGTAATCCTATTACTTGTTTGTGGTTTAGACGAAACGATCCGAGAAGTGTTCTTGGATCATGTGGTTTCGTCGTAATAAAATTTTTAAATTCCGCTGCATCGAGCAACTAGTGCGACTAGTCGCTCCACGTCGTATTCGATGCGACGTTCACGCTTCCGTGATGCGCTTGAGGATCTAACCATATCCTTCACAATCTTGTGGGACTTTCCCAGCAACGAGAAAGTTCACAATATCGGCGTACCATGGGAGTGAGGCGATAGCAAGGATCGCCTCATCTGGGAAGGTATCTCTAATAGGATCAATCTGCTCAGCCTCCTCAGACTGCTCTAATCGGGAGAGATGATCCGCCACCACATTCTTGACTCCAGGCTTATCCTTGATCTCAATGTCGAACTCCTGGAGTAGAAGGATCCATCTAGTCAGTCTGGCCTTGGCATCCTTCTTTGCCATGAGGTACCTGATGGCGGTGTGATCTGTAAACAAAGTCACTCTAGATCCGATGATATACGATCTGAACTTATCTAGGGCAAACACTACAGCTAGCATCTCCTTCTCTGTGACCGTGTAATTCCGCTGGGCGGAATCCAATGTGCGGCTAGCATAGTGTATGGCAAATGGAACTCCATCCCTCCTCTGTCCCAGCACTGCCCCTACGGCAAAATCGGAGGCATCCGTCATGATCTCAAATGGGAGAGACCAATCAGGCGGCTGGAGGACAGGAGCCTCAATGACACACTGCTGGAGAGTCGCGAAGGACGAAAGACACTTGTCATCGACAAGGAACTCGGTGTCTTTCGTCAAGAGGTCAGTCAACGGCCGGGCAATCCTGCTGAAATCCTGAATAAATCTCCTATAAAATCCAACGTGCCCCAGGAATGACCGTAGCTGCCTCAGATTGGACGGCGGTGCGAGTTTCCTAATGACATCAACCTTGGCCGGGTCAACCTCCATGCCCCTGTTGGAGATGATATGGCCAAGCACCGTCCCTTGAGTCACCATGAAGTGACTCTTCTCCCATGATAGAACCAAATGATACTCAATACATCGCTGGAGTACTCGGTCTAGGCAGTCAAGACAAGAGTCGAATCCGTCGCCGTAGACCGAGAAATCGTCCATGAAGACCTCCAAACACTCCCCTACCATGTCCGAGAAGATCGACAGCATACACCTCTGAAAAGTCGCAGGGGCGTTGCATAGCCCAAATGGCATGCGTCGAAAAGCATATGTGCCGAAGGGACAGGTAAAGGTGGTCTTCTCCTGATCCTCAGGAGCGATGGCCACTTGGTTGTAGCCCGAGTACCCATCTAGGAAGCAATAATGGCTCTTCCCTGCCAGTCGCTCAATGATCTGGTCAATAAAAGGCAGGGGGAAATGGTCCTTCTTGGTGGCTTGGTTGAGTCTCCTGTAGTCAGCACAAACCCTCCAAGAGGTGGGTACTCGTGTAGCGATCTCCTCTCCTGACTCACTGATCACAGTCATGATGCCCGTCTTCTTGGGCACCACATGCAAGGGGCTGACCCACTTGGAGTCGGAAATGGGATAAATAAAACCTGCACTCCACCATTTCGATATTTCCTTCATCACAATCTCTCTCAGGTTGGGGTTCAGACGCCGCTGGAACTCATGCGACGGCTTCGCCCCCTCCTCGAGATAGATATGGTGGGATCACACTGATGGACTAATCCCATGGAGATCTTCTATGCTCCATCCGATCGCCTTGCGGTTCTTTTCAAGAACCCCCATCAAACGGGATTCCTGCTCTCCAGTCAACTCGGCGGAGATGATGACTGGGTACATCTCTGGCTCGCCCGCAAGGAATCGATACTTCAAAGAAGTAGGGAGCGGCTTCAGCTCTGGAATGCTCGGTGCCGGCAAATCTGGCTGCGGAAGGAAATGAGTGAATGCTGCTAAGTCTGCCAAATCTGCCTGGGAGAAAGAAAGCGCACTCTCGCAAACTGGATCGGGAGAAGGCTGCTCAACTGCACTGTCTCTGCTCTGCTTGGGATCAACCTCCTCCTCAACTGTAGGCTCAAATGGACTCAGGTCTGGCATCTGATCCTCGTAATCTGCCCAATCAGACTCTGAATCCGAGGGATCTGCATCAAACGCGGTGGCGTCAGTACCACCGTAAAGCATAGTGGCCTCAGTACCACCATCACTGAAAATCATGTCGCGATCAAGGACCGGCTCTGCTGCCTCAATGGTATCCTGGACCAGGGCTGTGCTCTCCAGACGCTCCTCTGCTATCATCTCGGCATCAGCTGTATCTGAAAGTGAGAGGATGGTCTGTGCTGCAGGATCTACCCAAGCTGCCTCATCGTCTGTGATCACAAAATCACAGTCCTGGTGGATGTCTGTCTCTGCGTCTGTCAGCTGCTCTGAATCTGTACTAGCATCTGAGCAGGCTCTCTCTAGCTCTGTAGTCCTCGACCGTCTCTATTTGTATACTCTCGCCCTCGACGCGAAAGTACACCTTCCCGCTATCATGATCAGTCACCGCCTTGGCTGTGGCCAAGAACGGACGACCAAGGATGATGGGGGTATCGGTCACTGACTCAAGGATCTCCATGTCCAACACTACAAAGTCCACGGGGAATTTCAGGCCATGAATCGTGACGATAACGTCTCATAACAACCCCTTCGGCCTCTTGACAGATCGATCAGCGAACTGAAGGACTGTCCTGCTCTGTCGAAGAGTGCCCAACTCGAAGCGGTCGAGAAGGGCTGCCGGAAGAAGGTTGATCGACGATCCGCTATCTAATAGAGTACGGTCAAACCTCTGCTCACTAATCTGGCATCTGACGTACGGGGCCCCTGAATCTGGCCTCTTGGCTGGCAGACGGTTCTGGATCGCAAAACACGTGGCTTTCGTCAGCACATGTATCTCTGAAGTGTGGTTCCTCCTCCTCCTCCTGACTGTAGTCCTGTCTCTCAAAGATCGCTGGAGAAGGGGGATGTGCTGCAAAGCCTCCTGGAGGGTCAGCTGGATGTGGAATCTGTCAATCATACTCTGGCTGAATTCCTCCTGCACTGTCTTTTTTGGATCTTTTTTCTTCCCCTTCCCCATCTGAAGGGCTCTAGGGAAGGGGATCACAGGGTCCTTCTCAGATGAAGGACTAGGAAAAGGCCTAGGCGGTTCGATGACCGGATCCACACATACATCATGCACCACAGTGGGACCAGAAGAAACTAAACCCTTTTCCTTTATTCAAACCAAAGTTCTGAGATACATCAAGGCGGGGAAAGACAACATCTCTCTCAACACAAACCCGGTGGCCTCAGTACCACCATGGGCTGACTCTGCTGCTACTGGTGCTGGACGTCTCGCGGCATCAGTACCGCGGGCTGGCTTGGCTCTGCTGGTGGTGTCAGTACCACCTCCTCGAACTGGTGAATCGGCGGCCTCAGTACCGCCGGTGGGATCTGCATCCTTGGTAGCCTCAGTGCCACCGTCATCATCTGGAGCGGCCTCAGTACCGCTCTCCTCCTCCTCATGTGGCGCCTCTGAAGTATCCTCGTGGTGAAGCTCAGATGAGGCGCCGCCACCTACTGGGGTCCTACCGCTCCTAAGTGTGACAAAATCAGCATCAAATAGATCCGAAGATGTATCAACAAATGGGTCACTAGGAGTGGCAAACTCAGTATGCACTACCTGCTCAGATTTCCTCTTGAGGTTATTCGGATTCGGCTCGATCTGGGCTGGAATCGCGGCCTTCCCTCTCACCAAGTCCCGTATCTCCTGGCGGAAGTCGTCCATCTCCCGTCTGAATGTGGCCTGCTGGTCCGTGAGGAGGCGGGCGATGTCATCCAAAGCGGGCTCTCGTGGGAGCCCGACGGGTAGCCTCTCTGGGGATGAGGCTGCTGGTACTGCTGGTGGTAAGAGGGGTATGAGGAAGGGTGCTGCTGCTGAACTGGGTGAGCCTGCTGCTCATGTCTCCACGACTGTCCCTGCTGCTGGTAGGGACGCGGACCGAAGGATGATGGCTGGTGCTGCTGGTATGCTGGGGGCTGCTGCTGCGGCTGCTGGTGATCTCTCTGCTGGGAGTACTGCCCTCCCTGACCTGACGGCTGCTGCTTAGGGCTGGGCACCACCACTCCCCACCTGAATCCGGGATGGTCTCGTCGGATCCCAGGCTGGGGCCGGTCATACCAAATCCCGTTGACATCTATCAACGGCTCGGCATCGTAGGGGGCTGGCGGGAGTACTGCCAGAGGCTGGTCCGGCTGGTAGACCACCATCTACATCTCTGGAGATGGTGGGGACTGGTAGGTGGGCTGCGACTGCTGGTACGGCTCCGCCTGTACAAGGTGAACCTGTCTAGGCTGCACAAGGGTGCTGGAGCGCTGGGACGAGCTGCTGCTGCTGCCGGAGTCGCCTCGCGACTGAAGACGGGGCTGAGAAGCCGTCTATGCCTCCTGAAGACACATGAGCTGGGTCTTCATGTCGCTCAGAACCTGTGCCATCTGTTCCATCTGAGTGATGATCTAGCACTGCTTCTTCTCAATCAGCTCCATGCGGTCCAACTTCTCGCTGATGATACCCATGTCCGCAGCGGACGACTCTAACTGTGCTGCTGCGACTGCGGACGAATTGGATGGACCTGCATCGACCCGTGCTATTCGCTGGTACTGCACGGGTCCTGGCTGCTGTGGCTGGGGTCTCTGAGTATACAACCGGGTCTGGGACATCACCATGTAGTTTTCGGCCATCTCCTCGTAGATGGCCTAGACCTGGTCGTGGTCCTTGGTGAAGTAGGACCCGCCGCAAGAAGCGTTCACCAGACCCTAAAGCTCTGGCGTCAACCCGCTGAAAAAGCTCTGAACCAAGTTCGGCTTGGAGATGTCGTGGTGCGGGCATCTGTCTAGGAGCTCTCGGAACCTCTCCCATGCCTCGTGAACTGCTCGTTGGGGAGCATGGAGAAGTTGCTGATCAGGGCCCTCGCTGCATTCGTCCACCCGAGTGGATAGTACTTGTTCAAGTACTCGGTGCGGAGCTGCTCCCAGGTGTAGACAAACTTCCCTAGATGCTTCAGCCAGGTGGCTGCTCTATCTGCCAGTGAAAAAGGGAAGGCTATCATCCAGATCGTGTCCTGGTCCATGTGGTGATCGTGGACAGTGATGCAGATCATCAGGAACTCCTGGAGGTGGAGGTGGGGCTCCTCAGTGGCAAGTCCGTGGAAACGGGGCAGTAACTGCAAGGTGTTCGGGGGGAACTTGAAGTCCCCCACGATCGCTGGCACTACTACCCAATGATGCATGAGTGTCGATCCGGGGTTGTGCAACTCCCGCATCGGTCGTGGTGGTCCTCCTACCACGGTGCCTGCCGCTGCGGCGGCGGCTGCTGCTGGTGCCGCTGCTGCTGCGGCTGCTGTGGCTCGTGCATCTGCATCAAGTATCTCCTCGGGCTCGCTCTGCTGGTCTCGCTCTGCTCTGAGCCTCTCCAACTCTCTCCTCATCTCGATCATAAATGCTCCCTGATCGCGTAACTGCTGCTGAACTGTCTCGAGTGATGCGATCAGGGTGGAGTTGATCGCTCCTGGTCAAGTACAAAGTGCTCGGGCTGACGGGAGTGATCATCGGAACTGCCGGCTCCGGCCATGACGTCTGCAAAATCAAACGAGCCCAACTCAGGTGCTGTCAAGTCAATCAATCTCTCCTCGGGCTCGTGTCTCTCAGGTCTGATAGAAAGGGGTCGAGGGGGAACAGGGCAGAATCGTACTCGGGCTCGGAGAGCTGGTCTCGGCTCTCGCGGGCCAACCTAGATGATGAGGTAGACGTGCCCGAAAGCGGTGCAGCCAGAGGCTGCCTAAGAGACCGTCTACCCATCATCTTGATCTGGCGAGTAAGGCGGATGAGATCTGGAGCAACTATGATCACAAACAAACCCCCGGTTCACCAACGCAACGCGAGCTGAAGACCGTGAAAGTTCGGTCAATTTATCTTGTCAATTTTTATTTGGTGAACACACAATATATCAGAGCGCTTACGTGACCTGTTGGGATACCCGATGCTAACCCAACCGACTGGCCCGCACGGAAGAGTCGGTAATCAGTCGGGTCTAGCACCGGAGGGCTCTACCTAGGGTGCGGGTTACTCTCTCGCGCATCCAAACCATACAATGAGGGGGTTGCTCTCCCCAAGACAAAATTTTTAGGGTGAGCGATTTTTAAGATCAATAGTTTTAGCCAGTCCCAATTTTATGGTTTCTCTTTTTAATCTTTTTTAAATCAAACAAAAGGCCTAACGAATTTTTCGGTTCTCCTGATTATTAAGTCCAAAACAGGGGGGAGAAGATGAAAAAGCCGATGCACGATAAATCAATGATGCATGCTGAGTAAGAAATGCGTACCTTGCCTCCAGCACTCTACATGCAAGATGATCCGCGCATAAATGTAAAGACAGAAAGGAAACTACCTATATGATGCAACGGGAAAGCTGAGTCCTAAACGAGCAATTTCTAGCGAAGAACCGTCTAACCGGTCACCGACCTCCAAGCCAAAGAGTCTGGTCTTGGCCCGTCCCTCCTCTGTCCGACAAATCAAAGGTTAGGTAGAGAAAACGCTTTACAGGACGGGCTACGGCATGTAGGCTACGAAGGCAAATGAGTCGGTTATTTTTATTAATTATTTTAGTAGGTCCAATTAACGTTCTATAGGAACAGTTAAGCAGTTAGGTGTGTGGATCCTACTAATTACGGCACAGTCACCAGAAATTCCTAAGTCTAGGGGCTCGAGCAAAAACCGCGTAAACACCGGAAAAGGCAGAAAGAAAATAAAATAAAACCAAAACCGCGAAAAACCGCACAAGTCCTAAGGGTCCCCCGAGCACACCGGTGCTCGACGAAACAGACCCGCTACGGCAAGTCCACAAATGTCCAAGTCCAATGTCCCTGTATTATTACAATAATAATGAAACTAAAAATAAAAATCTACTCTAATCCTCACCCACTCAACTCTCTCTCACTCTCTCCTGCGGCTCCGCGAAGAAAGGAGCCGCCTCCGAATCCCACGGTTGCGTCGGCTTCTCGAGAGTAGCCGCCTCGGTCCTCGGGCCCCTCGCAAGAGAAAATAGAGTGGTCAGAACCAATAAAATCAAATAATAATAAAGAATATAAATGAAAATAAAGTAAAAGGGTATATAGACAAAAATACAAAATAAAATAAACACAAAAAATAAAACAAAAACAAAAATAAAAGAAAATGAAAATAAAACAAAATAAAATAAAATATGAACAGAAAGCCGCGAAAAGCCGCGAGCTTTGAAAGAGCCGCGAAAAACCGCGAAAACAAAATCGAAAGTAAAAAGAACTACTAAGCCGTGCTCCCTGGCAACGGTGCTATTCTGATAACACGGCCTGGCCACTCGGGTATAAGGTACAGAAATAGGGTCGTTGCGACCCAAGCGATCAGAACATGTATATCAAGAAAAATGAACCACTCGGTACAAATAAAATCAACCAAAACGAGAAGCGGTCCTACTATGTGTTTAACCTGGTATAGCACCCAGGTTCGAACTCAAGGAGCACGGATTGGCCAAGAGGCCTACGAAGTAGTAAAAATAAAGAAAATAAAAGAACAAAATATTTTTAGTGGTTTTTAATTCTTTTTATATTTTTTTGGATTTTTAATATATAAGGAAAATAAGAAAAGCAAGGAAAAACTCAATTCAACAAATTATTTCAAGCACCAAAAATCAACCACAAATCAAAACAAAAATATTTTTATGTGTTTTATATTTTTTTATGTTTTTGGTGAATTTTTGGGATTTTTCTGATGTTTATTTTATTTTCTAAAAATCAAACAATGGCAACAACAAAGGGTACTATCCAGCCAGGCCAAAGTCCCTAGATAAAATATCTAAGGGCCTCAAACTGGCCTGGAGTTACTTTTCCTGTAAAGTAGATCAAACAAGGAAAATTTAGGTACCAAGTTTATTATTTTTGGGTTTTTAATTAATTTATTAGAATTTTTATGGGTTTTCGAGTGTTTTTAAGTTTTTAAGATTTTCCAGTGGTGAAAAATAGCCAAAATTGGCTAGAAAATCAAACAAACTAAATTAAACAGTAGACAATTTTTATAGAATTTTTAGGATAGTTTTTATATTTTTTTGTCAATTTTCAACTAAACAGTAACAAAATGGAGGTTTTTGAATTTTAAAAATGGCAAACAAAATCAAAAATGTCCTCAAAAATTCATAAAAATCCTACACCATGGCAGGAGCCTTGTGTCAAATTTTTGTCGAATTTGGAAGTGATTTGATATTTTATTCGAAAATAACAATAGGGTATTGTGCACAGGGACTGAAATGCAAATACTCAAAGTTCTGGGGGTCCCGGTGCAATTAACCCAGCAAAACACGCGCCACACACGTGCCTGGGGCACTCAGGGACCTAAATGTAACAAAAATAAGTCCCGAGGACTTATTGGTAACAGGTACCAAAAGTCCAAGGGCTTACCTGCAAATAACCCAAGAAATATCGCACATGTGTAAATCAATCACGCACAGGGGTATAAATGCAATTATCTAAAAAATTTCATTCATTTCATAACAACCAGAACTACAAGGGCATAAACCGCAAATAACCCAAAATCTCACGTGGCGAAGCACGTGTCCACAACAGGCAGGGGTATAAATGCAATAATCTAAAGCTCAGGGTCCACTATGCAAATAAACCTAAAACTAAACAACGTACTTAAATATTTACAGGACTAAAGCTAAATAAAAATAAAAGCGGGGCCTAAGGGTAATTTACCCTTTATTAAGCTGGGTCGTTGGATGCACGCCACGTGGCTGATCGGATGGCGTGGAGGCGAGGTGGCTGGCGATCCAACGGCTGAGGTCGATCCTCCAAAGATCGGGCGGTGGATGCAGCTCCACTAATGGACGGTCAAGATGCAATCTGGAGCGGGCGGAGAAGATCGACGGTGACTGGAGGTCCTGGATGAATCAGGCGGCCGGCGAACTTCGCCGGCCTCGTGAAGGCGCCTCCGGCCTCCTCTGCTGCGCCTGAGTATCGGAGAAGCTCCGGCGTGAAGGTGCGCAGCTGCTGATGGCCTCCGATGCCCCAGCCGAGCTCGGGGGAGCTCCGACGAGGGTGGCGGAGGTGAAGCTCCTAGTCTGAATGTCGAGAGGCCTCAGATGGCCTCCGCTGGACCTGCAAAACCACTCAGGAGATTCGCGGGTCGAGGGCAAAGTGCCTCGACCCAGTTAGGCGAAGTGGGGATGGTTGGTGCGTCGGGACAGCGGGCTCCGGCGAAGGTGGTGGACGGAGAAGCCCGGTTCCCAGCTCCTGTGCGAGCTGGGTTGCGTGAGCGGGTGGAGAACATGCAGCGGAGGAAGGCGAATGTGACGGTCGGGTCCGATGGTCGGATGGTGGTCGGAACCGGGGTGAATCAAGAAAATACGACGGCGAAGCGATTTGGGGAAAACTGAAATTAGATGAAATGGCGGAGCTACGGGGTTACCTGGATGATCGGTGAGACTGGGGAAGAGCAGGGGGTGCTCCTGGTCGTCGCCTCGAGGGTCGTCTTGGCCCGAGGCTCGAAGCTCGCTCAGGTGGCGGAGCTACGGCGGCTACGTCGCCGGATCAGTGGATTCCTCCTCCTCTCCTCGCTGCAACAGGTGGAATCGCTCGCTGTCACTCTCGCGGTCTCTCTGGAGCTCACAGGGAAGGAGGCGAATGACCAAAGATGGCGTGGGAAGGTGGCGGAGCTGCAGCTATATACGGTGGAAGGGTCCGAGAAGAACGGCTCGGGTAGGGTCGTGGAAGCGCGCGGATCCCAAGGTGGATGCCCGACGAAGGTGTCGGATGTGTGAGGGTCAAAACGGAGCCGGGGTTTGGCGAATTGGGTGTCGGGTCGAGCGGGTAGAATTAGGAGAAGTCGGGTCCGGAGCCCAGACCCGTGGGAAGTGGTCCTGGGGGGACTAGTTGACCGGGCGGTCAACATCCCCAGGACCCAATGGGGTTCGGCCACGTGGCTAGATCTTGAGGTGACAAATAGGGGTAGCTAGGGGCCGAATCTGCAAAAAACTCCAAACATGAAATATTTTTATTTTATTTTTTTTCTATTTTTTGGTGATTTTTAATTAATTTTTGGAAATAAAAATAGGCTATATACATAATATGTACTAGATATAGGTATATACAATATATATAGGGTTTTGATTTTTGATTTTTATATATTATTTTTGTACAATTTTATTCCCATTTTATTATTTATTTATTTACATTATAAATAAGGAATAAAAAGGTGTTTTTATTTTATTTTTATTATTTATATACCTAGGTAAAATAAATAGATATGTACATCTATATACATGGTATATGTACAATGTATTTTTGTATTTTTGATTTTTCTATTTTTATTTTGTTTTGGTTTTGATTCTTTTTATTTTATTTATTTACAATATATAACATAGAGTATTTACAAAAAGCTTAAAAAATTACTTTTATTTATTTTCAAGGTTAAATCAATACATAGATGTGGTTTATGTGCATGGTGAAAGGGGTGTTTTTGATCTTTTTGATTTTTAACTTTTTACTTTTGTTTTTATATTTACAAATATATACAAGTATTTACAAGTATATTTTTGGTGAGGAAAATACCTTTATTTTATTTGCATAATTATTTACACACATGAGCCCCTATCTCCCTCTACTTTGGCTTTTATGCAGTCAGGCCCATGCTGAGCCCTCCCTTGGGTTAGGTTGCTCAATATTTATTCTAAATATTTCCCTCTTTTTCTTTTTAATCTTTATTCTTTTATTTTTGCACAAAAACATGCTAATTATAGGTTTTTTACACAATGCATGCTTTTGGTAATTATTCCTGTTTACACATATCTACATGCATTTGCAAAGGTTTTTGTAGCTAAAATATAAGAATAAAGAGTGATGAATGGGTATTCATCAGTGGTCCTCCTCCGCCTGCCGCGGCGGCTGCCGCTGCGGCGGCTACTGCTGCCCTGCTGCGGTTGCTGCGGCTTGTGCCTCTGCATCAGGGGTCCTCGGTCCGTCCTCGGGCTCGTGCTGCTCTCTCTCTCTCTCTCTGCTCTAAGCCGCTAACATTCTCTCCTCATCTCAAGCATGAATGCCCCTTAATCCCTCAACTGCTGCTGGACTGTCTCTAGGGAGGCAATCAGGGTGGAGTTGATAGCACCTTGGTCCAACACAAAGGGCTCTCCTCTGCTATGGTCATCAGAACTGCCGGCCATGGCGTCTGCAAAATCAAATGAGCCAAACTCAGGTGCTGATAGATCTGATAATTTCTCCTCTGGCTCATGCCTCTCGGTACCGAAAGAAAGGGGTCGAGGGGGGAACAGGGCGGAATCGTACTCGGGCTCGGAGAGCTAGTCTCGGCTCTCGCGGGCCAACCTAGATGATCGGGTAGACGTGCCCGAAAGCGGTGCAGCCAGAGGCTGCCTAAGAGAGCATCTACCCATCATCGTGATCTGACGAGTAAGGCGGATGGGATCTGGAGAAACTATGATCAAAATGCAAACCCCTCAGTTCACCAACGCAACACGAGCTGAAGACCGTAAAGGCTCGGTCGGATTATCTTGTCTATTTTATTTTGATGAACACACAATCTATCAGAGCAATTACGTGACCTGCTGGGATACCCGATGCTACCCCAACCGACTGGCCCGCACGGAAGAGTCGGTAGTCAGTCAGGAATAACACCGGAGGGCTCTACCTAGTGAACGGGTCACTCTCTCGCACAATCAAACTAAACAATGAGGGGGTTGCTCTCCCCAAGACAAATTTTTAGGTCAAGTGTCTTTTAGGGTCAATAGTTTTAGCAGTCCCAATTTTATTGTTTTTCTTTTTAATCTTTTTCAATAAAAATAAGGCCTAACGAATTTTTCGGTTCTCCTGGTTATTTAGTCAAAAACAAGGGGGAGAAGACGAAAAAGCCGATGCGCGATGAAATCAATGATGCATGCAGAGATAGAAATGCATACCTGTCTCCAGCACTCTACATGCAAGTGATCCGCGCAGAAATGTAAATACAGAAAGTAAACTACCTGTATGGTGTAGCGGTGAAAACCGAGTCCTAAACAGGTAAGTCTACTCGAAGAACCGTCTAACTGGTCACCGATCCTTCAAGCCAAAGGTCCGGTCTCGGTCTACCCCTCCTCCTCCCGACACATCGGGTTCAGGAGCAGCGCTAGGCAGGGCAGGCTACGGCACGTAGGCTACGAAGGGGACGAGTCAGTTATTTTTATTAGTGATTTATTAGTAGGTCCAATTAATCACACTATAGGAACAGGAAAGCAATTAGGTATGGGGATCCTACTAATTACGGCACAATCAAGCAGAAAATCCTAAGTCTAGAGGCTCGATAAAAACCGCGTAAAACCGTAAAAGGCATCAATAAAACAAAAACCGCGAGAAAAACCGCGAAAAAGCCTAAGGGTCCCTCAAGCACACCGGTGCTCGGCGAAACAGACCCGCTAGTCAAGCAAAGTCCAAGTCCAAGTCCGAGTGTCCCTGTATTATTACAAATAATCAAATAAAATGAAAAATAAAAACTACGCTAATCCTCGCCCGCTCGTCTACTCTCTCGCGCTCTCCTGCGGCTCCGTGCAGAAGGGAGCCTCCTCCAAGTCCCTCGGTTGGACCGGCTTCTCAAGATCATCCGCCTCGGTCCTCAGGCCCTTGCAAGAAAGAGACAAGTGTCAAACCCAGATAAAATGAGCAAATATGAAAAAAAATAAGAACATAGGTATATGTGCAAAAATGACAAATAAAATAATCAAACAAAAACAAAATCCAAAAATAAAAGAAAAGAAAATAAAATAAAACAGAATAAACACAAATAAAATAAAAACAAAAAGCCGCAAAAAGCCGTGGACTCAGGAAGAGCCGCAGAAAACCGCGAAAAAGAAAATAAAGTAACAATGAAGACTACTAAGCCGTGCTCCCCCGGCAACGGCGCCATTCTGATGACATGAAAAATCGAGCAAGCGAGGTAATCAGGTATATCTAAAAATGGTCGTTGCGACCTCAATCGCCCGGGTGTGTCAATCAAGAAAAAGAGACCACCAATATAAGATAAAATCAACTCGAAATCAACAGCGGTCTTGTTATTTTATTAACCTGGTATAGCGACCAGGGTCGAACTCAGGAAGCACGTAATGGCCTCGCGACCTACGAAGTAGTCAAACAGAAAATAAAATAAAAGAAACAGGTATTTTTGGTGGATTTTAATTCTTTTTATATTTTTTGGATTTTTAAGTAATTAAGAAACTAAAGAAAGCAAGGAAACAAGGCAATTCAATTATTTATTTAATGCATCAAAAATCAAGTAAAAATTCAAATAAAAATGTTTTTGTGTATTTTATAATTTTTACTCTTTTTAATGAATTTTTGGGGTTTTTCTGATTTTTATTTGATTTTCTAAAAATGAAACAATGACAGAAAAGGGAGGTACTGTCTAGCCAAGCTTAAAGACTTAGATAAAATATCTAGAAATCCCAAATAAGCCTGGAGGTAATTTTCCTGTAAAGAGAAAGAAACAAGGAAAATTTTGGCATCTTAATTATTATTTTTGGGTTTTTAGATTATTTATTAGAATTTTTATAGGAATTTATGTGTTTTTTTATTTTTATGAGTTTTATATAATGAAAAATAGCCAAAATTGGCTAGAAAATCAAACACAACGAAAGCAACAGTAGCTAATTTTTTTGTAATTTTTAGATAGGTTTTAATATTTTTTTGTGAATTTTAAAATCAAACAGTAACGAAAATTGATGTTTTTGAATTTTTGAAAATGTCGAATCAAAACAAAAATGCCCCCAAAAATTCCAGAAAATTTTACAACATGGCAGGAGCCATGTGTCCAATTTTCGTTGGATTTGGAGTTGATTTGTTATTTTATTCAAAAATAAGAAGTAGGTACTGTGCACAGGGACCTGAGGGCAAATACCCAAAGCTTTGGGGGTCCGGTGCAAAAATCCCAAGGACTCACGCACGTAGCACGTGCCTGGGGCACTCAGGGACCTAAATGTAATAAAAAAAAGTTCCGGGGGCTATTTGGTAACAGGTACCAAGAGTCCGAGGGCTTGTTTGCAAAATACCCAATAAAAAGCGCACATGCACAATTAATTCACGCACAGGGGTATAAATGCAATTATCGAAAAGTATTCATTCATTCCATAACATAGCATAATTACAGAGCTAAATCTGCAAAATATCCCAAAAGGCACGTGTCGATGCACGTGCTACACTACACACAGGGGCATATGTGCGAATAAAATAAAACTCAGGGACCACAGTGCAAATGTACCAACGCAAATAAAACTTTAAAAATATTTACAGGATTAAACTGAAATTAATCTAAACTAAGGGTCTAAGGGATAAATTACCCTTTATTAATGGGGCCGTTGGATGGGCGCCACATGGTGAATCAGACGGTGAGGGACGACTGGCGCTCCAACACTGGGCTCCTCGCGCGGATCGTACAGTCCAGGCGCTGCCATGTAGAAGATCAAACGGTGGACGAAGGCGGTGGCTGCATCACGCTGGATCGACGGTGGAGATTGACCCTCAAAAGATCTGGCGGTCGATGCTGCTCCTCGAATGGACGGACGGGATCAAATCTGGAGCTTGGGGTCGATCAGACGACGGAGAGGGATGGAGGACGAACTGGCCTCCGGCGAACTTCGCTGAGGTCGTGACGGCGCTGGCCTCCTCCTGGAAGCCCTCTGATGATCGGAACGGGAACCTGCAGGCCCTCCGCGTCAAGCCCTCTGATGATCGGAACGGGAACCTGCAGGCCCTCCACGTCTGCTGGAGGTCTCCGATGACCCAACCGAGCTCTGGGGAGCTCCGACGAGGTCAGCGGAGGCGGAGCTGCTGGACCTGATGGTCCAAGCCCTCAGATGGGCTTGGATGAACCTACAAAATGCACCAACAAGCTCGCAGGTCGAGGGCAAACTGCCTCGACCCCGTTAGATGTGGTGAAGGTGGTCGGGGAGTCAGTGCGGGCGAGCTCCGGTGAGGGGATGGACGGAGGAGCTCGAACCCCAGCTCCTGTGCGAGCTGGGATGAATGGAAGTGCGGAGAATGTGCGCGGGAGGAAGTAGGAGGCTATGGTGCACCCCGATGGTCGAATGGGAGGCGTACGTGATCGGAATCGACGGTGGTCGGCGACGGGGCGAATTGGGGGTAATCGGAAATTAACGAAAAGGAAAGGGAAATGGGTCTACCTGGGTGGAGGAATCGACTGGGAAGGAGCTTGTGCAGCTCTTGGTCCTTGCCTCGAGGAGCGTCGACCTCCGAGGCTCGAGCTCCTGCTCTGGGCGGAGCACGACGGAGCAAACCGCCGGATTAGTGGTTCCCTGCCCCTCTCCTCGCTGCGACAGCACCCGGAGCAAGCCGTCACTCTCACTCGAGCACTGGAGGTCACTGGTGGTGGAGCAAATGAGCCAAAGATAGGAAATAGGGTGGCGGAGCTCAGCTTAAGTATGGGTGCAGGTCCGGCTAGGAGTGATCGGGTAGGGTTGCATGTGGCGCGAATCTCGATGCGGATGCGCCGGCGAAGGTGTCGGATCTGCCGTGGTTAAGATGGACCCGGGTTTTAGGGAGATAGGTGATCGGGTTTAGGTGGGAAAAATCTGAGAAACCGGGTCCGTGAACCAAAACCCGTGGAAGGTGGTCCTGGGGGGGATTTGACTGGGCGGTCAACAACCCCCATGGACCAATGGGAAGCGGCCGCATGGCAAATATTTGGAAATTAAATTAAAAAGAGCTAATGGCCGAATTATTAAAAAGTCAAAACATGAAATATTTTTGTTTTAATTTTTTCTATTTTTAGTGATTTTTAATTAATTTTTCAAAAATAAAATAAGGTATTTACAATATAGTACTATACATAGGTATATATACAATATAGGGTTTTTAATTTTTGATTTTTAATTTGTTATTTTTATACATTTTTATTCCCATTTTACATTTTATTTATTTATATCATAAAATAAGGAATAAAAAGGTATTTTTATTTTATTTTTATTATTAATATACATAGGCGAAATAAATAGATATGTATATATATACATGGTATATTTACAGAATTATTTTTAGGTTTTTAATTTTTGTTCTTTTTATTTTGTTTTTGTTTTAATTGTTTTTATTTTATTTATTTTCATCATATAATATAGAATATTTACAAAAATTTTGGAGATTAATTTTATTTATTTACAAGGCTAAATAAATAGGGATGAGTGGATTATATACATGATGATTATGTACATGAGTGATGTTTTTGTTTTCTTTCTAATTTTTCTATTTTTATCTTGATTTTATATTTATAAATATATACAAATATTTACAAACCCTTTTTAGTCTATTTCTGGGAGGAAAATATTTTTATTTTATTTACATATATATTTACACACATGAGCCCCTGTCTCCCTCTACTTTAGCTTTTATGCGGTCAGGCCCATGCTGAGCCCTCCCTTGGGATAGGTTGCTCAATATTTATTCTAAATATTTCCCTCTTTTTCTTTTTGATCTTTATTCTTTTATTTTTGCACAAAAACATGCTAATTATTACTTTTTATACAATGCATGTTTTTGGTAATTATTTATATTTACAAATATATACATGCATTTGCAAAGGTTTTTGTAGCTAAAATATAAGAATAAAGAGTGATGAATGGATATTCATCAATCATCAAGGTCCTCCCTCTCGGTTTCTAGCCGATCGAGGTCAGTTCTTAGGTTATTTACTTGCATTTTCTTCTTGCATCGCACTTTATTTTGTAGCAGTATCTTTTGTTCTCCGATGTAGAGTAGAATTAGGGAATAGAGTTTGCCGGAGCCACCAGGGATCCGGCCATCGTATCCATCGTATCTTCCTGTTCCGAGGCACCAAACCACCACCCACACGTTCTCCTTCACCTTCTCCATCTACCCGACTCATCAAAACCCCCCAGGTCAGCCTAAATATGTGAATCAAAGTTATTTTCCTCCGACTCTATCAGACTTATCTGTTTCCCTAATTCCTCCACCGATTTAGCCCAATATAATCCCAACTAGTGTCGCACGAGTTCCTTCTTTCTATCCCATAGGAAGCATGACTGGAAGGGGGTGTCTGAGCCCCAAGAGAAGTTGATGAATAAGCTTCAGGTAGACCTAGCTTCTAGGCTCCCACCAATGGGGATCGGATCTCTTTAACGCCACCAGGCGGTGCGGATCGACATCAGTAAGCTTTTCCCCTTCTCAGCATCTTTTGGGGCCGCATAAGCAAGGGGGAGATGGCTGATCGAAACGGCTACCAACATAGTTCTTTACTTGTTCTTCAATAATACCTCAGGGTCATTCGATCAAGCCTTGTTCTTCGCGGGTAGCAGGAGACATCAGATTAGAACAAGCCAGGACCGCAGATCTCAGATCTGAGATCTGATCAAGGACGTCAAGGTGCGAAGAGGCATCAACCATTGGAGAAGCGACGCGTGGCAAGTGAAGAAACCAGAGCCGTCTATTAGCGCCGATTGGAGGAGTATCTGCATCTTTAGCCCCCAACACTTTGTATTTGATTTTTCAGTATGTAATCTTTCATTTGCTTGTAAATAATATATGTAATATTCGTTGAAAACACCTTGGAATTATTTTTATTTCTTTTGAGTCCAGCCCAGCTCACCTCACATGCAGTCCCACGTGAGGTGGACATTTTGCATTAAAACCCCTACGGATTTTATATTTTCTATTTAGAATTTAAAATTCTAATTTCAATTATAAAACTTTAGTGTATTTGAAGAAACAACCTCGCATTACTTTTAATTACATTTGTGCCCTTTCTAGTATTGTATTTTTGTGGTTGCTTTCTGATGAATACCCATTCATCACTCTTTATTCTTATATTTTAGCTACAAAAACCTATGCAAATACATGTCGATATCTGTAAATATCAATAATTAGCAAAAAGCATGCATTGTGTAAAAACTAATAATTAGCATGTTTTTGTGCAAAAAATAAAAGAATAAAGAAATAAAAGAAAAAGAGGGAGATATTTAGAATAAATATTGAGTGACCTAATCCCAAGGGAGGGCGCAGCATGGGCCTGACCGCATAAAAGCCCAGGTAGAGAGAGATAAGGAAGCTCATGTGTGTAAATATACCTGTAAATAGAATAATAATATTTGCCTCTAAAAAACAAAAATAAAAATGGGTTATATTTATTTGTAAATATTTGTAAATACAAAATCAAAATAAAAATAGAAAAATTAAAGAGAAAATAAAAATAACCTTCCTTGTACATATTCACCATGTATATAAGACCACACATATATTTATTTAGCCCTATAAATAAATAAAGTAAAATCCCATAAAAATTGTATATACTCCATATTTCATGGTGTAATGAAATAAAATAAAAACCATAAAAACAAAAATTAAATAAAAAGAACAAAAATAAACCAAAAGAAACATTGTATATATACCACATATGTATGTAAATAAACCTATTTATTTATCCCTTGTAAATAATTAATAAAAATAAAATAAAAATACCAAAATATTCTTAATTTTATGCTATAAATAAATAAAATATAAAATTTGGATAAAGATGTATACAAATAAATAATTAAAAATCAAAATTAAAAATTCAATATTGTATATATACCTATACATAGTACTATATTGTATATACCTTATTTTTATTTCAAAAAAATAATTAAAATCACAAAAAAATAGTTTATAAATAAACAAACATTTTTTATGTTTTAAGTTTTTCCTAATTCGGCCATTTATCATTTTATTTTTAATTTATAAATATTTATGACATGGCCTCTTCTGATTGGTCCACAGGGGATGTTGACCCCCCGGTCAACTCCCCCCCTTGGACCACTACCCACGGTTCATGCACGCCCGACCCGACTTCACGGATTTATTGCATCATGACCCGATCATCAAAACCGCTATTCTCGGGCTCCATTTCTTCCTCTTGCATCCGAGATCCACACCCGGTCATCAGCCTTGGGATCCGCGCTCCGAGCTTCACGCCCGACTACCATCTAGCCGGACCCCTAACCGTATAAAGCATCAGCTCCGCCCTCACTTGCAGGCATCTTTGGCTCAGCTCATTCCACCCTAGGACCTCCATAGCCACCGCCTGAGTGACAGCTCGTGATTGGCTGTGTTGCAGCGAGGAGGGAGCGACCGGACCATCGATCCGGCGACTTTGCGCCGCCGTGCGCCGTCCAGACGTGGTGCTCGAGCCTCGGGCATCGACGGCCCTCGAGGCCAGGACCTAGAGCTCCAGCAGCTCGCCCCCAGTCGACCTCGTCCATCAGGTACCCCTAGTTCTCTTTCTCCTTAGCTAATTTTGATTTACGCCCAAATCGACCCATCGTTATCCCCCTTCGATTCCGATCACCCCCGTCCACATCTCGACCATTGGACTCGACCATCACCTCCGCGCTTCTCCCACACACCTTCTCCACCCCTTCGTTCAACCCAGTTTTCCACGGAACTGGGATTGGAGCTCCGTTGTCGTCGCTTCGCTGGAGCTCCCCCATATCGACGCACCGTTCACCTCCAACACCTCTAACCGGGTCGAGGCACTTTGCCCTCGACCCATGAGTCTGTTGCATTGTTTTGCAGGTCAAGCCAAGCACATCTGAGGGCTCGGACATTCAGGAGCAGCAGCTCCAGCTCCGCTGTGGTCGCCTGAGCTCTCCGGAGCTCCGTTGCACCATCGGAGGACCTCTTTAGACGCGGGAGGCCCAGGCGCATCTTGTCCGATCCTCAGAAGCCTCCGAGGAGCTCTCTTGCGCACACACGAGCCTGGCGAAACTCGCCGCGACGAGTTCTTTGAGCATCCTCCAGCTCCGTCCGATCGCACCCCTCCGCTCCAGATTCAATCCGAGCCGTCCCCCTTGAGGAGCAGCTGTGACCGCTGGATGCGATCTGGACCGCCTGAGCCAGCCAGGGTTTAGCTTCGTCCACAACCTTCAGATCAGACACGTAGCGAGCCCTCGGCCCATCTGATAATAAAGGGTAAATATCCCTTAGACCCTTAGCCTTTTAGTGTTAATATTTAGTCCTGTAAATATCCAGTTACGTTGTTTTTATTTTGGACTTTTTGCATAGTGGACCTTGTCATTTCTTGTATTTGCTTTTATACCCCTGTACGTTGTGGTGCACGTGCTTCGACACGTGATTTCGTGGGATATTTGCATGTATGGGCCTGATGTTTTAAGGTGTTCATGAATGAAAGTATCTTTTTAATATTTGCACATATACCCCTGTGAACGTTTTATTTCTACATGTGCTGAATATCATGGGTATTTTATACTTTTGCCCCTGGACTTTTAGTACGTGTTACTAATTAGTCCAGGGACTTAAGTTTTATTGCAAAACGGTCCCTGAGTGCCCAGATCACGCGCATGGCACGTGAGACCTTGGAGAATTTGCACCAGACCCCCCCTGGATTTCTGTGCTTGTTCCTTTTAGGCCCCCAGAGTATACTTTTATGATAAATAGGTCCCTGTGACTGTGGGCTTGTATTTGTTGTAAATAAAATGCCAAATATCATCCAAATTGCGTGAAAATTTGACACGTGGCTCCTGCCACTGTGTAGAATTTTTGATAGATTTTGGGAAATTTTTGGAGCCCATTTATTATTTTTAAAAATTCAAAAACATGCATTTTTCTTACTGTCCAGTTCTAAAAATCAGAAAAAATATTAAAACAACTTTAAAAATTACAAGAAAATTAGATATTGTTTGTCTTGTTGTGTTTGATTTTTTGACCAATTGTGGTCATTTTTAAACTTATAAAAATTTTAAAAATTGAAAAAATAATATCCCCATAAAAATTCTAGTAGATAATAGAAAACTCAAAAATTAATAAATCCAGTTCCTCATTTTTCCTTGTATTTTATACTCTACAGGAAAATTACCTTCAGACTTTGATAGGACCATTATCTATTTTATTTTGGCCCTCCAAGTCTGACTGGACAATGTCTTTGATTTTCAGCCTTGTTTTAATTTTTATAAAATTCCATAAAAATCAGAAAACCCCAAATTAACCAAAAACATAGAAAAATATAAAAAACATAAAAACATTTTTATTTGAATTTTTGGGTGAATTTTAAGTAGTTAAATAATTATGTGAAGTTGATTGTTTTATTATTTTCTTATTTTCTTAATTAGTTTAAAAATCCAAAAAAATATAAAAATATTAAAAATCCACCAAAAATATTTGTCTTTCTTTTTTTTCTTTATTTCTGACTACTTCGTAGGTCGCGAGGCTATCACGTGCTCCTTGAGTCCGACCCTGGTCGCTATATTAGGCTAATCTAATAGCGAGACCGCTATTTTGAGTTTTATCATGTTTTGATCAATTTGGTGGTCTAATATTTTCTCGTTGAGCCACCCGAGCGACTGAGGTCGCAACGACCGCTTCTTGATTTATCCTACCTCGGTTGCTCCATCGGGTTTCACGGCTCATCAGAATGGCGTCGTTGCCGAGGAGCACGGCTTAGTAGTCTTTTTATTTTTCATTTTCTTTTTGTTTTCTTTTTTGTGGCTTTCCGCGGCTCTTTCTGAGTCCGCAGCTTTTCGCGGCTTTTTATTCTGCTTTTATTTTATTTTATTTTTGTTTATTTTTGTTTTTGTTTGATTTTTCTTTTTTATTTTTCCTGCTATTTTTGCACATATATCCCTGTTTACTTTTCTTGCCTTTATTTGATTATTTTATCTAGTCTGTGACACTTGTTTGTTTTCTTACGTGGGCCCGTGGACCGAGGCGACAACTCTCGAGGAGCCGGCGCAACCGTGGTGTTCGGAGGCGGCTCCCTTCTACATGGAGCCGCAGGAGAGAGCGAGGAGACAGTCGAGTGCGGCTTTTAGTTTAGCTTAGATTAGACTTTATTTCAGTTAATTTGAATTATTGCAATAATCCAGGGACAACAGGACTTGGATACTCTCGGGTCTATTTCGCCGAGCACCGGTGTGCTCGGGGGACCCCTTGGTTGGTTTTCTTTCTTCGCGGCTTTTTACGCGGCTTTTGTTTTTCATTGCCTTTTACGGTTTCTTGTAGTTTTCTCGAGCCCCTAGCCTTAGGAATTTCTGTGTGACTGTGACGTAACTTGTAGGATCCAAACACCTAATATATATGCTTCTGCCTATAGTTCGATAGTTGGACCTACAAATAAAAGATTAATAAAATAGTTGATTCATTTCATTCGAGCCTACGTGCCGTAGCCTGCCCTGCCAAGCGCTGCTCTTGAACCCGATTTGTCGGGAGGAGGAGGGGTGGACCGAGATCGGACCCTTTGGATCGAAGGCTGGTGATAAGCTAGTTGTTCTTTCGAGTAGAAATTGCCTACTTAGGGACTCGGTTTTCCGCTTGCACCATTTAGGTAGTTTACTTTCTGACTTTCAATTCTGCGCGGATCATTTTGCATGTAGACTACTGGAGTCAGGTACGCATTTCTTACTCTGCATGCATCATTGATTTCATCGTGCATCGGCTTTTTCGTCTTCTCCCCCTATTTTGGACTTCATAATCAGGAGAACCGAAAAATTTGTTAGGCGATTTCTTTTTATTTGAAAAATACCTAAAAACAAAAACAATAAAATCGGGACTGCTAATCACACTTGACCTAAAAGACACCGAACTGAAAAATCTGTCTTGGGGAGAGTAACCCCCTCCTTGTTTGGTTTGGATGAGCGAGAGAGTGACACGTACCTTAGGATAGAGCCACATATGATATTTTCTCAACTGATTACCGACTTTCTGTACGGGACAGTCGGTTGAGAAATATTTGGATTCCTATACAGCTCACGTAATCATCTGATAGACTGAATGATCACCTAAAATAAAATTAACAAGATAATTGACCGATCCCTTTCGGTCTTCAACTCACGTGCGTAGGTGAATTGGGGGTTTGCTTGTTCATCTTGTGTGATTTCCAGATCCCTTCGATCTTTCCCCATCTTCTTCTCTTCTTCCGTCTCCCCACCCTCCCTCCCTTCAGTCCTCTTCTCTTCTTCTCCTTTACCCCTGGATGATGGATCCCCCTCACTTCAGGCCGACTCTTGCGGTTTTTTCTTCACTATCTAACCATCAGTCCAGTTCACCTTCTAGGGAGGTCGGATCTCTGACCAACCTCCCGCCCCCTCCCTCCCTTTCATCTCACTACTCTGGGCATGCTGCGCGAGACGTCCGAGGATATCAGATTGAGCAGATGCGAGAACCGGATGAGGCCAGTGCTGAGTTGAGCGTGCACTCCGTTTGTGATCAAAGAGAGCAGTGGAGTTCAACAGATAGATCCTATCCCAGACTGAGGGAAGAGAAGATAGCACATGGAGCTCAGTCAGCTTCTTCACTAGGTCCATTTGTCTTGGATTTGGATTACATTCAGCGACTGCCGACATTTTCAGGAGAGGCGCACGAGGAGCCTTATCTTCACTTGTCTGCGTTCGAGGAGTTTTGCCGAGCACAGAGATATTCAAACATCACTGCAGAGGAGCTGATGAGGAGGACCTTCCCATTCACACTTCACGAGAGAGCCATGAGATGGCACCGACGATTGGGAAGGACATTCGATACATGGGGAAAGTTACATCGAGAGTTTCTACAGAGATACTTTCCCCTGCGTAGAGCAGAGTTGATGCGGTCTTTGATCACCGACTTTTCAGTTGACCCCCAGGAGCCATTGCATGAGGCATGGCCGAGGTTTCTTGACCTCTTGAGGAGATTTCCGGACCACGGACTTCCACTGACAGACTTGATAGAGATCTTCATGCGGGGGATGGCCGCAGAGAAGATAGCACTAGTGATTACCACATGTGGCGGTTCACACGGCAGCTCCGACATTCACTTATTGGATACCATCTCGAGTTTACTTTCACAGAGTTTTTCTTCACGAGATGCCGTCATCGGGACAACACATGCGGAGGATGCAGTACCAGTGCGGTACGTCACATTACATGCAGATTCAGTTTCTACACACTAGCCCGAGGACTTGGATGATGCAGCATCACATAGTACAGAGCAGATGATCGCAATAGCAAAGGTTCGGACCCAGAGTCTACTCGAGTTCCCGTTGGTCTTCCAGCTAGAGTTTGAGTCAGCCCCCGAGTTTCCAGTTGACAAGTCTTGGATATCAGATCTTCTGATACTCCAGGAACTGGAGGAGCCACCGCTATTACAACCATTGTCTCAGCCACTTCACATTTTAGTCCCGGAGGAGTCAGCTTCTTTTCTGCAGAGATACCTATCGGATACGGACAGCAACCATGACTCAGACCAGTACCACAGCTCGATATGGGACACTACTTTGAGTTGTCAGACATAGATAGTCCTGTATTCAAGCCTTTTGTCCTCCACTCTGACGAGACAGACACACTTACTGAGGACCGGTTGGCAGCCAGCATAGCCGCAGAGCGAGGATCAGCCACAGACACAGTACCAACCTCCGCGGTGTTAACCTGTACCTTCTCTTGTTTCCAGATTGCCGACACCTACACTTAGTATGATGATGCAGCCTGGTGCATCGAGTGGATACTTCACAGCAGCGCAGATGCCCATCTAGATCTTGGTCCTCTCTTACTCACTTCCGATCTTGCATCTCTCCTCGAGGGTTATCCGCGGGAGGATGCTGCACTCGATGTGTACTCGGTTTCACCTTCTGAGAGTGTTTCCGATCTGACAGAATGCGAAACCGAGTCTTTTGATCATTCTGATTCTGAGTCGTCTCACCTCGACGACCCTCGCGGGGATGAGCCCGTTCTGGAGATATTCGATGATCTACCTGACTTTCTTCTTTTTCATGCATCGGATATCACTCTTCTGCGAGAGGTCTCCTGATCTTGATTGTCCACACCTTCTTGAGACATTGATTGACGTGGAGGATCCTATAACTGATCCGTCCTTCTCCACGTTTGACTTCGTCAGCTCCACACTTCCACTCCAGTCTGACTCAGAGGCAACGATTTCCTTTGTGCTACCAGATCCCAATCATTTACTTTCATATCCTTGGCCGGTAGCAGACACCCGCTTGATTGCATACCTGGGTGTCATTCTTTACACTCTTGAGTTCGTCGTTGTTCGCATACCGAGACTGCAATGACAATACGACATTCGACTTACCGATGCCATCCTAAACCTGGATACGGCTTTAGCCTAGCCTTTGAGCCCAGCTAGGGGCGTAAAATCTAGTGCTAGTTGAGAGGCACCTCAACATTGTACTCTTTTGTATATACGTGTTTTGTCTTAGTCTGATCTTTCTTTCTTCCGTTCTTGTTTTCACCCCAGGTCTCGCTTAGGATTATCTTTGCTATACTTAGGATAGTCCTCATTCTAAGTATAGGGGGGTGGAAACACCAGGTTGTTCGTTCGTTCGTTCTGTTCCATCAATTCTGTTGTTGACTATACTTAAGGTTCTTCACCTTAAGTATAGGGGAGTGATGCCCTCCATCTTGTATATATTCGTTGAATTTTCTTTGTGTATTGCTACCCCTATTTTTGCTGCCTATACATAGGGATATTTTACCCTAAGTATGGGGGGGGGGTTGATGCGGTGCTAAGGATCGGGTTTCACGGCCTTCACTTTTTAAAGAGGAAGAAGAAAGTGAGGTGTCAGTTGTAGCGGAAAGCCGCGAAACGAAAAAGGTTTCGATCTTTAGACCTATCAAACAAATTTACGGTTTTCTGTCGGAAAACCGTTCACTAATATTTAACCAGGCAAGTGTTCCTGGGTCAAACTCAAGGAGGCATAATATATTCCCTAATTTTTCTTTTCGTAATTTTATTGTAATTCTTCTCTAAGTCTGAGCGCTTCTCTTTTTGATTTTTAATTTTTGTTATTTTTATTTGATTTTTATTCTTTACAAATTTTTATTTAATTTTCAAAAGAGGGATATTTTTCAAAAAGATTTATTTATTATATAGTAGGTGGATAGAATGTAGGTGATATTATATAGTATAGGTGAACGAGGTTCGAGCCGCGTACTCGAACTACACAAGAAAACGAAACAAAACGAAGCGGTTTTCGAAAAAATCAAAACACGTCAAAAGCTCGTCGAAAAAGCCGCGAAAACTTTATACGAGGTAGCTGGGCTAGTTGTGTAACTACCCTCCAAGAATCGTCGAAATCCGAGGTCAAAAGGACAAGATACAGCCCCTACAGCACAGGGCATAAGCGTAAAAAAACTAATTAAAATGTTCTCAAATTGGTCCTTGAGGACTGTTCTGCAAGAAAATTAAACAAGTTCTTACACTTAGGTCCCTACGGAGGGACTTATTTGCAATTATATAAAACTCTGGAGGCGGGTTTGAAGTCTGGAAACTATGCTGGGCTCATGATGTAATTTTTCCACCGGTTCAGCTTCTACGGTCGAGATTAGAACTTGAAGGCGCGATCGGAAGGCTACGGCGCAGCCACGTGTCAGAAGCCTGTGCTCTGGGTGTTCTTGAAGTTGTTAGAGCTCCTGGCGGACGGCCTTCTTCCCCGATTTATCGCGGCTGACCTCCGGCGTCTTTTGCTCTCCGGCGGGGCCAGAGGGGTGGCTCCTCCACCCCTCGAGCTCGCTCGCAGGTGTAAGTGGTCGGAAACGGCCCCATTTTGGCAGTTGTGGCTCGAAGAAGATGGTGATCTCAGCACTGGAAATTTTGTTAGCTGTTCTGGAGTGCGATCTTGGAGATTGATTCTGATGGAGTTGAGGGCCTTCCAAATCCAAAGGAATGGCGCGCGACGAAGGAGAACCTGCAATTGACCAGAATATATGCTCGATTCTGAATCGGCCGAGGGATTACGTCATCAAGCTTGAAAGTTGAGAAGAAATTCTTACGTTTCCAGCTAACCTCCCGAATGTGTGAAGAAGATGAAGGTTTGAAATCCGATTTAAGGCGAAATCAAACAAATCGAATAGGGGTTTCGAATGTGCGTGCAAGATGGATGATAAGGCTAAGTAAAGACGTGATTAGCCACGCTAATCGTGGCACAAGGATCAAGAAATCAAATCACAAAGTGGAGGAATTGACCTGGGGACTGGAGGTGTATAACCTCCTGATGGTTGCTCGACGAGCGGTCTTCTCGGAGCTGCACGCAGCACGAGGCGGCGATTCAAGGCGTTGCTCCGCCTTGGAACTCTTCTCCGACGATCCTTCTTCCCCGCGAGCTCTTCCCTTGGCGCTGTCACCGCTCGAGTGGGTTAGAACAAGGCTTGGAAGTTAGGTAGTCGGTACACCCTGGAGCTAGAGCTTGAAGGTGGAAAAGTTAGTTTGTTAATGGCGAACTTGGGTGGCTTATATAGAGCAGATGCTTGGGCTCCACGCTAAGATCAATGGTGGGCGAGGTAGCTGGTTGTTAGGAGGAAGGGATGAAGGGTCGAGATCGGTCGGAGAGGTTGAAGGCTGAGCGAGAAAAAGAGAGGAAGTTGGCCGGTTAGCGCAACTTCTTCTTGAAGAAGAAGGCTCCAGGTGCTGACACGTGTCAGCACCTGGTTCGCCCAGACCTTTTAAATACTTATAAATTAATTATAAAATAGATAATTACATTATTTCAAGTAGGTATAAATACAAGAAAGTTAAATAATTTATTTTCTAAATTATGGTATAATTACTTTTAATAAATAATAAATATTATTTAAAATATAAATATTTTATTAATAAATATGTATTTATAAATAGGTTTTGAATTTTAATTTAATAAATAATTGAGTAAAAATTGATTTTATATTTTCTTAATTATTAGGGTATTAAATAAGACTTGTACGAATTTTTATAGATTTTTATGAATTAATTAACATATTTTAATAAGTAGAGTAAGTGTCTATATAGGTCAATTATACCTATATTTTGGGGTGTTTGATTTATAAAAATAATAAATAGTTTCAAAAATTATGAAATAATTTATGGTGAAACTAGAGGATCATGAAATAATTTAAAAATTATAAATTAAAAAAATAATAAATAAGGTGTGTTACATAAAATAAATAGCCCAGAAACCCCTTTGTCCTTTGGTCCCAAAATCGACTTTTTGCAAACGGACTCCGAATTCAGTGAAATCACCTTTATTAATTAGATAATATTATTTTATGAACTTTAAAGGTGAGTAGAGTGAAATTGGAGTTCGTATGAAGAAGTTATGATGTTCGGAAGTTGAGATTTTTACAATTTGTAAGCTGGATTTCTTGGCATATTTACAGGGTAATATTTTTAAATTATTTTTTATATTTTTATTTACATTTTTATGAATAATTAGGAAGAAGATTTGGTGAAAAATAAGTTAAGATGAAAATAATTAAAATTCTTTGAAGTTTTGTATTTATTTTATAAATAGTGAAGAGTGTACATACATGTGATATATTATTTTTATTTGGTTTTCTTTCCTTATCTCCCCCTACTTATTGGTTTGTCGACCAATCCATGCTGACTGGTCTCGGGGGTTAGGCTATAAATATATCTTACAGTTATATTATAGTTTAGGTCATATTACATATATATACATATATTCCATATGCCTTTATCTTTTTTCTTTTTCTGATTCTTTATTTATTTACATGAATTTAGTGGTTAAAAGTGAATATTTACACATGAATGAGGTTTTGTTAAAATATGAGAATTAGTGAGTATTTACATGTATTTTGTTAAGGGTTTTAAGACAAAATGCGACAGAAAAGTTAATGAATCATGGATTCATCAACCCCCTATACTTAAACTTTGCTAGTCCCTTAGCAAACACTATTTTGAAAAAGTAAGTGAAAAAGAAAGAAAGTTAGAATGAATTTGTTTTCCTAAACCAATTCATGAAAACAGACGAAGGACAGAGTTCGATCCGGGCCTGAAACAAGCATTTTGTCGGAACCTTAAATAGGGTTAGGATTTCATCCTCAACAGTCTTCAAGTTCCATAATCCTTACTCAAGATCACTTATAGGCTAGTTCAGACTCACTTATTCATATCGCAAACTCTATCATCCTTGAAGTCAACTTGTACAGTGTGTGAAATTGATTTAGCTCTTCCTGCTTAGAGAACCGAAGAAACCGTCAATCCCGGCTATACACTCCTATGGCTTCCTCATCCCGCTACTCTTTCCTCGGGGAGGGAGGTATTCCCTTCTAAGTTCAGTTCTGCTATGTCCACAATCGAATATAGGGAGAAGTTAGAAGAATGAGAAAAGAAGTGGAGTGCGACCAGTATAGACGCATCTCCTTGTGAAGCCCACCCGGTGTAGCTGAGTCCACTAAGATGTGCAGGCTTATTTGGTGGAAGCTTTGACCAGTTTGGTCTTATTTGGTGGCCTTCTGCTTTGACTTGACTTTGTAATTTTCTTGCACTGCATTCATCTTTTGTGCCTCGACGGTTATAGAATCTTTTTAATCCGTCCATTTTTTGAGGTCTTAGAAAAATTGTGTCAGCAGATCCTTCCCTCATCCGAAGCAACTTCGCAACCCCAATCTCTCCCGTCTTTAGACGTCAATGCCGTAAAGATAAGGATAGAATGCACTACCAAGATGTACTGCCCTTCGGAACTCCATGCGAGTTGAGCTAAGTGCAGAGTGCATGTGTTCAAGATTGGTTCACTGGTGAAGAGTTGTACGGATGACTCCAAGTGGTCTACTTAAGCTCAGATGACTTGATTTCCCCGAATATGGTCTTACGGAACCCAAAGATTTTAAGTCACAGACCTGAAGAGTCTAAATTCCAGTTCTAATCAGGCTCCTTACAATGAGAGTTAAAGGCCGTAATCAAGCTCCATCCTTCAGACTAGACTCAGTCCTTAGTCCCGGAAATCAAACTTATTCTGAAAAATGCGAATGCAAATGCAACCATGTTTTTGTGAAGTCTATTTTCTGGATTTTACTCCTTTTTATGAATTTTAAGGTATTTTGTAATTTTTACAAATTTTAGGACTTGTATTTTTTATGGATTTTATGATTTTTATAAACAGGGTTTTATTTACAAATTTTTACAGGATAAATATTATTTAAGTTAAGCATCTAATGTATTTTACAAATTCTTATCTACAAAGTATTTTACAAGGTTGAATGATTTTTATACAAGTTTTATTAAATAAGATTTTAAATAAGTATTATACAGATTTTAAGTACAAATTTTTAATTACAAATTTTTAATTACAAGTTTTAAGCATTTTTTACTTATTTACCAAAATTTTATAAATAAGATAATGGATTTTAAATTAACCCGTACCTACTTTTTATGGATTTTATAGATATAGAAAATACATAAAGTACGAGTTATGGCCGAAAGTATATATACAAATATATACGCACCCCCTATACTTAGCTTGAGCTATGTCCTCATAGCGTCAAAAGAGAAAAAGGAGGGCATAACTCGTGCTAAGTAAAAGTGGGTGAAAAAGAGATATCGATGTCAAGTCAGTCAACCCCCCCTATACTTACGATCTGGTCATCGTAAGTATTATGAGAGAGCAAAAACGGGATGACTGAATGAAAAAGGATAAATAACGAAGAATTCAAAAGGAAAGAATACGAAATCATCGAAATCACTCAGTCCCCCCTATACTTAGGATAAGGCATCCTAAGTATAAAAAGAACTTAGCCAAAAATTAGGGATCAGTGATTCGTGAAAAAGAATGGCTATACAAAAGAATTAGTACAAAAATGAAACGTAAATCAGCGAACAAATCGGTCCTCCCTATACTTAGGATCTGGTATCCTAAGCATAGAAGACGAGCAAAAATGGGACGATTGTGGTATATGAAGAATATACAAGTGTTGTGAATCTCCCGAAATGGCTCAAAAGGATTTGTACAAGAAGAGTAAAGGAATGATCATGATTCCTGTACAAAATAGATCACTTCAGTTCGGGCCAGATGATCAGTAGTCTCTACGAAGTGCTTCAGCATCTGCCCGTTAACCACGAACGGTTATCTGATTACTCAACCAGGATGATACTGAATTTTCTGCTTCTTGTGTGCGTATTGATCTTTGGCTGCAAAGTAGAGCTTCCTCTGTAAGTGAACTCTGTATACGGCATAGCTCTCTTTTCTGAAATATGCGTCTCTGGAGTCGGACTACAGAAGGTGTCTATATGTGTCAGCATTACACCATCCAACTCTCTACGCTGAATAGACTGTATGATCTGTGCAATGTATTCAGATGGACTCTTGTGCTGTAATATGTGTTCTTTCAATCTGAGGCACAGAGATATCTATTGCAGGTGACTGGCTCATCTGAATCTGATATGAAATCTGTCTCTGTATATGAACAATCATCTGAAAAACTAGGTACCAAGTGATCTACCCTATCCTCGTGTAGGATATCTTGGGTATCAAAATAAACACTCTCAATATCAGGAGACTGTGTCTCATCTATGTTCTGGCAATCTTCCGCAAGACTGGTGTCCTCTGAAGTAAATGACATTACTGATCTAGGACTTGCTACATTGTCTCTCCATGTCAATGTGTATCTCTACGTTGTCTGTTCGGAATGATACTCTCCCAGCATCATAATCGAAGAGTGCTCTTGCTGTCTGCAAAAAGGGTCTCCCGAGAATGATTGGAGCAAGGTATAACTGTGTAGGGCATGTCATGTCTAGGCCCGTAAAGTCCACAGGAAACTGCGAACCCTGAATGGTTACGATAATGTTCCTCAGCACACCTCTAGGTCTCTTTATAGATCGATCTGCAAACTGAAGTATCGCTCGTGATTTATAGAGAGGACCTAGCTTGAACTTGTCAAGCAAAGAAGATGGAAGTAGATTGATCGAGGAACCATTATCTAAAAAGTACGATTGAATGTAGTGTCTTCAATCTGACAGTTGACATAGTGAGCTCCCAACTCTTTCTGCTTCTTCGGTACCTTGTTTCGAATTGCACATGAAGTTGCCTTGGTCAAAAATATGCTTCTCAACTCGTGATCTCTTTTTCCTACAAGTAGTACATTTGTTTCTCAACTGATTCTTGAGTGTAGGAAAATGATCCAAGGCATCATGCAACGGGATCTTCAAAAAGATATGATCTTTGAGCAACTTTTCAATTTGTGGAGATTCGAGGATTATTTTGGTCTTTTTCTTTCCTTTTCCAAACAAAGCATCGGGAAAAGAAATAAAGTCAGGAGTTAGAAAATCAGAACTTTTATTCAACTCATTGGAATCAGCTTGTACATCGAGAGTCTCAGAATTAATTTACAAAACTCTCTAAGACAGGGGAAGAAATGTTTTTCTCTGGGATTCTGCCTGATCTGGCGTGATATCATCATCTGAGTCACCAGTATCCATATCTGAACTGTTGGCATTGCTCCCATCTCTTGATTCTACGTTCTCATCCTCTTGCGGTTTCTCCTCCTCGGCATTCGGATCATGCTCGTGCTCCTCTGATACCCTCTCCTCTCCAGTAGGTGTTCACGGTGATCTACCGCTCCTGAGACGAATGAAGTTAGACAAAAATTCAGGAAACGAGATCTTACCTGTAGTATCTACCTGATCTGGATGCCTCCTCTTGTTGTTCGGATTCATCTGAGGCTGGGCAGGAAGAGTGGTCTTCGGCACGGTTAACTCGTCCAGACGACGGTTAACCTGCTCCATCTCTGTCTTATGTGCGATCTGGAGCGTACTGAGCATGTCCATAATTCTGGTTGAGCGCCTGGGCCTGTGAAGACATCTCTGGTTCAGTATGGTGGCCCTGGCTTGCTCCCTCTCTCCTGCTTTGGGCGTGAAGTGTTGAGAGAGTGGACGGCTGGAAGCGCTGTGGTGTAGAGGAAGATTGTTGCGGCTGCTGAAAAGAATAGTTCGGTGAAAACTGAGCAGGGTGCTGATAAGTAGGCTGCGGTCTCTGATGGTAGACATTCGAATGAGACTGCTGCGGCGTGAAATTCTGACGGTGCTGAAATTGCGGACGTCCATGCTGCGGATGACCGTACGGTTGCTGCTGCTGATGATTCGGTATACTCGGCTGCTGAACTGGAGTATACCAAATCCCATTGATCTCGAAAGTGGCTTGCGGCTCCACCTCCATCTCTGTAGCGCTGATGATCTGGCCGGCATTGGCATGAGACTGATCCTCATGCCAATCAATTTGCGGAATCTCGGGCTCGCTCTGAACGTAGTGTATCTGACGGGTGGGTGGAGCGGGTGCGATCCTCCGTGCTGGCTGTGAAGAAGTCTGACTCTGCTGGTACTGAAGTTGAAGATCAGAGACCTTCTTCGAAAGATCACTTAGCTGCTGAGGTAGAGATGAGAGTTTCTCCAACTCTCGCAGCGGCTGTAGGTCCTGGACCTGCTTATGAATCACGTCCACCAATGTTAATTTCTCACTAATGAAGCCCATGTTGGTGTTGGATTCAGAGTCTGATATATTCGCCACCTTGTGATGCTCTCGGTGAGGTGGTGGCTGTGGGGCTTTCTGAAATGCCCGAGTAGAGTCTACAACCCTCGAATTCTCGGCCATTCCTTCGAAGATGGCCCAAACTGACTCGGCATCCTTGTTCAAGTAACTGCCACCACATGCGGCACTAACTAGCCCCTGAATTTCCGGCTGGAGTCCTCCGAAAAAATTATGTACTAGCACCTTCATTGGTATCTCATGATGCGGGCATCTCTCCGTCAGGTCCTTGAATCGATCCCATGCCTCATGGAATGATTCATTCGTCAATTGCGTAAAATTGGAGATCTGACTCCTCATCATGTTCGTCCTTCCTAGAGGAAAATACTTGCGCAGGAAGGTGGACTTCAGGTCGTCCCAAGTGGAGATTTCTCTCCCTAGATGGCTTAGCCAATAAAGGGCCTTATCGGCTAAGGCAAAAGGAAAAACGTGAGCGGCTCCTCTGCGGCATTCCCATAGTACTTGGGAAGCAAAGAGATAAAGGACGGTCGGAGTTTGTATGGCCCTTGATTCGGCGGTAGCCGAATCCAATGATGGAGCGTTCGAGCGCCCGGGTCATACTCGTCCCGTAAAGTAGCGGGAACCGCAGGCGGTAGCTGGTTCCCGGCCCCTGCTCTAAGTGCGGCTAATTCAGCCTGCAGTTCGGTCTGAACTCTAAACTGTTCTTGAATATGTAGATTCATCTGCTGAAGTGTGTTGAGAATACCTGTCGTAACATCTCCGTTCGGATCTGCTCTTCCCTCCTGATGGTCCTCAGCTGCTGGTCTCTCATCTGCTGCCGGTGCTTTCCCACGAGCCATCTGAGCGTCTGTAAAATAAAAACTCTCGTAAGAACTCATCGAGAAATACCCAGGAGATCTAGATTCTGTATTGAGGCGAAGGTCTGCCTCAATGATCTGGCCAGGAGGCGAGGGAGTCTGGGTCTGACTCGCCTCGAGATCGGATGGGACCAGCTCGGGAAGAGGGTCATCCCGAGCCTGTGAAGACATACGCTCGACGGTGGACGGTCGAAAGCTCACAGAGTCTGAGCCGAAAAGCCGTCGATACGTCATCTTCGATGTCAAGAGAAGATTGGGAGAGCACGTGTATGACTCAACTGAAGAAGGAATGCGAAGCCGCGGAAACTCACGCCCCGCAAACAAACACAAGGAAAACCCCGTTTTCACCAACTCAACCCTGATGAAGACCGTAAGAGTTCGGTCTTTTTATCTTTTCGGTTTTAGGGTTGTGATTAACAATCGTTGCGGTTACGCGGGCTGAGCGAGCCAATAGGTGCCCGATAGTTTCTCCAAGATACTGGCCTGAATCCTTACGCGAGACCACTCGCACTCAGCCAGTATGGGAGTAAGTACGGACCGTTTCCGGCTACCCGTGTTACTTGAGGACGGAGCCTTGCGCAGTGTCCTCTAAACCTCCCACTCTGCTAAGTAAACCCGGACCGTTTCCGGCTACCCGAGCTTACCCACTGAGGAACAGCGATCAGATGTATGGACCCAGTAGTATCCCGCAAGAAATACGGGTTTTTGTCTCTACCCTTAAGTGTCGGCTCTCAACTCGCGCACTCTGAGAAATGTGCGGGGGTTACTCTCCCCAAATCAATTGAATCGATTTTATGGTTTTTTTAGCCAGATATTTTTAGCAGTCCCAATTTTTAATTTTGCAATTTTTATGAGTTTTCAAACAACGTCTATTTTTGTCTTTTTGTTGAAACCCTAGAGCAAGCACCTAGGTTGCAAGTCCTAAAACTAGCTACGAGGCACAAGCAGATAGAGCGAAAAACCTAAGCAAGCATCTAGAATACCGCGGAAAACCGATAAGCAATGAAAAAGCCGCGGTGGGTGCCTTGATTCACCAGATACACGGTATCCGATGAATCAAGCCCCTAAAAAAATGAAAGTTTTATTAAGTACAACTCTCTCCCTCTCTCTCTCTCTCTTTTACAACTAAAAGGATACTAACTCCTTGCTCCTCTGCAGTCGACTCGTGAAGAAGGAGCCGACCTCTGCCCTTTCAACTGACTCGGCTTCCAAAGAAACCGATTGATCCTGCAGGCCCTGCAAAGATTATTAGCACAAAAGATTTGATCGAGAAAGCCGAGAAAGCCGTAAAGAAACCAAAAAGGAAAACTCAGAAAACAATGCACGAAAAAGCCGTACGAAAAACCGTACGAAAAACAAAACAAAGAGAAGAAAAAGAATAAGATCACGAAAAACGAAAAATCAAGGGAATCTAACGCCTCCCCGGCAACGGCGCCATTTTGGCAGTTGTGGCTCGAAGAAGATGGTGATCTCAGCACTGGAAATTTGTTAGCTGTTCTGGAGTGCGATCTTGGAGATTGATTCTGATGGAGTTGAGGGCCTTCCAAATCCAAAGGAATGGCGCGCGATGAAGGAGAACCTGCAATTGACCAGAATATATGCTCGATTCTGATTGAATCGTCCGAGGGATTACGTCATCAAGCTTGAAAGTTGAGAAGAAATTCTTACGTTTCCAGCTAACCTCCCGAATGTGTGAAGAAGATGAAGGTTTGAAATCCGATTTAAGGCGAAATCAAACAAATCGAATAGGGGTTTCGAATGTGCGTGCAAGATGGATGATAAGGCTAAGTAAAGACGTGATTAGCCACGCTAATCGTGGCACAAGGATCAAGAAATCAAATCGCAAAGTGGAGGAATTGACCTGGGGACTGGAGGTGTATAACCTCCTGATGGTTGCTCGACGAGCGGTCTTCTCGGAGCTGCACGCAGCACGAGGCGGCGATTCAAGGCGTTGCTCCGCCTTAGAACTCTTCTCCGACGATCCTTCTTCCCCGCGAGCTCTTCCCTTGGCGCTGTCACCGCTCGAGTGGGTTAGAACAAGGCTTGGAAGTTAGGTAGTCGGTACACCCTGGAGCTAGAGCTTGAAGGTGGAAAAGTTAGTTTGTTAATGGCGAACTTGGGTGGCTTATATAGAGCAGATGCTTGGGCTCCACGCCAAGATCAATGGTGGGCGAGGTAGCTGGCTGTTAGGAGGAAGGGATGAAGGGTCGAGATCGGTCGGAGAGGTTGAAGGCTGAGCGGGAAAAAGAGAGGAAGTTGGCCGGTTGGTGATGAATACCCATTCATCACTCTTTATTCTTATATTTTAGCTACAAAAACCTATGCAAATGCATGTAGATATGTGTAAATAGGAAAAGTTAGCATAAGCATGCATGTTTGTAAATATAGATAATTAGCATGTTTTTGTGCAAAAATAAAAGAATAAAGATGAAAAAGAAAAAGAGGGAAATATTTAGAATAAATATTGAGCAACCTAACCCAAGGGAGGGCTCAGCATGGGCCTGACCGCATAAAAGCCAAGTAGAGGGAGATAGGGGCTCACATGTGTACATATTTTATGTAAATAAATAAATAATATTTTACTCATCCAAAAATATATTTGTATATATTTTGTATATATTTATACACTATTAAAAACAAAATAAAAATTTAAAAATCAAAAAGACCAAAAATTCGCCTTACACCATGTACATAGACCACCTCTCTTTATTTATTTCACCTTATAAATAAATAAAATTTATTTTCAAAACTTTTTGTAAATATTCCATGTTACATATTGTAAATAAAATATATAAAAAGAAACAAAACAAAAATCAAATAAAAATTACAAAATTAAAAATGCAAAAACATATTGTACATATGCCATGTATATAGTGTACATAACTATTTATTTCACCTATGTATATAATTAATAAAAAAAATAAAAATAGCTTTTTATTCCTCATTTTATCCTATAAATAAATAAAATATAAAATAGGAATAAAAATGTATAAAAATAACTAATTAAAAATCAAAAATCAAAAATCATATATTGTATATATACCTATGTATAGACCTATAATGTAAATACCTTATTTTTATTTCCAAAAATTAATTAAAAATCACAAAAAAATAGGAAAAATTAAAACAAAAATATTTCATGTTTTAAGTTTTTGAAAACTCGGCCATTTAAAGGCCCAAAAAAATCAAATAAACAATTATTGCATGGCGGGCTCTGATTGGTCCACGGGGGATTGTTGACCCCCGGTCAACACCTCCCCCAGGACCACCAGAGCCGGGTCTCCTGCGCCCGACCCGTTTTCTCCCCTTTTTCCACGGGTGACCCGATCGCCAACCTCCCCAACTCCAGGTCCGGATTGATCACGTCACACCCGAGAGCCTCGCCGGAGCCCTCGCCTTGGGATCCGCGCTCCAGCTCGCCCTACCCGATCGAGTTTTGCCGGACCTTCCACCATATAAAGCCTGAGCTCCGCCGCACTTTCTTTCCATCTTTGGCTCCCCATTCTCACTCCCGTGACCTCCAGAGCAATCACCGAGGTGACAGCTCGCGATTGTACCTGTTGCAGCGAGGAGGAGGTGGCCGACCATCGATCCGGCTGCTTCGCGCCGCCGTGCTCCGCCACCCGACCGGAGCTCGAGCCTCAGGCCTTGACGCCCTTCGAGGCGACGACCAGGAGCAAGCCAAGCTCCAGCATAGTCTTTCGCTCCACCCAGGTAACTCTCTAGCCTTGCCATTTCGTTTAATTTTGAGTTACCCCCAATTTGTATCTCCGACGAGTTCCTCTGATTCCGGCCATATCGAGTAGCATTTTGATCATCGGAACCTACGCTCACCTTCGCCGCTCCCTCACGCACATTCTTCGCCCAATCATTCAACCCAGCTCGCCCCGGAGCTGGGATTCGAGCTCCACCATCCCCAGCTCACCGGAGCTCATTCGTCCCGACCCACAGTTCGCCTTCACCCCGCTTCTTTGGGTCGAGGCACTTTGCCCTCGACCCACGAAGCTTTTGGTGTGTTTTGCAGGTCAAGAGGAGGCCATCTGAGGCCCCCTCACATCCAGACCAGAAGCTCGTCGCCGCCGACCTCGCCGGAGCCCCTCCAGGGCTCGGCCGGGTCATCTGAGGCCTTCACCAGCTGCGGGACGTCACCGCGGATCTGTTCCGATACCTAGAGGCAGCTGAGGAGGACTGCTGCATGCGCACGAGGCCGGTGAAGCTCGCCGGCGGAGTGTTCTTCCAGCATCCTCCTTCACCGTCCGATCAGCCCCTCCGCTCCAGTCTCGATCACAACCGTCCATTCATCGAGCAGCAGCTACCGTCGATCATCTCGAGGGGGCTGATCAGGACCGTCAGCGCTGAGGAGAGAGGCACCTGAGGCCATCCCCGTTAGATCTTCCACGTGGTGCCCTCAGCACCGTCGATAGGCCCAAGTCAGAGCAGAGAGAGAAGCGCCCGATACCAGAGCCGTCCGATCACCCACGTGGCGCGAATCGAGCCGTCGACGTAATAAGGGGTAATTTGCTTAGGCCCCCCTCGTAGTTTATGTTTTTAATTCTAGTCCTGTAAATATTTTAGTCACTTTATTTACGTAGGGTAAATTGCACTATGGACCTCGTGTTTGTTTTTATTAGCATTTATGCCCCTGTGTATGTGAGCCCACGTGCTTCGTCACGTGTACTTTTGGGCTATTTACATCTTTTATCCTGTAGTTCTGATGGGTTCTTGAATGAATGAATACTTTTTGGTAATTGCATCTATACCCCTGTGAGCCTTTTATTTCTACATGTGCGGATTTTAGTGGGTAAATTGCAACCGTACCCTTGGACTTTTTGGTACGAGTTACCAAAAGGTCCCAGGAGTTGGTTTTTATTACCAAAAGGCCCCTGAGTGCCCCAGGCACGCGCCACGCGCGTGTTTAGCTGGGATTTTTGTACCTTGGCCCCCAGACTTGCGGGTATTTGCACTTACGTCCCTGTGCACAGTGCCCCCTTTTTGATTTTTGAATAAATATCAAACCACCTCCAAATTCGATGAAAATTTGACACATGGCTCCTGCCATGTTGTTGGATTTTTGAGAATTTTTGAGGACATTTTTGATTTTATTTAGTATTTTTAAAAATTCAAAAACCTTCTTTTTAGCTACTGTCTAGGTTTAAAAATTCCAAAAAAATATAAAATCACCCCCAAAAATTCCAAAACAATTAGCTACTGTTCTTTGTTTGTTGTTTGATTTTCTAGCCAATTTTGGCTAGTTTTCATCACTTAAAAACCCTAAAAATCTAAAAACACCTAAAAACTCATAAAAATTATAATAAATAATCTAAAAATCCAAAAACAATAATTTTGGTGCCCAAATTTTCCTTATTTTCTCTAGAATACAGGAAAATTACCTCCAGGGCCCTCTGAGATCCTTAGATATTTTATCTTTGGGTTTTGGGCCTTGCTGGACAGTACCCTTTCTTTTTAGCACTGTTTGATTTTTAGAAAATAAAATATACCTTATAAAAACCCCAAAAATTCACCAAAAATACTTAAAAACCTAAAAACATAAAAACCATTTTTCTTGAATTTTTGCTTTATTTTTGGTGTGTTAAATAAATTGCCAAAGTGTGTTTATATTTGCCTTCTTTTATTTTCTTCATATTCTAAAATCCTAAAAAAATATAAAAATTATTAAAAACCACAAAAAATACTTTTCTTTGATTTTATTTTGTTTTACTACTTCGTAGGCTTCTAGCCAACCCGTGCTCCTTGTGTTCGACCCTGGGAGCTATACCAGGTTAATCTTATAGCTAGGACCGCTCGCTTGCCTTGATTGATTGATTTTATTTCGCGGTTCGATATTTTTCTTGATACACCTATCCTCTGTGATCCGGGTCGCAACGACCCTTGTTTCATTACCTTCACCCGGGTCTTGAGGTTTCAGGTGGTTATCAGAATGGCGTCGTTGCCGGGGAGCACAGACCAGCAGGCTACATTCCGACGGGAGATGGACGAGTTCCGCCAGGAGATGCGGGACCTGGTGAGAGGGAAGGCCGCCATACCAGCCCAGATAGAGCCCAATCCGAACAGCCTCAAGAGGAAGTCTGAGCAGGTAGTACCTACTGAGTCAGCCACTCCTAGTGACCCATTTGATGATACATCTTCGGATTTATTTGATGCTGATTTTGTCACACTTAGGAGCGGTAGGACCCCAGCAGGCGGCGGCGCCTCATCTGAGCACCATCCCGAGGCGCCACAGGAGGAGGAGGAGAGCGGTACTGAGGCCGCTCCAGATGATGACGGTGGTACTGAGGCCACCAAGGATGCTGATCCCACCGGCGGTACTGAGGCCGCCACTTCACCAGAGCTAGGAGGTGGTACTGATGCCACCCATGCAGCCGAGCCAGCCCGCGGTACTGATGCCGCGCGACGTCTTCCTTCAGCAGCAGCAGAGCAGCCAGCCCGTGGTGGTACTGAGGCCACCGGTGTTTGTAGAGAGAGATCTGATGTTTTTCCTCGTGGTTATGTATCTCAGAATTCTGCTTTGAATAAAGGAAAAGGTTTACTTTCTTTTGGTCCCACTGTGGTGCATGATGTATGTGTGGATCCGGTCCTTGAACCGTCTAGACCTTTTCCTAGTCCTTCATCTGAGAAGGACCCTGTGATCCCCTTCCCTAGAGCCCTTCAGATGGGGAAGGGGAAGAAAAATGATCCAAAAAAGAGAGAGCTTGAGGAGTTCAGCCAGAGCATGATAGATCGGTTTCACATTCAGCTGACCCTCCAGGAGGCTTTGCAGCACATCCCCCTTCTCCAGAGATCTTTGAGAGAGAGGACTACAGTCAGGAGGAGGAGGAGGAACCACACTTCAGAGATCCATGTGCTGACCAAAGCCACGTGCTTTGCGATCCAGAACCGACTGCCAGCCAAGAGGCCAGATTCAGGGGCCCCGTATGTCAGATGCCAGATTAGTGAGCAGTGGTTCGACCGTACTCTTTTAGATAGCGGATCGTCGATTAACCTTCTTCCGGCAGCCCTTCTCGACCGCTTCGAGTTGGGCACTCTTCGACAGAGCAGGACAGTCCTTCAGTTCGCTGATCGATCTGTCAAGAGGCCGAAGGGGTTATTACGAGACGTTATCGTCACTATTCAGGGCCTGCAATTCCCCGTGGACTTCATAGTGTTGGACATGGAGATCCCTGAATCAGTGACCGATACCCCCATCATCCTTGGTCGTCCGTTCTTGGCCACAGCCAAGGCGGTGACTGATCATGACAGCGGGAAGGTGTACTTTCACGTCCAGGGCGAGAGTATACAAATAGAGACGGTCGAGGACTATAGAGCCAGATTCAGATCCCGCTCAGATGCTAGTACCGATTCAGAGCAGCTGACAGACGCAGAGCTAGACATCCACCAGGACTGTGATTTTGTGATCACAGATGATGAGGCAGCTTGGGCAGACCTTGAGGCACAGACCACCCTCTCACTTTCAGACACAGCTGAGGCAGAGATGACAGCAGAGGAGAGTCTGGAGAGCACAGACCTGGTTCTGGATACCATTGCGGCAGCAGAGCCGGTCCTCGATCGCAGCACGATGACTAGTGGTGGTGGTGCTGATGCCACCTTGTTTCCCGGTGGTACTGATGCCACCGTTTCTGATACAGATCCCTCGGATTCAGAGTCTGATTGGGCCGATTGCTATGATCAGATGCCAGACTTGAGTCCAGTTGAGCCTATTGATGAGGAGGAGGTAGATGCAGAGCCGAGCAGAGACAGTGCAGTAGAGCCGCCTTCTCCCGATCCAGTTTGCGAGAGTATGCTTTCACTTTCCCAGGCAGATTTGGCAGACCTTGCAGCGTTCACTCAGTTTCTTCCACAGCCAGATTTGCCGGCACCCAGCATTCCAGAGCTGAAGCCGCTCCCTACTTCGCTGAAGTATCGATTCCTTGCGGGCGATCCAGAGATGTACCCAGTCATCATCTCCGCCGAGTTGACTGGAGAGCAGGAATCCCGTTTGATGGGGGTTCTTGAAAAGAACCGCAAGGCAATCGGATGGAGCGTAGCAGATCTCCATGGGATTAGTCCATCAGTGTGCTCCCACCACATCTATCTCGAGGATGGGGCGAAGCCGTCGCGTGAGTTCCAGCGGCGTCTGAACCCCAATCTGAGAGAGGTTGTCATGAAGGAAATATCGAAGTGGTGGGGTGCAGGTTTTATTTATCCCATTTCCAACTCCAAGTGGGTCAGCCCCTTGCATGTGGTGCCCAAGAAGACGGGCATCACGACTGTGATCAGTGAGTCGGGAGAGGAGATTGCTACACGAGTACCCACCTCTTGGAGGGTTTGTGTTGACTACAGGAGACTCAACCAAGCCACCAAGAAGGACCATTTCCCCCTGCCTTTTATTGACCAGATCATTGAGAGACTGGCAGGGAAGAGCCATTATTGCTTCCTGGATGGGTACTCGGGCTACAACCAAGTGGCCATCGCTCCTGAGGACCAGGAGAAGACCACCTTTACCTGTCCCTTCGGCACATACGCTTTTCGACGCATGCCATTTGGGCTATGCAATGCCCCTGCGACTTTTCAGAGGTGCATGCTGTCGATCTTTTCGGACATGGTAGGGGAGTGCCTAGAGGTCTTCATGGATGATTTCTCGATCTACGGCGACGGATTTGATTCTTGTCTTGACTGCCTAGATCGAGTACTTCAACGATGTATTGAGTATCACTTGGTGCTATCTTGGGAGAAGAGTCACTTCATGGTGACTCAAGGGACGGTGCTTGGCCACATCATCTCCAACAGGGGCATGGAGGTTGATCCGGCCAAGGTTGATGTCATTAGAAAACTCACACCGCCGTCCAATCTGAGGCAGTTACGGTCATTTCTGGGGCACGCTGGATTCTACAGGAGATTCATTCAGGATTTTAGCAGGATTGCCCGACAGTTGACTGACCTCTTGACGAAAGACACCGAGTTCCTTGTCAATGACAAGTGTCTTTCATCGTTTGCTACTCTCCAGCAGTGTGTGATTGAGGCTCCTGTCCTCCAGCCGCCTGATTGGTCTCTCCCATTCGAGATCATGACGGACGCCTCCGATTTTGCCGTAGGGGCAGTGCTGGGACAGAGAAGGGATGGAGTACCATTTGCTATACACTACGCTAGCCGCACATTGGATTCCGCCCAGCGGAATTATACAGTCACAGAGAAGGAGATGCTAGCCGTAGTGTTTGCCCTGGATAAGTTTAGATCATATATCATCGGATCTAGAGTGACTTTGTATACAGATCACACCACCATCAGGTACCTCATGGCAAAGAAGGATGCCAAGGCCAGACTGACTAGATGGATCCTTCTACTCCAGGAGTTTGACATTGAGATCAAGGATAAGCCTGGAGTCAAGAATGTGGTGGCGGATCATCTCTCCCGATTAGAGCAGCCTGAGGATTCTGAGCAGATTGACCCTATCCGAGATACCTTCCCAGATGAGGCGATCCTTGCTATCGCCTCACTCCCATGGTACGCCGATATTGTGAACTTTCTCGTTGTTGGGAAAGTCCCACAAGATTGGCCCAGGCAGAGGCTTGAGACCTTCCTAGAGAAGGCCAAGTCTTACCATTGGGAGGATCCCATCCTTTACTACGAGGGAGGGGATAGCGTCTGGCGTCGGTGTATTCCTCAGGAGGAACACCATAGCGTCCTCACTTACTGCCACAAGCTTGAGGCAGGAGGACATCATTCTGGGAGGAGAACGGCACAGAAAGTGCTCCAATCCGGCTTGTGGTGGCCTACCCTCTTCAAGGACTCAGATGAGTTCGTGAAGAGGTGTACTGACTGTCAGAGGATGGGCACTTGTGGACAGCGTGATATGATGCCGATGCAGCCCATTCACTTCTGTGAGGTTTTTGACGCATGGGGCATCGATTTCATGGGTCCATTCCCTAAGAGTCAGGGATTTGAGTACATTCTGTTGGCCGTAGACTATGTGAGTCGTTGGGTGGAGGCTATCCCCGCCCGAGCCGCTGATGCGAGGACAGTTTGCAGATTTTTGAGGAAGCATATCATCACGCGGTTCGGGGTTCCACGAGTTCTTATTTCTGATGGGGGATCTCACTTCATCAACGACCAGGTGAAGGCACTTGCTAGCGAGTTCGGCATAGATCATCGTGTTGCTACACCGTACCATCCACAGACGAATGGTCTAGCCGAAGTGTCGAATAGGGAGATCAAGACTATTCTGCAGAAAGTCGTCTGCCCTGACCGAAAGGATTGGTCACAGCTATTGGACTCGGTCTTGTGGGCATATAGGACGTCTTTCAAGACACCTTTGGGCACATCTCCCTTTCGCCTTGTATATGGCAAGCCTTGTCACCTACCAGTTGAGCTGAGGCACAAGTCACTCTGGGCAGTTACAGACATTCTTATGGATCCAGATGGTATAGGAGACCAGAGGAGGGCAGAGCTAGCTGCCCTGGAGGAGCTTAGAGATTCAGCTTTCTCAAGCAGCCTACATTATAAGGAGAGAGTCAAGGAGTGGCATGATTCTCATATCAGCCACAAGCATTTTGAGATTGGACAGAGAGTATGGCTGTTTGATGCGAGGCTTAGATTATTTCCAGGGAAGCTACAGAGCAAATGGAAAGGACCTTATCTGGTTCGGAAGGTACACGACAACAGTAGCATCGACATATCTGAGTTGTCTTCTGAGAGTACCTTCCGAGTGAACGGCCAGCGGCTCAAGCCATTTCTAGATCATGAGCCGCGGGTCGTTGATCTTGCCCCTATTCATTTTGCGTGAGATGTGGTCTTTGACTCACATCTAATGCATCTCACGCCTGAGCTTTACTGATCCTCCGCTGTATATAGATCCAGATGTCCATATCACCACATTCCTTAGTCCCACATCCCTTTCTTCATCTTGTGATTATGCTATACTTAGGGTGCACTTTACCCTAAGTATAGGGGGGATGTGAGACCTTTCGGGTATGTCTTTTGTTTCTGTCTACCCCTGTTTTGCTGCCTATACTTAGGGATATCTTACCCTAAGTATAGGGGGGGTAGACCCTATACATTCTTCACTCGGTTTTCCCTTTGTGTACAGCCTGCTATACTTAGGATTACTTGATCCTAAGTATAGGGGGAAGACCCGAGTCCCTTTTGACTTTTTACTCTCCTTTTGTATAGCCTTCCTTTTCACTTCCCTATACATAGCGCGAGTTATGTCTTCTTCATCGCTCTTGACTCCGAGGACATCGTTCGAGCTAAGTATAGGAGGGTGTGTATATATTTCATATATACTTTAGCCATAACTCGTACTTTGTGTGAGTGTGTTAATAAATAAAAATGGCTAAAAACCACAAAAATTAAAAATTTTTCATGTACATAATCTTCTTTTATTTGCACATACATAGCTAGTGTACAAATTATTTTTGTAAAAATGATTTCAAAAATCTTTTGTGTGTAAAGCTTGTGTAAATATTTTTGTATCAAAATTATGTATATAGTACAAAATTTTTCCAAAATGTTTTGAAAATCAAAAAGTTTGCAAAAATCTTGTGTAAATGTGTGTAAATATCTTTTTGCAAAACTTGCACTTCATGCATCACCATTCATGATTTCAAAACATTTTTCAAAAATTTTGCATGATTGTAAAATAGTGTGTAAATATGCATCTTTTTGTACATATGTATATAGTTTTCTGGATGATAGTTGACCTTTAAACTAGCCTGGAATCAAATTGAGAAATGGAGCTTGATTAAGATCTTAATCCACCTAATTTCTAAGAGGAACCTTATAAGGCTTAGGTTTAAGACTTTTCAGGTCCATGGTGACTTAATTCTTTGAGTCCACTAGGCTATGATCACATGTCATCTCAATGAGCCTAAGTAGAGCACTTAACAACAACACATGACTCATATAGATTATGGCTTTACTTGGACAACCGCACTATGCACCGAGCTCTCTACGGATGAGGTGGCGAGGAGGCAGTCTTCCTTGGCTTGGGGTAGCATATGAGGGTAGTACTTCTAGGCGGAACCTCTCTTCTTCATTTAGTGAAGGAAGTGCGTCTCAACTTGGTCTGGTTGCCTGAGGTCTAACGACGGGAGTTGTGGGTTGCAATAAAGCTTCAAAAGAGGGATAGTCTACTGGCTCAAGAGGAAAAACTCCTTATATATATGCTGCACATGTACATGTTGTATAGATGCACTCGAAAAAAAAATGCAAAAAGAAAAAAAAAACTCCAAAAAAGTGGTGGGTCTGAGAGAAAATGATAATCCCACCGGAGTATGTATATAAGTGCAATAAACAAAGCTTGGTTTCATGATCCACCTGTTGTAGCTTGCAGCAGGGAGACTTGGCTACACTGGTCAAGCTCCCAAGGGTACTTGGCTACACTGGCCTTGACCCATTCTCTTCTTCCCCCTCTTCTTGAGCCGGTTGTACTTGAACTTAGAAGGGAATACCCCGCTCCTCGAGGAAAGAGTGGCCAGATTGAGGTCATAGAGTTACCTTGTTGGGGAGGGTTGTCAAGTTGCCATTTCTGAGGTGGAGAGCTTAGACATCACTTTCACAGGACAAGAAAAGATTCATGGTCTTCAGGGTTTGTGATTGGTGACTTGTTCTGATCTGGAGCATTGAGGAGTCTTGGTTATAGAATAGTGGAACTTAGAGGCTGTTAGGTTTTAAGCTTAAGTCTAAATAAGGTTCCGACACATTAATAATCCAAAGATCTGATTAAGCTCCATACCTCAATTTAATGAAGGCAAGTTTAATAATCAACCTTGATCCATGTACATTCTCTTTTCTTTTTCTTTTTCTTTTTCTTTCTTTTTCACTTCTTTTTCAAATAAGTGTTTGCTAAGGGACTAGCAAAGTATAGTATAGGGGGGTGATGAATACCCATTCATCACTCTTTATTCTTATATTTTAGCTACAAAAACCTATGCAAATGCATATCGATATGTGTAAATAGGAAAAGTTAGCATAAGCATGCATGTTTGTAAATATAGATAATTAGCATGTTTTTGTGCAAAAATAAAAGAATAAAGATGAAAAAGAAAAAGAGGGAAATATTTAGAATAAATATTGAGCAACCTAACCCAAGGGAGGGCTCAGCATGGGCCTGACCGCATAAAAGCCAAGTAGAGGGAGATAGGGGCTCACATGTGTACATATTTTATGTAAATAAATAAATAATATTTTCCTCATCCAAAAATATGTTTGTATATATTTTTGTATATATTTATACACTATTAAAAACAAAATAAAAATTTAAAAATCAAAAAGACCAAAAATTCCCCTTACACCATGTACATAGACCACCTCTCTTTATTTATTTCACCTTATAAATAAATAAAATTTATTTTCAAAACTTTTTGTAAATATTCCATGTTGCATATTGTAAATAAAATATATAAAAAGAAACAAAACAAAAATCAAATAAAAATTACAAAATTATAAAATGCAAAAACATATTGTACATATGCCATGTATATAGTGTACATAACTATTTATTTCACCTATGTATATAATTAATAAAAATAAAATAAAAATAGCTTTTTATTCCTCATTTTATCCTATAAATAAATAAAATATAAAATAGGAATAAAAATGTATAAAAATAACTAATTAAAAATCAAAAATAAAAAATCATATATTGTATATATACCTATGTATAGACCTATATTGTAAATACCTTATTTTTATTTCCAAAAATTAATTAAAAATCACAAAAAATAGGAAAATTAAAACAAAAATATTTCATGTTTTAAGTTTTTGAAAATTCGACCATTTAAAGGCCCAAAAAAATCAAATAAACAATTATTGCATGGCGGGCTCTGATTGGTCCACAGGGGATTGTTGACCCCCGGTCAACACCTCCCCCAGGACCACCAGAGCCGGGTCTCCTGCGCCCGACCCGTTTTCTCCCCTTTTTCCACGGGTGACCCGATCGCCAACCTCCCCAACTCCAGGTCCGGATTGATCACATCACACCCGAGAGCCTCGCCGGAGCCCTCGCCTTGGGATCCGCGCTCCAGCTCGCCCTACCCGATCGAGTTTTGCCGGACCTTCCACCATATAAAGCCTGAGCTCCGCCGCACTTTCTTTCCATCTTTGGCTCCCCATTCTCACTCCCGTGACCTCCAGAGCAATCACCGAGGTGACAGCTCGCGATTGTACCTGTTGCAGCGAGGAGGAGGTGGCCGACCATCGATCCGGCTGCTTCGCGCCGCCGTGCTCCGCCACCCGACCGGAGCTCGAGCCTCAGGCCTTGACGCCCTTCGAGGCGACGACCAGGAGCAAGCCAAGCTCCAGCATAGTCTTTCTCTCCACCCAGGTAACTCTCTAGCCTTGCCATTTCGTTTAATTTTGAGTTACCCCCAATTTGTATCTCCGACGAGTTCCTCTGATTCCGGCCATATCGAGTAGCATTTTGATCATCGGAACCTACGCTCACCTTCGCCGCTCCCTCACGCACATTCTTCGCCCAATCATTCAACCCAGCTCGCCCCGGAGCTGGGATTCGAGCTCCACCATCCCCAGCTCACCGGAGCTCATTCGTCCCGACCCACAGTTCGCCTTCACCCCGCTTCTTTGGGTCGAGGCACTTTGCCCTCGACCCACGAAGCTTTTGGTGTGTTTTGCAGGTCAAGAGGAGGCCATCTGAGGCCCCCTCACATCCAGACCAGAAGCTCGTCGCCGCCGACCTCGCCGGAGCCCCTCCAGGGCTCGGCCGGGTCATCTTAGGCCTTCACCAGCTGCGGGACGTCACCGCGGATCTGTTCCGATACCTAGAGGCAGCTGAGGAGGACTGCTGCACGCGCACGAGGCCGGCGAAGCTCGCCGGCGGAGTGTTCTTCCAGCATCCTCCTTCACCGTCCGATCAGCCCCTCCGCTCCAGTCTCGATCACAACCGTCCATTCATCGAGCAGCAGCTACCGTCGATCATCTCGAGGGGGCTGATCAGGACCGTCAGCGCTGAGGAGAGAGGCACCTGAGGCCATCCCCGTTAGATCTTCCACGTGGTGCCCTCAGCACCGTCGATAGGCCCAAGTCAGAGCAGAGAGAGAAGCGCCCGATACCAGAGCCGTCCGATCACCCACGTGGCGCGAATCGAGCCGTCGACGTAATAAGGGGTAATTTGCTTAGGCCCCCCTCGTAGTTTATGTTTTTAATTCTAGTCCTGTAAATATTTTAGTCACTTTATTTACGTAGGGTAAATTGCACTCTGGACCTCGTGTTTGTTTTTATTAGCATTTATGCCCCTGTGTATGTGAGCCCACGTGCTTCGTCACATGTACTTTTGGGCTATTTACATCTTTTATCCTGTAGTTCTGATGGGTTCTTGAATGAATGAATACTTTTTGGTAATTGCATCTATACCCGTGTGAGCCTTTTATTTCTACATGTGCGGATTTTAGTGGGTAAATTGCAACCGTACCCTTGGACTTTTGGTACGAGTTACCAAAAGGTCCCAGGAGTTGGTTTTTATTACCAAAAGGCCCCTGAGTGCCCCAGGCACGCGCCACGCGCGTGTTTAGCTGGGATTTTTGCACCTTGGCCCCCAGACTTGCGGGTATTTGCACTTACGTCCCTGTGCACAGTGCCCCCTTTTTGATTTTTGAATAAATATCAAACCACCTCCAAATTCGATGAAAATTTGACACATGGCTCCTGCCATGTTGTTGGATTTTTGAGAATTTTTGAGGACATTTTTGATTTTATTTAGTATTTTTAAAAATTCAAAAACCTTCTTTTTAGCTACTGTCTAGGTTTAAAAATTCCAAAAAATATAAAATCACCCCCCAAAATTCCAAAAAAATTAGCTACTGTTCTTTGTTTGTTGTTTGATTTTCTAGCCAATTTTGGCTAGTTTTCATCACTTAAAAACCCTAAAAATCTAAAAACACCTAAAAACTCATAAAAATTATAATAAATAATCTAAAAATCCAAAAACAATAATTTTGGTGCCCAAATTTTGCTTATTTTCTCTAGAATACAGGAAAATTACCTCCAGGGCCCTCTGAATCCTTAGATATTTTATCTTTGGGTTTTGGGCCTTGCTGGACAGTACCCTTTCTTTTTAGCACTGTTTGATTTTTAGAAAATAAAATATACCTTATAAAAACCCCAAAAATTCACCAAAAACACTTAAAAACCTAAAAAACATAAAAACCATTTTTCTTGAATTTTTGCTTTATTTTTGGTGTGTTAAATAAATTGCCAAAGTGTGTTTATATTTGCCTTCTTTTATTTTCTTCATATTCTAAAATCCTAAAAAAATATAAAAATTATTAAAAACCACAAAAAAATACTTTTCTTTGATTTTATTTTGTTTTACTACTTCGTAGGCTTCTAGCCAACCCGTGCTCCTTGTGTTCGACCCTGGGAGCTATACCAGGTTAATCTTATTGCTAGGACCGCTCGCTTGCCTTGATTGATTGATTTTATTTCGCGGTTCGATATTTTTCTTGATACACCTATCCTCTGAGATCCGGGTCGCAACGACCCTTGTTTCATTACCTTCACCCGGGTCTTGAGGTTTCAGGTGGTTATCAGGTTGGCGCAACTTCTTCTTGAAGAAGAAGGCTCCAGGTGTTGACACGTGTCAGCACCTGGTTCGCCCAGACCTTTTAAATACTTATAAATTAATTATAAAATAGATAATTACATTATTTCAAGTAGGTATAAATACAAGAAAGTTAAATAATTTTATTTTCTAAATTATGGTATAATTACTTTTAATAAATAATAAATATTATTTAAAATATAAATATTTTATTAATAAATATGTATTTATAAATAGGTTTTGAATTTTTAATTTAATAAATAATTGAGTAAAAATTGATTTTATATTTTCTTAATTATTAGGGTATTAAATAAGACTTGTACGAATTTTTATAGATTTTTATGAATTAATTAACATATTTTAATAAGTAGAGTAAGTGTCTATATAGGTCAATTATACCTATATTTTGGGGGTGTTTGATTTTATAAAAATAATAAATAGTTTCAAAAATTATGAAATAATTTATGGTGAAACTAGAGGATCATGAAATAATTTAAAAATTATAAAATTTAAAAAAATAATAAATAAGGTGTGTTACATAAAATAAATAGCCCAGAAACCCCTTTGTCCTTTGGTCCCAAAACCGACTTTTTGCAAACAGACTCCGAATTCAGTGAAATCACCTTTATTAATTAGATAATATTATTTTATGAACTTTAAAGGTGAGTAGAGTGAAATTGGAGTTCGTATGAAGAAGTTATGATGTTCGGAAGTTGAGATTTTTACAATTTGTAAGCTGGATTTCTTGGCATATTTACAGGGTAATATTCTTAACTTATTTTTATATTTTTATTTACATTTTTATGAATAATTAGGAAGAAGATTTGGTGAAAAATAAGTTAAGATGAAATAATTAAAATTCTTTGAAATTTTGTATTTATTTTATAAATAGTGAAGAGTGTACATACATGTGATATATTATTTTTATTTGGTTTTCTTTCCTTATCTCCCCCTACTTATTGGTTTGTCGACCAATCCATGCTGACTTGGTCTCGGGGGTTAGGCTATAAATATATCTTACAGTTATATTTGTAGTTTAGGTCATATTACATATATATACATATATTCCATATGCCTTTATCTTTTTCTTTTTCTGATTCTTTATTTATTTACATGAATTTAGTGGTTAAAAGTGAATATTTACACATGAATGAGGTTTTGTTAAAATATGAGAATTAGTGAGTATTTACATGTATTTGTTAAGGGTTTTAAGACAAAATGCGACAAAAAAGTTAATGAATCATGGATTCATTAGACCATGTACATTCTCCACTCGGTTTTCCCTTTGTGTACAGCCTGCTATACTTAGGATTATTTCATCCTAAGTATAGGGGGAAAAGCCAAGATCCTCTTGATTTTCTATTCATTCATCCATCTTTGTATATAGCCTTCCTTTTCACTTCCCTATACTATGCACAAGTTATGTCTTCTCCATCGCTCTTGACTCTGAGGACATCGTTCGAGCTAAGTATAGGGGGGTGTGTATATATTTCATATATACTTTAGCCATAACTCGTACTTTGTGTGAGTGTGTTAATAAATAAAAATGGCTAAAAACCCAAAATTCACAAAAATTAAAAAATTTTCCTATAAATAGCCATTCTTTTATTTGCACATACATAGCTATTGTACAAATTATTTTTGTAAAAATGTTTTCAAAAACTTTTTGTGTAAAGTTTGTGTAAATATGTGCATATCAAAATTATGTATATAGTACAAAATTTTTCCAAAATGTTTTGAAAATAACAAGTTTGCAAAAATCTTGTGTAAATTTGTGTAAATACTTTGCAAAACTTGCATTCATGCATTCATCCATCCATGATTTCAAAACATTTTTCAAAAAAATTTTGTACGTGTGTAAACTTTGTGTAAATAGCATCTTTGTATATATGTATATAGTTTTTCCTGGATTATAGTTGACCGTTAAACTAGCCTGGAATCAAATTGGGAAATGAAGCTTGATTAAGATCTTAACCCACCTAATTTATAAGAGGAACCCTATAGGGCTTAGGGTTGAGGCTTTTCTGGTCCATGGTGACTTAATTCTTTGAGTCCACTAGGCTATGGTCATATGTCATCTCAATGAGACTAAGTAGAACACTTAACAACACACACATGACTCACATAGACAATGACTTTACTTGGACCAGCACTTTGCACCAAGCTCTTTACGGATGAGGTGGTGAGGAGGTAGTCTTCCTTGACTTAGGGTAGCATATGAGGGTAGTACTTCTAGGTGGAACCTCTCTTCTTCTTATAGTGAAGAAAGTGTGTCTCAACTTGGTCTGATTGACATGAGGTCTAATGACAGGAGTTGTGGGTTGCAATAATACTTCAAAAGAGGGATAGTCTACTGGCTCAAGAGGGAAAACTCCTTATGTATATATGCTGCACATGTATATGTTGTATAGATGCACTTGAAAAAATGCAAAAAGGAAATAACTCCAAAAAAGTGGTGCGTCTGATAGAAAATGATAATCCCACCGGATTATGTATATAGTGTAAATAAGCAAAGCTTGAGACTCATGGATTCCACCTTATGTAGCTTGCAACAGGGAGACTCAGCTACACTGGTAGAGCTCCCAAGGATACATGGCTACACTGGCCATGGTCCATTCTCTTCTTCCCCCTCTTCTTGAGCCGGTTGAACTTGAACTTAGAAGGGAATACCCCGCTCCCCGAGGAAAGAGTGGCCAGATTGAGGTCATAGAGTTACCTTGTTGAGGAGGGTTGTCAAGTTGCCACTTCTGAGGTGGAGAGCTTATACTTCACAATCACAGTACAAGGAAAGATTCATGGTCTTCAGGGTTTGTGTTTGATGACTTGTTCTGATCTGGATTATTGAGGAGTCTTGATTATATATTGGTGGAACTTAGAGGCTGTTGAGTTTCAAACTTAAGTCCAAATAAGGTTTCGACACATTTATAATCCAAAGGTCTGATCGAGCTCTATATTTCAATTTAATGAAGGCAAGTTTAATAATCAACCTTGATCCATGCATATTCTCCTCTTTTTCTTTTTCTTTTTCTTTTTCACTTCTTTTTCAAATAAGTGTTTGCTAAGGGACTAGCAAAGTTAAGTACAGGGGGGTGATGAATACCCATTCATCACTCTTTATTCTTATATTTTAGCTACAAAAACCTATGCAAATACATGTAGATATCTGTAAATATCAATAATTAGCAAAAAACATGCATTATGTAAAAACTAATAATTAGCATGTTTTTGTGCAAAAATAAAAGAAAAAGAGGGAGATATTTAGAATAAATATTGAGCGACTAATCCCAAGGGAGGGCGCAGCATGGGCCTTACCGCATAAAAGCCCAAGTAGAGAGAGATAAGGAAGCTCATGTGTGTAAATATACCTGTAAATAGAATAATAATATTTTCCTCTAAAAAACAAAAATAAAAATGGGTTTTATTTATTTGTAAATATTTGTAAATATTTGTAAATATAAAATCAAAATAAAAATAGAAAAATTAAAAAGAAAATAAAAATAACCTTCCTTGTACATATCCACAATGTATATAAGACCACACATATATTTATTTAGCCCTATAAATAAATAAAGTCAAATCCCATAAAAATTGTATATACTCCATATTTCATGGTGTAAATAAATAAAATAAAAACCATAAAAACAAAAATTAAATAAAAAGAACAAAAATAAAAACCAAAAGAAAACATTGTATATATACCACATATGTATATAAATTAACCTATTTATTTATCCCTTGTAAATAATTAATAAAAATAAAATAAAAATACCAAAATATTCTTAATTTTATATTTTAAATAAATAAAATATAAAATTTGGATAAAGATGTATAAAAATAAATAATTAAAAATCAAAATTAAAAATTCAATATTGTATATATATCTATACATAGTACTATATTGTATATACCTTATTTTTATTTCAAAAAAATAATTAAAAATCACAAAAAAATAGTTTATAAATAAACAAACATTTTTTATGTTTTAAGTTTTTCCTAATTCGACCATTTATCATTTTATTTTTAATTTCTAAATATTTATGACATGGCCTCTTCTGATTGGTCCACGGGGGATGTTGACCCCCCGGTCAACTCCCCCCGTTGGAGCACTACCCACGGGTCATGCACGCCCGACCTGACTTCACGGATTTATTGCGTCATGACCCGATCATCAAAACCGCTATTCCCGGGCTCCATTTCTTCCTCTTGCATCCGAGATCCACGCCCGGTCATCAGCCTTTGGATCCGCGCTCCGAGCTTCACGCCCGACTCCCATCTAGCCAGACCCCTAGCCGTATAAAGCATCAGCTCCGCCCTCACTTGCAGACATCTTTGGCTCAGCAATTCCACCCTAGGACCTCCATAGCCACCGCCTGAGTGACAGCTCGCGATTGGCTGTGTTGCAGTGAGGAGGGAGCGACCGGACCATCGATCCGGCGACTTTGCACCGCCATGCGCCGCCCAGACGTGGTGCTCGAGCCTCGGGTATCGACGTCCCTCGAGGCTAGGACCTAGAGCTCCAGCAGCTCGCCCCCAGTCGACCTCGTCCATCAGGTACCCCTAGTTCTCTTTCTCCTTAGCTAATTTTGATTTACGCCCAAATCGACCCATCGCCGTCCCCCTTTGATTCCGATCACCCCGTCCACATCTCGACCATCGGACTTGACCATCACCTCCACGCTTCTCCCACGCACCTTCTCCACCCCTTCATTCAACCCAGTTCGCCACAGAACTGGGATTGGAGCTCCGCCGCCGTCGCTTCACCGGAGCTCCCCCATATCGACGCACCGTTCACCTCCAACACCTCTAACCGGGTCGAGGCACTTTTCCCTCGACCCAGGAGTCTGTTGCATTGTTTTGCAGGTCAAGCCAAGCCCATCTGAGGGCTCGGACATTCAGGAGCAGCGGCTCTAGCTCCGCCGTGGTCGCCTGAGCTCTCCGGAGCTCCGTTGCACCATCGGAGGACCTCTTTAGATGCAGGAGGCCCATGCGCATCTTCTCCGATCCTCAGAAGCCTCTGAGGATCTCTCTTGCGCACACACGAGCCCGGCGAAACTCGCCGGCGACGAGTTCTTTGAGCATCCTCCAGCTCCGTCCGATCGCACCCCTCCGCTCCAGATTCAATCCGAGCCGTCCCCTTGAGGAGCAACTGTGACCGCCGGATGCGATCTGGACTGCCTGAGCCAGCCAGGGTTTAGCTTCGTCCACAACCGTCAGATCAGACACGTGGAGAGCCCTCGGCCCATCTGATAATAAAGGGTAAATATCCCTTAGGCCCTTAGCCTTTTAGTATTAATATTTAGTCCTGTAAATATCCAGTTACGTTGTTTTTATTTTGGACTTTTTGCATAGTGGACCTTGTCATTTCTTGTATTTGCTTTTATACCCCTGTACGTTGTGGTGCACATGCTTCGACACGTGATTTTCGTGGGATATTTGCATGTATGGGCCTGATGTTTTAAGGTGTTCATGAATGAAAGTATCTTTTTAATATTTGCACATATACCCCTATGAACGTTTTATTTCCACATGTGCTGAATATCGTGGGTATTTTATACTTTCGCCCCTGGACTTTTAGTACGTGTTACTAATTAGTCCAGGGACTTAAGTTTTATTGCAAAACGGTCTCTGAGTGCCCAGATCATGCGCATGGCACGTGAGACCTTAGAGAATTTGCACCGGACCCCCTGGATTTCTGTGCTTGTTCCTTTTAGGCCCCCAGAGTATACTTTTATGACAAATAGGTCCCTGTGACTATGGGCTTGTATTTATTATTAATAAAATACCAAATATCATCCAAATTGCGTGAAAATTTGGTACGTGGCTCCTGCCACTGTGTAGAATTTTTTGCTAAATTTTGGGAAATTTTTGGAGCCCATTTATTATTTTTAAAAATTCAAAAACACGCATTTTTCTTACTGTCCAGTTCTAAAAATCACAAAAAATATTAAAACAACTTTAAAAATTACAAAAATAGATATTGTTAGTCTTGCTGTGTTTGATTTTCTGACCAATTTTGGTAATTTTTAGATTTATAAAATTATAAAAATTGAAAAACATTGAAAACCCCATAAAAATTCTAGTAAATAATAGAAAAAATCAAAAATTAATAAATCCAGTTCCTAATTTTTCCTTTATTTTATACTCTACAGGAAAATTACCCAGACTTTGATAGGACCATTATCTATTTTATTTTAGCTCTCCAAGTCTGACTGGACAGTGTCTTTGATTTTCAGCCTTGTTTTATTTTTATAAAATTCCATAAAAATCAGAAAAACCCCAAAAATTAACCAAAAACATAGAAAAATATAAAAAATATAAAAACATTTTTGTTTGAATTTTTGGGTGAATTTTGAGTAGTTAAATAATTATGTGAAGTTGATTGTTTTATTATTTTCTTATTTTCTTAATTAGTTTAAAAATCCAAAAAGAATATTAAAATATTAAAAATCCACCAAAAATATTTGTCTTTCTTTTTTTTCTTTATTTCTGACTACTTCGTAGGCCGCGAGGCCATCACGTGCTCCTTAAGTCCGACCCTGGTCGCTATACCAGGCTAATCTAATAGCGAGACCACTATTTTGAGTTTTATCATGTTTTGATCTATTTGGGGGTCTAATATTTTCTCGTTGAGCCACCCGAGCGACCGAGGTCGCAACGACCGCTTCTTGATTTATCCTACCTCGGTTGCTCCATCGGGTTTCACGGCTCATCACTTTCTACTTATTAAAAATATCATCTGCGCTTAGAAAATTATAAAAACAATAGGGAATTGTGCTTGTTAACATACACTTTCATGTTATATTTTTAGATTTGCATTTTCTGCATTTAACATATATTTTTAAAATCAAGAAAATACATCTTTTCCCTATTTGCTTTAAAAATTCAAAAAAAATATAAAACTTTTTTGAAAAATTTCAAAAAATCATATTTATTTATTATAATATTTTGTAAATCCATACAAAATATCTAAAAATAGAAAAAGAAAATGCTAAAAATTAAAAAGGTCCAAAATCCTTTATAAAAATATAAAAAATCAACAAAATCCAAAAAGATTTAATTCTATCCTAGAATTTTCCTTTTATTTTATATTATTAAATAAAAATGATTTTGGAAAATTTTGGCTTTATTTACTATTTTTCATTTCCAAACCAATTTGGTCTATTTATTTAATCCCTGCTTTAGGGGTATTTTGACTTTCAAAATATATAAAAATTACAAACAAATATCTAAAAATCACCAAACATTAGAAAAATATTTAAAGCACAAAAATATATTATTTTGCAATTTTGATTTAATTTTAATTATATTTATAATTATATTACCTTATATTGAAAATATAGTTCTATATATTCCTATATTATATATTTTAAAGAAAAGGAAATTAAAAATCAAAAAATATAGAAAGAAAATATAAAATTAAAAATTAAAATCATTAAAAAAATATAAAAAGTAATATTAATAAAAAATACAAAATTAAAACCCATGCAAAAAGACACTAAATAAAAATAAGAGACAAAGAACAAATTTTATGCATTCATTTGCACAATCTATTGTTTGCTCCTTGTGTTCGATACTCTACACACTTGCACCTATACACACATTTGTAGAGTTAAATAAAATGATTTTTAACTTCACAAGTTTTTATTTGCATTGGTATATCTACTTGCGGGTTAATTGCTCAATTAGAAGGATTTTTGCGGGTCGCCACAATGATTGTGTATTCGCCTTCTGAAGACTTATCCAACCCCTGATTTTCCCTCTTTTCACTATCCCCCATGCTCTCAGTTGTTCGACCCCCACACTTGCAAACTATATACATCTTTTTGTAGGGTATAATAAATTCCACAATGCATCTTATTTATTATTTAATCATTGTCGTGGGTTGATTGCCAATCTGTTTGATTTGATCAGGTATTGAGAGTCAAGAGAGGCGCCGATACAATTACCAGATCCGACTTGTCGGACATTGCAGGCCCTTCAAGATCGGATGCTAGATAGCTCGAGCAAATTGAATAATCACATGCACAATTAGGGATTCAATTATTTATTCATTCCTTATTTTCTTGAGGACAAGCAAGGATTAAGTATAGGGGGTGGTAAATCTCCGATTTGTCATCATAATATTGATTTATTATTCTCCTAGCTTAAGAAATTCATTAATATTAATTAACAATTAACTTAATTTAGCAATTATCTCTTTATAATTAAATAACCTTAATTATTGATTTTAATTAATTGTTCTCTATGTTTTATATATTCTTCTATATTAGTAATCATTAAAAACCCCATAAAACTTAACTTAATAATATGTATATTAGTTATTAGTCAAAATATCAAAAACATAACAAAAGAATTTAAATAAGCATTTTTTACATATAAATACTTACAAAAATATTATATTGTATATCTTAGTTATTTTGATATCAGGTTTACATGAAAATTGTAGATCTTGAATAGATCTACAATTTTCATGTTGAACATTTTTTCTAATTCTTTCTTTAACTATTTATTTTTTATTTTACATTATTTTTGAGCATTTGAAATTTCCTGATTGGACCACGCGACTTAATCATAGAATTACATGTGCCAGCTTTTTATTTCCAAGGCCATCTGATCATCCTGATAAGACAACCCTGATTCGATCAATCCCCCTCCATTCATAGCCGCTAGATCGGCGTTGATCAGACTCATCCAAGCCCTACGTGCATGACCAAATCCTCACAGTCTGATCAAGATCAAGAGATGGTCCTTACGTCTCCTACCTCGCAGCCCTTTTGCCCTCACCCTTATCGGTTGTAAAACCACCTCTTTTCTCCACCTTCTAGCAACCACTTCACCTGTCCAAACCACCAATCTCTGACACCATTCCCTTCCTTGTTCATTCTTATTCTTTGCCCAACCTCCACTTATCTTATCCCTTCTCACATGCTCCATCTGTCAGCAATTGAAACCTCCAACCTCCTAGAACCATACTTCTTCAATCAAAACCCAAGATGCAACAACCTTCTTGGGGATCCTCTGCTTCATGTGTTACCTCCTACCTTCTCCTTCCTCTAAGTGACAATTAGGAATACTCGAGGACGGTGTACCTGGCATCGGATATAGGAAAAATCTGATGCCATTCTAGATAGCCTCGCATCCTTCGCCGGAGCCCACCATCATCGTCGCATCTCAGAGGAGGAGGAAATATCTTCAAAGAGCAGGCACAATTGGATTATCTCCCTCCAATCGGTGGTGATCTAACGGCTTTGGGGCATGCAAGCCACCGAGTCCTAAACATCAGCTTCGGGTTGTCAACACCTTATTTGAAGCACAGGGGCACGCCACATGTTCCTGAGCCTCTAGCCTCACCCGAGCCTGATAGCGCGTGCTTCAAGCTTGCGGTATTAGAGAAATTTGCATAAGAACTTTCAATGCTTCAGATATTACATTTCAATCCATATCAAGCACCAAGCGCACATATTCTTGGGTGTTTTGCCAAGATAATGTCTTGAATATTGGAGATAAGTCCCAAGAAAGTTTGTATAATTAAATTTCAATCCCTGTTTGGACCTTTTTGTGAAGTTTTTGTGTGGTTTTTAATTAAGTTTTTACTACAAAAAGCCCCTATATTGATTGTTGAATAACTTAAGATTTATAAATCCAAATTCAATGAAATTAATCTCGTTTTAAAGATAATTTTATTCTTTTCAATGTGATGAACTTAATTTCAATTTTTAGTTGTATTTCACGCATTAAATTTCAGAGAGTAACATTTGTCTTTCTAGCTATGTTGTTGAGTCTAAAAATTGATCTTTTTATTATTTGTTACTCATTTAATACCCTGATTTGCATTAAATTATTTTAATCTAACTAGGAGCCTTAGATAAATTATTATATAATTAATTTATTAATTAGATAATTGATGTATTATTTTGATGTTAATCATATTAGGGGTTTAAGTAGTGGCATATTGACTTGGTAGATCAATTGGAGCTTGATAATTGGACTATTCATTGAGTTGAATCGTTATTAATTGTTCAAGTTATATAATAAATTAATCATGAGCTCATTTGTGTGTTTGTGCATTTTACTTTTGTGTTGTATTACCATTATTGATTCACTTAATGTATTTGCATTTCAAAATCTAAATAATCATGCATTGCATTTTATTGGCATAACTCAACCTAGATTCACTTATTAATCACTTAATTGAATATTTAATATCTAGAGTAAATCAATTAGTTGCTCATGTTCTAGTGTTCGGCCTTGGAGTTATCCAGGATAAATTAAATCGAGTTCTATTCACAGAGATCTTCTGACTTGTTTCTGATCGACTGCTAACTGATCGTATTACAACGAAAGCAAATTAAGTTAGCCAGTTAGTGGTTCATCACTATCGTCGTTTGGATCTATCTCTTTGACCTTTTGTTTATTTTTCCAAACCTTGTTCAGCTTGGGTTTAACCCCATCTTTTGTAATATTAACTTAACATTGCCGTATTATTTTTATTTTCCGCTCTTCTGCTGGGCTTTTGCTTTGATGGAGGTCTGGTTTCTCTCCCATCAACTTTTGTAGCTGGCTCCCATCTTTAGGGCCACATTTTATGATGATGATCATTATATATAGGGTAAAATGTGTATGCCCCCTAGGGGAGCTAACTTAGCTCCCCCCGCAACTTTTTCATAAATTTTTTTTTATTTTTTTTTGAAATCTAAAACCGTGTAAATTCATTATTAAATCCCTATATTATGCTATTCAAATTTCATACAAAAAAGAGACTCCTACGACCTCCATCCAAACGGGGTCGATTTAAAAAATCCTGTTACCGTTAAAAAATGACTGTCTGGATGGAGGCCGTAGGAGTCTCTGTTTCACACGAAATTTTTATGACATAATATAGGGATATTTTGATGAATATTCACGAAAAAAATTTTCAAAAAAAAATAAAAAAATTGAAGAAAATAGGGCGGGGGGTGCTAAGTTAGCTCCCCCTAGGGGGCAGCCCCATTTTCCTCTTATATATATAATATGGGTAAAATGGGGCTGCCCCCAGGGAGTAGCCAACTTGGCTACTCCCACCCTCATTTTTCCCGTATTTTTTTATTTTTTTGGAAAATAAAAATGTGTACATTCATCAATATATCCCTCCCACATTCTATTAAAATTTCGTCAGAAACAGAGATTCCTAAGCCCTCCATCCTGACGTCATTTTTTTAACGGTCGCAGGATTTTTTAAATCGACCATGTTTGGATGGAGGCCGTAGGAGTCTCTGTTTCTGACGAAATTTTAATAGAATGTGAGAGGGATATAATGATGAATATACAAATTTTTATTTTCCAAAAAAATAAAAAAAATACGGGAAAAATAGGGGTGGGAGTAGCCAAGTTGGCTACTCCCTGGGGGCAGCCCCATTTACCTCATAATATATATATATATATATATATATATATATATATATATATATATATAGGGTAAGATGTGTATGCCCCCTAGGGGGAGCTAACTTAGCTCCCCCGTCCCTTTTTTCACAATTTTTTTTATTTTTTTGAAATCTAAAACCATGTAAATTCATTAAATCCCTATATTATGTCATTCAAAATTTATACGAAACAAAGACTCTTACGACCTCCATCTAAATGGGGTTGATTTAAAAAATCCTGTTACCGTTAAAAAAATGACTGTCTGGATGGAGGCTGTAGGAGTCTCTGTATCACACGAAATTTTTATGACATAATATAGGGATATAGTGATGAATATTCACGGAAAAAAATTTCAAAAAAAATAAAAAATTTGAAGAAAATACGGCGGGGGGGCTAAGTTAGCTCCCTTAGGGGGCAGCCCCATTTTCCTCATATATATATATGTATGTATTTATATATATATATATATATATATATATATATATATATATACATATACACACACACATACATATATATATATATTTTTGATTTTTTTGAAATGGATCTTTAGGGGATTTACTTAGAATAATAAATGAAATATGTGTTTCAAATTTCATGTAAAACAGACATTCCTAACAGCTCCATCGGAAGGGGCCGATTTCAGCAAATCTCAGACCGTTAAAATTTGACTGTCATGATGGATAAGTTAGAAGTCTCAAAATAAGTTGAAATTTGAATGACGATATGGTGATATATTGTGATCTAAATTCCCCAAGGAATTAATTCAAAAAAATAAAAAAAATTGAGGGAAAAAGAGTTGGGTGTAGGTAAGTTACCTACACATGGGTGTAGGCTCCCTTTTCCCTATATATATATTATATATATATATATATATAGGAAATTTATCCAATGCGCACAGGGTCCATTTGAGTTTCGGTGCGCACCATTTATTGCCCATACACGTGTATTACCAATTTAGTGGTTACCTATTTCGAAGGATGTTGTTTTTGGAAGGAGATTAATATGCAAAGCGATGTAACAATAAGTGATATTCCAATTATATCGCGTCCTAAAAAATAGGAAGATCGTTTTGGAAAGAAAACATTCGAATCGATTATTTCTTGCTGAAAATCGAGATCCAAATGCTCATGTCAGTAATATATATATAATAGTCAAGTAAATGGTTGTTGCGAGATCAGTAATATCCAAAACAACGGTTAGTAATATACATTCATTGTATTACATGGTGCAGAATTCGGTAATATATATACAATGGACAAGTAAGTGCTTGTTGTGATGTCAGTAAAACCATA